>JBBLXW010000021.1:0-600000 GCA_037893235.1 Trichoderma afroharzianum | reverse complement strand
GTATACGAAGTGCTCCGGACCTCATAGATGACACGTTTTGACATGTGCCGGAATGCAGCAGGTCCAATGCGCAGTGCAAAGAGGTTGGGTAAGACTCGCCACACGCTGATGTGCCCTTAAAAGCGCGGCTACTGTAACACAGCACAGCACAGAGCACAAGGGATTGATTGGATTGGATGTGATAGCACCAAGACTCGACTCGGGTCGACTTGAATTGGTGACGGGATCAATCAAATGGGGAACAGGCCAGATTCCCTGGTGTCGACTCGATTGATCAATATAGTAAATTGTTCGGGGCCATTGTCGTTTTGGGGAGCTCTCGGCGCACTAATGTAATGCCACCACTGCCGCAACTCAGCAAGGAGTTGAGTGTAACATGGATGTAGTGTAATGGAGCTCGTCAAGCTGCACAGCAGATGCATTGAGTGTTCGAGTTGCGCTAGCATTAGAGCCATGTCGGGCTAATTAGCGCATCCCCACCGCTGACACGGGAGCTTCCACAGCGCTTCCACAGGCATCCCACTTCTGGCAGCTTCAAACAAGGTGAAACGCTGCGAAATCTCCACGGGCTCCATGCTTGGTCCGGCCCGCCTCCACCAGGGCGTCCTGCAGCCATTTTCTGCATCACCAACCTGGCAGCTTTAGTTACCGTCCGATGCCTGTGCGGCCTGCGAGTTTCTGCCTCTTTCTCTGCTTGTCTGCTTCTCTTCCCTGTCCGGGGTCACGAGGGGTTGTGCGAGTAGCGCGGAAAGCCCTCCATGGGTATGTCAGTGCTGGTACATTACTTGCAGCAAGTCAAGACTGGATGGAGTGTTGGGATTTGGCCCAGCTAGCAGGATGCTGGCCTGGATCCATCCATGGGTTCCTCCAGGTCCTCCTTGGGCCATCGGTACTTGGGCTATTTGATGTCAGTGCTCCATTCGTACTGGTCCATACAGGTACCTGACCTTTTAGCCGTCGATTTTCTTTACCGAGCTCCAACCAAGCAGTCTGGTACGGAGTACGAGTACTGCTAGCAGCTATGGGTAGCTACCACTAGTCTCGAGGTATCGATGGAGGCAATTTGCCTAGCAGAGCCACTTGGGGTCCATTCAAGTAACTGGCAAAAGATTGGGCGTCGACAAGAGCTCACTACGACGAACGATGCGACGCGACGGCCCGCGCTACAAACAGGAGCTACTGGATTCGTCTGTGGCCGCTGCTCCATGTACGAGCACCTTTGATCGTGCTGATATCATTGAAGGATGCAGATGCCCAATCAGTCCTGACACAAACGTTCAGAAGTACCCAGCTGTACTTGCACAAGAGGGCTTCAATCTTATTATAGCACGCAGCGGTACGGAGATACCCTTGCCTTATGATGCAATTACCTCATTCCCTTGTATTGATACGAAGCAAATATTACCTGGCTGCGCATACGAGCAAGTACAGTACCTTGCCATGGGTTAGCAGGTACTTTGCAATCTCCAGTACTTGGACTGATCCATCCACGCAATTTGGAGATAGCCAAGGGACTGTACTGTGCAGTACCAGACAACATGTACGAGTATCTGTCAGCTGTTGGGCATCGGCTGTGATAACTGACACTGACTGAACGTGGCGTAGAGTCTGAAACCTCGCCCCAACACAGCTTTGGCCTATGTATAGGTAGGTAATCTATCCAGAACAACCACAGCTGCAATCACTCCTGCTCCGTGCTCCGTGCACTGCTCCGTGCTGTACGAGTTCGCAAGAGTACTGATCATTTGATGTTCTCTTGCACAGTACTGTACGATATTCCAGCTAGTTATGGCTCTGCGGAGAGGAAATTGCGCGCCTCCGGTTGCCCTGGGATATGATACCAAGCAGCAAGGGCCCTTGGGAATCGCGATGACAGCGACAGAAATGATTCGTCACCTTGGCCTGGGGCCAACTCGACCAGGTAAGCCCATGCAGGCCCGACAGCCTCTGCATGCATATGGGCTAGCAGGGAACCTGGCAGCTCCCATGAGGGACCGTGGTCGAATCGACGGCTGCGAGTACGAAGACGTCAAGTGATATCATACCGTACCAGTCCAAGCATATTTGCATTTGCATTTGCATTTGCCGGTGTGACGATGAATGGAGCATCCAAGGCCGCACAGGCTGACTGCAGCGCTATCAGTGGGAGATGCTATTCCAAGCAATCAATCCCGTCAGCAACAAGAGGCAAACAAACATCGCCAGGTGGCCCTTTCGGACTCGACGAGACCAGTTGGGGTCCAAGCACACTCTGGGCGGAGATGGACGGAGCACCTAATGCTACCTTCCTATGCACTAAATAATGTACAGTAAGCCTTGATCATCGGTTGAGCGCATGCGTGAACCAATGCACGCCAAAAATCGCACCCGACACCCAAAAAAAAAGGTTCGTTTCAAGTCGTTGCCCCCCCCGGACAACACCAAACACGCAACGCAATTTCCCATCTCCACGCCTCCCACCAACTATGTTTTGGCGCCCTCAGGCTGCCAGAACCCCTGAGTCCGCGTGCGCCTCGGATCTTCAGCACCAACCCAGAGCAGCCCTACAGCACCGTCTGGCTCCGTGATTTGATTTCTTGTCTCTTCCATACTTGCTTGTACGCGTGCTTGTCCTGACAGTCCCAAGTATCCACCACGCCATTCCCGACTGCTTGTTCATGGTGGCCGGCAGCTAGCGACTCTGCTGCCACTCAACTTGTTGTTATATCTCCCCCTCGTCCGTGGTGCACGCGACTCGACTTGACCGAGCTGAATAGCTGGCCCTGGGATCCAGTGAACCGACTCTCCTTCCAACGACAACCGCAAAAAAAAAAGAGACAAGATTCGCTTCCCCTCTTGACCTTGAGAGAGAGCATACGAGGAAAACCTCCAAACGAGATTCTCTGCTTGAGCCCTCGCAAGAAAACTCTGCTTCTCTGTGCTTCTCTTTTTGCCTCTCTGCCTCGTTCACCATGTCTGCCGAAGTCGAGAACCGCCCGCACTCGCCCGATGCCGCTCCGTCGCAAGCCATTGGTGCAAAGACCGAACCGTCCCGAGCCCTCTCAACAACTTCCACCATATCTCAAAGCTCCAGCAACGATGGCACCTCACGAGACTCCTTGGGCAGTGAGCTGTCGTCTCGCATGTCCTCTGCGTCGTCTCGCATGTCCACGGCGTCGTTCCGGTCCGACATCTCTGGAAGGTCGTCTTCCAGGACTCGGCGCCGAGGTTACATGCGCCCCCAGGGCACCGACTTTGCGGCCAGCGCCAAATCCCGCGAGAGCGTCATGAGCTTGGGCAGCATCGCACATCTTCAATACTACTTTGCCCGGACAGGCCTTCTCGATGGCAAGGGCGGACAGCTGGCTCGTAAGAAGCAGCCGCGAGCGACGTTGGACCTGGCAGCTCTGGAGGGCACTGCTCCCATGATGGTGACCACGCCCATGACTGCGGGCTTCGACATGGACCCCTCGTTTGTTTCCATGGGCAGCAGTCCAGATCTCTCAGGACATGGGTTCATCACGGACAATGCCGTCGAGTCTCCCACCGGCATCGACGATATGGACGACTTCTACGACGGCTTCCTCGAGGAGGACCCGGACATGCTCCCACCCACAGCTAGCACCTACAACCACCGAGAAAAAGTGATTCCCAAGCCTCCCACGGTTGCGGAGCTGAAGACGGAGCTGGAGAGCGCCTTGCAAGATGCCCTCAAGGTCCTCAAGGAAGCCAAGGAGCGCAAGGACGGATCATACAAGGCATCCAGTGATGCGCCTCGGTACCCGAACATGCCTGACGAAAACACCCAAAGCTGGTACGAGCTGCAGGGCATGAACATTCTCGACTTTGTGACGCTGGCAATCCGCGCCGCCAAAAACTACTACACTGCCCACGAGCTGCCTGACCGGCTGGATGCCATCAAGTCGGAAAGGCAGATCCGGACAGACCTTTTGAGCGTCATGGAGGTGCTGAAGCAGATGGCCACGAGGAATTTCAAGGGTGGCATGCGGGATGAAGAGATCGCCACCATGACGACCTGGATCGAAAGCGTGTTCGACATTCTCAAGAAGGAGGCCAACATCGAGGCATCAGAGCAGGCCGAACGATCGAGCTGGTCGTGGATGAGGGGCGACTGGAAAGGCAAAGAGTTGGAGCGCGAGCGACAGTTTCTCATGTCCATGATTCCGGACGAAGAGCCGCTTCCTGAATGGACGCCAGCATCCAACGACGCCGATTTGCCGACGCCCTTTTTGGAGGCCATGCAGAACGGCCTCCTACTTGTGAGGCTGCACAACGCCGCAGTCAAGAAATCCAGGAGGCGATTCGGAGCGATTCCAACCTTCCACGTCAACACACAGAAGCCGTACCGAAGCGCCGACAACCTCCGTTACTGGGCCAAGGCCGCTGAGCTGCGCTTTGAGTGCATGATTTCCATCGACCCCTTGGGCATCGTCTACAACAACGGCCCCCAAGTCTGGCTAGATTTTGAAGCGGCCATCCTCAAGTGGTGTGCCCATGTGAGGGAGGAAATCACAAACGAGTTGGTCTAAGCACCCTTAGTACTTGCTTTTTGTCTAATTCTGTTCCTGATTTTTTTTTACACTTCTATTATTGTTTTAATACCTGTTTTAATACGTGCACCTGCTCATACACATATATTACTACAGCAGAAAGAAGGCCTTTTCGCTCCATGACGAATTCACGCTGCCATAAAAAAGACATTTGGCTGGAGTTTTTTTCTTTTTTTTTCTTCTTTCTTAATACTTTTTTTTTCTTTCAAGGACACCGCCATTTCTTTTTTGGCTCGACTTTTTTGGTCTCCTTCTTTTACTATTTCTCTCTATTTGGATTGATATTGATTCTTTCAGGACATGCACACGCAAAATACATCGAGGCGAAGAGGGGACCGGTTTTCTCTCTTACTGAGACAAAGATTGACGCTACATTACAACAAACAGGAACATTTTCCTTCTCTCTTTTCATCATTATCCTTAATTCCCTATTATATCCCCCCCCCCCCTTTTCCCCTCATCTTGTCACCCGTCATGCTTGCAGCATTGGCGAGGCGTTATCACTACCTATTGGTCTTTTCTTCTTTGACCCAAACATATGTCTTCCCTTCTCTGTGAATTATCAGTCAACATACACCTTTTTTTTTTTTCTTTTTTTTTTTTTGTCTTGGGTCGAGGGAGGAAAACAACAACAACAATAAGAGCAACAAGAAACAACAGAATGCTGTACAGTGGGATGGAAATTGAACCAGTGGTGCGACGCGCCTACTCAACTATATGTCAACATATATACCCCCCGTGGCGCGAGCGCAGGCGCAGGCGCAGAGTGGATTTCTTCGATATGGTGGAGGATGGACAGGAGGTAGCTAGAGAGAAGATGAATAGATTGGCTATCACGGTGCGTGTTTGTGCTTGTGTGTGAACTTGAACTTGATTGTAGACGAAAGAGCGAGTTGACTTTTTTTTTTTCCATTGATATACTCAGTATAACCCAATATTACCCAAAAACTAAAACTTAAATGATGCTATATAGGTACTCATACAGAAATCCTGAATATCATTCACCAGCTAAGCAAGCAGTCTTGCTCTAAGCAATGTCCACCTTTCGCACTTCCATCCACTCCTTTTCCACCTTGGGCACCGTCACAATCAAAATACCCTCCTCCATCTTCGCCGTGATGCCAAATCCATCGACATCAACATCTAGATCCGCCTCCTCGCCATCAGCCTTCTTCTCAGTCTCACCCTCAGGAGGCAACTTCACCTCCCTCTCAAAGACACCGACTCTACGCTCCCGCACGCCCGTGAGCGTCTGCAGGAAGGCCTCGTCGCCGGGCCGGTGGACTACGCCCGCGATGCGGAGGGAGCGCGTCTGCGGGTTCCAGGTCACGCCGACGTCGTCCTTTTTCGCGCCCGGTAGGGCGGTGTGCAGGATGAATGCGTCGGGGGTGTTGAAGATGTCGATGGGAGGCGAGAAGGTGTTTTCGTCTTCCGTGTTGGTAGTGGTGTTGCGGGTGGCAGCGGGTTGAGCGTATTGGGCGGCTTGGTCGCGGATGTTGCGGAAGAAAGGGTGGCCCATGAAGCCGCGCATCATGCCGGAAAAGTCAAACGGAGGACCGCCGGCACCGGGAGCTTCAAAGGGACCGCCTCGGCGCCATCCGCGACGGCCTCCGCAGCGGCCACCGCGGCCGTGGGCGTGAGCGTGGCCTCCGCGGCCTCGTCCACGTCGTCCGCCCTCGGCGGGATACGAAGGGGGAGGAGGAACGCCGTCACGACGGTGGTTGTTATCTTCTTCGTCGTCGCTTTCCGAGGGCGTGACTTCCGCTGGGTCGGGGAATGGCTCGCCCTCTTGCATGGTTTCGGGGGAAGAAGACGCTTCATTGTTCTTTTCGCGAGAGGCTTCACCCTCTCGGGGAGCCTCTCGGGGAGCATTCACGCCGGCATTTTGCGAGAAGGGATGTTCGTCGTAGCGAGGCGGGCCGTTGAAGTTGTTGTTGAACCAGTAAGCCCAAGCCGGGGGAGCTTGATCCCACCAGGGGCCGGGCCCGGCTCCGGGAGGTGGAGGCGGAGGTGGATGCGGCCGGTGAGGCTGATGAGGCTGGTGTGGAGGGTGGCCGCCGTGTGGAGGAGGAGGAGCTCCGAAGGGGAAACCGGGGAAGCCGGGGAAGGGACTGGGAGGTGAAGTGTTGTGATCGACACCATGGCCAGGGTCGCGGCGGTTGTTTGGGTCGGGGTTGTTGAGGGACTGCATGAAGTCCCAGAAGGGATGTTGCTGGGGAGGCATGATGATGGATGTGGATGTGTTATCAAGTATTAGAGTTGTAGAAGAGTTGTTGATGGAAAGAAGAGATGGAGATGGAGATGGAAAGTAAAAGTATGGAGTGTCATGATCACGTCTCTTTATAATCACATCATAGACCTAACGTACGCGTAACCTTGATGGCATTTCACATGTCAACTGGCTCTAGGCAGTCGTTCAGCCAACTCATCGAACCGCATCGACCCTCGACGAAGCGGCGAATTAAGTCTACGTGTGTGTGTGTGCGCAAACAGTGCGAAACCTTGACGATTGGCAAGCAATCTTGAACTAATTCATTTCCCAACACAACTGCAAGTAAGGTAAGCAGTTTAGCTCTGGGATAGCTTTGGGGAAGCAAGGCAAAAAAAGATGGTGTGACGAGGAACCGGTTCGTCAGGCGTGGACACAGACACGCGTTCGGTGTGCGTGGCGAAATTGGGCGGCGATTTTAACGGGTGAGGCTTCCGGGGTCGGTCGGACGGTCGGAGGTTGGAGGCGCCGATTGGGAACGTGCGGCTGAGCTGGTGCCTGAAAAAAGGGCAAAAGAGGTGAATGGTTTCTTGATACAGTATCTTGTTGAAGTTTACAGTAGAAACCGATTCCGCACGGGGACCAGTTCTGTGGCGTAATGTGGCTATTACAGCATGGCCGTTCAATCAACTACATACGTTTGCAAACTGCTGTATCCAGAAATGGATATAAAGTCGCGCCGCCCACTCGGAACCTGCCGGTTGGCTGTCAATTCTCGTTGCCGAAGTTGGCTGACTTTCTTCTGGTCTATTTTCATGTGTTTGCCCTCTCGCTCGCAGAAGATTAGCTTGATAGCCTTTTATTCTCCCTTGTTGAACTTGCTAACTGCACAGTAGCTTTTCAGTATTACATTTTCGTAATCGCCACTGCTCTAAAAACAAAAGGCATTTTTTCTCGACGCCGCTCTCGTTAGGATGAAGCCACCATCAACTTGGTTCCGCTGTTTAGTGGAGGGCTGATTACACGATATCGCGAGCGCCCTAATAACTAAGGACCGCGACATCTCTGAGTCTTTTACTTTGTTCTCCTCTCTATATTTTATTTTATAAAGTATCTAACATTGAGTTTAGGCTCCTCTGTCTAGTTTCTATTCCTGGACGCTCTGGAACTAGAAGAATGTTGTCTCTATCAATGCGGCGAATTGAGGTGGGAAGGCCTTATAAGGCTCTACATCACCCTCCACGACCACCTTCTCGAGTGTCGTCTTTGGGTAGCCTTGGAGGTCCCAAATATCGTTTCCCACAAGCTCCAAGTGTTTGCCGGTCGCCCAGGCCAGGCGGTATCCAAGGGGTATCGCAGACATATCCCCCTTTTGCAGACGAGCCTCAATTTCCTTACTGACCTGCTCGACGCTCGGCCGGAAGATCTGAGGAGGCGTCCCATGTTTACGTTCCAGTGCTGCAGTGACTTCAGACCCAGTAACGATGAACTCCGAAAGTCCAATGCTTCGATTCTGAAGCTGAGAGATTGGGGTTTTGGCAAAGATTGCGGCGTAAGCTGCGGCTACATACTGCCTCGAGCTGAAGACGGGTTGGAAACAGATTCCCGTGAAAGTCTGAGGTGAGATGACGAGTGACTTACCAGACGTTTAATTTCTGGTGCTCGCTGTCGCCGGTATAGACAATTCGATTGCCGCCAACATCAATCCCAACAAGGCTGCGGGAAACTAAGATTAGCCTTGAAGTTGACTGCATCTTGTAAGGATACATACAGGGAGGCAAATGTCGATTCAGCAAAGTTACCCGGCAGTACCACAGTGGTAGGTATGCCCGCGTTTTTGGAAGCCTTTTCCACTTCGGCTTTGGCCTTTAGTACAGGAATGGTCGCTCTCTCCTCATCAACGCGAGAGCCAAGGTCAGATGGCACAAAAAGTTTGACATTTGTGTTCGGAATGGCTCGTATAAAGTTGTATTGCTTCACGACACCTTCGTGGCCTACCAAGGAGCTGGAGTCTGTGTCAAACGGTGAATACCTAATGTAACATCTATGATATAAACTCACATTAGGATGTCGACATCTTTCAGTGCGTCAGTGAGGGCTTTCTCGTTATCTAGATCGACCGCGACCTTGGGCACATCATTTGGAAGACGGCTAACATCCGAGTCAGGGCGGTAGAGTACTTTCACTGGCGCGCCGGACGCGATGAGTGCGTCCACGATAGCTGAGCTCGCCCAACCGCGATGTCCGTAGACTGCAATTTTATTAAATGATGGCATAATTGAACTAGTAGGTGGGCTTGGGTTGGATTTGAGTGTCCAGGGGAGCAAATGTGACAACAGAAGTGATTGTGAGTCAGTAATTATGTGATTTCCTGCCTGGATGAAGGGAAGCTTATGATACTTGTATGTATGCACGTAGCCTGGGGAGAGGGATAGAATCTTTCGAAAGGTAGGCCCTTTCCCTGGAACATATATAAGTCTCCAATCTAAATTCGGATTCGCACGAGATCTGTATATAAGCAAGATATCAAAGCATCTTAAAGCCCTTGTGCAATTACCGATCTTAATGCGAGATTTGGAATCATACATTTCCTCATAGCCCCAACGCAAAGCCGTAGGCAGAAGGATTCAGGCAGAAGGATTTAGGGAGAATGGTTTCTCGGCGTTAGGATATTTAACATTGCTAAATCCTTCTCGCTGTAGTTAGTCCTAGTTGTAAACGCAGTCCGACCAGTAAGAAGGATTTAATAGATTTGACGAGAATTTTGATGTGACAATAAATCGCAGAGCAATTAGCCAACAAATGTGTTGTGGTTCGAGCACCGAATGGTTCAGTCAGGACCTTTATCCAATTGTTCCCTCCATATTGTCCTTATAAGCGATCTAAAGGGCTAGATAGATAGGTGCCTTTCAGTTGTTCGGTATGTAATGCGCTTGATTATTCCCAAGGGATAAACTAGTACAGGGTAGGTTTATGTTGGCAGGAGAGTTGGGATGAAGCAAGGCAGTGATAGAATTATCTCGTAGCTTTAAGTAAGTAGAACTGCAGCCAGAAGGGGAATCCAGCAAAAAACGGACTACTGTAGAACTATTAGGCTTAGTAGTTATATGAATAGTACTTGTAGCTATATTCCTATTCGTATTGTACAAGCCACAGACCCCGCAATTTGGTCTATGCGGAAAGAGATTCATTACAAACAAAGCTGGACACGTATTTCGGTCTCTACTGTACGGAGTAGACTGAATTGAATTGCGAGTTTTAGCATGTGAAGCTGGGAGGATGATTATGGGTGGTGAATGCTGTATAGTTGAGGGCTTACGGTATTATCAGAGAGCCTCCATAATTACATGTAGGCTTACTTTGCAGCACGGTATCGATTGCTACCTAAGACGACCGGAGCTTTTGTTGAAATGGGAAAAAATGGATCTCAATTCACTCCCAATAGTCAGGCTTATGTATGTTTTAACATCTTTTGACACTAGAGATGTTTCCTATTACTGGGTAGTGCCCGATCTGGTAGTAAGCAGCTTTAGTAGCCAGCTGAGCTGTGTTACGACCCCTGCATACATGTAAGAAACTCCGCTCTGTGCTACAATGTCATCAAATGAAAATGCTCACGGAATGTTATCTTTGCCGCCAACAAATACATACATAGATATCAAGACCAGATGCTGTTATTCAAGTTGCGGGGTACCATTTCTGGCCGCAAACAGGCGGCTTCCATAGAGAAACATCAGCAAGAAGCTTCTCGGCTGTCGATGTAATGTAGGCTATACACCATCATACACCATATATACAAACCATGAATTCCATACCACCAGACGTGTGAGTTTAAATAATCTATGGACCGAATAGGGTGTGCTAAAGATGACCCCTAGCATTGCATCTTCCATTCCGTTCCGATTTCTTGTTGGGCCCAATGAGCGAGAATTCACCATACATTCTGCTCTCTTCACCTGCCAGTCTCCCGTCTTTGAGAGATTGGCAAACGGAAGTTTTACCGAGGCCACTGAGAAGTGTGTCAAGTGGACATCTGTGGATGAAGATACCTTCCTTAGATTTTGGCAATACACATACACAGGGAACTACGCTGCTGCTCCTCCAGTAAGCGTTGCAATCGAGTCAAAGTCTGAAGCCATTCCGGAACGACCGCTGATACCACCACAACCACAAATACAACTACCAATACAACCACTACCGTTTTCGGGTTTGTTCGATTCTGGACGCCCTCTTCCTCCCAAGATTGTGACACCAGAAGAGCTAAAACGCAAGGCCCTGTGGACTGCATTTCTAAAAAAGCCTGCCTCCGACCCTGTTGCTCCGTTCCACACTCCTGGTTCTGTCCGCTTTCCTGGTGCCACAAAGAATCTCGCGGGTGAAGATTATACAAACACTCTTCTCTCACATGCACGACTTTTTACTTTTGCGGAGTGTTACGGTATTACAGCGCTAATGATACACTCTCTCAATGAGCTGCATGGGACATTGGAGAAGTTTACGTTGTATAAGGAGAGGGTCGATGATGTAGTCGCGCTGGTGCATTACTGCTATGAGAATTCGGCTCCGGAACCGCTGAGAGATCTCGTCACTCTTTACGCGGCTTGTAAAATTGACAAGTTATGGAAGAGTGAGAATCTCTGCACGCTTGTAGAGGCGTATAATGAACTATCGATGGCTTTGCTTGGATTGATGGTGAATGAGTTGTAGACAGAAGAATATAAACAATGGTATAATACCGATAAGTCCTAGAACGCAAATGACTGAATGGAGATGGTTCGCAACAAACGCTTATCAGCACATCATTTACTCAGTAGCCACTTGAGTCCCTCTTCCGCATCCCGTTGCTGCTTTGCACTTATCTTGAGATCTGGGAAGAATCCCCAAAACCCATGAGGCAAGCCGGGATAAATGTCCGTCTTAGTAGCAACTCCGTCATCCTTGAATACCTGTTCCATCACCAACGCACAGTCTCGTACAGGATCTAGCCCGCATACCTGGAAGTACGTCTTGGGAAGACCCTTGTGGGTAGGGAAGGCCACTGGGAATACAAGCGGGCTGCGTAAATCAGCCTGATTATTCTCTGCAACACAAGCATTTATTAGTTGGCCAGTGTCTTGACATTATACCTTCCTTCCGTAGGACACTTACTCCAGATGAACTTGAAGGACTCAAGAGAAAGCACTGGCGCATCGGCGTTTTGCTCAAAGCTGATGAATCGATCCTTGTACTTTTCTGGCACCGTTTCGTGATTCACGCCGCCTGGCATTGCAGCGTAGATGCCCGTCAGCGGAGGGCTCAACTTGTCATTTAGGCAGAGATGAGCCACGATCAACGCCATATCGCCACCTGAGCTTTCTCCTCCCACCAAGAACCCCTTTTTAGGATCAATACCCAATGACTCCAAATTTTGCGCTGTCTAATAGACGTGAGAGAAAAATATCGTTAGCAAACTGCCAACTATCCATTCCTCTCGGAATCAATGGTCTCCCGTACCCATTTAGTAGCATCATAAGCATCTTCTATAGCTGAAGGAAAGACATGCTCAGGGGCATGCCTATAATTGACATTCACCGCAACACCGCCAAGCTTCGCAAACAGCGCACAAAGCCAAGTCTCCGTGTCCAGATCCCCAACAGCATATCCTCCGCCGTGGAAGACAACGAGTCCGGGCCGTCCCTCGGTCGACTCCTCTCGCGGCTTGTAAACGCGGATCTCCGTGGTGCGATTGTCTCGCACTGGGATTTGAATGTCCTCTTGAAGATATGGAAGTGTGGCCGGGTCGACTTTGGGAGCTGCGTCCTTCATGGATTGGATCATTGCCCTAACTTGAGGGATGTTGGTGTTTTCATCCCAACCGGCCAAAATAGGCGACCCTGACTTGAGGATCTGGCGTGATCATGTTTAATTGATTTCTCTTCAAATCACATAGACAAGACGTGAGGAAGGCTTACCGGCTCAAATTCAGGGTTGACATCGCTGAGCGCGCGAATCTCTTCAATCGTAAGCATCTTGTCTAGATATGTATAATCTATAGTTGTATATTGAAGATGTCCAATGTTAAGGCCAACCTGCAATACGAAGCAACTATACCAGCGCGGTTATATATATGGCTGTATTCCCTCTCAACTCTCAAGCTCATCTCTCATTGGTGGAAAACAGATAGTTTCAATGCCGATTACCAAGGGAAAACAAGACGGCTAATACGGGATGATAAGACGGCAATGAAACTGGACAAAAATATCTCAAGCCAGGCCGCCAAACCAGGCACGAAAGCTCGCATTCCCACCGCCAATCTCGGTGATAGTCACCCCTCTCACCTCCGTAAAAGTCGGCCATTATCCCCAAACGAGTGAAGCCCGAGCGAGAATTCGGGTCCGAACGACGGTGCATCGATGCAGGGGTTCAGCGCCGGGGTGGGGACCGGAATCTCCCGGCGAGCATACCGGAGTTAACGGTCATGCTGCAACTGGTCAGGTAGCTTCAGTTACTGTATTTAATCAAGTTTTGATGTTAGTCATGGTTTAGAAAGCATGGAGCTGCTGCATCCTGAATGCCAGAAAAGGTATTTGCATCCCAGGCCCTGGACGAGACATACGAGATAAACGACATACTAGATACCTTATACCTTACCGGGAGAGCTTCATTCGGGAAGATGACCTAAGGTCCCTGAAGAAATACTTAGCTACTTTGATGACGTCAGCGGAAATATGCTCAAAATCACGAAGTTCCCACGCCCGCACGTGAGACTCCGGCAACATGATTGGCCAAATCCGCTGCTTAGAAATGCACCAGCGAAACTGGCGTGACTATTCTCAATATCATCGCCATCGTCCAAAAAATTAAAAGAAGCATGATTCAACGCAAGCTTCTCTAACCCCAATCGCCAAATACACAAATCCATTGCGCTACAAAGAACAAGCACCATGGATGCCAAGCCTGCCACTTTCTGTACGTCAATTGTCTCTCAATTGTCTCTCCCAGGTCGCATCTTCTGCAGCAACTAATCGTCTTTCTGATGTATGTAGCCTTGGCCGCTGCGCCAGTTGCTTCTCCCGCAGCCTCCGCGAGCGCTTCCAAGCCCAAGGTCAGTTTGTGCTGTAACATACAAGATACCCCTATTCTTATGCTGTTTCTGACCATGAAAATAGCCGTGCTGCGTATGCAAAGAGGAAAAGTCGAAGCGCGATGAGTGCATGCTCTTCTCAACGGCCAAGGATCCCGCAGCCGACTGCAGATCGCTCGTTGACCAATACAAGAGCTGCATGCAGGGCTTCGGATTCACTGTATAAATCAAAATATCTTCATCTTGGCGCTATGCCTTTGTACATTATCACCATATAGACTACTCGGAAAAGTACGGCGCTCGATTATTCTCCATTCTAGAGTAACGATCCCATCCCCTGAGAATGCGAGGGCCAATCATGAAGTGTATAGTGATGCAACTCTAGATGGTTGGTTGAGTGTGGACTAGATTCAGCTCCCATGTTGGTGCGCTGTCACCTTGTCCAGAGCTATAGCTGCATCCTTTTGTCTCCCTGCATACCCAGCCATCATCATGGCCTCTAGTTCTTCCACTTTCACATCCGCCTTGGCCACCACATCAGCCATCTTGGCCTCGATAGCCTCTCTGCGCTCCGTCAATTCGATAATTTCCGTTAGGCATTGCAATATTCTTTGCGTTCTATAAAAACCTTAGTCCATGCTAGCAGAAAGGGTCAAGTAACTCATTACCGTCTACGCTGCAAATCTTCAAGCCAAGTACTAGCCCTTGCCTGGATTTCCGCCAAGGCAGCACCGTATTTTTCACTCACGGCTCTGCTGCTCTCATCTCGATCCTTCTTGAGCTACTTTTTGTCAGCCTCTACAATTCTTAGCTCGAAAGAAGAAATATTAATGGACAGACCTTGTAGATTTGTTGGTGCACTTCCAATGCAGCATCTCCCGGATCGGAAGAATCATTGGAACGGGACCGAGTACTTCTTCTTCTAGCCATGACTATCAGCTGTCCCTTTTGGAGAGAGTGAAATTCCACTTGGTAAATACGTGTAGAAATGAGGCGAAGGATGAAGAGAAAGTGAATTGAATACCTAAGATAGAGGTGCAACTTTTGGTTAAGCAAGGATAACGTGCGCAATCGAAATCTTGGGGAAGGAGCCAAGTGCGTTCGGCCCCAGGCATCAACTTGAAGCATCCGACAGGTACTCGGGATTTAGTACAGACAAGGTACCTTTTATCATTAGAGAAACAAACAAAAACAGGAGGCGAGTCAAGATCAAGATTTGCTTCTTTTAAATAAATTTAGATATTACATCATACAGCAATCCTACCAGAAGGCTGCAATTTTCTCTACCTTGACAAAGCAATGTCGTCTATTCTCAAAATCATCTTCACCGTCTCGGCCGCCAGCTCAATGGCGCTTGTGCTGACCAAAAGGGGCTGCAGGACGTTCTCCTTGGAGATGTTGGTGTTGACTCCTCCAGACTTGATGCTGACACCGGCGTTCTTCTCTCCCATCTCGTGTCGGTGTCTCAGGTCGGTAACAACCTTGATGCTGTTCAGACCGGCGTTCTCGGCAAGGGTTGTAGGAATGACCTCCATGGCATCCGCAAAGGCCTTCCAGCAGATGGCCTCTGTGCCTGTCAGGCTGCGCGCCTGCTTGGACAGCTGAGCGGCAATCTCGATTTCAGGGGCACCACCACCGGCAATCAGGGCCTTCTTCTTCACCAGACATCGGAGAACGCAGAGGGCGTCGTGCAAACTTCGCTCGGCTTCCTCCAGGATGAGAGAGTTGGCACCGCGAACAACAACGGTCACAGTCTTGCCGGTGGCCTTGGCTCCAGTGACCTTGACCATGCGTGATCCCGATGACTGAACCTCCTCCACAAGGTCGGCCGAACCCAGCTTATCCTCGGTGAACGAGTCGATATCCGCAATGGGCTTGCAGCCAGTGGACTTGCAGATGAACTCGACTTCGTCTCGCTCGATGTCTTTGATGGCCATGATGCCGAGCTTGGCTAGGAAGTGTAGGGAAAGGTCGTTGACGGCGTCGCGAAGGATGGACTTCTGGATCAATAGCACGTTGCACTTAGCCTTCTTGATCTTCTTGGCCATGTTCAAAAGATATAATCGCTCCTCCTTGACAATCTTGTCCATCTGGCGGTAATCGTTGACCTGGATCGTGTTTTCCATCTTTGCATCAAGTTAGCATAGCGATACCTAGAGGAGCTGCGAGATGGCATTCAAACTTACGTCAGGCTTGGGAGGACTGAGCTGGAACTGGATAAGACCAATACGGGCCTTCTCCATTCTGATGGGACCACCGGCATTCTTCAGCACAGGCTGTGTAAGAACGAGGCCATCGACCAGCTCGCTGTCCTCAATTGTTCCTCCCACCCTCTTGATCATGCGGATGTTGTTGAGGTCCACGTTCTCCGCAGTCTTAACATCGATGGTCTTGGTAATGGCGTTGACAGCCATGGGGCCGAGAAGGTTCGAGTACTGAGACACAATCTTGGATGATAGAGAGGTGTTGGCAGCTTGGAGGAGGGAGGCGTTGTCGGTCAGGGAGATGGGCTGGGACATGTCGTGTAGGACTTCGACGGCGGCGGCGGACGCTCTCTGGAAGGACTCTGAAATGACGGAGGGGTGGATGCCCTTGGACAGCAGTCGGTCAGCGGCGCCGAGAAGGCTGCCGCAGATGACAACAACGGAGGTTGTGCCATCACCAGCCTCGACATCCTGGGCTCCTGACAGGTTAACCAGCATCTTTGCTGTCGGGTGCATGACGGACATGCTCTTGAGCATGGTGTTTCCGTCATTTGTAATAATCGTCTCCCCCTTTCCACTGCGGATCATCTTGTCCATGCCTCGAGGGCCAAGAGACGTTCGGATTGCATCGGCGACGGCTACATATTTTATTAGCAGATCAAACCACCGTGTTTCGAATGAGGATACACACCTCTGGCAGCGACAATGTTGGACGAGCGCACCGCCATGGGCTTCTCCTTGTCCTGTGTCCATGGGTTAGCGGGGCAGCTCAGGAGCTCGAGAGGCGTGTTAGCTTTGGGATTTTTTTCTCCTTACCTTGAAGGCGACATTCTTGGACTCGCCGCCCGAAACGGCCGGTGCAGACATTCTGGAGACTTTTGATTATGTCTTGGGGGATGCAGAGCCAATCTCCGAAAAGCCACGTTCACGGCGAGCTTTGTTGAGAAGCAAGTTCGCGGGTTCCTGGAGCCTGGTTGACATCCCACCTTGGCTGCCCTACTCCGCCATATTGGTAACGGAAATTTTGGAGTCGGCGCGAGAGATAATCCATGCTCCGGCGGTACCTCCCCAACTCCCCTGCCCGCCCGCTTCAATTGGCTGGCATTAGCTCAGCAGGGTCCGAGCGACAGGCTCCATGCGGCAAGCTCAAGGCAACTCCAGATTACGGAATGCTTCCATGACCTTCACAAGCTTCATCACCATCATTCCAAACGCGCATCACGACCAGCGATTCTTCCTTTCTCGAACGGACCAAACGATTACTCTGGACGAGTTCACAATCCCTCGAATCTATTCTTCTATACGCCATAAATCCCCTCATTCTACGGACGTTGCGTCCAGTCCGCAGAGCCCATCATGGTAAGGCAACCCGTCTGGGTCAGATGAATACTGGCCATTACTAAACTGCCATAGCCTTCTGCGACCGGTCAAAACTGGGAGAAATACACCAAGAAATTCGCCGACGATGAGATAGAGGAGAAGAAGATCACACCCCTCACCGATGAGTACGGACCGCCTCGTGTTGGAAGTGCCGTTTCGAAGCTGTTGGGGATGCTAACCCGAAGCCAGGGATATTCAAGTTCTCAAGACATACGGTGCGGCCCCATATGCATCGACCATCTCAAAGCTCGAGAAGCAAATCAAAGAGAAACAACAGAGCGTAGATGAGAAGATTGGCATCAAGGTATGAGTCGGCGCAACTGCGATGCATCTGCGGCTATCTAACGTGTTGACACAGGAGTCCGATACTGGTCTCGCACCGCCGCATCTATGGGATGTAGCCGCCGATCGACAGCGAATGTCTGAAGAGCAGCCTTTCCAGGTGGCACGTTGCACAAAGATTATTGCGGACGATAAGGGCGATGAGTCGAAGAGCAAGTACGTCATCAACGTCAAGCAGATTGCCAAGTTTGTCGTCCAGCTTGGCGACCGAGTCAGCCCTACGGATATCGAGGAGGGCATGCGAGTTGGTGTCGACCGCAACAAGTACCAGATCATGCTTCCGCTGCCGCCCAAGATCGATGCCAGCGTTACCATGATGACGGTCGAGGAGAAGCCAGACGTTACATACGGTGATGTTGGTGGCTGCAAAGAGCAGGTTGAGAAGCTGCGAGAGGTTGTCGAGATGCCCCTGCTCTCCCCAGAGAGATTTTCAAACCTCGGTATCGACCCCCCCAAGGGCGCATTGCTCTACGGCCCTCCCGGAACCGGAAAGACGCTTTGTGCCAGAGCTGTTGCAAACAGAACAGATGCCACCTTTATCCGAGTCATTGGTAGCGAGCTTGTTCAAAAGTACGTCGGCGAGGGTGCCAGAATGGTCCGAGAGCTGTTCGAGATGGCCCGGACAAAGAAGGCATGCATCATCTTCTTTGACGAAATCGATGCCGTCGGCGGTGCTCGATTCGACGATGGTGCCGGTGGTGACAACGAAGTCCAGCGAACCATGTTGGAGCTCATTACTCAGCTGGATGGCTTCAACGCCCGAGGAAACATCAAAGTCATGTTCGCCACCAACAGACCGTCCACATTAGATCCCGCCCTGATGCGACCTGGGCGTATCGACCGCAAGATTGAATTCTCGCTACCCGACCTCGAGGGCCGTGCCAACATCCTCCGAATCCACGCCAAGAGCATGTCAGTTGAGCGAGACATCCGATGGGAGCTCATCTCTCGTCTCTGCCCCAACGCTACCGGTGCTGAGTTGAGGAGTGTGTGCACCGAAGCCGGCATGTTTGCCATCCGAGCCAGGAGAAAGGTTGCCTCGGAGAAGGATTTCTTGGACGCGGTGGACAAGGTCATCAAGGGCAATCTCAAGTTCAACTCAACAGCGACGTACATGCAATACAACTAAATAGGCTTCTTAATGTTATTGGTGTATGAATAAATATGGGCAAACCAGGGGACGTCCCCAAATATCAAGCGCCCCAAGGGGAATAGAAATTGGCGTTTACGAGCAGTTGGCATGTTGACTCTACAAGAAAAAAAAAAAGATGATATAAATCCTCCATGCTTTAATTTCCTCGCAATCAAGTGCCAAGAGTGAAGACTTTTAACTATGCTTATGCCGTAGATAGGTATTATATAAGGCTAGATGTATGAGTTTGAGCTATGGGAGTACCTACTCCATCTATATGAAGCTCAAAGTGCAACATGCATCCATCTAGAAGCTCTACCTAGTAGCTAATCTACGGAGTACTAGGTAGTATTGGACAATATATATTGACTAGCGTCATACCATTCCGTTGGCTGCCAATGACATTCCTAACAGCAAGCCGAATCAAGGCTCGATATATGTAAGCCACATAAAGCGGCCATCCAATGAGTGACTTTATCGAGCGCGATATATCTAACCTGCCAAGCTATTCTCGCAAGCAACCGTGCCTTCCTTCTACAACAATGCCCGGAAGAAAAGATGCCGAGTTCATAAACACGCTGGCAGGGGTTGCCGAAGTTGTTGATTTTGTAGATCGTCAAGACACCTGGAAGAGAGACATTGAGCCTCCGTTGTACATCGACCTTGAAGGAGAACAACTCGGTAGGAACGGGAGCGTCTCTTTGATGACAATGCTCGTCTATCCCGGCGAAGGCCTTGAACATATCTATGTTGCCGATATTTATACCCTGGGCAACGCAGCATTTGAAGTCGTCGGCGAGCGTGGCAAGAGTTTAAAGGACATACTTGAAGCACCGGAGATATCAAAGGTATTCTTTGACGTCAGAAGAGATTCAGAAGCGCTCTTCGCCCATTACGGTGTGAATTTGAAGGGCGTCAGGGACTTGCAACTCATGGACAGCGCTGCTCGGCCAAGAATAGAGCAACGGAGGTTACTTTCAGGGTTGGCCAAATGTATGCAGTTCGTTCCCCTGACCAACGCGCAAAAAAACGAATGGACTCTTTGCAAAGAGCGAGGAGACCGTGTATGGAACCCGGACAAGGGCGGTTCGTACAGCGCTTTCAATAAGAGACCGCTTCCAGCTGAGATCCTACGGTACTGCGCAGGCGATGTGGCATATTTACCTGCCATGTACAAGAAATACGCCTCCAAAAGCGCCCGATGGCGGA
Source organism: Trichoderma afroharzianum (assembly GCA_037893235.1). Taxonomy (NCBI): domain Eukaryota; kingdom Fungi; phylum Ascomycota; class Sordariomycetes; order Hypocreales; family Hypocreaceae; genus Trichoderma; species Trichoderma afroharzianum. Next base: position 579,911 of record JBBLXW010000021.1, on the reverse strand, counting down.
ATTTCGTGTTTGAGGCGTCGCAGAAGCGGGTTGTTGAATCGCAGGGGATGGGGGTGCAGCCTGAGGGTAAGGAGAGGGCGTTGAGTCCTTGGACGGAGGAGGAACATAGGATGCTTGATTCGTGGGTCGAGGTGAATCCAAGGAGGAGCTACCTTTCGCAATCTCAACAGGATGACTTGTATGAGCAATTGCTGGAAGATCATCTGAATGAGCAATCGCGGGAAGATGACTTGTATGAGACCTGGCTCACTGGTTAAGATAACGATCCTGAGTATTGGACTGAAGAAGACTTCGATTAGGTAGGGTGGTGAGAAATCTAGGTATGAGTCTGTGAAGAGCGCTATGCATATGAATATTATCCAATCAATCTAGTAGCACCTAATTCATCCTCTCGTATTTATATCTTGGTAGAGAATTTCAACAGAGTCCATACCCATCTCGCCATTCTTCAATGACAGTCCTAAATGCAATCGCGTACCTGATGACCCATCCACGGCCAAACATGGTATAAAATAAAAGCAAATGCCAATTATATAAACGATGAAGAAGAAGGAATTGATTATGAAAGCCCAACCCAAGTAATGCCCCCCCTGCCCATACAGTACATACCCTGGTAACTAACAAGTTACCTTCCCATTCCCTACTCCCAATTGCAAAGAAACAGTGCGCTATGTAGTAATTGAAATCGTCATCAGTCATGAACGGAACATGTCCGCCTCTTGTTTGTGTTCTTATATGGTCCTGCTGCTCTTTGGTATCACGCGGTGTATGTGTTGGATAGGCATCCTAGGCAGACAACTTCGCCATGGGCACCTTTCTCGACACAACAGCGACTGCAAATCATAGCATGATGAGTGCTGCTGTCTGGTACGCCCCGTCGTCCATTAGAGTCGTCATCCATATAATCCTTCCGCGCGTTGTTGTCTGATATTGGAGGCGTCATGTCGTCGTCGACATCGTCCATGTGAAGGGATCGCGAAAGAACATCCTCATCTTCCAAGACTAGCTCTTTATTGAAGTTTTGGCTCTGGCACTCGCGTATGCAGACAAAGCACGTCTGTTCTTGGCAAGATTGGCACTTGGCAAAAGAATCGAGGTCGGATTTCTTGGTGGGCCTGCGGTGGCAAACATGGCACGGCATCAGAACCAAGCCGTTAATTTTGACAGGTGCCTTGCCGTGAACGCCCTGCGCCAGTTCGCGAGAAGCAGTTCGTCGATGTGAAGAGAAAGTATGAGCATTGTCGCCGTCGTGGATCGTTCTGAATCGTTTTGTTGGGGGCAGCGTCTTGCGTGTTGAGATGGTATCGGCGCCTTCTGGAGCCGCGTGCTGGTTCAATACGTGGATGGCGGAATGCGATAATCTAAAGGTTTCGGTTCCGTCGTGATCCCACTTGCGCTTCGTCGCACGGTGGACATCGTCGCCGACATAGGGCATGGTCGGATGCGAATTGAGCGTGTTGCTGGCGATGTGTCTTGCAGGCGCAAGGGAGCGAAAGATGGCTCAGGTAATAATGGTAGACGAAGGATGTAGAGCTCGACGCTTGGAGAACGCAGCAAGCAGCACGAAGCGAGAGAAAAAACGAAGGACTGGACGATTGAGAATGACGAATTTATCGCCGTCTCGACGAAGGGAGAAGAAAAGACGAAAAAAAGCCGAGGTGGAAGAAAAGGAATGTCAGAAACAAGGTGCGATTTTTTTTTTCTTGGATGGCATGGACCTGATGATCCGGCTTAATCACCGGGTGAATTACGATTCAGCTGTGTTGTGACGAGTTGGGGCGATTCTATTGGAGGTTGGCGCGGTGGCCCAGCCGGCTTGGCTCCCTGTAATATGGATGTACCTCTCTAGTCAGCCAAGGGTATGTAGGATTTCTCACTGCATATAACTTGAGAAAGTATTATGAGCATTCGTAATATTCCATATGAGGTGAGACATATATTTTCAGAGCTTTGTTTCTATGATAATTAGCTTTGTTGGAAAGAATTAGTCTTGTTGAACGAGGTGTTCTTACTTCCACAATTAATTGGTTTGCAGTCGAGCAGACAAGTCGTTAACAGCCACAATCCAGAAAATAGCTACCTCGGCATATATTGAAATCATATAAGCAGTGCTCATTTAATAAAAATAAATTCACAAGAAGCATTGAACATTTACCTACAGGGTGTATAAATTAAAGCTCTAGCGCTCGTGATAATTCATCCACTGTGTGTCCGGCCATTTACTGTACAAATATCATGGACCTACAAGCAGTTTCCTTTCACAATTTCAACATACCTTACCTATATTCATACTTCGATATACTCACAGAAACAACAATTTTCACTTCACATTTTCCCCACAAACACCAGAAAAGAGACAAGTAGCATTAAAACGGCGTCTGATTTTTTTCTTCTTTAAAAGCTCTAACACCGCCCATCACCAACATACATGCATCACATCGTGTCTGAAACAACCCATCCATTTTACCCGCCTCCACCAACAAAAGAGCTTTTTTTTCTAAGGAGGAGACTAGTAGTATACACATACACACAGGGAATTTTTCACCTCCCTTTATCGGCGGACCTTAGTCTCCGCAGGGGGGTCGTAGGTAATCTTCCTGGACTTGAGCCAAGCCCACTTGTATCGCTTTACGTAGACGCTGATGGCCCACAGAGCGGTGGTGGCAACCAAGACCTTCATGCCCATCTTCTTGCGGTCGTCCATCTCGGGCTCGGCGGCCCAGTTGAGGAACTCGACAACGTCCTTGGCCATCTGGGAGGTGCTGGCGGGAGTGCCATCCTCATACTCGACGAGGCCGTCGTACAGAACACGAGCCATACCAATACCAGTGCCGGGGAAGTAGGGGTTGAAGTTCATGCCGGGGGCGACCTGGACACCAGCCGGGGGCTCCTCAGGGTAACCAGTCAACAAGCTGAAGATGTAGTCGCAGCCACCGTGGCGAGCCTTGACGATCAAGCTCAGATCCGGGGGAAGAGCACCGTTGTTGGCAAATCGAGCAGCCTCGTCGTTCTTGTAGGGAGGAGGAATGTAGTCGGCCAGCTTTCCGGGTCGCATGGGGATCTCACCCTGCTCATCGGGCTCATCGGGGTATTCGTTTTCCTCAGCCAGGGCCTTGGCCTCGTCGACGGTCAGGACGGTACCGACGAGAGTTCGGTAGGGGACTCGGGACAGGGAGTGGCAGCTGGCGCAGACCTCACGGTAGACCTGGAAACCACGTCGGAGACTGTAGAAAACCCGGGTGTAAGCGGTAGAGCTCCTTCAAGCTACCATCACTCTGGTGGGGAAAGAAAAAGGGTCTCAACTTACGCCTGGTGGTCAAAAGTCTTGAAGAACTGCTGGTGAACCCAAGGGTACTGAGTAGCGTGGAGACTACAGCCAAATCCGTTAGCAATTGATCGCCTGAACAATAATCGGCAGAGGAAGCATTTTTATGCCGCATCAGGCACTTGTGGCAAACGTCTGATGCGAAGCACTCGGCAGCGGGAAAAATCACATACCCCTCCTCAGCAGGGGACGAAGCAAAAGCGACGGGTCCGTAGAGATGGTAGTACCAGGCCATGGAGCCGGCGGCGAGGGTGGTGGAAGCAATAGCGGCGAGGTTCATGCGCGCGGTGGGAGCTTCCGAGCTCGTCGAGGCAGCACGCTACAAAGAGACGAAAAAAGGTCAGCTCCAGGTCTTCCATAGTCATGTTTGATATGCTGCTGGTGCGATTGAAGCGTTCTGGGCGGCAATGACTGCAGGGTTTGCGGTGCAGGCAGCTGCTCAGCCCTCGGCAATGCCTCGAGGCAACGGAACGGCTTTTTGGGAAGCTTGTGGCATCTTCACCCACCTTGGGGACGTTGACGGCGCCATTTCGAAGCCCATTGAGGAGGCGCGCCGGGCGCAAAGACGACCTTGCCAACATAATTGGCAAGCTGTAGCGAAGCCGCAGGGGGAGCCGCAATCAAAGAGTGAGGGCGATGGTCTCGATCTCGGGTTCCAAAAGGGCTCAGCGGGAGAAGTTGATAGAGAAAATCCATCGTTCCGAAATGGACCGACGCTGATTGGTTCAAGTCACGTGCGCATGGGATGTTGCTCGGAAAGGTGGGGAGCCAAGCTGGACTTCGGGATACTTGGAGGTACGAGTAATGCGTGGCAGTGATTGGCCACCCGCTAACTGAGACTCTACCAGCTGCCTTACAGCTGTCTCGCAGCTGGCAAAGACCACTAAAGCCACTCGCTGCAGCATTCCCTCCACCCCCCTGTAACACCTGGAAATTTTCCTTCGTACCGTCTTGGTACTTGTCGCAGAGCCACAGCCTCGTCCGCTGCAGGTTGCCCAGGCAAACCAGAAGCCAGGCACCGCCCGTTGCCCCGCCCCCACCATAGTCAAAACAATTCGTTCCATCAATCATTTCACTCCAGTCTCAAAAAGCGAAGCCTCACCCAAAAAATCTCCCACAGGGCTCGCAGCCTCCCCACAAAGCCGCTCCTGATTTGCTTCGCGCGCCTCCCGCCTTTTTATCTGCTAGACATCATCATCATACCCATTAGCTTTCCGCATTTTCGCTCGCCTGCAAAATGGCCTCGTCCAAGATCTTCTCCCTTGAGGGCAAGGGGCTCAAGCTCGACACCGCCCAGGACATCGAGCCTCACATTGCTGCGCTGGTCGCGCTCGAGGACGTCGAGGAGGTTCGCTTCCTGGGAAACACGCTGGGTGTCGGTGCGTGCGAGCGCCTTGGTGAGGTCCTGGCCACCAAGAAGAGCCTCAAGGTAATGCAGCCTCCCGGAAATGCCCCTCCTTGAAACAGGAGAAAAACGACGACAGTTGCTAACATCAACAAACCACACAGTCCGCAAACTTCGCCGATCTCTTCACCGGCCGATTGCTCAACGAGATTCCCGCCGGCATCTCTGCCATTCTCACCGCTATCCTGAACCATCCCCACCTCACCACCGTCAACCTCAACGACAACGCCTTCGGTCTCAACACCCAGGCCCCGCTCGTGGCTTTCCTCTCCGCCCACGTGCCCCTGCAGCACCTCTACCTAAACAACAACGGCCTCGGCCCTCACGCCGGTATCCTTGTCGCCGATGCGCTCTCAGAACTCCACGCCAAGAAGGAGGCGGCTCGCAAGGAGGGCAAGGAGGTGCCCGACCTCGAGACCGTCATCTGTGGCCGAAATCGGCTCGAAAGCGGCAGCATGGCCGCCTGGGCCAAGGCCTATAGCCTTCACAACAAGATCCGGGAGATCAAGATGGTGCAAAACGGAATTCGACAGGAGGGTATCTCCCGTCTGCTCAGTGAAGGCCTCAACACCGCCAGCCAGCTCCGAATTCTGGACCTGCAGGACAACACTTTCACCATCATGGGAGCCGAGGCCCTCGCCAAGGTCGTTACGAACTGGGAGGATATCCAAGAGCTTGGAGTTGGCGACTCTCTGCTGAGTGACAAGGGCGCTCGGCTGCTTGCTAAGTCCCTGTTAACGGGCAAGAACAAGAGGCTAGAGACTCTGCGTCTGCAGTACAACGAGATCAAGGCTGATGGTGTCAGGGCTTTGGCCAACGCCGCCAAGGCTGCACTCCCGGCGCTGAAACGGATCGAGCTCAACGGCAACAAGTTCACCGAAGACGAGGACGCCATTACCATATTGCAGGAACTCCTTGAGGAGCGAAAGGAGCAATATGCCGGCGACATCATCATTGAGGATGAGTGGGGTGTTGACAGCCTGAGCGACCTGGAGGAGGAAAGCGAGGAGGAGGAGGAAAGCGATGGGGAGGAGGAGGAGGAGGAGGAGGAGGAGGAGGAAGTCAAGGAGAAAGCCGAGAAATTCATCAAGGACGCCGAAGCTGCCCAGAAGCAGCCCATAGCACAGCGCCAGGACGAGGATGTGGACGACCTGGCAAAGAAGTTGGAAGGCACTCAGCTCTAACGTTGAAATTTCTCCCCTCTCCCCCTCCTTTTCTTCCTGCTTCTTTTTTTCACGAGTTGGTTTTGTTAGACATTTCACATACACACACAACACTTCTACACATATACTCCCGCTCTTCCACGCTCTTCCATGCCGTCTCTCTCTATCCACTACTCAATGAAAAATTCGATACCCTTTTAGAACTCGGTAGTTTTCATGTCTCATAACATATGTAAAGTAATCCATCATTTGAACGTTCTCTTAGTATGTCCTCTCTACACCTTATGGTAGGTACCCACAGATTACTACACAACAAAAAAAAAATCATCAATCACAATTGTAAAACTAAAAATTTCATAGAATTGGAAAAAATTGTTATATTAACAGTATATGCTTGAATAGTTGTTCTACGTTTGGGTTCCCAAACTTCTACAGATGGAGTAGAGAGAATAAGGGGGAAGGATACATACCTCAACTCACGCCACAACATTCACCATGACCCTCTGTAGAAAAAGCCGTTAGCCCTCACTGCGACCATCACAAGAAAAGGGGGTATATGGGGGGATTAAAGGGGGGGTTAGTTGAAACAAAGAAGAGTTTTGGGGGGGGGAACAGGAGAGAAAGAGTTTGAAACATGAACTCGAAAAGTACCCCAAGACCAGCCGCCCTTCCAAAGTACATTTCCTCCCCTTATTCATACAAAAAGAACAAAACTTGTTAAAAGCCTAAACTCAGCCATCCATCCATACCTATCCGACAAAAGAAAAGAATCCTCCAGAGCTAGCCTGCGCTGCTATCTAACCGCGCCTGTTACCACGGGCTGGGCCGTGACGGCGTTTTGCTATATTGTATATTTTTTAACATTACATGTCCATAACGTCCACAGCCTGATTTCCCCGATGTTGTTCAAAAGAGCCATACTGCTCAGCCAAAGCCATCTGTAGTTGGTGTCGAGCATAGTCAGCGCCAAGATAGACGGGGTCTGTAGAAGGGTTGTAGCTTGGACCGCCGACAGAGGTGCCAAAGTGGCTATAAGCATCCTTTGGGCGGGAGTTGGCCTCCTCACGCTCCCGCTCCCGTCGCATAATCTCCTCATATCCAGACATCATGTAGGGTTCGCTCTCCTGGCTAGCTTGGTGAAACCACGTGCTGTTTGGGGCCTGAACTGTTGTGCCATCTAGGCTCATGACATGGTTGTTCTGCTGTTGCTGGTAACGTAGCTGAGCCAAGTGCTCCTCCTGCTCCATCGTTGTGCTGCTCCAAGCAAGAGCTGGGATGTCTCCGCCGCTGCTCGGAGGGCAGATGCTCCACAGCTCGACTAGCCTTCTCTTTTGAGCAGCATCGGCTATGCGGAAGAGCTGCAGTTGCGAGGGCGTCAGGGTGACTGGATCAACACCATGCGTTCGTAATATCGTCTCGGATGAAACGACGTCGCTCTGTGGTGGCTCCGATGAGTGCCTCTGCGGGTCTTGGTTTTGGAGTTGGGGTTTGGCGATGTGAGCGGAGTGATTGTAGTGCTGTGATATAGCATAGATAATCGGCTGGTTCATCTGTTCAGAAACGACCATTTCTTGGGGCATCTCCTTGGGAACCGCCTCCGGGTTAAAGGTCATGTTCCGTGAGAAGAGCGCTGCAAGGTCATCATGGACCTGCATATTGGCCTGCAGTGATACCATTTTGCTGCAAGATAAAGAGTTAGCGTCCGGGTCCTAGAAGATGAGAGGGTGTATGTAGGTAGGTAGGTGTATGTAAGTGCATGCATTTAGGTATGGACACGATAGTGACGGCTTAGGTGGCACAACAATACTTGGTACTGAGTAAGTACCCGGTGACTGTCTCGATGATGCTTCAATAAAAGATGCAGTACAAAGAAAGCGACTTGGAGATACCTGCTGGTGTTCCAGTTAAACTGTCCAACGAGATACTGCAGCGTTATATTGCTCCGGGTTGTGTAAATCCCTCCGATTGGGGAGCGATGGCTTTAGGTTGGGTATCAAAAAGAGACAAGAACACACGCTCGGGGTGTGACGGCAAGCAAGAGGCTGAAAGAGGAAGAAACTTTGGCTTGTTCTATTGCACTACACTAGGATAATGTCAAGGCGAGGTGTCAAGTCGCAAAGGGTTTTTAAGCAAGGCAAGAGGTCAGGAGGAAGTGAGGAGGCCAAAAAGATTCCTTGGACTCCTTTTCTTGCAATTCCTGGCCGGGCGGCTGCAGGTTCGTTCGTGCCTAGAAGCGGATACTACAGCGTGCTAGCAGGATATTGGGCTGCAGGGTCGCAAGAACAGGCGAGGGGTCAGACAACTCAGCGCCTCTAGCGGAAACTATCGGCGGGATGTCCAGCGAACGGCGGTGATTGTTTCAAATTGGATAAGTGGAGGTCAGCCGAGCCGGTGCAGAAGCCGGTGCAGGAAGAGAGCAGAAGCGAGAAGCACGAGAAAGAAGCTTGGAACCGGCGGGGGTAAGAAGCAAGCAAGAGAGAAGTCAGATATGCAAGAGATGCAGCCAGTGAAGCAGCAGCTAAGCAGAAGCAGAGTTGAAGATGTAAGAGAGAAGAAGAACTGGAAGACGCCGCTTTGGTGTCAAGTCAAGTATATATACTCAACCTGAGGCATGGAAAAGGCTTGTCCATGATGTATGTCGGGTGAGAATGGAAATGAAATGTTGGGGTCAAGGTCACCATGTGTCACTGATTTGATTTGTGTGATGTGTGGATTGTGGATAGCGCTGTTCAACGGGAAGGAGAGAGGGGGGCCCGGGTCATGAGGAAGGTCCAGACGGGCACGTTCAGTGGCTGTGACGCAGGCGCTTTGGGCCTCGTTTAGGCATTGGCCAGCCGAGGGACATTGGCCTGGAGCTTCCAGGTACCAGAGCGGCAGGTGGATGGACCTGACAGGAGCCCAAAGAATGCCATCATGCGCTGCGGGAGGCGAGTATTGGGTACCGCGCGGGATGGTATTGTCGACGATCAATATCAGGTAGACGAGCACTGGCACTGGCGCTGGCGCTGGCGCTGGTGGCTTACTTGTATGTTTCATCCATGCTAAATTCCAGCCAAGTTTATGAGCAATACGGGAGCTGCTACCTGCTAGGCCTTTCAAATGTCATGCTATATCAACACTAAGGTAAATGAATGCCCGTTTAATGACCATGCAAACCGGTGGCAAAAGCCGGAGCAAAACGCCCCCTTTTATCGCTCATCACCTCACCTCGCCTGACGGACAGCGTGGGCTCCAACTAGAGATGTAGCCAAATGTGTGTCGTTAACAAGGTTGCATGCATCCAACGCACGCTCGCAACCCCAGAGTGTGTCCCCCATGCGTCAGCTCCCACGCCCATCCCGCGCTTTGCGAGATGCAAAATACGAGCCATGACAAACCACCAACTGGACATGAATCTGCACTCCAGCCAGACGGCGAGGTTATCGAGTGTAATCTCTTGTATTCTACAAAGTCGACACTGTATGGTCTCTTGACGCTCGTCACTACGTAGTCATTCGTTCGTCGTAATCATGGAATCGAAAGCATGAATTCCGAGCTAAATGGAAGACCAAAGAAGCGGGTCTCAAATTACTTCGTAGCCGGACAGCTAAAGAACGGATATTGAGTACTCATCTCTCTACTTACTCGTATATCTACTAGAGAGGTATATCTCCCTGGTATACTCGTATCCGCTTCTCTCTACTAGATTTACTTACATTTTCTCCATGAAGTATCCCCTCTCTCCCACATCAACACATTCTTTGCGAATCATCCTCTAATAATAGGTAGCGTCATTCATAGTCACCACTAATTAATCTCATCGATACCAATATGCAGGGATCGTCCCAGCCAGGTGGGAACGTCAGGTGTGGCGGTGTCATTTGCGGGATGAATTCAAGCCACTCCCGTCATAGCCACCAGCTCACCTTAGCTAAGCAAGCTAACCCGTCGAGCTACTCTAAAACAGACGTCCTGTGGCTTAAGCATCTAGAGTGGCTTGACCCTCTCTCTCTCATGTGGCTGAGCCTTGTCGGTTTCTTTGCGCCTCAGGCATACATACGTCCAGCCTTGTGCGGGCGATTGCAACTACGCAGCTCTCAGGCTGCCTGGCTGGAGCTCCAAGCCAAAGCCCGCCAAACCGCCCATCTCGACTCTGAACCCCTCCACCATTCCGAATCTCGACGACAATCCTCCATCTTTTTGTGGCCAATAAGTTATAGCAGAGCTTCGGGGCAATCATGGTAAAGTCTCCAACCACTGGGCATTGCTGCGGCGCCGTGCACTTGCAGCTGCTCTTGAGCGAGAAGCTAACTGGGGACATGCCACTTTGAAATAGACGTCGATCGGCACGGGTTACGATCTCCTCAACTCCATCTTCTCTCCCGATGGAAGAAACTTCCAGGTCGAATATGCCGTCAAGGCGGTAGAAAACGGCGGAACCTCAATCGGCATCCGGTGCAAGGACGGCGTTGTCCTAGCCGTCGAGAAGATTGTCGCATCTAAGCTGCAGAAGCCGGGTGCAAACAAGCGAATTGCCAGCATTGACAGCCATGTCGGCGCAGTACGTACACCCCACGATGACCCTGTCCCATTCTATGGTGCCGCAATGCTCACCAGGTCCCAGGTATACTCAGGCATGATCCCCGATGGCCGCCACTTCGTCGACCGTGCTCGAGACGAAGCTCAGAGCTGGCGCCAGAACTTCAAGACCCCCATCCCCACAGCCGACCTTGCCTCCCGCATGGGCGGCTACCTCCAGGCATACACCATGTACGGCTCCGTGCGTCCATTCGGCATTACGGCCATCGTTGGCGGCGTCGACACCTCAGAAGAGACTCCCGTAGACGGCGAGGTCGGCTCAGGGCCTTCGGTCGGTGCCGGTGGCAAGGTGCCCGGCAAGCACGGCGGTCCTTTCCTCTACATGATCGAGCCCAGCGGCCTGTACTGGGGATACTATGGAGCGGCGACGGGCAAGGGCAGGCAAGCTGCCAAGGCCGAGCTGGAGAAGCTGGATCTGCCAGCCGGAAACATTACCCTGCTCGAGGCCGTCAAGCAGGCCGCGAGAATCATCTACATTGCCCACAAGGATAACAAGGACAAGGAGTTTGAGCTGGAGATGACCTGGATCAGCACAGTCGACGGCCCCACCAAGGGACGGCATGTCGAGGTTCCCAAGGAGCTGAGAGAGGAGGCAGAGAGGTTAGCGCGGGCCGAGGACGAGTCTGACGACGAGGAAGAGGAAGAAAAGAAGGATGAGGACAAGATGGAAGACTAAATAAAGGAGTTTTAATTCTTTTGGGTGTCCGGGTCACAATGTATTATTCACGACAAGAGGGCTCATAGAGTAATGCTTCCTCTGGATGAGATATCCATAACGAGACACAAAATCATCGTCTCTCTCACGTTCCTTTATTTCTTTTGTTTTTGCTCTCTAATTATCGTAATGCGCAGCTCTATCCCATTTTTTCCCGGTTCAACTCTAATTTACATGGGTATCAATTACGCCCCTGAGACGCGTGGTTCTGGCACCAGTTGTTCCAATCCGCAAAGAAGGAGTTTTGCAGCTTGGCCTGGCCCAGAACCCAGTCCGACTGCGTCTTTGCATACACGGCCGCCGCCCGCTTCACCAGCTCTTTATCCGAGGCGAACATGGCCGAGGCCACAATCAGACTGGCGGCGCTGGCGGCCTTTGCATATGCATGCGCGTTGTCCTTGCCTGCTTCTTCGTGGACCTCGACTAACACGGAGAGCAGCTCCTCGGCTTCGTAGGTGGGTGTCGTCTCGGCCTCTGCGGCGTCCTTGTTGCCGCTCCTTGCCTTCTTCATGCCCCGCTGGTAATTCAAGATGATTTCGCACGCGCGGCTAGCAAGCGTCTTGGTGGTGGTAGTGCGCATAAGGTTCAGCAGCGGGATGAGGATCGCAAAGGCGAGGGGGCTGAGGACCTCGTTGCGGACGTAGATGTCGAGGAAGTCGAGGATGCGGTGCTTGAAGTTGACGACGGACTGCTTGGCGTCCTTCTTCTGCTTCTTGCTGTCCGGGCGGGCCTTTGCGCGCTGCTTGAAGACCTCGGCGAGCTTGTCCTCGAGGGTAAACATTTGCGAGTCGGACATGTCGCCCTCGTCCTCGGAGGACTCGGCGTCGGCGTCCTTGTCGAGGCGGTGGCTTTTGAGGATTGAGCCCATGAGCTCGTCGAGGTCAATGGGGCCTTCTTTCTCGTCTGCTTCTTCTTCGTCGTCCTCGTCTTCATCATCGTTGTCGTTGGAATCTTCGTCGTCGTCTTCTTCTTCATCCTCGCCATCCTCTTCTGCGTCGCCATCGGCGAGACCAATAAACTCAACGTCAGAGTCAATGTCAACGTTTGAGATTTCTTCCACGTCATCATCTTCGTCATCGTCGGAATCTTCTCCGTCGATATCCATGCCGTCATCTTCCGTGTTGAAGAGCTCCTTCTGGCCTCTGGTGCTCTCGTTGGTTCCCAGGGGTCCAGTGAGCAGCTCCAGGCCGCCAGCCGAGATCTGCGAAGTGAAAGCTTCAAACACCTGCTGGGACACTTGCCGCATTAATGAGGAAGGGCGAGCCACCATAGACAGTAATATCTCGACCAAGAACTCTGAGCTGCCGGTGTCGTCGTCGCCGAGTTTGCCTTCTTGAAGCCTCTCGTGGAACTGTGCCAGATCGTCCAGTACTTCCATTGCATCAGGATCTTGGTTATACAGCTGGAAAATTGAAATAGCATGAAGCATTGCCAGTCCCTGAGTCAACGTCTTGTCGTTCTCGGTCTTTGTCTTCTGCTTTAGGAGCTTGTGCATTCTTGACAGTGCGCCTTCGATGGCTGCCTTGATCTCCTCGGACATGGTCACTGCGCTTGAGTCGATAGATGCGACTGCCTGACAGAAAGTGACAAAGTCAGATGTCTGGCGGGTCAGCTTCGCAAGCGCCGATTCCAATCGAGACCGAGCAAGCTCTTGGATCTGCTCTGTCAAGGCATCCTTCGGAATGTCGTCTGGATGAGAATAGGCAAGGCGTGATAGCTGTTGCAGTGTAACACTAAGTGAGGTGCCCTCCAGCTTGTTGGACTGAGATTCTTTCGTGTTGAGTGAAGCACAAGCACCGAGGACTTTGGACAAGTAGTCGATGTGAACTCTTAAAATAGTCTGGGCTTCCAAGACTTCCTGCTGTGAGAGACTGGCAATGGGGGCATGTATAATCTTCAGAGTTCCCTTGTCGTTTTCCAAGCTGAAACTCTGCAGCAGTTTGTCAACCGTTTTTGTGCTGGTGCGTTGATCAAAGTTATAAGCTCCATTCCTGCTCAAGAGACTCTCGAGAACGGGAACCAGAGCACTAGGGTGGGAGGACACAGCACCCTCAATGGTCTTTAGTGTTTTCATAGCTGCACGATGCAGATACCGATCTTCCTTTGCGGCTTGGTTCATGAGCGAGGTCATGAGGTTCTTGCTGAACAGAATCTGTAATAGCGAGTGATGCACGACGCAACCCTCGAGGAATTTTTGGAAAACAGTGAAGCCCTTGAACTTTTGACCATCAGTAGCCTGCTTAGAGAATAATCCATCTGATAGTTAATTAGCATCTGTGTGTATAATGCGTGTATAAGTACACTCTTACCATCAACAACTCGGCCCCAGAAATGAGCAAAGTCTTCCACTTCAGAATCTCCGGCCTTGAGATAGTGGTTGAGGATAAGGTCCCAAACGAAATGTAGTTGAGCTGTCCAAGAGGCTTGTTGGTTGTTTCGAGAATTACTGGAAGGATCTTTGCTGGAGTCATTGAAGCTTTCCTTCAAGATGGCAGTCAAGTCACCCAGAGTCTTTCTTGAGAGGGGATGCTGCCAAGGCTTGACTTTGAGGTCGGGGAACTGGTTGAGCGCGACCAGCCAGACGGCAACTCCTTCAGGAGTCTTGGCCACTCCAGCGCTTGAGAGCTTCTCAAGCGTAGATTTGACCTGCGCTTGGTCCATTTGCTGCAATGCCTGGACGAGAACCCATCCGCATTGCGACTTCAGCCAGACTTTCTTGTTGCTCAGCTTCAACAGCTCCTCCAGTATTGTGTTCCATCTCGAGGGTTCCGAAAATAGGGTACGAGACTTTACAAAGCACTCGATACCGAATAACTGGCCGAAGAAGATGTCGCGTTCTTCTTGGCCGGGAATGTTGCCGACAATCTGGGCCTTTTCCAGCAGAAAACCAAGCACCTTATCAAAGGTCAATCCGGGGTATTTTTCTGCCAGGCTCGGCTCCTTATCTCCAAACAGCTGACTGAGAATCTCGGTGATGACCAGACTGAAGCCAATGCGCGAAGCATTGCGGCCACTGGCGAGTCCTCGGAAGAGTCGTCGGTCGAGATGTCTTTGCAGCACTGCTTCGGCAACGCCCTCGCCACCAAGAAGGCCGGATATGATACAATCGGCGGCTTCGATTCGGTCGTTGTCATCCTCGCTGCCAAGGTGTTCGTATAGCAGGCCCTCACGTTTCCTTTCTTCGATTGTGGGAGTTTCGACAAAGGGAGCTTTTTCCAATGGCGGCTTTACGGCTGCGACAACAGGGACGATGGGGGAGGCGACATTCTTGGCCTTTTTTTGCGCATTTGGGGTCGCAATGGGGGCCTCTTTGGCTCCGCGCTTTCTTTTGCTGCCCATGATGAGTTATAATCGAATGAAAATGTACAATGTCAATATGTCGTTCTATATGCGACTGCTACCATTATCTTGATGATAGATTAGAAAATTCCACGATAAAAAGATTCTGCCGATTTTCACCGCTCGGAATGCCCCACATAGTCCGGTCCATATTTCTCCACATCAAACATTCACATGTTACTATTTCGGGAGCGAGCTTCAGACTACAGAGTTTGAAGTATTAAGTTTCTGCTGCAAGTATACAGAGTCATGTTGCGGCATCAAGGAGAATTCGCGAGATTGGGGATATTACCAATTAGTTAGAGAGTTGATGAGAATCTCACCACTATCGAACAATGTATACGTACCCATTTCAGCCACTAGGAGTTTTGCTAGCGACCTAGTGCTGTAGTACTGCAGTCTATCTGATGCGCCGAGACCAGAGAAAATTCATGCGCCAATGGCCAATTTATTAAGAGGTATTTTGACATTTCTACTCACGCCATATCATCAAATCATACGCGGGTATATCGTCACTTACAGTAGACATAC
Source organism: Trichoderma afroharzianum (assembly GCA_037893235.1). Taxonomy (NCBI): domain Eukaryota; kingdom Fungi; phylum Ascomycota; class Sordariomycetes; order Hypocreales; family Hypocreaceae; genus Trichoderma; species Trichoderma afroharzianum. The sequence continues at coordinate 564,855 of JBBLXW010000021.1, read as the reverse complement.
CTATGATGTAAATACTCAATACCAATAACTTACCATACAGCTATTGTGAGAACAACAATTTCATACAAGCCCTTTACCTAACCTAGGACGCACACGAAATAGTACGATTACACGTGACTTCGCGGCTGTGAGACCCTGGTTGCCGGGCAGATTGCGGGGTAAAGCAAACCGACGCGCTGGCTTTGTTTACTTTGGGGCGTCCACTGACGTCGTGTGTTTTTTTTTTCTCATGCTCCAATTAGGTACATGTGCCTTGTGCAGCTTCCCCTCTCCGCGATGGAGCTTCAGGCATCGTCCTCGGGCCAATGCGGGTTCTGAAACAGTTTTCTTGCATAAAGTAGCATCACGTTGCATCCACTGGTACGCCATCATGCTCCTTTACACTAGGCGACGGGACCTCGCGGGGGTTGAATGGTTTCTTTTCTTCCCTGGCAAGGCGGAGGCATAGTCTCTCGGTCTTTACCCCCTTCGGGAATCGTCGAGGGATTCGCGAGCATCCCGCCAGCTGAAAGCGAGATTCTGGGCATTGGCAAAGATGTGGTTGGATAGGGCAGTGGAAGCTTCCCTTGGCAACTAACGGGTACGCTTACGACTCGACGCTCGTCATCGGAGGCGCCATGGATAGGCAAAATTGCAAGTAAACAAGGGCTTCTGCCCCGGTACAGCCGGCAGTGGAGCAGTTGCCATGCAACTTTTTTCTTTCTTCCTCTTCTACGTGCCTATATACGCCCATTGTGGCTGCGGTCCAAAAGTTAACTGATACGAATAAAAGGACGCTGATGAAAGAACCGCCTTTGCCGGTTGGGCGCGGCACATTGCTCGCGCGTATCTGCTCAGCCGCGATGAAGCTTTTGTGCTCTCGTTGCCGCGAAAGCCTTGACCTAAGACACTGAGCTACTACGCTAAAATCAAGCAGAGAGATGAGCCCTGTCACTTTTATGGGCTATCCGGGTTTGCTTTACACCAGAAGAGCTTGGTGTTTGGTGCCTGTAAATCATCGCCGCAGCAGGCTAACTGATAGACAAAGTGTCGGTGATGGATAAACTATGACGTCTACCATTCAATGTGCTGTTGATAGCTTCGGTGACGGAATCGACGATGTCGGCTAAATCGACGAGGCTGGAATGGTTCGTAATTGACGATGGAGCTTCGAGGCCGCGTCGTAATACTATTTGATGTAGATCTTAACCTGGAGGCCATAAAGTCGCTCTCGTGCTCCGAACAAAGTAACCTCCATGCCGCCTCAATGCAATCGCCGATGACGGTACCCCTGCGAAGACCCAGCTTACAGGGTGGTCATTGCATCACTTCTTTGTCTTTTCAAATTCATTCGATGCGTTAGTTGGCTTGAAAAGAAGAAGCAAAAACAAAGCCAGAGCTTTAAACTTGATTGGTGAACCTTGAAAGAATCGCGTACTTGGTTACTCCCGGCTCCTAAGGGTGAGTCGCTAGCTCATGTTAGCCCGAAACGCTCCGTTCCTCGTATAGAATTCTACATGTCTCTCGTCAAGGCAGATGGGCATGGAAGGCAGGGATCGATCTTCACAAAAGGCACCACATGGGCGGGTTGGCCCGCAGTAAGAGCACATTGCCAGGGAGACTGAACACCCGATGCATATTACTTTGACTCAACGAGGACGAGACACGATCAGCGACCTGCAAACAGTCGTGCCCTGTACTCGCACATGTACCTATAATAGGGCGGGCCAAATGTCTCTCCTTTCTAGGATTTGATGTTTGCGGCGTGAAAGAAATGGCCGGATCGGTGCATTCGGGCTCTGACATGTGTGAGCCAGTCAGCATCGCATCGCGTCCGACGCCCGCAGTTAAGCCAATGCTTTGTACGGATTGCAGTTGGCCATGGAACGAACAAAGCATAAAAGTCAATTGATCTCACAAGCACAAGCACAAGCACAGTCCATTGGCACTTAAAATAGACGTATCTGTTTAAAGGTACAAAGGCGGGCATCGATGTCTGGCAGTCCGATGGAAAGTATGGAAGTCGGCGTAGTTGGCCGAGGGCCGCAAGGGCCGGTATGTTCGCGCCGCGTCTGTTGAGTGAACGGTATTGAAGAAATACTGAGACACCGACGATCCACGAAATTGGATAGTGAACACGAGAGCAAAGGAGCAGCTTGGTGTCTAGACCATATTTGTACTGTAGCTTCATCACGATACAGTACGGTAGCTTGATGTTCTGCAGCTGGTCTCCATCAAATGCCTGTTTACTCCGTAAATTCTGCAAGGCTGCCTGCGGGAGTGCCTGGTGTTGTCACAGCGATGCGGAGCATACTTGGATGTACCTGTACCTCTGACAGCAACACTTGCACCGGGCCTCAGTAGAGACAATGGATCCGTGGAAATGTCGAAACCACTGGGCCTTTCATATTCAGAGCTGCCCTTTCTGCATGCCTACTGCTATTGCTACGAGCTCTCGCAGTGCTGCTGTCAGCGCAATTGCACCAGGTACAAGTCCAGCTCGGTGGCCGGTTCAGGTAACGTGAAGCTCAGCGTTCAATCTCGCGTTTCTGCCCTGCGTGTCTCAATCCTCACGGCCCCAAAAACAATTGGTCGATCCCTGGATGGACCTCCGCCTGAAATGATCCGGGAGCCCTGCATGCTGGTAAAATGACCTGGAGTCCGGTCTAATGAGGCTCACGTTAGGTGCTCCGTAACGGCACCTCACCGCCGCCTGGACTTACACAGAGGAGGTACCTGTACAGTACTGTAAATAGCTCGTGCCTTTGAAGCACCAGCAAGGTTCTGGGTACCGCTGGTTACTGTATCGTGTCGAATCGTATCAAATCAAATCAATATCTTGCATTGCCAGACGGAACAAAGTAAAACGCCCGGCCCTTGCTCTCAGCGGAGGTGCAAGTAGCAGGTACCCGCGGTACATGGAGCTCCAGGCTGCTAAGCGCTCACTGAGCACACAGCGCCCCACCGCTCACTGAGCAACCACTCGCGACAAAGGGCGCTGAATCGACGGATTGTTACCAGGGCGTGGTCTCCTAAACCGCAGGCTAACTGCAACGGCGTAGCTCAGGGCAGCTGAGAAGCGGTGCTGACGCTGGGACTGGTCCGCTGGGTGCTGGAGTAGCAGGTACCTCACGCGCTGGACGAGGTACCTACTCGTGCACTACAGCAGGCCCAAAACCCCCAATCACCCCTAACAACGTCCAACTCCATCCCAGGCCCGGCTCGTTGGTACAACGACCATTCAAAAGGCCTTGTCTCCTCATCCATTCTTCGCTCCTCTTGCCCTCACACCCACAAGTACCGACATCCGGACAAAAGGGCTCCTCGTTCGCGAATCCAGCACGCGGACAAGCGAAACGAACCTCCTCGCTAGCTTTGGAGCTTAAACCAGCTGCTCCGGTTCTTGCAGGGCTCGAGCTGCACTGCACCCGTTGCTGGATGCTCGCACAACCAACGACGGCCATTCCATTGTTCATCCCCTCGAGTTGTCCGATACGAGAACGGATAAAGAATCTGCCATTGACGCAACGACGTTACGAAGAAAAATCATTGTTACTTTTGCATGCGTTGGTATTAGCACACGACCGTCACGAAATCTAAATTACGAAAAAAGCCCTCCGCCCCACAGCAAGTCTCGTTTCATGCGTCCGAGTAGCAACAAGGTGGACAAGAACAAACAAAGGAAATCAAAAAGAAGAAGCCCAATTCCAATTCTCGAAACAGTCTCCTGCATACGCAGCCTTTGAATAAAGAAGAAAAAAACGCGAGAAAGGGAGCAGGGCTGCTTGGGCTTGTGCGGTGATAGTGAGGAGCCATTTCTGGGCCGAGCTAGAACGTGGAAGCTTTTGGTTACTCTACTCTAGTCCTTTACTCTTTCCTACGCGTCTCAAGCTACTATATATTCAAGTAGCAACGCTGCTGTCTTGAATTGTCGACTTGAGAGCTTAGCAGTCGGCTAGTTCTCGCCGGTACCTCGTTAATATGACAGCGTCTTCTCCTCTGGCGGCAATCCACCGCCCAGTCCCTGCTCCTACATGGGGAGGCAGAGACATCTTCCGCTCCCACTACGCCGGCAACTCAGCTTCGGGATCTCTCAGTCTTCGGGAACAGCTGCACAAGGGCACAGGGGAATACCTCGACGGCAAAGTCCGAGGATCTTCGCCTGGTGGGAGCCTGGCAGCTGATCTTTCCCAGAACTTCCGGCTTGATAACGAGGCAAGGTTCGTGCCGTCCTGCCCCCGTGTGTGTAAGTCATGATGCTAACAAAGCACGTAGTCCCAAGTTTACAACGCCTCGACGTGCACTTTTCACAGCAAACGTCGTGGGCAGCGTTAGCAGCAGAGGTAAGATGGAGTCTCACGACTTCAGCCGGGACGCGGATTTGGGTTGACTGACACATTGCAGACTTTGTGACAACTCCTCCTCTACCGCCTTCTTCGCCTTGTCAGCGTACCGAGATCCTGGAGTCGTCTCCTCTGCCACTCAAGGCGACATTCAGCGAGGTAGTGGAGATTGCATCACCCACTCCAATTTCTACTCTTACCTCACCTGCTTCCATCTCTTGTCTTGCCTCACCTACTCCAATCTCTTGTCTAGCCAAGGATGCAGTCATGATAGACTCTCCAGTCCCCATTTCCCGCCAGTCATCTGTGGACCTATTGAGATCTCGCTCTCGCCACGCATCATTAGAGCCAGCGAAACCCATTGTTGCCGAATCGGTCAATTCACTCGTCAAACGTATTCGAGGACACGCTGACGGCGTGGTTAGCCGTAGGATGGCAACCCCACGGCGGACACTTTCTGGCCGAGCGAAGAGCATTGCCAGCATTGTCTCTGGCTCCCAACCTTCATCATTGCAGTTTGGAGCTAGCACCTCGACCCTATCGCTTGATGAGTGTTTTGAATCAGACTCCCCTGAACAGGACCGCAACACGCCTACATCATCCAACAGCCCTTGCCCTGCTATCCCTATAGGTCTTCGTTCAAGATCTCAACTCGCAAGTATCGCAAGCATCAATCGCCACGGCTCGCCAGGCAACCTTCATTCCAGAAGACAGTCCAATCCTTTCCTGAGAACACGAAAACAATTTCGTCGCTCTTTGAGTATGTTCGAGAGCCCAGCGGATGTCATGAAGCCGAAGCCCGAGAAAGAGCTTGCCGCCGCCCCGATACTCAAGGCCTCCGTTACTGAAATCGAAGAGGCCCACGAGCCCATCATTCCTCACTTCCTCCCTGACGATCCTACAGATACGATTCCTCGAATCACAAGAGAGACGATGCTCGCCATCTTGGATGGCAAGTACAGTGACAAGTTTGCTCAACGGATGGTCATTGACTGCCGATTTGAGTATGAATATGAAGGCGGCCACATCGATAGCGCTGTCAACCACAACAACAAAGAACTGTTGGCCGACCAGCTCTTTCAGACTCCAATGGAAGGCTTGAGTTTACTAATCTTTCACTGCGAATATTCGGCTCACCGAGCCCCTCTCATGGCGCGTCATATTCGCTCTCAAGACCGTACCATTAACGCTGAGCATTACCCCCGCTTGACCTATCCGGAGATTTATATCCTGGATGGTGGCTACAGCGGCTTCTTTGCTGAGCACCGAGCAAGATGCTTCCCCCCAGAGTATGTCGAGATGTCAGATGAGAAGCATCAGCGCACCTGCGAAAGGGAAATGGGCCGTCTGAAGTCTCGGAAGCCCTTTGGCCGTGCGCAGACTTTTGCATTTGGTCAGCGGAGCACAAGTCTTCACGACTCTCCCACTGGCCCTCCCCGCCCTCAATCCCGAAATGTTAATGCATCCCCTCCGGCTCTTTCTTCTCCGGCTGTTTCTGCGTTTGATTCTCCCACAGTCGGCGATCGAACCCCGGCTCGCCGCATGGCATCTTACTAGGCTATACCATAATAGCTTATATTGGCGTCAGCCCGACGATTTGTGCACAACTTAAGCCTGCAGCCTGTGTTGCCTCGCTTGCCTTCCAACAGCTGGTTGATTGTTCCACTGGGGATCTGATGCTTTCACGACGAAAAGTTAACGTTTGCTTCTGCTGATGAATCAAACTTGGATGCTGAAATTAACGAGGAGTCCATGATTGGAACTACACCTTGAGCTTTCCTGAAGCCTCAGGCGGTATTGCTTATTTTCATCATTGTTTGGCCGCTTACGGACCGCGGCCTCATTTTATTTTGCCTATCTTTCCCCCCGTTTTAAAGATAATGCTTTGTCAGATAATGGTACTGGCAGACAAGATCTTGGAAGCCTTGCATGTGGGACTCGGGACATCTCAATCGTTGCAAGGGCCTTGCTCTCATACTACCTTTGCAGAGTTGCAGCCCCCGATCTCACAATCTCTGCCGATGGAGGAACCACATCGAGCGCTGAGCATGGCTACGGCAGGATACTTGCTCGTGCTATTTTCCTGCCTTTTCTGTTTCCTTTTGTCAGAGACGAATACCCCCCGCGCGCATATTTCGCGTTTATACCCCCAAGGATGAATGCTCTATTTTCTTTGCCTTTCCCTGTTCATACTTTCACTACAAGAGGGTTAACAATTCCCCTCTGCTCATTGTAATGAGCCATAGAGCGCGGCTGCGCGGAAGGCGCTTGTTGTTTTTATGTTGTAAAACTTAGTAGCTAGACAGTGAGAGATGTTGGTCTCGGAAGTTTTGGCTGTACATTGTGCTATGAAGGAACATAGATGCCTCAGCTAGCTTATATACGCATTTCAAATAATGGCGGAGTGTCCTCTAGAATTATGTGGATAGATTGAAATGTTTTTGCCGTTTGATGCGAGCCCTTTGCGCAATGTTAACAGAAGGCACTGTATTCATTCTTCCGTGCCATACCATGGCATGATAGAGCCTTTCCTATGAGCAACAAGGTGTATCTATGGGTAACAGGGAGCAATCTGTTGATGATTGATTGATACTTCTGCAATGCAAGCTCCAAAGAGGATGAAAACACAAGGTGAAGCTGAAAGATAAGCCGTTCACAAAACGGCTTAGGTACGTATAAGTGTAGGAGTACGGCAATCAATATTTGCAGTTTTGGAACTTGGTGTGAAAAGGTAAGGCATGCTCTCTATTAACATCGCCTACATTTTATATCTTTAAATTAAGTCCTCCGCCCTCCAAATGACATATGCCTTGTAAGTAGCAGATCATGCCTCATGACCTTGTAGTCCAAAAACGCCGAAGAACTATGCAAAAGCAAAACAACGCCATTTTTTCTTTTCTCCTCGGCTTCTACTTCTTCTTCATCGTTTACAGAGTAAAATCCCACTCTTTAAACGCCTCCCGGAAGGCTTCGACGTCCTTTGTCTCCTCCTCCACGGACTGCTCGCAGTTCTGCCAGCTGACCCTGTTCTCCAGATCCATGAGCTTGGCCAAAACTCTGCGTCCGAATTGTAGATCGAAGCGCGTGTCGGAGGCGAGGGGCATAACGAGGGACTTTCCCTTAATCTTGTCCTCTCCGTTATCTGCCCACAGCCAGACGCGGAAGAAGTCGCCCGACGAGGCCAGCTCCTCGAGGGGGAGGTCCTTGGTGGAGAAGCCGGGGTATTTCAGGTTTTCTGCTTCCACGCGGAAAGCTGCCTCTGCGAGACCCTTTTGGATGATGTCGGCTGGCACGGCAACGAGTTGCCAGATCAGGTGGACGTTGCGGTCGCGGCTAATCTCCCATGTAACGACACCGAGCTTATGCGAGCTTTTGGAGGCAATCATGGCTTGTATAGATTCCTTGAATCGTTCCATTTCCTTATACGCCTTCACCGCCTCGCTGGTTGGGTCTGCTGTACTGCCCATGCTCGCAATGGTGGGAGAATGTGGCAAAGGTATGATGATGAAGTGGCCAGGGAAATTTAGCCCCTGTTCTGCAAATGTTGAGGATGTTGGCAAGGGTCCCTTTGCGGTTGTGATGTATGCTTCGTCGCCAATGCTGCAGCACATGTGTGCTGAAATATTGGGATTTGACAAACAAAAGTAACATCTGTCGGGACCTGGCGGCGGCGAGGCACGGCGACGCTTGTGTCGGCCGTGGCGGCCATCGTCGTGATGGCCAAAGCGGCTATATCCTTCGTCCTGTCTTCCGCGTTTGGTGGTCGTTTTAGCGAATGGTGAGGCTGTGGCACCAGGAGGCACGGCTGTGTCCGCTGGATTAAGTGTGAAGGCATACATGGCCTTTGACTTCTTCTCGTTTCCATAGGGGGCCATGGAGATGAAGCGTGTAGCGACAATGGTATTAGGATCTTTCTCAGATTGTTGAACAAAAGGTTCACGTTCGTAGAAGAATGCTTCTGGGGAGGCTGAGATGTGGTATCGAGGCTTCAGGGCCGCGCATAGATCCGCAATTTCGTCCGAGCTGCTCACAGCAGCCTGATGGGAAGGCTCAAGGACCACTTTGGAGCCAGCCCAGACTTTCGCCGGCCACATGGAGGTCAGCAAGATGTCGGTGCTATTGGCGCCACGTAAAGCTTTTGCGTCTCCCGCTGTGTGAAAGGGCAAATGCTGTTCCTGGGATTGGCCCGCTACTAGGTTTGTGTCGAGGATGCCGCCTAGCGTTACGATTCTGATGCCTTCGGATGTCTTTGTTACACTGCGCTTTCCCAGATAGTGAAGATTGGGGCATATTTCTTCATCGGCTTCCACCTTGGCGGCAATTCGAGGCGGTAGAGGATGCATGCCGACAGTGAAGTAGGTGGGCAACGGAAACTCGATGGATCCCCCTAACAGAGCGGATATCGTCTCGTCATCGGCCTCGGTGGTGAATACGTCTCCTGTAAGAATCGCAAGAGAGAATTGGTTCTTGGCATGAAGTGTCGCCAACTTCTTGACTGCCGACTCGAGCTGGCCATTCAGGCTACCCAGGACGATGCTAGCAGAGGGTCAATATCATGAGCTACGGTCAATGCGTTGAAGAATACTCAGCAACATACATCTTGGGTGCAGCCATTTCGTCTGGCCTGACGGAGACCTTAGTGCAGACTCGGGGTGTGTGTATGTGTTGTGTGGAGAGAGGGAGAGTTGAGTTGCCCGACTCTTAAGAAGGCCTTGAATAGTGTATGTAAGATGCAGCTCAGTGCAAGTGAGATGCGCGAACACGCACGCGACGTCAAAAGCTCGGTGCTGCGATAAGGAATTGCGCCTCGCACATAATTGGTCAATTCTGCTCCAAGTGGAGCCGCGCTAGTTCTTATCGGTTTGGCCGGGAATCTACCGACCAAAAAAATTTGGGAACTTTGTTAGTGGGGAGGAACAGCTCCAGACTTTGGACGCTTCAATATCGTGGCCGAAAACCTTTTTTACAGCTTCATCAGCACCGCTGCCAAGATGCCAGCCCGATCGTCCGGACGCATCGAAAAGGCGCGGAAGAACAAGAACTCGACGCCCCATCAGAAGAACCACAGATGGGAGTCGTTTTCGACCAAGATCGCAAAGTTCAACTCGCTCCAGCCGCTGCGCAAAGTTCGACGACATGACCTCGAATCGGAAGACTTGTCATCGACAACGTCCTATCTCCAGAATGGACTGCAAAAATGGAGCGAACTCAACATTTCACAGCCCTTTTCCTCTTTCAAGAGGGAGGTGCTCCCATTGTGTGACAGCTTACCGCAGATTCTGCACTTTGAGGAACGAATAATGGCTTCGTTGGCCAAATACATCTCGACACAGGACAAGGAAGGACTGGAACCACTACTCGATCTCCTGACAGCCTTTGCCCACGACTTGGGAATTCGATTTGAAAAATACTTCTCACAGAGTCTTGACCTCATTCTGGCAATCGCAGGAAGGTCTCAGCCCGTCGAAGTCATTGAGTGGACCTTTGGTGCTCTTGCGTTTTTGTTCAAGTACCTGTCCAAACTCATAGTCCCGGATCTTCGACCGACCTATGCCGTCATGGCACCGCTCCTTGGAAAGTCCAAGCATCCCCCGTTCATTGCACGGTTCGGCGCTGAGGCTATGAGCTTTCTTGTTAGGAAAGCTGCGGCTCCATCACTCCGCGAGACAGCCCTCGTGTCATTCGTGGACTACGTCCGGGACGATATATGCAAAATGGTGGACGATCGACAGTTCATGCTGTATAAAGATGGCATCATGACCATGTTTGCCGAGGCGATCAAGGGAACAGATCGAACCATCCATTCGACAGGATCTGCCATATTCATTGAGCTTATGAACGCGATTCCAAAGGAGGAGTGTACATTGGCTGAGATTACAACATGGACCGATTTGGTTTGTGGTGTCTTGACCAGTGTGATACATCATACCGAAATACAAACTTTCAGAGAATTCGAAGAAACAATTTTCGATAGCTGCGATGCCAAGTTGAAGGAGGCTCATGGCGATGATTCTCAGTGGTGGATGGTACCATACATTCGAGTTCTTGGTGTTCTCGCAGGTGTCCGGAAAGGTGGTCGAATTACCGACTGGACACGCCTCGTCCAACAGCTTACTGCTTTCCTTTCGACGGCGACACGGCCGATTGATGAAACCGTTGAGCAAAACGAGCTTGTATGGGCATTAGTCGTTGTTAATGTGGCAATCACCTGTCATCACGCTCCTATGGACTCGCTCATCCCTCACATCTCCCGTCTTCTCCAATCATTGACGAGAGAGCCGTTTATGAGATTATTTATTCCCTTTTGTTCGTATTTTAGCGAGCTTGATGCACGTCGATTTGGAAGCTTGTTCCGTAGTGATTTTCAGAAGTAAGTTGGATGGGCTTTTCTCTACGATACCAGGTGTGTACTGACTTTTTCTTAGATTTATCGCAACCCATTGGTCTCAGGGACAAAATGAAGATATGTTGTGTGTCTTGTTGCCGCAGATCATCGAGAACCGAGGATTCCCGTCTGCTGGCGAGAAGGATTGCTGCAAACTCCCCCAGGCGTGGCAGGACCAGATTGTCTCCAAGTTTGAGAACTTAGAGATTTCACCTTTCCCTGAAAGAGGACCGTACAACAAAGACCCCCAAGTCTGGAGAGACAGATGTCTACCTAAATATGCTGCTCTTCTCCGAATCCTGGAGTTGACAGCCGTTCATCCTTCAACCAACGCACGCATTGCAGAGCTTCTGCTACGCAAACTCAAGCTTGCTCTTCGACCCTCGTCCACACTCGCGTCTGATGAGGTCAATTTCATTGTCAGCCAAGGATTTCATGCCTATTTGGGGATGAGCAAGACTGCAGGCTCCACTGATCCCCAACTTGCGCCTCTGCTTCGCGCAGCGGTACCGCGATTTGCACGATCTGTGGGCTTCCTCCGGACCTATCTTGCCTACGAACAAACCTTCCCACATGGACACGAGGTCGATAAACACGAAGCGTCATCTGGTGGTGATACTTCAGTCGCCGAGGATGACCCTGTGATCCAGTCTTTGGTCGAAAATTTGAGTTCTCCATCTCATGACATTCGATTGGCGTCTTTGGAATTGCTCAACAAGATGAGCAACACGCCTGAGCAATCCCAATGTGTTGAAATCATGCTTCAGATTGAACAATCTCCATTGAATCTAGAGCACACTAGATCAATCGCCATGTATCTGCGTAAGCTCGGGCAAGAATACGGCTCCTTGACAGATACGACTTGGCTGAAACAAGGCATACCAAATTTCATGTTTGGCATGCTGACAGTCAATCTGTCTCCAGTATGGGACGACTCAATAGAAGCGATGAAGCAGGTTGCTGAGAATAAACAAGGCGAGGATGCTATTGCTCTCACTGCATTCCGATGGCTGGATGTATCGTCACCGCGATGGACACCACCACAATCCGAAACTGGCTCCTCCCGCGCTTTCTATTCCGACTTTGAATGTACTACATTGAACGCTCTTGAAGCGTCCGGAAAGAGTGTTCAAGAAGCATCAGGCGATTCGAAGAATGTGATGTTGCGTACTTTTGATGACAGCCAGCGACTGGTTGAACCTTTCTCTACAAACGCCAAGGCTCAGGCGCTGAAAGTATTCAAAGCTCTGCCTTCCATCGCTGAGAGAAGGTCGCGTCAACTGGTACCCCATCTGTTTGCTTGGGCTCGTGAGGAGGAAGATGTTCATGCCGAAGAGGATGCCCAATTACAAGCAGTCTTCTGGTCATTAGCTGACAGGAAGGGGCTTGTTGGCGTCTTTGCACAATTCATCAATCCAAGAGTCTTGTTCCAACATGAGCAAGTTTACGACATCATGTTACAGCTGCTAGGAAATGGTGATTTGGACCTTCAAAAGCTCGCGCTGAAAGCTATTCTAGCATGGAAGCAAGACGGCGTGAAGGCTTATCAGGAGAATCTGGAGTACCTTCTTGATGAAGCTCGCTTCAAGAACGAAATAACTGTCTTCCTCCAAGGAGATAGCGTCATCAAATCTGAGCATCGAGCCGATTTGATGCCTGTTCTCCTTCACCTCCTCTACGGTCGTGCAATTTCAAGAAAGGGAGGGGTTGGCGGTCGTCACGGCCAGCAAACGACTCGACTTGCCATTATCCGAAATCTATCCATTGAGGATCTCGGCGGCTTTCTTGGCATTGCCGTAGGAAAACTCAAAGATGTGCGAGTAGTTGGTCCTGCAGTCAATCGGAAGAAGCTCTTTGACGAGGAAATTATTTCGATTCGAAAACAATTTGGTTTCCTGAACATGGCCCTGTCTCTCATTTCGGAGTTGGGCACTAATGTGTCCCCTTACATGGAAACACTCGTCAACACGATCTTGTACTGCCTCATCTTCTCTTGCAGACGACTGGGTGGTGTAGATACAGAAGTGGACCCCGAAGCCCCCGAAGAAGAGGAAAAGGCCAGCACCCATTCACTGCTCAAGTCCACGAGGTCAACGGGTATCAAGTGTTTGATTGCTCTGTTCCAGAATGCCCAGGATTTCCAATGGGAGCCTTATCAGGATATCATCATTGAGGAATTGGTGGCGCCTAGGCACGAAAATCTGCTAGCCGAGACTGCACAAGGAGTATCTGGCATGCTGCAGTTGTTGTCGACATGGTCCAATCTGCCCAAGGCGGCGCTCTTCCTTGCTCCTCACAGCAATGCGCTACCGCATGGTGCTTTGCCAAAGATTATTTCTTGCATTGCATTCGAAAAGTCGAAAGAATCGGTCAAGATATATGTTCTTGAGATGCTTCGCAACTTGGCAAGGCTGGCCTTGGCCTCTGCTAGTGAATCTGAATTCAATGAGGTCATAAAAGCTGAGCTTCTTGATTCGAATTCAACTGCGATCTTGGACAATATCACTACTGTCTTGCGAATTGGTGATATTAGTAATGCACTTTTGGAAACTGGTATCGAAACCATTCTGTCTCTAGCTCCAGTCTTTCAAACTTTGGAAGACGTTCAAGCAGTCATTCGAATTTCGAGCTTCTTGTTGCAGCAACCCGCACGCCGAGTCAACCCTAAGCTCAAGGGCCGGATTCTCTTGGTGATTGAAAACTTTGCGTCTTTGCCTGACGCAGCGCAGGATGAGGCACTGCTTCAAGAGGTTTACAAGACGGTTTCATCCCTTTTCAGCTACTTTAAGGATCGAGAGAACCGCTCTTCGCTGTGTCGAGTTCTTTTAGCCATCTCGAAGCAAGATGCCGAAATTTCCAACGTTGCCAACCTTTGTTACGAGCTCAACTTGTTCAAGGAGGGCCGCATTGACGAGCCAGACTATGACAGACGCCTTGCCGCATTTAGCTCCATCTCGAGCAGTCACGATGAGCCATGGTCTCCTAGACAGTGGCTTCCTATTCTTCACAACCTGATTTTCTTCATTCGCATGGACGAGGAATTCGGTGTGCTCTCGTCTAATGCTGCTGATGGCATTCGACGTCTGGTGCAAGAGGCGTCGGATTGTCAATCGCAGGAAACGAAGGCCGTCTTTGACGAATATCTCAAGCAGATTCTCATGCCGTCAATTTACGGCGGTGCTCGAGAAGAGTCAGAAACTGTTCGGCGAGAGTATCTACGTGTGCTAGGGTTCATTCTTACAACAATGCCTGAATGGGCCCCCGTGGCTGACTTAGGCGGTCTCCTGAATGAGCGTCAAGAAGACTCTACGGAACCCTCGTTCTTCTTTGACATTCTTAGTCCAGCAACTGCAAAACAAATGGATGCCCTGCGAACATTGGAAGCTGCAAATGCAAGCAAAGAAATGGGCAGCCAAAATCTGACACAGTTCTTCATCCCGTTACTGGAGCATTTTATCTTTGGAAGAGCCGACGGCGGCGATGATCATGGACTTGGTGCGCAAGCGGCGAGCACAATTAGCAACCTAGCCATGTCCTTGAACTGGAACCACTTCCGCACAACTTTCCATCGGTACATTGGTTACATTGAATCGAGACAGGAGCAGCAGAAGCATACCATTCGCCTTTTGGGCAAATTTACTGACGCTCTGTTACTCTCGTTGCCTGAAAGCCAGGATCCCGAAACGATGGAGGTAGATCAAGAAGAAAGCTCATCTTCCGCGGTACGACGACTGCGTCTCATGGCTCCAAAGCCCGCTGAACTGGCTACCCAGATCATGGATTACTTCCTACCACCGCTTACCAAACATTTGCATCAAAAAGATGAATCCGAGGTCAGCTACCGTGTTCCCGTTGGTATCACCATTGTCAAGCTCTTAAAGCTGTTGCCTGGCCCGCAAATGGATCAGAAGCTGGCTGGTGTTTTGACCGACATCTGTCATATCTTGCGCAGCAAAGCATGGGAGGCAAGAGAGATGACTCGAGATACTCTCGTCAAAATTGCTGTTCTTCTGGGCCCTTCCTTTTTCGGATTTATTCTGAAAGAGCTTCGAGGAGCCCTCACCAAAGGCTACCAATTGCACGTCCTTTCATACACTGTACACTCCATCCTAGTCGCCACCGTGCCTCATTTCGCACCCGGTGATCTTAATCCTTGTCTATCATCGATTGTCACTGTTATCATGGACGACATATTTGGTGTTGTTGGCCAAGAGAAGGATGCTGAGGGCTATGTTAGTCAGATGAAGGAGGTCAAGAGCAGCAAGAGTCAAGACTCGATGGAACTCATCGCCAAGAACGCATCCATAAGTCGCCTCATTGAGCTTGTACGACCGCTACAAGCCCTTTTGCTGCAGAAAGTGGATTTGAAGATTGTGCGCAAGATTGATGCCCTGCTGGCCCGTATCACGGCAGGCCTTTTACAGAATCCAGCCACCGAAAGCCGTGATACTTTGGTCTTTTGTTACGAGGTTATCCAAGAAGTATACAACGCACGAAACCCAGAGGCTGAACCGAAACTGGACTGGAAAACTCGAAGATATCTAGTACAGAGAGGAGCCAAAAAGAGCGACCGAGGTCAAACCAGCAAGCATACATACAAGTTGACCCGCTTCGCATTCGAGATGCTGAGATCGATATTGAAGAAGTACGATAGCATACGAATTCCTGAGAATATCTCTGGTTTCATTCCCATCATCGGTGATGCCATTCTGGAGGGCGAAGATGAGGTCAAGATCTCAGCGTTCCGTCTCTTGGCAGTCATCGTTAAGGTTCCCTTTGAAACTGCTGATGGGGCAAATATCTACAAGATCGCCGTCAAGGAGGCCACGAGGTGCATCTCAATGTCGACTTCGACCACGACTGATTTGGCGCAAGCAGCCTTGAAGATGCTTGCTGTCGTGCTGAGAGACCGACGAGATATTGAGGTCAAAGATGCTGCTATCGATATGCTATTGGGCAAGCTTAAGGACGACTTCACAGAGCCCCTGTATCGACACATCACTTTCAACTTCCTGCGATCTGTGCTCGACCGCCGCATTGAAACGGCGACAGTCTACGACACTCTGGATCAAGTCGGCACAGTCATGATTACCAACGATGACAAGGACACACGAGATCTAGCACGAGGCGCCTTCTTCCAGTTTATCCGGGACTACCCTCAGATGAGATCTCGTTGGACAAAGCAACTCAACTTTGTGGTCGCCAACCTCAAGTATGATCGCGAAGGTGGCCGCATTTCGGTCATGGAGGTGATTCACTTGCTGCTCATGAAGTCATCCAGCGACTTCATCCAAGAAATTGCGGCAACATGCTTCCTGCCACTCTTCCTGGTTCTGGCGAACGATGACAGTGAGAAGTGTCGCCTCGCAGCTGAAGCGCTGATCAAGGAAATCTTCCGCAAGGCTGACAAGGAGCGAGTAATTTCATTCCTTAATCTGCTTCGGTCGTGGCTTGGCAAGGATGGAAATGCTACGGTTGTCAAGCTTGCCGTGCAGCTTTTTGGCTACTATTTTGAATGCCATGAGGATGCCGTCAAGAATCAGACTGACTTCAAGCTCATCTTTGATAAGGTCATGACAATTCTTGGATCTGAAGATATTCGTGATGTTGACGGAGGGCTTGTTGGTGCTGCTATTGGTGTTGTACGCATATTCGTCACCAGTTTCCCTGAAAAGACCCTTTCTGCCAATAGGGAAGAACTGTGGGCCAAATTATCACACTGTCTTGGGCACAGCGAGACTTCAGTTAAGTTGGCTGCTATTCAGGTGATCAGCCTGTATCTCGCTGATTTTGCTCAGCGAGGCGCCGGTACTTCTGCAGGCGAGGATGTTGAGGGATCTCATGGCCTTACGCTTCGGACTGGTAATGTGGAGGAGCTCGTCCGCCTCGCACTCAGGGCCCTGAACGGCACTGAGGTTAATGAGGGTTTGGCAAACGAGCTTGGGCAAGTTCTCATCTTCCTTGGTCCTCGTCTTCCTATTGGAGACTCACCCGATTCCTCGGGTGCCGAATCAGAGGCAGATGAGCTGGATGCTGAAGACAAGGAGGAACCCAGTGCAAAGCCGAAAGATTTGCAGTACTTGTTCTGGCGCCTGTCACACATTCTGCGCAAGGAGATTCGTCCCAACGCTGTTGCCATCATTCCCAAGGTTGTCGCTATGGAGGTGTTGGAGACCATCTGCCGCCGCTCTGCCCTAGAGCGACTCCAGCCTTCGCTGAAGACCATTCTGACGCCACTGCATAATCTCACCGACCCATCCATCCCGGCACCTTTTAGCATGGATGAGGTGTTCAAGACGAAGCACGAAGGTCTCAAGACAAGGGCACAGATCATGATGGATTCCCTGCAGAAGAAATTTGGCACTGCCGAGTACAGCAAGCAGCTCATGTCCATTCGCGAGGAGGTCAAGGCGCGCCGACTGCAGCGATCAAGCAAGAGGAAGATTGAGGCGGTAGCGCAGCCTGAGAAATACAGCAAGGACAAGAGGAAGAAGTTTGAGAAGAACAGGGAGCGCAAGAAGACGAGGTCGAAGGAGCAGAAGGTGATGAGACAGGCGTACAAGACATGGTAAATAGCATGGTGTATGCTATCATGCAGAAGAAAAATATGGCGAGCGGCGTTTTTGAGTATGGTTTACTGGGCATTTTTTGGGCGCGTTTTGAAAAACTACCTTGTGGTTCTTAATCAATATATAGATACATAGGTATATATGCTGCTAGAAATAAATGTAGGGATCAAAAATAGATTCCTTTAGACTTCCTCTTGAATGCCGTCGCTTCGTTTTGAAAAATTTAGGAGTTTTCCTGCCAATGACCCCTAACGCCGTGTATATGACCTTTACATACTCATACAATCTCCTGCCTTATATATGACTTGAAGATCCGATCAAGATCGCCTCATTCTGACACCACCCATAGTTGGTATATGCGCTCTCATCGTTCCATCTTCTTTTATGCCGAACCCTTTGTATTTTTGCTCGCATCCTCTGCCAAGTCCTCCGGCACCACTTCCTCAGGCCAGAACTCAATGTCTCCGTCCTCGCCCAAAGAACCCCTCTTGACCAGCTGGCCCTTTTCCCTCATCAAGTCCTCGACGGTGATTTTTCGATCGCCAAAGATGTTCAAGTGGTCGCTTATCACATGCCTATTGCGACAGCTCGGGCACGTAATCAGCGTAGAGCCATGATGGTATCCCTGTTTCGAGACGTTGTGGTGCGAGCGATGGCCGCAGGGCACGCAAGTGAAGGAGAGCTGGTAGAATGCCGGGCCCTTGAGCTCAGGGCGGTCGCTTTCGCTTGCGGGAGAATCTCTGGTGGCGGGTTCTTTTTGCGGGAGCTTGCGAGGAGGACGGGGGATGGCGTGGGCGAAACGGAGCTGGATGGGCGAGAATGATGATGAAGCTGGATGCGAGCTGTTGCGGAGAGAGAACGGGCGGAGGGTGTTTCGTGGGGCGAAAGCTCGGCGCAGGAGAGGCGCTATTAGAGGTGCTGATTTTGAAGCCATGGCTGAGAGCACGGTGTGTTTGTTTGAGTGGTGGTGAAGAGGAATAAAGAGAGAGATGATTGGTGATGGTGTTGATGGAACTTTGCGATGGAAAAGTTGGTGGAATACGCTAGACGTCATTGTAGTGCAGGTACGTACCACGGTGCCTTGAAAGTGGTCCGTGCTCATGGGGACAAGGGAGAGATGCGATTTCCTAATAGAGTAATATCGAGGTTCGTTGTTGAATATACGGTTGATGGCTGTTGTTTTTTACTTCAAGAATTCTCAAATATTGGGGTGACACAGTTGATTCTGTCTATGTCGTTAACCAAGAATTATTGACCAATGTAAACAAGTGAAGTCTAATCAATGCACCACCAGTGGTGCCAGACAGAGACGCTTGTGCCATTGTCCAGTAGAGGTTACGGGCGAGTGCTCCTCGATCTGAGGAATAAGGTGAGAATGCAGACTGCAAAGGCGCAGTTGCATTTGCAGCTTACATGGAAATATTGGGTCTGCGGTTTCTATGTGAAGTAAGTCAACTCATTATGTTCTGTAGCATCGCCTTCCCAATGTCAAGAACTGTGCTTACCGTAAACTTCCCCATCAGCTAACTGCAGCTGCTTGTACTTTCCTGCTTGATGTATGCTGAATATGGCCGGACCATTTATTTTTTGCGACTCACGATCTTCCATCTCTTTCACTCCTCTCTATCACTTTTCTCCCCCTGGGTGTCTCCTCGGTTCCCTTCGCTCTGCCACACACAACTCCCTGGACTGCCAACTCTTCCAGCAAACTCTCCACCCTATTTCATCCTACCTGATCGCAATTGTTAGCATACAGCCATTCTCAATTCTGCTCATCTCCAGCCCTCTTGTAAAGTGCCACTACCAAGGAAAATGCATCTCTTACTCATCATCCGATGGCTTATTCCCTTCATCGGTCTCTGCCTTGCCCAGGCTGATGACCGGGCCCTTGCTCTCTCCTTGATCAACCAGGCTCGCCAGGCTCAAGGAATCCAGCCTCTTGTTTGGAATGCAAACTTGGCCTCTTACGCTCAATACTGGGCAAATATCATGGCCGCTGGTCAGCAGCCCTTTTCGCACGCCCAGGGCACTTACCGGCCTCAACAAGGAGAGACGCTATTCGAATACCAGTCCACTCAATGCGATACTGCCTACGACAACCCTCTGCAGACAGC
This sequence comes from Trichoderma afroharzianum, assembly GCA_037893235.1. Taxonomy (NCBI): domain Eukaryota; kingdom Fungi; phylum Ascomycota; class Sordariomycetes; order Hypocreales; family Hypocreaceae; genus Trichoderma; species Trichoderma afroharzianum. The sequence continues at coordinate 545,465 of JBBLXW010000021.1, read as the reverse complement.
CGCGCATACTTGGCTCGCACAGGCCTCGCTATACAACGGAATGCCCATCACGGACGGGCATGAGCCCTGGTTGCACTGGTGTATGTATCGATGATGCTTTGTAAGATTCAAGAGTTGATATTGACTTGACTTACAGCACAGTGCATGTGGTCGACCACGACACAGATAGGCTGTGCTCGAGCTTACAGCATTTCAGAGCCGTACAAGACCTACGACGTGTGCCGCTTCTTTCCGGAAGGGAACATGTGAGTAAATATGGATTGGTTCCTGTTTGGAAAATGATTGCTGATTTGTGCCGCTTTAGAGTTGGACAGCGACCTTTTTAGATGGCAACTATCAAGGACACGCGTGGATGGGTGGACTGTCATTGGGACAGATGATGAAAGAGGGCTTCCTATATCTTACAAGAGACGGCTAGATTGTGCCCTTTGATAGGTTGGTAGTTGACATTAGAATGATTAGACCAGTTGAGTACCTTGGTAATTGATAGCCCCCTCTTTGATTTGAATGAAAGAAGATCCGTGCTTGGTGTCACTTTCACATGTATCGAATGCTGTGATTTCCCACGACATTCATGTGAAATGCAAGTTCTGTCTCAAAATTACAGGGTAGCACAGCACCTGCTGGTTTGTTTGTATCTGATAGGTACGCACCTACTACTAAGGTACTCCGTACCCGGTGCATGCAAGGGCCCCACCGCGCCTTATGTAATCAGAGTTCCTCGATCTGTGCAAGGCCAGCCAAAATTTGGGGCAAGACAAACGACGCGATTGAGAAAACCAATCAACCACGAGTCGCGACAATCACCAACGCTGTGACCGCCAAACGCTGCATTGCCTCACTGCTGATAATTTCTTCTTGTTTCTCTTCTGATCTCGCCCAAGTCACCAAACCAGCTCCATCTCCGTCTCTCTTTGCCATTGCCTGAGAAACCCGCCTCTTCGTGTGGTTGCCGCACTGGCTGCAAAGAAGCTCGCAAGCTCTGTCAACTGCGACTTTTGCACACAGCGCGGGGACTCTCCAGCTTGCACTCGCGTTTCCCCCCTTGCGCCATGAAATAACCAGAAAAATACCCTTAGAAACCTCACAATGGAACGATCAAAACCCCAGGCCTTCCTGTCGTCGTATGCGCCGCGACTGCGCACCTACAACAACTCTCTCTTGACTCCAGTCCTACCGAGTGCGCCAACGGGGCCTGTTTCGCGAACAACAAAGCGAGGAACTACCATTATCAACTATGCCGAGGACGGTTATGATGACCTGGATGATGATAGTGACGATCCCAGACGTCGGCCGACGGGTTTGCGAAGCTTGCGCAAGGAAGATTCCGCCACCAGGATGGACATGGCAGATAAGGTGGGAAAGGAAATCAAGGAACCCGTCGACGTCCAGGGCATATGGCGGGATTGGATGGGGAAGAGCCGGTCTGTTAGGAGCGACCAGCAGAATGCCGCCCAAGCACACCTCCCATTGACCCTGATACCCATACGAATCGACTTGGACATTCCGTCCTTCATCCCGCCTGCGCCGTTCCCGGCTCCGAATCCCAACTCGGTCGACATCTCCCTCCCCCAGTACCGGCCACAAGAGATGACTGTTCCTTACAAGCTGCGCGACATTTTCTGCTGGAACCTACACGAGACGCTCATCACAACGGATCAGTTTGCGCAAAACTTGGCGCAGGATCTTGACCTGCCCAACAGGCCTGCTGTCATTGCAGAGATTAGCAAGCAGATTCGGACGCAATTGGAAGAATATGCTGGCGTTGCTCTTCACCCGCTCTTCCACTCTGAGCCGTCTGCCGCAGCACCACCGCCGCCCATCCAAGGAGCGGCGCCAACCGTTGCTGGGGGAAGTGTCACAGCAGCCGGAACCCCGAGACCCAGCATATTCAAATCTCGAGACGACTCTCCAGCTTCGTTTGCGAGAGGTGTGTCCCGACCCGAAACTCCTGTGCAGACGGGAGGCCTGGCAACACCAACGCCGCAGCCGCCGGCATCGCAAGCACCCGAGGCCCCCGAGGTTACTGCGGAAGCGACTCCCATCCTACCTGATTCTGACGAATATAACCCTGACGATACCTATCGATGTATTATCAACCTGAGTCTAAACCTTTCATCCATGCTATACACAGACAAGTTTGAGTGGTCACTTCTCCACCCTCCAGGCACAGCTGAAGCTTTCGCAAAGGCGACATGTGCCGATTTGGGTTTGGCAGGCGAATGGGTTCCGGCTATGACACACGCCATTTACGAGGCAGTCCTTCGTCTAAAGAAGGAAGCCTGTGAGGCTGGTGGCCTTGTTGGAGGTTGGGGAGGGGCTCAGCAGGAGTTGCCAAACGATGCCGCACATGGCCAGGAAGCTGGTTGGAGATATGACCCTGACCACTTGGCAGATGATTGGGAACCCAAGGTCGAGTTTCTCAGCAAGGAAGAGATGGAGAAGCGAGAAGGTGACCGTGAACGACAAATTCGTCGGCTGCGGCGTGAAACAGCGCGATTCAGCTCGACGACTGGTATGCTGGGCGGTACTCCGTTCGGCCTGGGAGTGGCTGTTGACGCTGAGGAAGAGAGGATGGGCAGAGGTGAACGTTCCAAGAAGAAGCGACGTTTCCGAAGTCTGAGTCCTCTCGCCCGTGGTGGAACTCCCCTCGGGCGACTCACGCCAGATGTCGGCGGTTATGGTGGAGGAGTAGGCGCCTTGACGGACATGGAGCGAATGACATGGCGCTGTTCACACTGCCGTACGTGGGGTACGAGCGTCTGGGCGGTTCGAGACGGTCCTGCTGGGCCCAAGGTGAGTCGTGTTCTATATATCAGTTGTTTGGGTGTTTTTATGTGATGGCTAACATGGTCCCGTATCAGTCCCTATGCGCCAACTGCGGCTACTTTTACGAACGAGATCGCAGGCTACCTCGCCAGACCAAAAATCTGCACCTGCAAGACATTCGAGCGGTCTAGGAACCCACTGATGAGCCCCGTCACGATAAAGAAGACGAACAAGGCAAAGGAAAAGGACAAAGGAAAGACAAACGCCCAGTGGTGTCTCAACATCAATCCCTGCAGGAGAAAGAAGAAGGTGAACTCTCCGTCTCCGATCCTCACGCTACTACTACTACTACTATTACTACTCCTCGACATACTCGCCGACAACGATGGCGGCAGCAGCCCCTGGGAGGCCAGCCTGCGTTGCCCGTGTGCCCGCAACTTGCGCCGCCTTTGGCTCCCAAGCCTTGGTTTGATCAGGGTAATGAAAGGAGGATGAAGCTGCGTGCAAGGAATGCCTGGGAAGCGAATCTGCGAGGACAGGCTTCGCAAGGAGTGTGAGAGCATAGGTAGGGAGAGCGGGATTGCGTGGCTCAGTGCATAAAAAAGAAACTAATAAAAAAAAAAAGGGCGAACTAATAGTTGAATCCTTGTGCCTTTTCTTTCACCTCTTTCCCTCTCGAGTTTTTTCAAATTTTGTTGTTCCTTTCAATCTTTATACGTATCTTAATTTCAAGACTCTTTGGGCGTCACGTACACATTGTGGGAGATGGAAAAAGAGGGTTTTTTTTTTCCCCATGGGTTTTGTTATTACTTGTCTTCTGTAGGAGGAGGCAACCTCTTTCTGAAATGTAAACTATTGATAATCCTTTTATTTCATGATGAATGCTGAGAGACATGAATGAGAAGATGTTTAGTATATTGTGCTCTCGGATATTACCTCCGGAAGTCCCTAATTGTTCAAAAAAGATTGATTTACATGCATGACCTGCATCGTTGAGAAAACCCAAGATATCCATTGCCGCCGTACGAAACCCCGTCTATCTATCTCACTAAGCCATTGATTGATGCCCACGCAGACCCTCGTCATTGATGTCCAAATAGAATCTTGCCTTTGGGCGGGTATAATGATACAGAGATATGTTCATTGCCCTGTTCACGTCCGTCATTCCATAGTAATGCCAGTACATTAACCACCATTTGCTTTCCAGAATAAGCGCCACCAGCGCATGAAACGCACGTCTCCGCGGTTCCTCGTTGGCCTCCTATTGTGGATGACCGCGACCGCCGTGCATCATCTGAGAAACGTCGACTCCGACCCAGCGAATTTCTCGTGGCTGCTGCGGGCTACGCGTGATGGCCGAAACCCGAGGCGAAGGGGCTGATGGAGAGCTGCCGGGATACGCGGATTGCTCCATTTTCATGTTTTGAATCTTCCTGCGCTCCCTCAGTCGCTCCACGGTGTCTGCTGATAGCTGTTCAAAGCTCTGCTTTAGCATGACTGCGTCTTCCCACCGACGCCCATACACCTCCAAGGTCTGAGGGACGCTCTCGAGGCAGCGCAGACTCCTGCTGATGTTGTCCTCGCCAGCTCGGCCATTTCGTAGTTGCGGTCGCGGAATAGGAGGCGCTGGCGGAGCACCAGGACGAGCTATCGGTATTTGTATGTGTGCGCCGGATAGTAGCATGTCCTCCGAGTCTCTTAGCACTGCGAGAAATTGGTTCGCCATAAAGTACACCTTCAACGCATCGTGGTACGTGTAGAATGCACCGTTGAGCCCTGCATGGGCGATTTCCTGCATGGTGAGGAGATAGACGAGGGAGTACTCGAATATGAGAGTGCGATGGTAGTCGTTGATCTCTGGGGCCCTAGCAGAAGGAGCAATGCAGTAAACATAGCTGTATCTCAATTCCTGCTCGAACATTTGCCGGATTCCAGGGGGAAGAGAGGTTGGTAGCGACTCGCCCCATTCTCGCATATCGAGGCACATTTGCCAAACGAACGACGCTGGGTCCTGCAAAGGGGTCGCATAGGACTGGTATAGTTCTTGATACCAGTATGACTGCGCTCTTCTCAGCTGAAAGAGTAGCAATCCAGGGTCGACGGACTGCGGACCCGAAATCGGACCAGAATCGCCATCTTTGCCTTTGCGATCGAGATCGGCTGCGTTAGGGAACGCAACGTGGACTGCATCGTCGGTGAATGAGAATGTCCGAGCGTGAACCATACTGATAGATCTAGGGTGAAGAGTTAGAATAAAAGGCCGTCGGCCAAAAATAAAAGGCACAAGGGGATGGAAATAGCCAACCGGTCAAGAGCATATGTGCAATAAAAGATCTTCCGACGCATATCCAAGGCGGCACGATCGACGACTGTAGACATGGGAGGATCTTGGTGGAAACCAAGATCAATAGCAGCACGTGCTGTGAAGCCTATGAGAAGCCAGCTGTCAAAATGGTTTGGATCCAAAATGGCGTACTGGGTAAGGAGGAGGAGCGATTGGATCTGGGTGGCGTATCCAGGGGCCAAGGCGATGTCGGCGTAGTCCAACGCCCTGGAGACAAAGCTGACACCGAGATTGTAGTAGTCATCGTTGACCTTTTGGCTCTGCATAGTTGATCCAATGGCGAGTATCATGTACAGCAGCCAATGATCGGATGCGCTGATGACGCGCTCACTTTGCTGGTGATAGATGTCATTCAGGATGTTGAGGGCCGCCGTTTCTGAAAAGCATGGAAAGAGCGGATATATGTTCTTCATAAAGTGATGAAAAATTTCAGTAGCGTATGACTTCTGCGGCAATGGGGCTTCAGGCATGCCTGGGACAGGATCCTTGGTTGCTGCGGCCAGGACTAGTCGCGCAAAGGTCATGTTGATAATGGACGGCTCGAAGTCTCGAGTCGTTGCATTGACTGATCTAATAAGCAGAGGCTGTCAGATACAAAGAGTTCTGCTTACGAATGCAGGGAGAGGAAAAGAGGCCTCTTCATACAAGAAACCAAAGTCAGATATCAAGGAGTTGACATCGGAGTTCTCACGAGTCCTAGCGGCCTTTCGGTGAATAGCTGCCCGGATTGAGGCGAGAGAGTCTCGCCTGTCCACTTGGGCCGTGGCCAGCGAGTCGGAATCATGGAGAGCAACAGAAGCCTTGCGGGACTTTGCGTATGCTATGCGTCTTTCCAGCTTCTCGATGCGAAGCTCCAGAGCGGCGACATAGCTGTGTTACGGTCAGCAACTGGGGCAGGGACGGCTTGTGACGACGCACCTCCGCTCCTTGCCTCGCGCAAACTGGTCGTTTGCCGCCGAACAGGCATTCTCACGACCAGCCTTTTCACAGGCCGTACAAGCGGGCAGCTTGCCATCGCACTAGATTGAAAGATTGACAAGGTTAGACGTCAAGGACAAGGCGCGCTATGATGAAAGCGCCGCCACCACATGTGGTCATGGCCGCACTCACCTTGACTTTGGCAGCTCGACCTGGACAGAAGATGGAAGCATAAGCATGAGCTCAACCGGCAAATCCGTCATCCACATCGCGGGATCATCACTCACATCTTGAACAGGCTGAGACCGGCCTCGAGACTCTCAGGAGGGGGGTATGTGAGAAGCTACTGCGGGGCATTGCTAGGGCGGATCTGGCAAGCCGCGAGCGAGCGTTGAAACTGAGGCTGCGAAGCTGGAGAGAAGAGCGGACGAGATGCGGGATCTTGTGGGATTTGGGAGAGCACAAGCGGGCGGTTTGGCGACGGGAAGGCTGGCGAGGCCGAAGGGATTCAAGACAAGAGGTGCATGGTGTAGTTGAGTGGGAATCGCGGGAGGCGGGACACGACAGGCCTTGAGCTTGAGGCGGCTTAGCGTGGCTTAGTGGAGGAGCCACTATCGGACTGGCAGTGACAGCGCCTGGACAGCGATGGAAAGGGCCTGTACGGGTACCTACAACCTACAGTATTGATACCTAGGCCGTGATCCTTTGGCGAGTCGATGCTACCTCAATGTCCGGAGAGAGTCAGTGCTTGCATAATGTATCTACTATGGAACATTGATGACGGTGGAGGAGTTTTGATTGCATGGACTACAGTCGGCTGAATCTGGCCAAAAGTCAAACATCCATTGAATTGACCCGGATAGCTGACATACGGCAGGTTACCGATACACAGCCTTGTAAGGTCTATTGTTGGCTCTGGTACTCCATATTATATGGAGCGCAATTGAGGAACCCGAGCGAGCGATGATTGATGCTGATAAATCCTTGCTGCGGGTCTATATCTGACCTGGAGACAATCATCAGGTATGGATCAAAGTGAGAGCTACTGTACGCTTCTGCTGCGGTTTTGGATGCCGCGCTAGGACCCGCGAGAAATGAAGACGGACATCGGATGAGACCCCTACTCGTATCGTACATGGATCAGTGCTGTTGCACGATCGGGTTTAGGCTTTAGGCTTATCGATACTATCTACATCCAAATCAATCTGATACCAGTACAGCTGAAACAAAGAATCGCTCACTACTCTGTATTTCTGCATATGGGCCATTGATTATATTTGATGCCTTATCTGATGTGTTAGTAATTGACTTTGACCCCGTTCTTTTTCTCGCCAGTCACGTCTTGTCAAGCCACCTAAGCCGGAGTACCTGTATCAAAAACTCAAGTACCTTGGTACTGTTCTCTGTGCCATCGGCACTATATCCAGTGATTACTACTAGAAGTAATTCCTGATCAAGCTCTATTTCTCGTTCCTCTCTCTCTCGTCACAGCAACCTCGTCAGAAACTGTTGCATGACTGCATACCGACAACTGCATGTAATTAAATTAATTTATCCAGCTGACATGGCCACATAACCGCGCTCCATAGAAATGCCTCCTGATGCTCGCAAAGTCTCAAGCCGTTGAGCGGTGATTGGCTGCCTTGCGCTTACTCTGGCGTTCAACGTTTAAAGGTGAGACTCGAGCAGACAGCTCACATGCAGAGGCCTGGTAGCGTACATTGAGCGCTCCAATCTTGGCAATTGGCTGAACCATGCATCTACGAAATGGGTTGGATGATGGAGCATCATTGCTTCATTGGGCTGCCGGTTCCAATGCCTGGCTTTGCCTCATGCCGTTACCCGACTCGGACGGAGACAAATTAGTTAGCCGTTGCACCTTGATGTGCCAACCACTATGTACCTATAGATGAGATACTCCAATACGAGATGGATGTCTGTAGGCAAATCGTCAATGGCTTATTTGTTCCCTTCATGTTTTCTTTCAGTGTCAACGTCAACTCGAGACGACACCGAGGGAATCCAATTACTGCATTCAGCTCTATCCAAGCCACCTCAATACCTACTCAGCCGCCGTGATATACATACAGTACAGATTGCTGACATCAAACTACATCCCTCTGGAGGAGTCGAGTACAGTATTATTCTATCACTCTTAGCCTATAGTAGAGTTCCGGCAAGCTCCAAAAAAGCTAGTCCAAACGTCATCCGCGAACCGGCTGCCCCGTGGCCCCCAACTTTTTCGTGTGATTGTCGAGCCATCAGATTTCCCGTGCCGGTGCCTGCATCATATCACACCGCAAGAGCAGAACTCGTACTTGGATACCTATCCGTGACACCTGAAACATCCTAACAATACGGAGCAGGTACATACATACATACTCGTACATACGGAGTACATGATCCATATATGCGCATTGGCATGCAGAGGAAGGTCGTAGTGACGGATTGCTGAGTCTTCTGTTCTCCGGCTGGGCAGCTGGGCGGCAAGTCACTCGCTATCTGTAGATATACGGCACAACCTCACAGTGCCCGCATTTGCGGCATCTGGGCAGTTAGAGCTCTACGCAGACCGACTCCAAAGGCCATACCAATCGAGACCCTTGCTCCGTCAGCCCCCACCTTGTCGCTACAGCCTCCATCCGTCGGGGTCCGGCTTTAGCTGTGGCTGCCATGCCATGGAGCACTATTGGCATTGTAACTCTGGGCCGCTTAACTAACCAAGTACCTGCAGTACTGTCCGGTAGCTACACCTACCTAGTAGGTTCCCTCTAACAAGATTCATTCAGCAACCAATTCAGACGGTAGAACGGCTCAACTCTATACTCACTAGCACAACCACCAAGACACTTGCTAAGAAGCCACTGTAGGTACTCTGAACTAATCGCTGGGTGCCAAGGTACCTACTCCGTACATGTGTCCAAGTCCCTCCGGCTGCTTTGAAAAGCTGAGCTCGGAATTAGTCACAACCCAGGCCAGGTCAGAAATCCCCCACTTTCCTGATTCCCTCAGCGTTATCCGCAAGGGAACATGGAACATTGAAGCAGCTCCGCCGGGTCGGCAGGGACTTTGCAGGGCTCACGTGCAGACGATGCAGTGCTGTAGCAGTCCCTGTAGAGTACAGAGTACAGTTGAGAGTACAGTTGAGAGTACAGTAGCTGCTTGGTCAGTCAGTCCGGCGGGAAGTGATCAAATCCCAATCCCAACCCTGATGAATCTCTCTCTCTCTCTCTCTCTTTTTTTTTTTTTTTTTTTTTTTTTTTTTTTTTTTTTTTTTTTTTTTTTTTTTTTTTTTTTTTTCGCAATTCTCACTCTCATGCTTAGTCACCCGTCATCATCACCAACCACCACACGCCAAAGCTTAACCGTGGCGGGAGTTGATGATCTTGTACTTGCCCAAGCCGAGTCGAGTCGCTGCAACGGTACTAGCGCTCCGCCAACTCGCTTCCTTTCCTGTCGCAAGCTGCCCTTCGTCTCGTAACAAGTTGCCGGCTCTTTGACCGTGTTTCAGATCTCGCATCTGCATCTGCATCTGCCCTGCGCCAGCCTCAACCTCAAACCGCTGAGACAAGCCGTCGAATCTCGGACTTCCTGCGTGCTGTATGTAAGTCTATCTATAACCCCGGCATTTGCTCTTCCTTTGCCCCGCGATCAAGGCCAAGGTCCAAACATAGTGGCGGACAGGGTGCTCATTGTGCGTCTTCGTCTTAGTCTCAGCACCTCGACTGGCGCTCTTCTGTCTCGCTTTTCACCGTCATGAAGTTTGCGCCGCTGCCAATTGGTTAGCATCGTGTTCTTGTCCTCGTCTTCTCCAGCGGTCCGTGCCAACAAAGTCCCGGCCTGACTCCGTTCCGGGGCCGAATAGAGCGAATCCAACGTCGCAACAACCAAACATACAGAGTGCGAAGCTGTAGGGTTACCATCCGTTCTCACAGAGCGCGCAAGTCTTTCAACTTTGTTGTCTAAAGTTCGTCGGAGCTGGCTGCGCAGTGCCGGGGATTGTAGATCCCATGGATGCCGCGCACATTTTCCGGCAGGGTCTGGGCACCGTTGCTCCCCGTCCGAACCACGGATATGCTCAGCCTCGGAGCTTGGTCCAGAGTCCCGATGACTTCTTTGACGGCGATACCTCGAGCCACCGCGTTGCTCACACGTTGACTGCATGCTGTCGTTGTCGCCAGGTACGATACAACAACTACCCCGCCCCCTGGGAGCTTTGCTTGCTCCATCCATTCTGCGCGGGCTGTCCGTACATCTCAACGAAAACAACCGCGTGAATACTAACATCGCATGGCAGCGGAAAACAAGATGCGACCCTACGCTACCTCGCTGCCTACCCTGCGAGAGGTCGGGATCTGTGTGTGAATATCTCGACACCGCAAAAGGCCGCAAGATTAATCGCCGCTATGTGATTACGCTCCAGGATAAGGTCAGAGCCCTTGAGGCGGAACTGGGCCAGTACACCGATGAAGACGGCGACCATCCTCCAACAAGTGAAGAACTAGTTCGTCCAGGCGGGATGATCCGATTAGGCGGCAATGACGAGACACCCCGTTATCTGGGGCCAACTAGCGGTATCGCCATGACACGACTGCTCATGGCTGAGGCCAAGCGGTTTACCGATTCTAACAAGATTTCTGACCTCATTCCTGAGGTTCGGGCCAGGAGCCAGGCTCGCATGCAATCCATCCAAATGACGGGATCGGGGAGTAGTAGGAAGAAGAGCTATCCTATGGTCAGTGAATGCCCGGCCGAGGGTCTTCCTACGCGGGCGGTGGCCGATAAGCTGGTGGAAATTTACTTCAAAAAGGGTATGCAAGCTGCATTTACCCCTTTCCAACGCGTTGTCTATGCCCAATACTGACATCTACTAGCTCAAATCCACTGGCCTGTGCTTCACGAGAAGGTATTCCAAGCAGACTTTGATGCTGTCTATAATGGCGATACAGATGTGTACAAAAATTTTACCGTTCGCATGGTTATTGCCGTCAGCTTGCAGAAATTGGACACGCAATATGCTGGTTTGGCCGACGGATACTACATGGCAGCAATGAAATACGTTGAAGACATTATTCGCCCCAAAGACCTCAAAACGTTGCAGTGTCTCATCCTCATTGGGCAATACTCACTGCTCACCCCGACACGAACGCCCGTCTATTATGTTATTGGACTGGCCACCAGGATCTGCCAGCAAGAGGGACTGATGGATGAAAAGACCATCACTTCGGGTTACAACTTGGATCCCCAGATCATCGATATGCGCCGGAGACTTGCCTGGATAATCACCACCATGGAGTTTGGGCTTTCCTACTACATGGGCCGTCCCAGTGCATTTGCCCTCAACAGCGACCGATTAGATGTCGAGTTCTTTTCCGTCGCCGACGATGCAAACATTACGCCTCAGGGAATTGTTCCTGGTCCACCTAACCCACGGAAGGTTGCAACCATACATTTTTACAAAATGACGAATCCGCAGTCTGAAATCAAGAGAACTCTCTATGAAAGAAAGAGGCCGGAGCCCAAAAACGATGATCACCCGTGGTTCCATAATATGGAAAGTACACTGAAGGATTGGTTGGATGCTGCACCTCAAGAACCTCCATGGGCCAAGTCTTGGTAAGCCGACTTTTGTTCAGAGCCCCCATTTCATACTCGCATTTTGGTGTGATTTGCAAATTCCAAGCTCCGTCTTCTAACTCGAATAATAGGATTTCTGGATTTTATCACCAGATGAGGGCTATGCTATATAGACCATCTCCTCAAATCCCACAGCCATCGCCTCGTGCGGCGCAAATCTGCTATGAATCTTCTGCCGCCACAATTGATCTTGCCCAGAAGCAACTGGCCGGCGATATGGTGGATATCACTTGGGTGTTCCTTTTGACAATAAACCTAGCTCTCAGCACACTCCTATGGACGATATCCTACCCCGAAGTTCGACGTAATCACCCTCGGGACGAGGTTGAGGAGCTGGTCAACTCAGCATTGGAGTCTCTGGACCGATGTGCAGAGCGTTGGCCCGGAACCACAGCCACTTCACAGCTCTACACCATATTTTCTAAAGCATGCTTGCAAAGTTACGACGCACAGGTGAAGCTTGAGAGGGAGCCATTTTCCTTTAGCAGCCCCCCGGCGTCAAGCGAGTCTCAGTCCTCTCCCGAAGGCTACGCCCAGTCAAACGCCACTACCCCCCGGCCTCTCCCCTACCTCAACCCTCCGACGTTTGGGTACGTTTTTGACTCGTCTCCTGAGTCTATGAACAATTACGTCTTCGACCCCAACTACCCTCCTCCTCAACCCACTTTCCGCTCAAACTCCATCTTCTGCAACCCGGCTACCGACAACGGCAACCGACGATTCTCTTACTTCCCTCCTGATGCCACTCACATGGGAGAGTCTGGAGGCTTGGAAGATCCTTCTCACGGGATCCCTATACCAGACCACATAGCGCATCAATTGCAGTCACCACCCGACTCATTCATTCAAGCCAACATACCGACGTCTAGACCAGGGCTTTCGCCATCGGCAATGGCGATAAAGCAGACATCAGGCACCACGCCAATTAACCCATCGCCTCTTTCAGCGCAGAGTAACATGTCACCGCCCCAAAAACCCATCATGGCACAACAGGTGACGCAGTCCCAGCCCCAGCCAACCTACGCCGCCGCACGCATGGGCATGGCACAACAACCAGTTCATCACCAGCGACCGCTACCACCCGCACCAACATCCGCATCGGACTGGTTCGCGCCTCAGTCGCAGTTCATGTCGCCGTACAACTTTGTCACTTCGGGCGGTGGCTATTTCAACGAGGCCATGGCGGGCATGAGCGGATTCGGAGGATCGCCGGGACCTGGGTTGGGGCTTCACAACATCACTGCGCAGCTCGAGGCGGGTGGCATGCAGTTTGGCTATTCGCCCGGCAGGCAGGGCAGTTTGTCCCAGTCGCAGCAGATGGAGCTCATGGAGGACTTGGAAAAGGACGGCGTTAGTGCCATGGATGCGTACCTGCAGGACAATCCGATGAATGGGAGGGGGTGGTACTGAGATGGCGGTTCCCTTGCCTCTTTATCTTCTCTCTCTCACTTGGTCCCTCCCTTTTTGTTGTTTTTGCCTCACCATCATTACCATTGCTATCATTTATGGGAACCAATTGGATACGAACTACTTAGACGGATTTCTGGCAATGGAGTACTGCGTTTCATGTTGACCAACCATGTATGCTGAGTAGTAGTGTTGAGAGATTTCGGATATCCAAGATGGAAATAGGATAGGATAGGATACAAAGGCTACTTTTTTGTGTAATTTCTTTCCGTGGGTTCCAATTCCCCTACAAAAAATAGACGTGATTTGATTTCATTCCAATGGGTTCCAATTCTCCTAAAAAAAATAGGCATACTTCTAAATTATCTACTTTTCCAAAAATGTCCAGGCTGTCTGAGCAAAACAACTGGGTTTAAAAGAGTGACCAGGGCATATTCCATTAAATTCCCCACCATTTCCTGACTTTCATATCCCATTCATGCCGATACCCTCCGATAAATAAACCTGACCCAACCATTTGATATCGAATGTAATAATTCCAGGGGGGAAATAGCTACATAGAACGCTTTCCTGGATTATACATTACTAAAATAGTTTCCTTCATGCAATCTGATGAAAAGAAGATTGACCCTATAAACCCAGAAAAAAAAAGGAGGGGTATAAATATTCGTAAAGGAGAGTTTCATAAAGTAACCAAAAATGCACATGCGCTCATATCATTCCAACACACATGCGCACGCACACACACACACGAGGGTGAAAACAACCTCGCGTTTAAACCACCAACAGGCCCATAAGAGCCGCAATCAGGAGGCCAAAGTTCTCACTTGCTCGCGAGAGGTCGTTCGAGACCGGCAGCCCACTCGTTGGTGAAGTGATAGGGCCTGTTCCCGTGGCTCCGCCAGAACCAGCGCCGCTGCCACCGGGGTTGCCTCCACCGCCGGGCGATCCAGTTGGTCCAGCACCGCCAGCACCACCGCCGTTGTTTCCAGCAGCGGTTGAGCTTGCCCTTTCCAGTTGCCCGGGAGAAGAGAATCCCGTCGGAGGGGACGTGGAGCCTGTTGAGCCGTTAGTGCCCGTTTCGGTAGCAGATCCTGTCACTGAAGGAGGCTCTGTCCCGGTAGCGCCTCCGGTTGGGGAGCCGGTACCGGTACCAGTCTCAGCCGTCGAGCCACTGGTACCAGTCCCGACAGCGGTGCCTGTTCCGGCAGCAGTTCCCGAGGGGGAGCCGGCGCCAGTCGAGGAACCGGCGCCGGTTGGGGAATTAGTACCTGTCGAGGAGGATCCGGCTCCAGTCTCCCCCGTGGTGGGTGAGGAGGCTGATGGACCGGTGGCAGAAGCACCATTTGAGGCCGACGCCGATGACGATGCGGACGCCGACGTTGACCCCGTTTCACTGCTAGCACTATTGGATGCCGTACCTGTTTCAGAAGAGGCAGATCCCGATGTGGGTGCGCTTGATGATGCTGAACCAGAGGCGCTGCCGGCAGACGAAGCTGAGCTTGAAGGAGGAGGCGATGATGGCGGCGATGAAGAGGGAGTAGAGGATGCAGGTGGCGGCGTAGAAGATGCTGGGGGTGGCGTAGAGGACGCTGGAGGCGGCGTAGAGGAACTGGAGGTCGAAGAAGTTGGCGGCGGCGGAGGCGATGAGGACGATGTCGGAGGTGTAGAGCTTGGTGGCTGAGACGAACTGGTTGGAGGAGGGGGAGGAGGGCTGCTCGAGCTGGTTGTGCTTGAGGTTGTAGGAGGAGGAGGAGGGGGTGCGGTAGTGGACTGCTTAGTAGTCGATTGCACGGAGCTCGAAGTTGTTGAGTCAATGAAGGACGTGTCGCTTGCAGAGACTTGCGAGCTGGTTCCCAGCGTAGGCGTCGTCGTCACTTGTGACTCGGGCCCCGATGTTGTCGATTGGGTGGGTGTCGTTCCATCTCCATCGCAGAAAAAGAGGTTGTCTTGGAACGTCTGGTTCAGGTGTGATTTCACTTGGTCATCTGGGATATTCAGACCGGTGGCAATACATGTAATGCAATTGGCCAAGGCATTTTCGAAGTCAGATCCGGGTTCGCACAGTGCCGGGATCATGCCATCCTGCTGAACGATGTTATATGCGGCCTGGCATTTGTCCAAGCATCCTGACGGCAAGGTATCGTCGCGCTTTGAGTGCTTGATGGCCCTCCGGTGATCTTGCGGCTTGGTCGGACTGTAACGCTTCCTGTATGAGGGCGGGGGCGTTTGCACTGGTCCGTTTGTCAAGGTGGATTGGGACTCCCAGTTGCCAGTCGTGTAAGTCGACGTGTGCCCACCCGATGCTTTTCGAACAACACTGTACTCGAAGATGTCGTAAGACAGTCCAAAATCCTCCGGGTTCAGGTTGAAATAACCGAATTGGGGCGGAAGGTAACCCGGCTTGCCATTCCACTCCGGGAGGTGGAAAGGAGGAGCCACTATACAAAATTCAGGCGGGCAGTGAAAGTCGCTTGGGGGAGGTCCTGGCCAGAAGTTGCATCCCTCTGGCTTGGGGAGGTTGCAAACATATCCAGGCTGGCACCCATACAAGCTGCCGGCCACAGTCCTAAACCTCGCCGCAGGCAGTCCGGTTGGTTGTGGACAGAGAGTGACTTTGAACGGAGGAGGAGCAACGATTGTTGTGGCTGCCGCATCCGCATTCCTCAGTTCCAAGGCAGCAGTCGGCGTTGGTGCATTCTCATCGTGCTCAGCCTATGCAACTCTAATATCAGCTTGATGTAGATACACCGAACGATGAACTGTATATTACGAACCGCTCCTTTGGTATATACTGTTTGGAGGCTGGGCTGGGCTGCGGTAGCAACTGCGCCCGCAAAGGCTCCAATCGAAATGGACGTAAGCAAACGCATGTTGGGCTGCTTTATTCTAACACAACAAGAGGAAACGAGTGCGTCCCTTGGTTATGTTAAACGATGGAAGGTAGCCAGAAGGCTGGAGATGAGCCGAGGCCAGCAGATGGGCCAGGACAGAGCGAGAGCGAGAGAATGGCTGAAAACACACGCAAAGACGGGACAACGGATGTGACAATAAAGAAAGAAGACGAGCTTCGTTCCTGACTGGCGGCTCTTTATGGAGGCACGGCATAGATATGGCGTATACTGCTAGTACAACCCATACCGCACCGTGGTATGCAGCCGAAGCTGGTGCAATCCCCCCTGGTCAACGGGATACTAGTCAAGCTAGGCCATTGCGTGGCGTGCGCGTGTAAGACTCACCTCACTTCACCTAGGATCAAATTTGACCGCTTGTGCTCCGTGGAGAGCAAGGCTGATTTGGCGCCGTGGGGGACTAATCAGATATGTCGAACCCCTGGGGAGGAAAAGCCAATGGGCATTGTCCACGGAAAAGTCAGCCAATTCCTACGAGTATATTCTCATCATGGGCCAATTGGCAGGGAAGGCGACAACGCATGCAGGCCGAGTTGGACGACCCCCGGCAGACGAATCATGTCTGACCGAGAAACCGGATAAGTGAGGGCGAGAACAGCAACAACAAAGGGATCGTCAACAGCCACAGCATTTCCAGTATCCTCTTCTGTAAGGCAAGCCTCGTAAGGCCTAGGGCCAGGAAGCAAAGGCCCAACTGGGCTGATTTGCGTGGCGCAACTCTGGCAGGGATCCGGCCGGTGATAGGCAAGCCGGACGCCAAGTGCCTGAAGGAACCCACGAACCCCTCCCCGAGCTGTCTCCGGCCACCCACAAAGCTGTCATGCTAATGGTTGATTGATAGAAAATTTCCTCCTCAAGTAACCTTGATTGCCCCTAACCGTATACGGAGAGCATATGCGAGTGACAGGGATCTCGAGTGCTGGAGTGGCTGGAGCAGATGCAAGGACACACAAAGGCAGTGGCAATGTAGCCCTCCCAGAGCCTCCAAGTCTTGGGAGGACGAATAGAGGGGAACCAGATATTTTCTGGATGTCACCACCGGCAGGGATTGCGCATCTAGGTCCTTGTATCCGGGAGAATCAATGGCCGACCTTACGCGGACGAGTGTCCAGACTGAGGGTCGGCATAATACGACATACGAGCACAGTTGGTAGGCAAGCGAGGAAGCGCCAAAAGCTGAAGTTGGACACCATCAAGTCATCGACAAAGGAAGGGTCCAGACTGTTGCAGAAGCAGATGGAGCTGGGTTCTCCGGGCTCTCCACGTTGACGGGGCCTGTGCGAGTATCTGGCGAGTAATCCTTCGATCTCAAGCCCGGCAAACGCAAACGCCCTCGCTCTACGGTAACACGAGGAGAAGCTGTCCGAGTTTGTGCCACCCCGCCGTTGCATTGCATCGAGTTGTACTCGAAACGGGTAGGGCGGCAAGGCCCGAGAGATAGCAACAAGGTCTCGTCGAGTGTAACAGTCTGGCAAAGAGCTGCTTCTTCCATGTTGGAACACCGAGTTGAGCACCCAGAAGGCAGATGCGGGGCAGACTGGGGTCCTGTCTTGGGCTATGGGCGAGCTGCGGGCGCTGAAGAGAGAAATTTCTGCTGATGGAGGCTCTGCGGCAGCTGTTGATATTTTGAGTCGTGGCATGTCAGCAATTGAGAGGTTGGACGTCTGGCGAGAGCTTCGAACAAGGCTTAGCCCGCTTAGCTGGGGGACTAAAGTACTAAGGTACCCAAAGTCTGGTGCTAACAGGAATAGGTACGTACCGATTCTTAGTGAGCCGTGCCTGCCCCGAACCGGCAGCTACGTCGGCTGGCTTTTGCGCGCCAAACCCCTCAGCAATCTATTTTGCAGCCCGGCGATTGGCCCAGGGCTCTCAGGTGTTCTCGCCCACTAAGGAAGCGCTAGAGGGGCCCGCTAAGGCTCCGAAGGAATTCAACATTTAGGGCCCCTGTTCTAGTTTCCAGTGGGAGCTTCTTAGCTCTCGAGCTCTGATCCCTACAGTACCTTTTGGACATCCTAAGCAACCTAACCCAATCAACAATTCCATCAGCATCAGCTGCAGCTTGTGCCTCAATTCCGGTTTGCCACAATGTAATACAATACTCTCTGCTCGTTGCTTTTGCAAGTATCTCCTCTTTCTCTGCCGTCCCATGCCTCCGACAAGGCTGCGCGGCGAAACCCTCGATTGGCCGGCACTTGGGCATCACCACATCCCACACACACACACAACACCAACACCAAGGGCACTATCATGGAGCGCCAAGCGGGAGTGGTGCTACTATACATAGACGATCCTTCGAAATCCACCGGAGCGGGGCCTGCCTTATGCATGTCCATGTATGCTTTTCGTCCTTCGCCCAAGGCCGCAACCACTCCAAAAAGAGCGATATTCCCGATGAGTTGTCAAGCTTACTCGTCGGTTGGGTGAACGAGGCATCCCACCTCATTCCCTCAGGTCCGTCCTGCTGGCAACAAAGGTCCTCGTAAGCAGCTAGATTTTCGGGGACTGCTAGTGCTATGCTCATCTTACCCACACCCGTCATTTGTCACCGACGAGACTGACTGACTCTTTCGCCCAGGCCGGTCTGCTGGGTTGGACAATAATATAGACAAATCAGGAAGCATCACGCAACATGATCTTACTGATCCCAGCCTAGGGACTCTGCGCGACCTTTCGCCCGTACGAGCACGAGTACTGTACAGTACCTGTCACCATGCTGAAGAATACATTGCTTGTGGCTATGCCCGATTACAGATTCTCCCGGCCAAGCTTGCCAATGCTACCAGTCGGCGCAATGAGCCTGTCTTTAGCCTGTTGACCCGTCGGGACTGGGCACATGTTGTGGCTCCGTACACGGCACGGCTAGGACGAGCAGAAGCAACTGTTCGCATTGCCACTGGGAATCCCGGGACGCTGCTGGCTTTCTCTTCCCGTCATGTGCGACCTCTGTGGCCCACAGGCTGCCTGCCATCCCAACGTGAGATGAGATGCTTCTGTGCCTCAAACCATCCGTAGCCGAGTTCCTGCTAGTGGCCCGCCCTGCGTACCACGTCTCCGGGCCTCTTAACCACGCTTTGGCCGGTCGTTCGCGCTCTAGCTTCCTGAAGCCTGCATTGATGTGCCCCTCGTCCACGATCACCTCGTTAATCGTACAGAATCGGGTAGTCACCGTATCTAAACCAGCCTCAGCTCCTGGGTAGCTGTGCCCTGAATATCGCCCTATACACACGCCCCAGCCGATCCATCTTCCGGCGTTGCCATTGTATTAGCTGCCCGCCTCTTCAACCTTCTGCCTTTGGCTGCACAAGGCTACAGTCCCAAACAATTCGGATTTCTCACCTTGTCACCTTCTCAAACCACCGTCTCTGGATCACCTCACCTTATTCGTTTTTTCCCTATGGCTTAGTAGAATTCTGATACCTATATTTTTGTCTTGGAGAACATTCCCATTCACTCATCACTGTATCATGCTCACTGGTTCAATTCACTACAACTGCTGATCTCGACCTCAGTCCTCACCGGCTCCCGCCGCTGGCCAGGAAATCATGGCACCCAAACATACCATGAGAGCCGCTCTCCTGGCGTTTTTACTGCGTCCCGCTCAAGCTCAGTTCAGTAATTGGGCTGACAATCAAATCAATACAACAATATGCACCTGGTCAGAGCCGAGAGGTAACATAATCATATCCATTCTACGTGCACCTCAGACGGCAGCTGACAGCAAATTCTAGCGGCTCTTATCCGAAATAAAATCTTCATAGATGGAGGCAATATCTTATGGCTGCCGGGTTTCAAGGATGGATCAACCGGAAGCCCCGTATCTAACGGTGTGTAGAGCTTACAATTTTTGTGAAGTCAGTTACTTATTATTCATAGGGAACATTCCGGGATATATGCTCACGTATAATCTGAGTTATGCATTTACCTCAGACACCAACGTCACAGGTCTTTTGCTGCAGCAAAACATATCAAAGGCATTGGGAGGGCAAGGAGTCAACGGCGACACACCAAACTACGTCGACGGTGCCCTCCTGGCTAATGACGACGAATTCTTCTTCTACGGTGGCTTACCGCTTGGAAACTCCATCCAATACGCAGATCCAACCGCACATGGCCTCTATGTCTATCAGGCCTACCAGTACGGAGCTAAGAAACCTCTTTTCGAACCAGGACTTCATAGACTGGACAACTTGCCGAACAGTGTGAGCCAGTTTGTCACCTTCGGGGGTGCAGCTAATGCTCCATCTGAGAACCTCGCTTGGTACTTTTCCGGGCAGACCTCCCAGTCTGGCAAGTCAATCTTTCAAAATTATAACGAGACCACGAGACCGTCAAGGATCACAAACTCCCTGATAACGGTTAATATGACCACACAAGGAGACGAGAAATGGAGCAACAAGACTACTACAGCCAAGGGCCGCGCAAATCCTTCGCTGGTTTGGGTTCCTGTTGGCGCGAAAGGCATACTCGTCGCTCTTGGGGGTGTCGTCTTTCCATACTATGACAATGCGAGTGACAGGTCTGAAAATGCCACAGCTAGTGTAAGACCCCTTGTTGGATTTGGCCCCCTCTGATACATGGATCTAATGATGGATGTATAGGAATCTCAAAGCCCGACATTTATGCGCGTGATTGATGTTTACGACGTCGCCAGTGGCAAATGGTATACGCAACCAACTGCAGATGGGCCCAGCGCCCGAGCTCTTGGATGCGCTGTCGTGGCCACAGCATCCGACAGCTCCAGCTACAACATCTATTACTATGGTGGAACCGAAGGCATCAACTCTACAAAATCATTCTACGATGACGTCTGGGTTCTCTCTCTCCCGTCTTTCACGTGGACTCAGATCAACGATGGCAAGGATTCCCACGCGCGAGCAGGGCATCAGTGCTTCACTCCGTACCCGGATCAAATGATGATAATTGGTGGGGAGACGACCGCCGTAGGCTCATCAATAACATGCTTGGAGGATGGGCCTGTTGTCATGTTCAACTTGACCAGTGGAGAATGGATGGACTCTTACGATCCTACCGTATATGGCGAGTATGGCGTCCCTGACAAAGTTCAAGCCGTGATTGGAGGCAAAGCATCCGGCGGCGCAACTGCTACCCAACCGGCTGTCTCTGGCTGGGCAACTGCGGATCTTGGAAAAGTCTTTGCTACAACCTATGACCAAAAGAAAATTTCAACCTACTGGCCATACCCAGCAGCTCAGACGTCCAGCCCTCCAACAGAATCGCCGCTGCCGCCAACACCACCGCCCAAATCCGGAGGATTGCCATCGTGGGTAGGGCCAGTGCTTGGTGTCATTTTGGGTCTCATTGCCCTCACCTGCATCATTGTCTTGTTTTGTCTCTGGCGGCGACGAAAGAACCTTAAAAACCGCTCAAGCACCAACACCAGTGACGAAGCCGGTCGGAGGATCCTCTCGTGGATCCGAGGACAACCTCCCAACCACAAGGCCCCGACGGAAACGACTACCGAGGACACACCAGGAAGTCCAGGAATGCAGGAGTATATATATCCCAGTTTTACGCCGTCGAATTCGACATCCGTTCCTCCTCAGGTTCACGAGGTGGCTGATACGCAGTTGGTGGAACTTGGTACGTAACCCTTCAACCTGCTCCATGAGGTATACACAAACTAATGAGATGATTTCTGGTGCAGATGATACGACCCGAGTTGAACTTCAAGATACAGGGCTATCGCCAATGGACATCCGTGCGCGGTATTCTCACTGGTTCCAAGGCAGGTCCGACGATGGCTTGCCCAGCCCAACGAGAAGCTCTCTTCGGAGCACTTCTCTTCGAAGCACTTCTCAGCGGAATACGATTTCTCCGATCAAGGACAGAAACAGCGTCATATCACAACCGGCTGGGCTGGGCGACTCTCCTTCTCCCCCAGTACCCGAATCCAGTGAGAATGATGAAAAGTCTTTGCTGCCCACCCCCGAACCGGTCGTCACCCCGGCTGGAGAGGACAAACAGCCATCGGATGAATCGGCCAGAACTTCAGAGGGCCACGAGTTTGTGGTTTCTCCTCCAACGGCGGAGGAGAACCCTGGGGACGACTACTTGACGGTAAAGAAGTCATCTTCAAATAGCCCAACTACCCGAAAAAGTGTGTTCCAGGAACATCATGAAGATTAGTATGGTAACGGCTGAAAGGCGGGACGGCCTCAGCATCGGCGTTGGGTGGCGGGTGGTCAATTTCTTTCCGATAATTCTTTTGTAATGATGATCATGAATCTCGAGTTCCAATCTTTGTTATTTATGACTGTATACCCACCATTTTATCAATATGATATATGCTGCAATTTTGCGTAATTCTAAGCCACTGTGTACATTCATCCTAATCTAAAAACGTGCCAGAACCATGACGCACAGAGAGAGAAAACCCAAGAAGAAAGTTGGTAAATGAACAGCTTTTTTTTTTTTAGACTTCGACAAGCTCATCATCTTCGTCTGCTTCAATCTCCTTTACGCGCTCTTCTTCCACACGTTCCTCTGACTCTGCCGGTGCCTCGTCTCTCATGAGAACCTGCACTAGTCTATCGCACGCTTCTTGGACGCCCTCATCATTGACTCTCATGTGTGTCTCCCGAATGATTGGGTATACCTTGACCTTTCTCATCAGCTCACGCCCTTCCAGCGTGCTCGTCAACAACGTCAACGTCTCGACGTGAGTCTGGATATTACCCGTGTCCGGATCACGCTTCTTATCCGGCGGGAGGAGCTGCAAGTCAGGTAACATGTCCATCGAGTCATCCACATCGTACTCTTCATTGCCGGTGATGGGCAAAAGGATATAAGGAAGAATGTCAATACCCTCCTCAGACAAGAACGAAGGATGGGCAGGGATCTCGAACGCGGCGTTCTTGATGGTGTTTGCGACGCCTTTCCTGCGAATGTCGGACTTGTGCTCGGTGAAGACCTTGAGCTTGGTCAGGGGGATGACGTTGTCGTAGGTCTGCTCGGCGAGGAAGTACTGCCTAATCTCGGTGTGCTTGGCGAGGTCCGCGAAGACGTAGGCGAGGTAGTCAAAGTCTGCTTTTTTGTTGTACGCGCCGTCCTGGCCCTTGACGAAGAGGTCCATGAGCTGGTTGATGACGCGGTCGTCGGAGCCGAGCTGTGAGGGGGCTTCCTGTTTTCTGTGGAAGAAGGCCTTTGAGCCCTCGAATTTGGAGAGGTTGGCGAGGAGCATGGCTAGTAGGTCTGCGTTGGGCTCCTCGGGGTGCTGTGTCGCGAAGATGATTGTGTTATTTGAGTGAGCTTGAGGAGGTGAGGTGAGTGGTGAGACTTACGACGATGTGTGAGAATACCATTTCCAGGAATTTCTCATCTGTTGCTACAAACTCCAGGATTTCCTGGTCTCCCGTCAAGTTGATGAGAATAGTCAAGGCATGCTCGGCGATTTTCTATGCATGAAAAAGATTAGCCCTTCGTCCTGATAATGAATTTGACGTCTTCCGCAAAAAAAGGAGAAGGCCATGAAAGCCACTCCTTAGGGCACCTACCGCAATATCTCGAACAAGGAATTTCAGATGCTTCACTGGCTTAAGCTCCTCAGTCTTGAAAATGGAAGGCTCAGATTCTGAAAAGGGGACCAAGTTCTCTATTGCGACGGCTCTGATCTGGGGGTTTGGATGGGCGATGAAGCCCACGAGCTATGTATATGTTAGCAGCTGTGTTTCGTTTGGGTATTTGTTTTATAAGTATATCTAAGTCATACTTCTTCCAGTTCCGTAGGCATAGTATTTTGTGATCTTTATGAGAATAAAAGAGTTGAAAAGATGTTACTGTCTTATACAAGATGTCGCAGAGTGCTTAGAAAATGACTGTCTTATCGTATGAAATATTTCGGAGGGGCAGCTTTTTGGATTTTGATAATAGTGGGGTGAAAAAAATGGCTTGGGGCGTCATAGGCCGTTACTAACCAGTTTAGGCAGCATTGCAAAGACATGGAAGACTCGAGATTCTACAAAATCAAGATGACACGTGATGAGCATATAAAAAAAGCATGATGAATTTAGGTTGGAGTTGTGTAATTAGATGGTTGATTTAAGAGATAATTATTAGATTTGGTCGTCTATTCAGAAGAATTGAGAGCCAAGCCTACCTGTGACCAATCGTGGTGTATTACAACACAATTGAATCGAGGTAAGCAGCGCATGACTTAAAGAATAATCCATTTCAGATCCTCGTACACTCTTTGTATCATCAATAGTTTTTATTTCAAGCGTAAACATCAGGCGTTTCTTCATGTTCACTTTTCCACGGTGTAAGCACAGAGAGACACAAGTATGTCTGTATACAAAGGCGGTGAGCCGCAGGATGGGTTTTTGGTGCGGCGCGCTAAGCCTTATCCGTTGAGAGGGGTGGCAGATCGATAAGACACAAATTTTTGATTTTCTGCCCACCAAGTTTGTCTGGCCCCGGCAGAACCCAAATCGCACTCTGATATCCAACAGTTGCATCTACAGAAAAGAGCCCGCTACAGACTACATACAGCATTGGAATTCAAGATGCCCAAGGCAACGACTCCTACCGCGGCCCGCGGCGGCCGGCGCCACAATCCCCTGGAAGATGACGTTTTGGCGACAGGCATTCTGCGAAACAAGCCTACGAAGAGAAAGTCCAAGGACGTGGAAGAGTCCGAGGATGCGTTTGTGGACTCCAAGGCCTCCAAGAACATTCTGCGGATAGGCCGCGAACTGATGGAGGAGGAGAATGCCGAGAACCCGGTAACAAAGCCCACGGTGGACAACTTTGGATACGATTCAAGATTCGGCGAGGAGGAGGAAGATCACAAGGGCTACGACGAGGAGGAGGCTTGGGGAGACGACGATGACATGGTGGAGGAGGTCGAGGTCGACCCTGAAGACCTCGATACTTACAGGAAATTCATGGGAGACGAAGAGGATGATGATTTGCTGAAGCACGGCTGGGATCTCAAGGGTTCCGGAGAACCCCAGGGCGAGTCCATCAACTTGGCCGACCTGATTCTGGAGAAGATTGCTGCGCATGAGGCAGCTCAGGCTGGCGGAGGCAATGTCCGTGCCCCTGACGACGACTATGAGCTTCCGCCCAAAGTTGTGGAAGTGTACACCAAGTAAGTGATGCCATCTCTCGAAAATGCATGCAGTTGCGGCTCGGAGCTAACAGTACCGTCAGGATTGGCGAAATTCTTTCACGCTACAAGTCCGGACCTCTTCCCAAGCCCTTCAAGATTCTCCCAACCATCCCCCACTGGGAGGACATTATCGATGTCACCAAGCCCGAGAACTGGACACCCAATGCCACCTATCAAGCGACCAGGATATTCGTCTCTGCCAAGCCTGGAGTGGTCCAACGGTTCCTGGAGATGGT
Organism: Trichoderma afroharzianum; assembly: GCA_037893235.1. Classification (NCBI taxonomy): domain Eukaryota; kingdom Fungi; phylum Ascomycota; class Sordariomycetes; order Hypocreales; family Hypocreaceae; genus Trichoderma; species Trichoderma afroharzianum. The sequence continues at coordinate 520,112 of JBBLXW010000021.1, read as the reverse complement.
GGTGTTGGAAAAGGTCCGCGAAGATATTTACGACACGAAAAAGCTCAACGTTCACCTGTTCAACTCCCTCAAGAAGGCCCTTTACAAGCCTGCCGCCTTTTTCAAGGGCTTTTTGTTCCCTCTGATCGGCAGCGGCACCTGCACTCTGCGAGAGGCACACATCATTTCAGCTGTCTTGGCGCGAGTCTCCATCCCAGTCCTCCACTCTGCCGCGGCCATCAAGGGTCTTTGCGACATTGCTGCTCAAGAGGCTTCTCAGGGCAGTGAGGGAGGTGGAGCGACCAACATCTTCATCAAGACTCTTTTGGAGAAGAAGTACGCTCTCCCTTACCAGGCTATCGATGCTCTAGTCTTCCACTTCTTGAGGTTCCGCGCCGAAGATCCCGCTACCGCCAGGGCCGGCGATAATATGACCGTTGTCATGAGCGGATCCGACTACAGGGCTAAGCTGCCAGTTATCTGGCACCAGAGTCTTCTGGCCTTTGCGCAGAGATACAAGGGCGACATCACCGAGGACCAGCGTGAGGCACTGTTGGATCTGCTGCTAACACACGGTCACTCTGCCATTGGCCCTGAGGTCAGACGAGAGCTGCTGGCTGGACGAGGCCGTGGAATTCCTCTGGAGCCTCAAGGGATGGCTCTGGACGGTGACGACACGATGGAAATGGATGCATAATTGCATAGCGACTGATGGAACCATGTATGGCGTTTTCGGCGTATTTGGATTGGGAAGCCACTAAAATGGATGTTTGAGTAATGAGGACAGATGGATCAGGTCTCATGAGACATGTCAAGTGCGACAATACCAGTTTTCTTTTCTTTTCATGTCAGATGAATAAACAAAAGTATATCCCTTTGTGATGCTAAATGTTTAAAATGAGTGAGACGGGGTAAAATATTCCGCTCCCGACTGGACCTTCCATTAACTCTCATATATTATCTATCTGTCTTATCTTGTCTTGGGTTCATACACGCGCCTCTCTGAGAACTCTCCATTTGCATCAACAATCCCCTATAGACATATCTCGAGTACTTTTAATCCTACCATCGTCCAGCACCTACACCCTAAGAGGAGTGTCACGACTTTCCTCCTCTCTTTTTCTCTTCTTTTCTGTCTATTTATTTATTTATTGCACTATTTCGTTTCGTCTCGCAGCTGTTTTGCCGATTTGTCAGAGACCAGTTGAAGTGCTGTCGTCTCCGCTTCATTGTTTTCCAGCGGGCGGCGATAGCCATTCATCATGTCCGATAAACAACACACAGCAGAAGTAACAGCAGACAGCACTTCAGATTCTCATGATGACAGGTACATCCTCACCTATTATGTGTTTGTTAATCACCTTGATAGTGCTAATCATATTCTACAGTTACTTTGACCTCTCCGTCCGCTCTTTACCTTGTCCGCCGCCGTATCTTCTCCTCACTCTTGCGCCGCCCTCTACAAGCTCTCATGAGCCGCCTCGATCTACTCCTTGGGACAGGGCGATGCAAGATGGTGCCTTTACAAACTCAAACTCTCCTGCAGGCTCACCGGACAGAAAGAGAGCAGAGTCTTTATCCACTTCTGGCCCAAAATTCGGCGTCGATCCGCCACGGCCACCTCGTGAGGGATACGAGTAGGTCTGGTTCCCTGAGGGATATTGGGCAGAGAGACAGGTCACGCCAGCCTCTCCCCGAAAGAGCAACGCCAGTTCTAATGTGCGTTTCTGGAAATGGCGCTCAAGGTCTACCAAATCTGCGAGTGAGACGGATGCACTACTCAGTGGGCGTTTGGCCTCTCGAGTGACTTCTGCGACTCGACCAAAATCAAAACCCGACTTTCCAAGACATGACCCGCCTGCCATTCATCAAGTTTGGACTCCATATCTATCCGAGTCTGATCATGTATTCTCGTTACAACATCCCACTGCAGAGCCTGTCTCACCATCCACTGCTGCAATTACGCCTTCAAAGTCACAGCAGTCGAGCGAAAGCATTGTAGTCTCTCCCGGTTCAAAGAGCCACCGCTTATTCGACGCCCCAAAAACCACCTCGCCCGAGATTCATACGCAAACAACCACGAAAACCGGGTCACCAACGCCCTTACTCTCTCCAAGACTATTGTATCTCAAGGCCAAAAAGGAAATCGAATCCAAGCTCAAGCAAAAACAGCATGAGGGCTCGTATATCCATTCTACAACAAATGGCGGTAATCAGACAGATGTCGGGTTAGAAATTAAGGTTCCTTGCAATGATCTAGCCCCTTATGAGGATTGCCGTACGCGGTCGACGGTTGAAGGTGCCAGAAAATTCCTCGCCTCTCAGAACATCAGCAAGACGGGAACGTGGTTTAAAGATGAATTCCATACTTCCAAAATAGGCCGCAAACTATTTGGAAGAGCCCCATGGCATCGAAAGGAATCTGGGGACTCAATCACCAGCGTATCCAGCTCCATCAGGGCAGTGCTTAAGGGCAAGACACCGCCTGCGAGTCCTGCCACTCTCGGGTTGAGCCACACGAGTACGCCAGCACATTTCATGTCAACTATGAGTATACGTATAGGCTAATTTCCATCCGCCAGGTCGCTACAATCTATCCCATAGCACATTTCCCGGAGGGGTGAGTATCTCTTTCTCCTCGGCTTCTATGCTTTGTGTTGTGAGTTACATCAACTTATCGCCGAGTAGGAGGCCATTCGAGTCAGCACACCTCCCTTGGATGAAGATACAGCCGACGGCAGGCCACGGGCGTTTTTCACGTCTTTAACACCTCCTAGGACTAGTGGCGAGACCAACTCCAAGACGGCTTCGCCATCGAATCGCTCTGTGAAACGCTACAGTATCCACAGTAGCAGCATGGCATCGCAGTCTCGCGAGTGGTGGGAGCAGGCACCTCCGCGTGGATCTCGCCGCGAGATTTCTGTTGCTATGGGCACTTCAACCAGCAAATTCGAATTCGATGTCCCGGAACATTTGCCGTCAAGCCCAATGTGCCCTGCCAACAAGCGCCACAAGAGCGGCGGCACGGGCGTGTGTGTGTATCACGGACGGAGAAAGACTAAGTCTGTCCTGAGAGATGAAATGAGTAGAGCAGAAACAACAGAGTACTCATCAGCGGATAATGGTTGATACACAGAAGCCTGCAGGTGTTACTCGGTCCTTTTCAGCTCCAACGCCCCTTGATAAAGAAGGGTCCATGTCCCTATGATACCTATTTGATTGTGTGTATTAGCATAGAATACGAAAGCACAACCATTTTTTCTATAGAATCTAAAATTTCGTTCATGACTGCCTCTTGTTTTCGAGTCAGTGAAGAGCACAAAGATACTATTTTGTGAGTCGTTGGAAGTGACATTTGACTGATACAGTGGCCATAACAAATTGCCTAATTGGGCATTGGGGGTGCTGTGCTGTGGCGCTAAATTAACGCGTCCACCAACTGGAAAACGCGCTGCTGCACGCGTTCAAATTAATTGAACAGGTCTAGGTTAACCATCACCAACCTCCATTCTCGAAGGGCAGGCAAAACATCGCAACCCCTTCCGCCTTCAAACCACGTAATGCACCATTAGGCATTTTAATAAACGCACTGCTGTCGAGGTTGTGCATTTCTTTGGTGTTTTCTCCCCCCACAGGCCAAACGATGGACCTCGATGCACCTTCTGCGGGCCAAAAGCGAAGTTTTGACGATCACGATGCCGATACAGCTGCAACGCCGAAGAAGCGCAGGATTGATGGAGAAAACACAGGCTCTACGACGCCAGGCGCCTTGAGCACCATCGCCTCGGCCATCTCGGGCGTTTTTGGATACGGCAAAAAGGCTGCCGAAACGCAGACACCGACCGATGCCGCGGGGAATGACGTCTCTTTGCCAAAGCCACTGCTGCCACTATCTACGACATCACCGAATAGGAGTAAGCCAGCCATCAAGCTGGCGGCTCTAATTGGAACGAAATGGGATAATGGAGACTTGATCAAGCCGTCGGCATCGAAAAGGGGGAGAGGAGGGAGGCGGAAAGCGGCCCCTGTGCCAGATGCAATCGCAGCAACAGAATCAGCAGCGCCTTCAGGCCGAGGCAGGGGAAGGGGAAGGGGGAGAGGCAGCAGAGGCGGGAGAGGTAGCAGAGGAGGACGAGGACGAGGCGGAGCTAGAGACACGGGCAGGAAAGAGGAGGAGGCGGAAGACAGTATCGATATCATTGCAAACGAGGCCAAACCAGAAGCCGTGGCCACGCCTCACGAATCGCCTTCAACGGTGCGCTCAATCAGGCGTCTCGACTTGATGCCGCTTTCCAATGGCATGCTTGATACTACGGCGGACGAGCTTTCGACAAATGAGTTTCCTGCGGTCAGTCCTCTGAAGAGCAGAAGTCTCAATCTGAACCAGAGACTAACTGAGTCAACGAGTACTACATCGACGCCAAAGAGCATCCTATCACCGACCAAGAAAGAGGGGCCTCGGCCGCAAAAGAATGTTTCTTTTAACAAGAGCGTTGATGCCGAAGCCACCACTGAAGTCTTCTTTGAGGATCTGCCCAAGGGGCCCAGCGCCAAAAAGAAGCCTGGTCGAAAGCCCAAGCAGGCTCAGCCTGCTGTTGTTGCTGTCACAGATGAGATTGTGTGCGGCGTGTGCTCTAGACCAGACTCTCAAGCGCCCAACGAGATTATTCTATGCGATAACTGCGACTTTGCTGTCCACCAAATGTGCTACGGAGTACGAGAGATTCCAGAGGGCGATTGGCTATGCAAGTCGTGCGCACAGGAAGATGTTTTGGGACTGACCAAGAAACCCACTGAGGAAGCTTCTGAAATAGCTGCCAACCCGGTGACTGCTCCAGCTATCGAGGTGCCGGAGATTCCCAACTTGGATCATCACTTGCGCACCCTGCAGAGAGTTCTCCTGGATCGGTGCAACGGCCGGAGGACGATTCGCATGTTTGGCCAGCAGGATCAGTACGAGAAGGCGCATCAGCTCATTGAGCAGACTGTTGTAGCGGGCGAAGGAAACTCTATGCTCCTCATTGGTCCGAGGGGGTGTGGTAAAACAACGGTATGTACATGTATTTGCTTGCTGACAGGTTTAATGCTAATGGCCCATCCAGATGATCAACAACATTGTTAAGGACATGTCACGAGAACATCGACAGGATTTCCATATTGTTAGGTTGAACGGATTCATTCATACAGATGATAAGCTGGCGCTGAAGGAAATCTGGAGGCAGCTTGGAAAAGAGATGCAAGTTGATGACGATTTGCTGACCCGGGTGAGTAGCAACATTTTGTCCTCCGCCAACGCTCAAAACCTTGCTAACTATTCACAGTCCAACTATGCTGACACCATGGCGTCCTTGTTGGCACTGCTGTCTCACCCTTCGGAAATCCTAGGACTGGATGAGGGAGTCACGTCGCAATCCGTGATATTCATCATTGACGAGTTCGATCTGTTTGCGACTCATCCCAGGCAGACTCTTTTGTACAACTTGTTCGACATTGCACAGTCTCGAAAGGCGCCCATTGCGGTCTTGGGCTGCACAACGCGCCTCGACGTGGTGGAGATGTTAGAGAAGAGAGTCAAGAGCCGGTTCAGCCACCGATATATTTATTTGTCTTTACCCAAGAATCTAGCGGCTTTCTGGCAAGTGTGTCGACAGGGGCTCATGCTCGGAGATGTCGAACCAGAGGAAGAAGGGCTGGATCGGAGCGTTGAAGGATTCAGCGAGTTTCAAGCGTATTGGGATCACAAGATTGAGGTCAGTAAAGTTTCCCCCGCGCTCGGAATCTTTTCCGTACGGCTTCATGTACTAATGACGGCTTGGCGTACAGGATCTCTACAAGCAGCGAGCATTTCAGGACTTGCTACAGTACCACTACTACACGACCAAGTCGCCGTCGGCATTCTTCAATGAATGGATCTTGCCGCTCTCATGGCTGACGGCGGGCAATCCCAACCTCAACATTCCTGCCGTCGGCTCAGAGTTGACGTCGCTGGCGCCGCCAGATTCGCGGCTGCACCTGCTATCGACACTGTCAGAGCTGGATCTCGGGCTATTGATTGCCGCCGCTCGGCTCGACATTGTGGCCGACACGGACACGGTCAACTTTGCCATGGCATATGACGAGTACAGCACGCTGGCAGGGCGGCAGCGCGTACAGTCGGCTACGGCAGGCATGCTTGCGCAGGGCGGCAACGCGAGGGTCTGGAGCAGGGGCGTGGCGGCCGTGGCATGGGAGCGACTCGTGACGCTGGGATTGCTGGTGCCAGCGGGCGTGGGAGCAGGCAGCCGAAGTCAGGGACATGGTGGCCTGGAAGCAAAGATGTGGAGAGTGGACGTGGCGCTGGAGGAGATTCCGGTAGCGACGAAGCTGAGCACTGTTCTGGCCAAGTGGTGCAAGGAGATATGATTTCACGTCGATTGGTCCTGATTCTGTTTTCTTGATTACTACGCGGGATTACTACACGGGCTCTGGGCATGATCAAGGGGCATTTGTTTATTATATTTTTTGTTTCCTTTCTACCTCTTTACGTTCTAATTAAGGAGGAAACGCATAAGCATGTACGGAGCAGGACGAGATACACAACATGATAGACAGCAAGACAGCCAAAAGGGGTACGAGGGAACGGGCCGTTCCTGGAAGCATGACTCCGAGAAATGATACTAAATACATTAAATCACTGTAACCCATTCATCACGAAGCCCGTGGCGGCAGAGCATAATCGACGCAAACTAGCCCGGATCATCTTTGCGGCTCTTTCGGCCGAGTGATTAAGTCTAAAGACTCTTAAAGGACCCTTGCCTGCCACATGTCAAATCTTTAAGCAAACAAAGATTGTCTGTCAATCTTTTTTTTTTTTTTTTTTGCCGCGGCTCAAGTATAGGCAATTCCGAAAAAGCTCTCCTTTTTTCTCGTTACTGACCTTGAAGAGACAATCTCCCATTGAAAGGATTTGCTCCGGCCGGACGAATTGATGCGTCCATAGGCCGGTTCAAAGGGAACCCCGATAGGTAGTATCTCGAATTTGCCTCCCCCCTTGACTTTTTAAGGTTGTATTAAACATCTGATTACTCGTGCAACAATTGTAACGGCGTCTATTCGGCAAGGAGGGGGCGAGAAAGTGGATCAGAAAAAAGTTCATTTCTGTAGGAATTCAAGGCGAATATGCCGAATATACGAGCAGCCTTGCATTGTTTGATTGTTTTATCAGTGGGGGCGGAATGAAATGTATGGAGAAGCGCGGCTTGGCTAATACGGCCGTCGGGGTAAATCAAATCCAATGGAAATTTTTAGGTTGCTTGTGGGAATTGTAGTTTGGGCGATAGCCGGGCTAAATTTGCTAGGGGGAGGGGGGGGATAAGTAATACGTGTATTTTTTGGAGGAATGGGAGATGTGATATTAATTCGGGGATTCAAGGTCTTAGGACGCCGGTGTTCTTTGTTTTTTTTTTTTTTTTTTGTTTTTTTTTTGGTCTTGTTTGTGTGTATGTTGCTCTTCTTTTGCAGCTATTAATGATGCTGAGATGGAGATGTATTGCTGGTGAAGAGATCATGGGGTGAGGCGGCCTGGATGAATCTAGAGGCCGATTCTACCTCCTTGCGTATAGATGCCGAACTGCATGTAGCTGGGGAATGACACATCAACAATAGGCAGATAGATAGGCATTACTACGACTACGACATTGAAAAGAAGGAGGATTAGAGGGGGAAATACCAGCAAAAGCAGGTGTCAGTCAGTCACATCGGAAAGGCTGCTAATGCATCATGAATCAGCCTCGGATATCCCGCCCGAACTCTCTCGGTGCAACCCAATCTCGAACTTCCCAAAGCGGTATTTCGTAAAGCGGCTGCCTGTGAAGCTAGCGGGAGTCGGTCGAGCAGCATTTGCCCAAGAGCGGCATATCAAATCCCCACGATGCTACTGTTGCGTTGCAGCTCTTTGGGGTATTATATACGAGGGTTGTGAGTAGTGTAGAAGTACTGCTGCCGGATGTGGAATTATTGATCAATGGCGAGAAATCTTCCGTACCGCAGCACCCGCAGCATCCGCAATGTCAATGGTATGGGAATTGTATTGTACATATTGCATGCAGCTTGCTCCATAACGAATGGTAAGTAAGCGGAGGTTTTTTGTCTGTTTTTTCCAAGAAGATAAAGAGGAAGAGTGGAAAATGGAAAAGACGAAACTTGGGAAAGCCTCTTTTTGGCTCAGCCCTGTGAGCTTGTTGGTTCTGGCTTAGTTTGGTTGGTCCAAGCCTCCCACAAGAAGGAAATAAAACCGGGGCCGGAAGTCACTTAGATCAGAGATTCTAAGAATAAACGGATGACTAAGGTGGTGAGTAGCTTGTTTTGCGGAGTGAGATGGGCGAAACCGAAACCAGGGGATTTGTTTAGTTTGAGCATGGGAGAAGAGGTTGAGGAGAGAGAGAGGGGGATTGAAATGACGGTCAGAGAGGGAGAGACGGGAGTTGCTGTAAGGAGCGAGTAACTGAACTGCCATTCAAGCACTTCCAAAGATGGGCATATCATGTACGGGTATGTACTATAGATGTAGATGTTAGTTAGCTTGATCAATATTAATTACTTAATTAATCGAAATTATGTCGCATTGGATGCAACGAGCCGGATTCACGTGCGACAGTCTCCACATGTCCCGAGCTCCGTCCTCGTCTGTCCGTCTTGACAGCAGCCAAGCTGGAATCACTCTCCACCAACCAACCAACCAACCAACCAAGCCAAGCTCATTCAAAGCTGCATCTCTCCAAACCCCGTCGATTTGGCAGCGTTGCAGTTGCAGTTGCATGGATGCGTGCCGTTGCCCGGATCTGGTAGTCTGTCTGTCTGCCCTTTGAATACTAGTACTAACCTACCAATAGCCGAGCCGGCGACAACGCAGCAGCACAAGACAAAGACTGGACGTGCCAATTACCATCCAACAGCTGTTCATTCATCAGTCAAGCCACTGACTTCTAACTTACGGCCCAACATAACATACGAGTACCAACTACTCACCTACGCTACGAGCATCAACCAACAACAGATTCCACCAGAATACGCTATTATTACTCCGTACAGATCCATTCAATAGCCGCAGATACCTATTAATACTGCGCATTACACAACCAACGACCCTTGCCGCCATCCCCATCCCACCCAGGGCCCCAAACCAAAACAGAGCCACCCCGGGCTGACGCCTGTCAGCACAAGCGCCGCTCCAGCCCTTCTTTCGCCCGCCCAAGAAACCAAAAAAAGGGTCATTGCCAGCGCTTTCTTTTTTCGTATCTGTTTTTTTTTTCGGGGCAGCAATTTCCGGCGGCTATCCCAGTCTTACGGGATCATCCCCATTCCCATTCCCATTCCCATTCAAATCGCGGTTAATACACTAGCGCTGCTATTTAGTATTAACAGCGCCGCATTACAGTTACAAAAGCAAGCGGTGGAGGCTAGGCTTTGCCGAGTCCAGCCCAAGTTTTGACTGTGGAATTTCAATCAACCTCTACTCCTAAACTCTATTCATCTTCTCCTCTCCTCTTTCTTCTTCTTTATTTCGTCTCTTCTTCCGTCTCTTCTCTTTGATCAGCACAAGCCCAGCTCCGTTCGTTTGATACTGGTTTTAGCGTCCAGTCTGTTGGTGTCCCTTGCTTCAGCTCTGAAACGCCGCTTAGCATCCCATCCCGCCACCAAAACCGCCCCGCGCCTTTGCTTGGGGGCTCGTGATATCAGACACAAGGCCATTGTATCACCCGCTCGCTCTTTTGACAAAGGCCGAAACAAATAAATCTGTCCTGCGCCGCTTTTTTTTTTTTTTTTTTTTGTTCTTGTCTCTCTTGGCTTGGTTTTACCACCATCGAATTCTGTCACTACAGAGCGCCGAGTCGCAGAGGAGGTTTTACTCCAAGAACTAGCTACAGCCACAGACGACACAGACACAGACACAGACACAGACACAGACACAGACACAGCACAGCACAGCACAGCTTACACGCAGCCCAACATGTCGAAACGAACAGTCTTCACCTCCATCACTCCCCTCCCCCCCGGCATCTCGCGCCAAACCGCCATCGACTTCCTTCACAACCACCGTGACATGATCGACTTGAATCCCTTGGTCACCGACCGCCACGTCATCCCGCCTCCTCCCCACGCCCTGCCGGAAGAGCATGTCTGCACCTGGTACTCCATCACCGACAAGATCTCGTATCTCCCCGGCCAGCTCGTCACCGGCGCCATCTCATATACCGCCGCCTTCCACGACCTGCCCCTGGGCCTGCAGACGCACTGCCACGCCCCCATGGGCGTCGACCTGCGCGAGAAGTGGACGGTGGGGGGATCCGAGCCGGGGGAAGACCCGGAACCCATGGAGCTGGGCCTGGGAGCGCCGCGGTCTGGCCTGTATATCCGGGAGGATGTCGTCATCACCTGCAACGTCATGATGGCGAGCTTCATCAAGAAGACGATCAAAAAGGCCCACGGAACCCTGATTGAGGCGCTGTCTGTCAAGGCTGCCTCGTCAGGTGCTCCGCTGATAGAATCGCAGGCGCAGATGCAGTATCGAAAGCAGACGCCGTATCCTGCAAGCGCACAAACTGCCGAGGGGCAGCAGCTCAGATCGCTGAGACTCGAGAATCTGAGAAAGCCACTGCCGGCACGGCCAACCTCGTGGCAAACACCGCCGACGCCGCCGATGGCATCGCTATCGACAGAGGCGTTTCAGTATCGCGACCAGGAACTGGATACTTCAGGCGTCGATTATGGATACCCGCCAGAGCCCATGGCTCCCCGTTCGATGAGAACGCCTCCGCATGCCTATGTCCCAGAGCTACTCTAAATGGCTGGTTGGCACGCTTGTGCGTGGATTGGTTTTTTTGAAAGTTGGATGTAGTAATTTATGAGGACACGGCTCCTCGAGTCTCGTGTCATGTGCTGGACAACATGATGGGTCAGGAAGCAATAGAAAGCGACAGGAATTCCCTTTTTCTTTTCTGAAATTCCCTTTGGGTTGAATGCGTGGCGTTGGCGGTAAAAGGGAGAATGTTTATATATATATTTCACACAGGGCTTATTTAGCGTGGTGAAGCCCTCTCTCACCTCACATATAGGAAAGGGGGAAAGAGAAAGTTGGCATTTGGAGACACAAGTCAATCATTGCGAATCACATTTACACAGCACAAAGGAGAGGAGTAATAAGAAGAATGATTTTGCATTTGAAACATACAAAGGGACTCTTCACTCGGCAAAAGCAACACCCACTTTGATGCCCTTCTATGCTGGATTAAAAGAAGAAGAAGAAGAAGTAGTAAATCACCCCCTGATAGAAAGAAGTAGAAGAAAGAAGCTCACGTTCGAGAAAAATTTCTATCCCCAGAGAAAGAACAAAGAAGAAACAACCTAAAAAAAACACATCTCCCAAAAAAAAAAGTATAAAAAAAGTAGCAGAAGGGCACCCGTATTTCGTTTCCTTTACGAAAAACCACCCCGCCTTAAACCCCCAATCCTTCTAAACCCCCTTTGCGTGTGTGTGTTGACTCCCGCCCCCCAGAAAGTGTTTCATCCTCCTCTCATGCCGAATATCATGGATCATTCATCATCCTCATGCACGTTTCCTTCCCTCTTAAAAAATGCAAAGTAACATGTTTGAGAATGTTACTCGTCTTTTTTTTTTCTTGTTTTACAGGGCCATGACTGCGACGAGGAGAGCGCCGAAGACGGCGGCCCCGACGTGCGCGAAGCTGGTGGAGGCGCCGGAGACGGTGACGGGGGGAGGGTGAGGCTTGTCGCCGCCGTCGTGCCACTCGGGCTTCTTGGGGTCCTCGGGCTTGACGGAGGCGGAGGCGGAGGCGGAGGGGGCGGCCTCGGTCTTCTTGGGGTCCCATTCGGGCTTCTTGTTCCAGTCCTTGTTGCCGTCCCACTTGGTAGGGGGCTTGACGGTCTCGGTAGGGCAAGGCTGTTGAAGAGACATGAGAGTTAGCATCGTGTTGTTTGGAGTAGCTGCTGGATGTGTGTATAAGGGGAGGGGGGTGTGATTTACCTCGACAACAGTGCAGGGGCAGTCGGTAATGGTCAGAGTAGTGGCCTTTGTGACGGTGTAAGTCTTCTTGTTGACGGTCACTTCGGTAGGCTCAGGGCAGTAAGTGGTGTACTGAGAGACAATCTTTGTGGTGGTGTAGGCCGACTTGGTCTTGTTCCACTGGTTCTGCCACTGCTCGTGGCCGTCCCAGTGGCCATCATACTTGTTGTCCTTGTCGTCCTTGTGCTCCCACTCCTTCTTGTCACCATCGTCCTTGTTCTCCCACTCCTTGTGCTCCTCACCATCCTTTTCCTTGGGGTCATACTCCTGGCTGGGGCTAGGATCGTACTCCTTGCTGGGACTAGAATCGTACTCCTTGCTGGGGCTAGAATCGTACTCCTTGCTGGGGCTAGAATCGTACTCCTTGCTGGGGCTAGAATCGTACTCCTCGTTGGAGCTGGGGTCATACTCCTCGCCGTCATACTCCTCGCCGTTATCGTAGTCCTTGTGCTCCCACTCCTTGTGCGAAGGGTCAATAGGCACATACGACGGGCTAGCGTCAGGGTACGCAGGCCGGTTCTCAGTGGCGGACGGGTAGTAGATGTTGCCTGCGGCGGCGAAGCCCACAAGGGACACGAGGACAGCCTGGACGCTACGCATCTTGATTATTGTGTGTTGTGTTGTGTGTTTTTTTTGTTTTCAACTTGAGCGAATGGACGACTACAAAAAACGAGGATTGTAGTAAGCAGATTGATTGAAAATATCTCCGTCTCAAGAAAAAAAAAGAGTGAAGAGAGAGAGAAAAGCGAATGTGTTGAAAGGGAAAACGAAAAGCGAATGTGGAAGCTGATGCGAATGATGGAGAGGAGAAAAGAAGGCACTTGAGGCCATCTCAACGGGGGGTTTATATAATTCTCAAGGCCAGGGGGCGAACACATAGAAGCATCACGCGAAAGAGTGCTTCATTCTCTCTCTTTCTCGCTTGCATCAGAAACAAAACAAAACAAAACAAAACACATCATAAGATCCTTCGAAATGAGGCAAATCGCTGTCTGCATCCAAGACATACAACCAACAATCCAAAAGCAGATGGGGGCAAAAAGAATGCAACAAAAATAGCACACATAGTATGTAAAAAGAAAAAGAAAAAGAAAAAGAGCCGAAGAAACATATCCATCCCACATATGCGTACCAACACTATGCACATAGAGCGTCTCCCCATTTCTCAGCCTCAGACATTTCTTCCCTTCCCGTCGTCTTCGTCCGTGCCACCAGCCCCCTCACGAATGCTTCAACTCCAGCAAATGCGACGATCGTCCTTTTTCCCGCATTCCTCCACCCGCCGAAAGCAAATTACCCATCATGCCAGTCTTTGGACATGTTGCTTCGTTGCCGCAACCGCCCGCCCCAGCCTCTCATTTCCTTCATTTTCCTTCATTCCCCCAAGCTGAACAAACAGCACGAAAAACATTCACTTTCACGGTATGGCGCAATACACTTGGAACTCTTGACGCGTGCGGGTTTGTGCGTTTTATTTCCTAGTCATGATTTTGACTCGGGCTTATTGCCTTTATTTCTCCTTTATCGCAGTCCTTGGGGACTGTAGTGTAGCATACATACATGGTACTCAAACATACATTGTGCCGGCAGGCTCTCGCAATTGTCCATCGTTGACGCCATTGCCGTTGCCGTCGCAGTGTCTCGAATTCCACCACGGGCCCGTACAGGCACACGATTATTCTCCCTGCCTCGGTAATGTATAGCGCGTCGATACCGATACGCGCAGACCAGCCCGAAGCCATCATTTCATCCCGGCCGTAAGTCCACTCTCCCCCAAATTCCGACCAATCCACCCCGGCCCTTCTCCCCCTTTGTCGGAAATGCAAAGTCAGCTGCAAAATAGAACAAAACGAGTACACACTAAACAAGCCGCCATGTTGTGCCGTATTCGTTGCCATGTGACCTCTCTTCTATACCAGGTTTCCTTGAACGCCTTCCACTCTTGCTTCTTTTTTTCTCTTTTGTCCAAATCAAAATGAAATCAAGAAAAATCAAATAAAAAAAAAACTCAACCGGTCGTAGCAACCATTAAGAATCCATCCTGGCGGTGAAATCAAAGCTGAGAACAAATGCGACATGCTGTACGTACAAGATGTGTACGAGCATGTTGGGAGCGAGAAAGAGTTGCGGGAAAAAAACAAATGAGAGCAAAACAAGAACAGGAAAAAAAAGTGGCAAATGACACTATGAACACCGGTTCGATGCAGATATGAGAGCAGAAATCTAGTAGGTATCAAGTCGTGCCGCCCTTTGACAAAGCAAAATATAGTCAACCCTGGAACAAATAGGGAATTTAACAGAGGAAAAAAATATGCGGAAAAAATATCGAGTCATATGCCGGTGAATCGTCGCAATCGTGAGAGGCCGTGTCGGTTACACGCCTGCCATCCGTCGTGAGCATGTGCCTTTGAAAGGCCCATTACTTTCGGTTGGAGCGACTCAGGCTCCGCTCGACACCTCGTGAAGAGCCGTCAAGGTTAAAGTTTTGCAGCTGCTGCTCATACTTGGCATTGCGCAAAAACTTGGGTACGGAGTCCTACGATGACCTTGTTAGCAAATAAGAGGATAAAACCTTTGTAGGTAAGAGTACTTACACTAGCCATCAACTTGAAGACGGCGTTTTGCGCGTTTTCAAATAGCGAAGTGACTTCTTGCAGCGTCTCAATCATACCATTCTCCTGGCCAACGGCCTTGGTCATTCTCGTTGCCAAGTTGTTCCGCAGCTGGTGGTCAATGTTGAGTTCGCAAGGCGAGCCCGGAGCCAAGAAGGCGTTGTAGATGCCATAGGCTTGAGCCATAATCTCCTTGATGATATCCATAGAATTGTTGGAAGGGTTGGCCTCGGCTTGTCGGATAGCCGTCTTACAGTTCTGGACAAAGTCGTTGACGTCCTTGTAGAAGGAGAGGTTCTCCTCGCAATGCGTTTCCCTCAGGTTCTCGCGGAACAGGAGGCGGAGGGCGGGGTCGTTGAGGATCTTCTCGAGACGCTGCGTGTTGGAGTCGCGAACGACGCCGTTGCGCTGTGAGCCAGTGCCAGCCTCGCTCTCGGATGGGCGGCCGCGCGAGCTGGTACCATTGATCACGTCCTTTCCTCGTTGCGAGATTTGGTAGACAGCATACTTGGTCGGTTGGAACAGATGACAGCCGGGGTTCTGCAGCATGAACGATCTGTCCTGGACCACAGTATCTATCAACTCAAACTCGACGAAGAGGGACGCAATCTCAATGGCCTCTCGCTTGTCCACAATGGTGCAGCAGTCCACCAGCCAATCCGAGGTGGCCTTGCCGGTGAAGGTATCCTTGTGCACCTTTCCGTTTACCCGACGCTCATTAGCCATCTTGACACCGGTAAGACCATCCTCATAATCGTGCAATGAGTCCGAGTCGGCTGCAGCCACGTTGGGCTTGACATTGCGAGTCTCGGCACCAACGAATCGGCGAAAGATGACTTCGACAGTGCCTCGGTCGCTGAGGATCTTGTCGCTGTGCTGCTCCCTCTCCAGAATGACGAGAGAGCAGCAGTGGAGGCTGACTAGCTCGGCGACTTGCTTCTGCTGAATGCCGTTCCTAGAGCAAAATCGATCCAGAATTGCAACGCCCTTGGCCGTTAGCTGCCACACTGAGCCCTTCATGTTGTAGACTGGCTGCATCTTTCCGTCAGCAGACTCAATGAAGCGGGCCTCGACAAATCTTTGGCAGATTGAGCGAGCCATGTCCTTGGCCATGGAAAAGGTGGTCGTAGTTGTGGTGGTGACGATTCTTGAGGGATCCTTGGGGTCAGGCATGCGGTTGGACTGAGAGAACTTGAGGGATCCCAGGTTGTTAATAGCATCCTCGGACAAGAAAGTGTAGTCCACCTTGGTCAATCGCACTCTGTGGGAACCAAGAGGCAAAAGGCTGACAATCAGTGTGGAGAAGAGATCCTTGAAATCCTGTATCTGGTGTTAGAGGCATAAAAGCACGTTGCAAAAGATTGGATGAAAACGGAAAGACATTATGGGATATTGACGACAAAGAGTTGGACGGATTCCTCGTCAATGGCTCAGCCTGTCTATCAAGTGATGCATGCAAAACGGCATGTCTTGAGATGAGTAGTGAGAGCAGCAGTGGTAGCCAAAGGGGAAAGGGGAGGGGAGGGGATGTCTGAAAGTAAGTGAGATGAGACTCAAGTGAGATGAAACGTACTCTTGTGAAAGGCCGGTCATCGTCGGTCATGCGCAACAAGCGCGAGGATGTCTGATGCATCTTGTTTGGTGATGAGGATTCAGAGGACAGGCCAGTCGAAGGTAGGGTGGGAGAGTGCTGGGCGGATGAAAAGGACGACTGCTTGCCGTCTCCCGGGTTGGACAGCAAAGACTGGCTCGACGGGTAGTTGAAGGCGGTTGGCCGGTCAGGGCTTGCGGGCTCGTCCCTCAATTGATGCGAGGGCGCAGTGAGCGAGAGGCGAGCAAGCGTCGAGTTGGACTGGCGGTTCCGGATGACGGGCTCTGAGATGCTGGCAATGGCGCTCTGCGTTCTATCCAAGGCGGCAGCCGCACGTGAGAGGATGCTGCTCGAGGTCCGCTGGTGGCGTGGCAGTGATGATGAGCCTATCGAGACTGAGCTGGCGTGGCGGCGTGACTGTGAGACTGGTGGTGGAGATTTGGTGGCCTCGAAGCGACGCTCTGCTGGTGCGGGAGCTGCTGCAGGTGCTGGGGATCGTGAGGCGCTCGTGAGAGACTGGGTTCGGTCGGGTTGCTGTCTCGATGAAGGAGGCAGAGGCTCGACGATTGTGTTTAGAGGTTGCGACAAAAAGGCGGCCATCTGGTGGGAACAAGAGAAAAGAGTTAGAAAGTTTGGGGAGATTTGAATAAAAAAAGATCAATGGCGACCTTAGAACTCCTTTGGGGGTGTGTACGCTGAAAACAGGCCTGGAAGAAGAGGTACATGTACGAGTAGAGGGTACTTTGCAGTGCAGGGGGACGGACGCTGCACCCTCGCTCGCTGTGGAACGGGGGTTTTCTTTGGAGGGGGGGAGTGGCTCCAGCGCATGAGCCTGGGGTCTCTAGCGCGGGCTGGCGTACCAGGTACTTCGCTGGCCCCTCCGAGAGCCCGTGCAGCGCCCAAATGGTACGATGGGGGAGATTGAGGGAGCTTCGACAAGGAGAACAAGGCCCGGGAGAAGCCGAGCGTTGTGTCAAGGCTGCGTTGCTTTGACTTCAATGCGTCTCTTTCATCTTTTGAGATATTAGGAGGAGGATGAGGAGGAGGAGGAGGATGATGATGCAGTGGGACGGTGCAGGCGAGATGAAAGGGACAGAGAGAGAGAGAGACAGAAAAAGAGAGAGATGGGCAGAGCAGAGAAGAGGGCACAAACTCAAGAGACTGTTTCGACCGCGGAAACTCCTGCCATGTACGAGTATGTACGAGTATGAGTCTTGCGTTTCTGTGGACAGACGGACAATGCAATGCAGGATCCAAGTACGAGTTACAAGGCCGCAGTCGATGGCGTACATGTATCGATTTGTTCGCCAAAACTGGCTCTTGGCTGGGACAGAGGGCGGGATGTGGATATGCACTAAACCGAGCTTGAAACTCAGTGAAGAAAAAAAAAAAGAAGACCACACAGCATTGATGCAGCGGGGCGGCGCCAGCAGGAACGAGCCCACAAAACGACCCGTTTATTACATTTGCTGTGAGGCGACAACTGACGAGTCGTCGCACTTCTGCACGTCCCACAAGAACCACGTTTTTGTGGGAAGAAAGGAGGCCAGGGTCTGGTTTTGGCGCTGTGCTCGTGGCACGCACATACAGATACTTGTACAGGGTACAGGTACAGGGACAAGGGACAAGGCCAGAGAAGAGGCAGCAATCGGTTCATACAGGTTCACACCAAGAGGTAGCACCCGTAGAGGAACCCGGATGTGGTGCTAATGCCGGTGACAAGAGCAGCAGCAAGGAGCAACTTCTCCAAGCGGCAAAGGGCTTTGACTTGACGGGACAGCATCGTCATCATCATCACCACCATTTTTACCATCATCGTCATTATCAGCAGCATCAGCATCAGCATCAGCATCAGCATCCGAAACACGCACACGCTCAAACCCCAATGCCGTCCTCGAGACCCTTATGTGAGGTACTAGGTAGTACACGCCACTTGCGTGCCCATAATAGAGCGAGCGAACTCTTGGCTTCCCAAGCGCCGGGCCGCTGTGCGTGCTGGCTGCTTGGAGAAGAACTACCAGCATCATCCATTGCCCAGCTCTGGCCGTGGGGCAGCTGACCCTGGTACTTGCGCAGTAGCGGTAAGAACGCTGCTAGCACGAGTACTAGTACACGTCCTGGCGTGGAGAGCGGGCTTGCGCTTTGCAAAGAGACAAATGTCCCGAGCACAGAGGCTAGCATGTTGCACTTGTGTCATACCAGCGAAGAAGAGAAAACAGCGTCTGGATTCCAATGATCGACCATGGCACTAACCAGGTTTCCCTGGCACAAAAGCTGTTTTGCCTTCTTTCGCCCCCAAACCCTTGTCACAATGCTTCCAATTGCCTTCTTTTTTTTCTCTTTCGCAAGAGGCGTTCGGTGACTATCCGAACCACCGTCGTCATCTGAGCCCTATGATGCAGGATACTTTATTCCCGTTTGCCTTTCTTTAGGTACTCTTCTGGCGGGCAAAAGACGACTCCGTATTTCGCCCATTGAGTAACGGCGTGCTCCTAGTAAATTGAAGGTTCATGCACGTCTTCCAGGGTAGCAGCAAAGTACTAGCAGTGGAAGGTTTTCCCTAGGTACAATGTGACAAATGTGATTTGATATGTGTTTCGACCCGTCATGGCGACTTCACCGCCGACGGAGAAAAAAATAAAAAGGGCCACTAGTGGCTGGATAGTGCCCACAAGGGGACCACCCTATCACAGCCTTTTTTCTTCTTTTTTTCTCAAAGTAGGTATTCCGAAAAAGGGTAGAGGGCTGGAGGAGGGTGCGCCAAACTAAGAAGAAAAGAGAGGAGAGCGACCAAGTAGAAACTTTGCCACCTACCGAAGCTACCTAGTACCGCGCCGTGGTGGTAGCTGAGAGGGGGGCCGGGGTAAGTAGTCGAGAAAGCGGTGCAAAATCGGTGACGCCGTGATGAAGCAAACTTGGACCAGCTTCGCGATGTCCGAAAGATTTTCCGGGCTTGTCCCTGGCCGTTGACCGTTGTTTCAGCTCGCTGGGTTTGGACTTGCCAATTGAGACTTGTTCGAGGGCGTCGTTCGTGGGTTTGTCTATGCGTTGATGGGCCGGGACATTCCCTCGGCATTCCTGTACAAGTCGGGAGAGTTTATTGTCTGGGTCTTGCCTCTTATCAGCCATATTCGCATTAGCAGAGACGCCCCATGAGGCTAGTTGGATGGGTTTCACATTGTCATGTGGCCACAGGGAGAGGCCCCATCCTTCTTCTGGACGGGCCAATGAGGAGGGTGTGCAGCTGCTATCCATGGCTCTTCTAGAAGCGGACGCAAGTTTGCGCTGTTAGGGGCAAGGAGGATCATGGCCGAGCTATGGCGATATGATATATGCCGGGGTGTGATATGATAGGAAGAACGGACAAGAGGGAAATCATATTGTTCACCTTTATGACCATGCACTCTCTCTCGTGGTTGGCTGGGAGCGGTTTCCTTGGCTTTTTGCGATAATCTGGGGTATGCCTTGTTCGGGAATAAGTCTCACTCTGTGCGTCTCCCTGCAGAAATGCAGAAAATCGATAGCAGCATAAGCCCAAGGGTAATTCGTACGAGTATGTCGTCGTCGGAATCCGGTATATCTCCGGCTCAAGTAAATACAAGCGGCAGGTTTTCTTCTTCTTCTTCCCTATCTTTCGGCAAGGACGAAATAGGTGGTAAGCAAGACAAGGATGATCTTGAAAAAAAGAAGAAAGCAAAGGAAAAGCTTCAATTGAAACTAGGTCGTTGATTCGTTGCCGTGCTTTGGTGGACGTGCGCAAGTAATAGCAGAGGCGATGACCGAAGGCGTCAAGCTTGAATCATGAAAGAAAATACTCGGAACCCTAAAATCACAGCTGCTCAGGGAGGCTATTTAGGGATTTTCGGAGCGAGCGGCAGCTGAAACGAAACAGGACCCGGCAATTGTTGAGAACGTTTCGATAGTCAAAGGGGGCCACGGAAGACTGAAGAAGAAAAAAATCAGGAGAGGCGCGGAGCAAGCGGCGTCATTGTCGTGTTCCTTGCAGACCCAGGGACAGCTTCATATTTTCCCCTGAGGATGTCACAAGAGGGGCGCTCCCGGGATCACTTATACACCATGCACCCGGGCAATCATTTGCTAATGAAGATATACAATCAACGTCAACGCGTGCTATCTCGAGTGCGTGTGCTACTAATTCCGTAGATAGATGGGATGACGATCTTGCTGCAGCGGTGTGACGAGCCCAGCCCTATCTGTTCCCGCAGTTTATTAGTCCCAATTGCTCCTTTTGGCCAGTACCCGTACTTGGCGATGTTTCAGGAGGCTGCTCGGACTGCGATTGAGCACCGCCTGCCGAGACGCACGTTGGAAGCCTGTCTGCCACCCTACGAGTACTACCTAGTAGGTATAACAGTAAAGTATGTACGTGTACGGAGTGCGAGCATGTCAGATTGCGCTTACTTGGACGGGGTTTTGCTGAAGACGCGGGCTTATTACCACGTTGCGCGCCAGACAGAGGCTAGCTAAGCCTTAAGTATCAGATCGTTCTTTTTCTGCCGATCTGCCAAGACAACCCGGAGCGCAAGATCTAGAACTCATCTCCTGTTGCCGCGTGTACAAAGTACGGAGCCCTCTACCTCCCGGATCTGATAACCGCCAAGTTCGTCCGACTCAGTCGCAGAGCGCATGGTAAGCAAGCATGCGTAGCTTGTTTGCATCCCATACTCCGTACCATGGGCTAGCTTGGCCCCCATGGACACATTTTTGTCATCGCGTCGAAGCCATGGCGTGTTGCAGCTCGCGCCCTATTGTCCCATTGACGGGCTGAAAAGACCCTGCGGCTCCGAGCTCGTATTTGAGTGTTGAAATGCGACAGGCATGCTGTAGCTAGTACTAATGCCAAGGCTGGTAGAGTCAGGCTTGGATTTCTTCCCGATATTCTTTCCGCGCTAGGGGCAGGTAAAGGCATACATGCAATGAAACCCATGGTTATGTATTTCTCGGGGCGCACAGCGCATCAACCACATTGCAGTCGGAGTCCGGATTTCTCTCGGAAAAGCGAGGTTTACAGGGTAGGTCACTTTTACCTACTAAGGTACTACTGTAGGTCTGTGACGTGCTTTCGAAAACAAGCTGCATACAACATTGCCACCTTCGTGAATCATGCATCGTGTGACTGATACCAGAGGCAGGCAATCGGATGCAATGGATCAGTTCGCCATTCGTCTTCTCCGACAGCTGGCGTTCTACACAGGAATGCGGACGGATATCGAGGCCGAGGCTACAGTATTGTCAACAGGAACAAGCTTCGAAAATCAACTTCGGCTCGCGGGTTGCCACTTGGCGTAGTTAGTAAATAAACCGTTCTGCCACCTTAGAAAGCATACCCGCGCGGGCGTTATTCCATCTGTCACAAATTCGCTTGCCGCTGAGAACCCTTTTCGTTCCCAAACCTTCTCGGGAATCGAGGTGATGGATGCGGCATGTCACATCAGTGGAGAAGAGTGCCATCATCTATCGGTCGTTGTGTCAATGGATGGATATGTAAGCAAGTTGGTAAGGCATAGCTTGTCGACGGTACTGATGTGATATGATTGCGGGGAGAGCGGCCAAGTGGCTAGCCGTGCTACTGTACACGTACATACTGCTGCCACGCGAGCTCTTTGCGTCTTTTGGCTCGTCTCGGGAGAGGAGGCGAGGCAGCGAAGCCGCCAACAAAAACGTGTCTCGGGCCTGAACTCCTCCGCATGCGAATCCTCCGCCCCCGGCAGTGTTCCCCACAGAGTGACTGTGCCATCCCCCAATACTTTTGTAAGCCCGTATGCACACACCTGCATGCTGGTATCTGGCATGATTTCAATCGCCAGAATGAGAAGTCATGCGTCGAGTGTAACCCCTGCCTCCGCCGGGTCCGGGCGGGTATCGGCCGTATGAGTGAGCGGCCGATGCTGTGACGTGCGAAAAGCCCGTTTGCGGCCGAGCACAGCGGTGGATATGGATGGATTCCTTGCTTCGACCTCCGCTCTCAATTACATGTAGCTGGTAGTTGAATATGCAGTAAGCCGCCATCCATGGCACTGCTTGCTTAGCCATATGCCAAGCAGCTGACGATGAGCTTATTCTCTCCGTCTTTCGCGACCAGCCCCAAGTAGGATTCGTTCAGCGCTGTCAGTTAAAGAAAGCCACGCCCCGACAGCCGAACCGAGGCTCTAGGCAAAGGCGAGAGCGACGCAGAGCTAGAAACTCTCATGAGACAATGGCTCTCTGGACGGACCAAAGTTTGAGCGAGGTGGATACGCCTCACCGACTCTCAATGGCTCTCCAAGATGCGCCTGTGTGGGCTGTGGACGGGCGCCACAATGATTCTGCACCTTGCAAGGGCGCTTCCACAGCGCCCATGGTTCCCGTTAGATGCAAAACCTGGCTTCATGTGTGCATTCCACGTGGCAGATCTAACAATCCTGCCACTTCCCGTAGAACCTTGAACGATAGCCTCGATTCTGGAATTCCGAGGCGCGACAGTGTGTGTACCTCCCCCTGGGTACAGGGCGCCTTTGGTTCTACGACGACCATTTTGTCATCATCTGCAGCAAGCAAAATGAGAAAGCGAAAAAGAGGAGCAGGACGGTGGTCCAAGCTGCTGTAAGCTCTTGTGGGCTGCGAATGAATCAGTTTCTTGTCGCGATAAGTGATGGATTTCCAGGGTCACCCTGCTTTGCGATAAAAAACCGTAATGAAAACAGAGCTGTCTCGCTCAGCTATTGACGCCACCTTTCGCAAGCAGCAATTGCAAAGAACACAAAATACCATTATAGGTCGAGAGGCGAAACATCTTACACCCTCCGCTCAGAAACGGAAAAGCAAATGCCAAAGCCAAATCAGCAGTGTCTCAATGGGAGCTTTCAGTTGGCGATGCCACTGACGAGCCTGACCTTGGCGGGATATGTCATCCCAGGCCGTGGCGGGAAAGAAGGGCGCTAACATCTGCTGCTGCTAACTTGGAACCCCCGACAAAAATCGTCAACGGCGGCTGCTTGGCCCTTTGGTACCAGTACGAGTACTAACTAGTACGTGCTTTGTGTCGAAAGAACATAAGAAAGAAACCTCAGTAACGGGGCTGTGCCAGACAGGGTTTGCGGTGGTTGCAGCCAGTCATCTCGCCTCCCTCGAGACCTGCTATGCATGTAAGAGAACTTTGGAAAGCTGTTGTGCCCGACCCGCCAATGAGACAGGCGGTGGAGGCCGGCAGAAGGGGAAAAGGAGGCGCCTTGAACTGGTGGATATCGCATTTTGCCACGTGTTTTGTGAGGATGCACCACGAGGCGCCATGACGGGGTGTCTGGCAAAGTGAGCCAGCCCCAAAAGCGAGTTATTCCCTGTCGGACTAGGGAAAAGAGGAGAAGGAGGGGCGTGTGCCAGACGGGATGCCAGGGAGCTTCGATTGGATCTTAGCCTTTTACTGGACTGGACTTGTGCACTTGTTTGCGCCTCGGGTGGAAGGATGGAGGTACTAGGTACGAGTATTACCCATTATCGCGTCCTCGTACGTGTGCGTGTACTCTGTACTAAGATGCCGCAGTTGCATTCGGCTCATGACGTTTATCTCAACAAGGTCGACTTGACGATTTGCCTGCCTAGGCGAGCAAAAAGGCTCACACAGCCGAAAAAGGGCAGCCGCAGCGCCAATAGGCACGCGAGGTGGTTGCACGGCAGGAAAAGGAGGGTTGCTCGCTTCTGCGAAGCTTGTAAGTAGGCTGCTCCTTGAACTGCCGGGCTTCGGCTTGTCCCTTGACAAGATGAATGCTTGCTTGCAGTTGGTTACTTGATTGCGAGAGACTGCCTGAATGGACGGAGTCTGGGTGGTGTCATTGAAACGTTCTCTTTCTTTCTCTCTCTCCTCAGCTCAACAAAAGGACTTGCGAGCACAACACTCAGAAATCATTCCTGTTAGTCACAAGTTTATTAACCTTACTGGCAGATTGGCAGCGGTACCTTGCAACTCTCCATACGGAGCGCACCATGTAAAGGGCCTTTTTTTTCGCATCTTTTAATCTTAGTGGTGGCCGGGCTATCCTGTTCCGACATACGAGCTGTTCGTGGCTCAGGTATGCCGGCCGAATCTCGCCTTCGCTCCCTCTCGTTATTATCCGAAGATGGCCACATGGCATTTGCCGTGACACGTGCGATCTTCGTCGCACGTACATCCAACAGCCGTGCGATGTGGATTATGTGCGCCATCCAACAAAGTACATGCTACCGGCCGTGATACAGGAACGCAAAGAACCTGGAATGCATGTATGGAGGAGTGGCACAAATCGACAGCTACATGTACAAAGTACCTGCTTGTCCTTGTCCAGAGTACAGCACAATCAATGCCTGATACCGCTAGCATGATTCCATCACGTCGCTGACGGTCACTTGTCAAATCCTACGGCATGCACCATATATTAACCACCGCCCGTCGACAGTGCCGGTTACATGAATATTCTACAGCTTTCCCAATAATTAGTAATCCGCAAAATGTGACATGCTTTTTCGCCTTGCACGCGGGCGAAATGGCGTGTCAATAAATAGACTTTTGGGCTTATTGTGGACCGCGGGCCAGTTTTTTGCTCTTTTCCCCAACTCCAACTGTCCATGGATCGTGAATCAGTTGCAACGGTCGGTAATAAAAGAGTGGCCTGATGTTCGTGATGGCCGAGTTTCTGGTCGGTGGATCGGGTTTGCAGACGAAAAAAACAGGAAGAGAGCAAATTCACGAGTCGGGTTTCACTTGAACTGCCGGCTGCAAAACAATGCAACGTCGATAGCATCGACACGCCTCTGTCTAGGCGTTGAGGCCGTCCGGAGCATCCGATGGTTTCATTATTGGCTTGGTTCCGGTAGCACACCGCATCAGTCGCAATCAATTCGATTCTACACAAGCGCTAACTGCGCTGGTACGGCATGACAGTCATTGAGCCCATCCATCCATCCATGCCCTGGCGCATTTCGGCGGTGAGCTGTCGCTGTGTAAGTGTCGACAAGGCGCTTGCGAGCAGTAGTCGCCCGTTAGCAGCTCGATGGATTCGGGTCCAAGATTGCCAATGGTTCTATTTATGGTGCGCTCATGTATCAGGATCCATCTGACGCATCTCATCTGAAACGGCGATGCCAGCAATTGAGGCCGAATCGTCTCCAGCTCTGGCTCCCAAAGCCGCCTTATTCCAGCCATATCCATGTTCCCGGCACACGAGACTCGTTAGTAATGGGCTGCTAGCTTCATCCAGCCGCCTAAATGGCAGTTCGAGAGCAAACCAAGATCCGCTCGTGTGCAGCCAGGTCGCGAGTACTTTGCCATGTGTTGCGCATGCACTCCCCAAATCGCAGAGAGCCAACCAACCCCTGGCAACCCTGTCTCGCAGACACACACGCCCCCTGCAACGAACCAGTCGGCCTTCTTTTTGCCATTCTAATGCCCTCTAAAGGGCTTCCCGCACCAGGAGCCGACAGATTCCGCATCCAAGGAGGGTGGAGAGCCAAATTCTGCCGCAAGAGAAGCAAAATAGGAGATTGGGCCAAGAAAGAAGGCAGGAAACGAAGATTGGCTTGGCCCAGTACGTGTACCGAGCACACGTTATTGGATCTGCAAGCTGCTCTCTCTTACATGTACACCCACGCCCCCCTGTCAGATACCTTGCCTTGCCTGTGCAGTAGGCGTATGGGACAAGTACCTACTCGCACTTGGCTCTCACGCACGGCAGAACCCTGTTCGGCTCTCGACTCAGCCCAGTGCTCCGTACAATAGAGCACAAGCAAACCAAGTGGTTGGGGGAGCAGTGCTAGTGAGGAGTTGAGTGCCTTAGTTTTCAGCGCGTGCGAGCAACTCTGAGCCAGTCGCAACAGAGCACGCACCCAAAGCAGTTGAAGGCTAACATTATGTTGTTATTTCCAAAACCCTGCCCGTGTCCAGGAGCCGTTAGGATAGAAGCACTCACTTCCCTATTGCGGCACCTAGAAGCCTCTCATTGGCTGCTTCGGGAGGGAGACGTTACCTACTAGTATACCTAACAGAGTGCTTCAATGTAATGCTGCAGTTGGGGCGCGACGCATGTGTCAGTCTATGTTGCTGCATCCAACAAATGAAGGAAACATTAGTTCGCGCAGATATGGTACGAAGAACCACCTAGTGGTCAGTAGTTTGACCCGTGAGACCGGCGTTTGCAGGCCGCATCACCGGTGCTGTTGCTGCGCGTTGTTTCGGCAGTTTTGCAGCAATTCTGCTGCCTGTATACTAGTAGGGCTCCATTCCCCGGCTCCATATCTTCTCTCGACGGCACTACGAATTGCCTATAACTGATACAATTTCAACTTGAGTCTTTAGCTTAATCTTTACCGCTTCGTGTCTCCAGGCAATGGATACCCCCAAGGTACATGTACTCAAGCACTTGTATGAGTACTAGGCGACTCCGCCATCTCCACACGCTTGTCGCGGTACCTGCTACACTCTTGTCATGACAGGACGGTGCAGACCGCCCCCAAATTCCACCTTTTGTCCAACGTGATCTCTCCATCTTTGCAAACAACCTCCATCGCCCCCCACCGTCCTGAGTCAAAAGCAATCAACAAACTGGCCTAGCACCTCAGCTTTTGATAACTACCTACCTACGTGTATCAGGTATTCGTACGTACCGGGCCTGATCCCAGGCCGCTAGGAGAATTCTCAGCTTTTTTCTTTCTTTTCTTTTTTTTTTCTCCCGGGGTTGCTATGTGGGTTTTGTCTTGAATCTAGTTTTTCCATGCCCCCCAATCTTCAGCCATGCGAGATTCATGAGATGGCACACGTGGGGGCGTCACGATATCAGGACATACAGAATCTTGACTGCCCTACATGCGCAGTTATGCATCTGTTGCCGCAGACAGAATACAGCCATGATCTTCAGTGGACATACTAGTAGACATCCATCACATCAGCGCCATCACTCGCCACACGCTACCGTCGGCCTGCCTACCTATCTGGTACATAGGCACAAGGCATCGTACGTGCAGAGCTGTCGCCTGTCCTTGATTCAATATCAGCAGCTCGAAACTTGTTGGCTCGAGCTCGAGCTCCCCATGTTTTTTTTTCGGTTAGAAAATGATGTCTTCTCCAGGACTTCGCCGAACTTCTAGCTCCATCAAAACACTCCGCCCACTTCCCGCCGGTTTCTCGCCTATTGAACTGTCGATGTCGCTCTCTCTGGGCATCAAGTGTACTGTACTGTAGTATTCGGTACAGGTATGCCGATTCGCCGTGTCTGCAGCAAAGAGCCTGTATTTCATACACAGATCCCCAGACGGCCAAAGCGCTGTGATGCCGGAGTTGCCAATCTCGTCATATGGGAATGACCCATGTTGCTCAACGCAATGGCGGCTATGCCATTGTGATACAGTTTCCACTTGCCAGAACAAGGACATGCCGCACCCATATTCGCCGTTGCTTGGTTAAGTACAAGCATTACAGGTATATGTCCTGCATGACAGAGAGAAAACAAGCGATATATGCCTGCCTTTACCCTGGGACTTGGGGGGCCATCATGGTACTAGCTGCAACGTTTCTTTCAGCGCGCAAAGCAACACTGTACTCATTGATCCATGTGCTTCTATAACCGACACCGACATCCCCTCGAAATATCGGCGCATTGCCGTCAACAGACCGTCAGAGCATCTGTGTTGCCTACCTATTCGGACACCCCCGAAATGTTTTCCTTCACCTTGGCCGGACACGCCGTTGGAAATTCTCCGAGGCCATCTGCCTGTCCCAATACAGACATGGAGCTTGTTATGGGTGCTTCTGTTTTGGGCATTGGCAAAGGGCCACCGCGGTCCGCGGCTCAAACGCCTCAATTCTTACAAAGGATTCCTGAAGTCTTTCCACCGGCGAAAATTTTCAAGCCACTCCGCTGCGTGGCTGGTCTCGACTGTCCCCGACAAACTCTCCTCGATAGCCGGCCCGGATGTCGTGGCTTGGGTTTTCTCTGCTCTGCGCCTTGCTGGGCCGCGGTTGTTTGGTTTGGAAAGTCAGCCTTGGTCGTCCCTAGAGACGGCGTTTGCGACGCTTGGCTTACATGCGCGCTATGCATGCATACTCGCAATCGAATCTGTATACTATTATCTTATACTCCGTACCTAGGTAAGTAATGTTTCAGACCGAGGCCTGGATGTCCGACGCAGATCTGCCGCGGCCATACGCATTGCGCTTGCGCTCTTCTCCGTATCTACATGGCATGTAATATGCAAGGGTCGACATACATACATGCCTAACCCAAGACCCCTAGTCAAGGACGTTTTTCAGCAGGCAACAATCTCTACATGTACGTGCGTACGTGCGTGCGTGGCCTGCAATAGGTAGGTCATTAAAATCGCCTCTTGTCGATTTCTCTCTTCTAGAAGTCACTGTTATTCCGGACAGGGTTCGTCAGGCACGATCGAAGCCCTTAATAGCAGGCTCGTACATACGAGTTAGATGTAAGCCGCATCAATACGACGTGCAACGGCAAAGCTCCGTATGGTCATCTTATATCGTATGCCCCCTCTGTCTGGACTGCCTGTGCACGCACAAGAGGTGTGGGACCGGGCTTATCGAGATTGAGGAGACTTTGCCCTTTACAAGACGGACAGATGCATTTACTCTCAACGTGGTTCGTGTTTCCTGCTGCACGATCCCGGTTTCGATTCCCATGGACAAGGGGCATCACAGCATACACTAATACACACAGAGTGACACGCGTACCTACCTGTCTGCGGGCTTCCTAGATATGGAGCAATACCACCTCGTTCGGCTGGGCATGCGAGTGGAATCGGCAGTAAAGCCTCCATCGGCCGAGACTTGTGCAATGACACTTGGTTGCTGCCCCCGTGGTCGTTTATCCATCACTTGGTATATGTACTTTGGCACGGTACGCCGGAAGCCTTTCTCTGTCTGGAATCATCTCCGGTCGAGACACGTAGACCACGGAGCCGCTATGTGATCATACCCTATGCGCATGATTCGTTTTACAGTATGTAGAGGTGACTTCTTTGCCGTGTTCTCCCTGATAGGGGATAATTGGGGGGGAGGAAACTCGTCGGCAGAGCCCTGGCCACGAGGCATCAATTACCGAGAAGGGCGGCCTTGTTGCCAAAAACGACCTCATCGCGGACTAGCGAGCTACCCAATGAGGAATACAAATGTAGGGTTTGTTCTTTGTGCTCCTGGCCAAGTTAGCGTTGTGCGGGGGATCCTCATGAATACAACGTAAAATAGGAGAGATATAACCTTAGTAAAAGTACGAAGTTTGCCGATGTATGATATCTTGTAAGGACCTCCTTGAAGCTACACCGAAGAACGATATATCGTAAAGGATCGCGGGACTGTTGTTATGAAACGCGATCAAGGGTTTGGTCGCATGATTCATGATGGGCACCGGCCTAGTCCGATATCCCTGGTCGTTTCCCATGCCGCAACGTAAGATAAGCATAGTGACGGGATCCGTTTATCGGGTCGGGGTTATTGGCTAGGAACATGGCGTTTAGCAATTATGTATTTGTCTACGGTTTTGTTTACGGGGGGAAGTCTATTTCTTCGTGAAGGAGGGCTTGTCCGGTTTGGCTTGTGTCAGTATTCTCCGGTTTAGAAGGGGGATCGTCGTTGGAGGGAGAGCATCTGATCCTATGATGACGAATGGAGTTGTTGTTTGATAGAGTGTGGCGATTTATTTCGATACGGCGCTTACAGGGTTAATTTTTTGAGCTATACAAGCATACAACTATGGAATAGAGAGGAAGATTCTGTATATATAATAAGATATATCCAATATACAGATCTAGAGGCGGATTATGTGTCTCAACGAAATTTCAAGTATTCCCTTGGCTTGAGATTACATTCAACTTTACTGGCTACTCATTCATGAGAATGGGACAACCAAGAAACGCCTTGGAAGAATATTGGTAAAGCCAAGGCAATCTATGTGGAGCAGCCGACGAAGAAATGCTCTCCTATGAAGATTTCTAAGTAGATTAGGACCGGTGAAGAAGTTACAGCTGACTATATGCATTTATTAATCTATTTAACCTCTCAATCGGCCATCAAGCGCTAATCGAATGGGAACTAGAAATGGCCATTGATATAACGCTGATCGCTTTGGTGGCAGATGGGTGTATACTAGAGATATTGGTGAAAGAGTTTCTAAGGCATAAAGAAGTTTTTGGGCAACATCTCTCCTGGGATCGACGACATCGTTGACGATGTTTCGAAAGCGTACTGACACCGTTCTAATATTCAGGATTCCACCCTGAGATTACTGGCGTCGGAGGATTACACAGGTTCTGTTGCGCATGGCGGTTTAGAAGTAAATGACACCGGAAAGTTTGGGGATATGTGAAAATTGTACCAAAGGTGAGACGAAGATTTCGTCAACTAAAAGTGTTTGTTACATCTTATGGATGTTGGATTGTCAGCCGAGGTTTGTATGCGTTTGAGGCTTTATGACATGCCTGGATATATAGGGAGAGATTCATCGTCATCTGCCGCTCAGAACTACATCCGACACCCGACATCGGGTTCCTTTAGAAATAAACCACTAGTTGCTTGTTTTCTCTCAATAGTTAGAAGCTCAATGACAAAGAAGGCTCAATGAATCGCTCTATGATGTCGTCTAGAGTCAAGATAGTGGGGTGGGCTGTAGTCCATCCATGTGTGTTTCTCAACTTTAACTTCAACATGCGTCAAAATTTGCTTGGGGGCGAGGTTTTCTTATCTTAGGATCTTAAAGCTTACAAGCGACTGGGCCTTGAAAGACCTCGCCGGTTGCATCTTGATGCCTTTGTGAGTTTCCAAGAAGTCATTACGTTTATCCTACTAGAGGATGACCCCGAGACGAACTTGTTGCTGGTAGATGCCTTCTTGGTATTGCCGAATCTCTAAACTATCACTTAGAGCTAAACGGCTGTGACAAGGTTATCTCCAACATCTGCTACTGTACAAGGTGTTCTCAAAAGGTATGGGGAGAGATGTAGATAGTTTTGGCGGATTTCAACATATTACCGAGCAGATCATTTACTGGCTAACAAAGCGACTTTAGTTCTTCGGCATCTTATGAATAGAGAGTTTTCTACTATTTACGCATATAGACGTCGATGTCATCTTCCAATTGGTGCGAACACCTATTTTCTATACTCAACACCCGCCGCCCAGCTACCACAGCGGAAAAGAAGAAGTCTGCTCCCCATAAAAATAACACTTCTTGAGATTTTGAACTAGGAGATATGTTCGAGCCCGGCTACAAGACATTTTAAAAGCTTTGCGTGCACCCCTGGAGACATAGCTCGCCACCTGATTGTCGATTTCGGATGTCTTGCCAAACCTTTGCGTCTGGCTTCTCTGCTAATAGAATGTTAACTTTAATAAGAATCAACATCTAGTTCACAATATAGACTTTTAACCACTTCTATTATTAACTGTAGGGGCGGCTTCCACAGGGCAATACTACTTAATAATCGGCTGCCGTGAAAGAGAAGACCCAGTAGCTGAAATGGCCGAAGAAGGGTGTTAGATGAGAAGATGGACACTTTATCTTATCACGTCGCGTAAGAAGTTTGATAAGAACTTGAATTACCTTTCAGTAGCTTTATAATGAAGTGCGGGTGAAAATATCGGCAGAACAGCTGAAGTCAATTAGGATACCCTGCCGATCATTGACGAGAGTAGTGGGAGCTTGATAATGCTGTGAGTGGTGGCATATCTAAGGCAACTGCATTGTAAAAAGTACTATTGATCGTGACTTGTCACTCTATTCTATCCAACACGTAGACATATAGCCGAGTTCGCCCAATGATGCCGCTTTGGAGGGCTTTGGCGAGCTCGGTATTACTTTACTGCATTGTGCGAGCTCGACATCTGCCATTAAGTATACCAGAGGCTTATTTCGGCACAGAACCTGGAAGAAACTTGCATCTTCCACTCTGCGGAGGAGTCTGGAGGAGTCTGGGGAAGTGGGCCGAGTCCTGGGGGAAAATCTGCCCACGTTGTTGGTTCCCCAGCTTTATCGTATGACTAGCTCACGTTGTGGTCGAGTCACGAGCTATACGCGCGACTGTTGAATTTTTTTTTTCCCTTTAGGGCTTTCAATTCCTGGAGCAAGAAATTTTTTGTTGATGGGTGAACAAAGTGCCAACAACTAACTGCTTTGTTCTTCACTGAGGGAGATGCAATGGATGGGGAGGTCTTTGGCATGTGACTGAGGTATTGAATGCCCACATAGTAGTCAATTAGGCAGTCTGTCTGCTACCGAATTCACTCTTTAAAGCCCGAATTCTAATTCTGCCTCGCTTCTTCAATTCAAGTGATTCATGGGTACTAATTTGTTAACCCGGGGAACAAAAGAGCCGTTGTCGCAGCTGGACACCCAATGGGTGTTCACGGCACAGCGGCTCTATCGGTATTTCTCGGCTCGGCAACACTCCAGCTTTTCTCCAGCGGTCCGGAGAACCCCACGCCCTGGAAAGCTCCCCTCAGAGTAACCCCTGAGTGACCTGGTTACATGGGCAGTCAACATGCGTCAGCACATGTACCACACAGGTATCGCCAAAGTGCGCACAGGCGCATGACGTCTCTCGGCGCCGGAGTTTCGATCCGCTATCGATTCTTCACCAACTTTTTGTTTTCCTGGATCCTTACAATCATTTGCCCCTTAGCATTTGGCCTCGCTAAACCGTTCAACCCGTTGCTGCGATTTTTCCTTTTGTTTTTCTCATCCTCCTTTTTCGCCCTTCTTACTTTGCTTCAAGAATCCGACAACATCATCCCATTCGAACTTCTGCGGGCATGTCGTTTCCATAGACTCGTTTCGGTCATCGCAAAACTATCCGCCACTGCGCCGCAATGCCGTCCGCCTATGCGGATGCGGGCTCCATGGCCGACATAGCACGCGACAAAGCTCGACAGCATGGCGCGACTGTGGTTGGCACTGCGGCTTCGGCTCCTGCGCCGAGAAGAAAAGAAGCTGCCATTTCCACTGCAAACGACGACGCCGCTGCGGCCGCGCGCGCAAAGACTCGCTCATGGGACTATATCTGGAGATCCGGTGTCGCCGGGGGTATCGCAGGATGCGCTGTAAGTTTGTTCGCCTGGGAGGCTGATTCAGTCGAGATGTGCAGGAATTGGGTTTTGCTGACGGCTTCACGGACAGGCCAAAACGACAGTGGCGCCTCTCGATCGCGTCAAAATCCTCTTCCAGACCAGCAATCCCCAGTTCGCAAAATACACCGGCTCCTCGTTTGGAGTCGCTTCCGCGATGAAAGACATATACCTTCATGAAGGCGGCAGAGGGCTCTTTAGGGGCCACTCAGCCACACTCCTCAGAATTTTCCCCTATGCCGGCATTAAATTCCTCGCCTATGAGCAGATTCGCAACATGATTATCCCCGACAAGAACCACGAGACGCCATTCCGACGGCTGATCAGTGGCAGTCTTGCCGGCGTGACCTCTGTATTTTTCACATACCCCCTAGAAGTTGTTCGAGTCCGTCTCGCTTTTGAAACCAGGAGAGACGGCCGGTCATCCTTGACATCGATTTGTCGCCAAATCTATAACGAACACCCCGTTGAAAAATCCCGAACACCAAAACTGCCAAACACACCTGGAATTGCTGCAGCCGTGGACTCAGCCGCCTCCGCCGTCGAATCCGTTGCACCACGAGTCGGCCTTGTGAATTTCTACCGAGGATTTGCTCCCACCATGCTCGGCATGCTGCCGTATGCTGGCGTGTCCTTCCTCACTCACGACACCATGTCCGACCTCCTGCGCCATCCTTCCATCGCTGAGTACACGACTCTGCCGAAAAAGAAGAACCACCCAGAAGGCAAGGCGGCACCGCTCCGATCCTGGGCCGAACTTACAGCCGGAGGCGTAGCCGGCATGATTTCCCAGACAAGCTCTTACCCTCTGGAGGTCGTCCGACGACGCATGCAGGTCGGCGGCGCTGTTGGCGATGGCCGAAGGCTGCGAGTCGGAGAGACGGCGGCTATGATCCTCCGGGAGCGCGGCCTCAAGGGCTTTTTCGTCGGCCTCACGATTGGATATGTCAAGGTGATACCTTTGGCGGCGGTGAGCTTTTACACCTACGAACGCATGAAGCTTGTTTTTGGTATATAAAGAAAGAGGAAAACGAAGGCACGGCTGTACTGGCGTTGGCGAATCTTTGTTTTTTTTGGTTGTAAAGCATTACATGTAAAGATTTCTGTTCTTTGTTTATTTTTTTTGTTGCTCTCTTTTTGTATCATTGAGCCTCCAAGGGTACCTCGAAAGGACGGAGTTGAGGTT
The DNA here is from genome assembly GCA_037893235.1 of Trichoderma afroharzianum. NCBI lineage: Eukaryota > Fungi > Ascomycota > Sordariomycetes > Hypocreales > Hypocreaceae > Trichoderma > Trichoderma afroharzianum. The sequence goes on along the minus strand of JBBLXW010000021.1, from coordinate 485,588 downwards.
GAGCCCGCTTAGAGTGCGGGACATGGTGGGATTGGCTACATGTAAAACAGCTCAGAGCGTCTTTGTAGAATGCAATAGAGTTGCATTCAATGCATTTAATCATCCAATGCCTGTAACGGTGATTCATTGGGCCATAATACATTTATGTGGGAGGTGGCGCTGAAACAGGCGCCTCAAGTTCAAACTGAGCTGCTTGAAATTAACCTCCATCCATGTGAGATGCACCGGCAAATAGTTGATAGTACTAGGTCCTCACTATATACACAGCAAAATATTACATGAAGAGAATTTTATAAATCATTTCACTGGATTTCCACTGTCAAACCATGGTTTAAAAGTCCCTCCAATGGGCACCGGCTGAGCTGTGCTGGCTGAGAGTCAAGCTGCGCTCTCATTGGCCGACACGGCGCTGCAGCTTTTTAGCCTCCCTCAGCCTTGCTGCGTTACAACCTCTCTTCACCAACTTACATCTCCCAACAAGGCATCATCCCCCTACAGCCTCATCACCAGCGGGCCTCTTCTCTCAATGCTACGCGGCGCATCAATTGACCTCTCATAATCAATTATCGATAGCACCGCCTGCTTCCATCTCCCCCAGTTGAACGCCTCTCTTACAAAGCTCGTATCCTTTTCCAACCCTCGCGCCTCTCGCGTCCATCATGGCGCCCACCGACCACGATCCCCTCCTTGTCCTTCGGCAGTCCATCTCGAGCAGCCAGCCCTTCGTCCCAAGCGCGTCCGCCGATGCATCTGCGCCCGAAGTTCCTCTCTCCAAGGCCACGCATCTGCAATTCACTGGCCTCTCCCTGTCCTTGCCGATAGACTCGCCCACGCGCTTCATTTCGAGCGACAAGCCCGTCGACCTGCGCAGTATCTATTTCGCCTGGCTCAACCGAGAGCTTGCTATTCCGGAATACAATGCCTCGGCGACAACACTCAACGACGACCTCGCTGCGAACGGGTCGAGCGGCAGGGTGCAGAATTTGGGGTTTATCGAGAGGCTAGATCTGATTACTTGGCTGGAAGGTGCTAGTGAAGAAAGTGAGTACATCAAGCCCCTGGCCGGTGATGCGAGCGCCACGGCTGCTGGAGCGGCTCCGTCTTCAAAGACTGGCGCTGCGGCTTTGGCTGCGCAAGCGAGGTCCGGCAAGGGGACAATTGACCCGCGGTTGGCGAGCGTGTACGATGGCGAGCGCCGGATGGGCGACCGGAACACGGTTCTGAGGGGCATCAAACCCACGGTAAGTGAATCGATGCTTGAAGCTGCTTGTACGCCGTGTACTGGTGGACACTTGGCTGACGCTGCCTTTAGGATTTTTCTCACGTCCGAAAACTCGCCATTCCCTTTATTCAAAAGAAGTCACAGTCCTCTTCCGCTATTGGCTCAACACAGTCGCTCTCCATCAATCAAAAAGGCCCCTCTCGACGCCCCGATCCCATCATCCTGCTTTCTCCATCCGCCTCGTCTCTACTGCGCATGTCCAATGCCCGGTCCTTCCTCGAGGACGGCAAGTTTGTGCCTCCTGATGCCGGGGCGTCCACCGCCTCGATGCTTCACGTCCAGCGCATCATTCCCGGCATCGACCCCAACCGACCTATGCGTTTCATCCTTGTCGAGGGGTCGGAGCAGTTCAAGCCCGAATACTGGAACCGCATCGTTGCGGTGTTTACAACAGGCCAGACGTGGCAGTTCAAGAATTACAAGTGGAGCAATCCCAACGAGCTGTTCAAGCACACCATGGGCGTGTTCGTTGGATGGAGAGGCGACCTGCCGCCGGATAATATCCGCGGCTGGGGCCATCGTGTCATGAGCACCAGTGTGGACCGCTGGCGAGGCGAAGACGACGTTGCCTCGCGATTCAGAGATAAGGAGGTTGTGGAGTATATCTGGAAGTCTATTGAGATGAACATGCGGAGCAAAGGATGGAGGAAAGACGCTGCCCCAACGTCGATATAAGCCAAAAACTTGCCGGTCCTTTGGGCAAAGTTGAAAAGGATGGGAAATAGTGAGCGGTATCAAGGGATTGGAAAGGATGAACAAAGATGCCAAAGATAACACAAAGGCGCGAGCCATTGTCATGGCATAGCCGGGGCTATTGGTGATTTGGGAGAGAATGTACAACAAACTCTGCACGTATACATTTTTCCTTGTTCGTTTTGGAGCGACGGCGTTTTGGGTTTTTCTTTCCTTTCACCTTCTTTTTCTAACAAAGGGTAGAAGAGAAGAGTGGAAGGACGAGTAAAAGTAAGATAATAAAGAAAATTGAAAATGAAAGAATCTATTGCCATTTTTAGCAAATTGTATAAACGATTGTAATGGATGGATGTGATTGATGTAATCCTATTGGCCCTTTCCTGCCTGTACTAGCGCTAACCCGTTGGCAAGTAAATCTTGAATCACTTTGACGGAAGGCCTTTGCGTTTGCTTGCCATATATTCAAGCAGCGACTCTTCAAATGGCTTTGTCTCTTTATTTGTGATATGAACCATATGTTTGTCATTGATTATAGCATAATGAGTGTATAATCTCATGCGCCGACATGGCCTCTGGCAGCTTCAGTGAGGCAACAGCTCCCAGCTCACCCTCACCCTCACCCTCACCACCATCGTCAATCCTCTTCCAATCGAGCAGCAGCAACAACAACAATGACTCCCCAGCCTTTGTCCTGCTCGACATCCCCCGCTCCCTAGAAGAAGCTCAAGTTCCCTCCGGCCACTGGCCTGCAGCTCGCATCGTCTCTGGGCCTCCTCCGCTCGAGCCTTTCGCTACCCCGGAGCCACGTAATGGGGCATCGGGAGTCCATTCGCCGTCTGCGGGAGCGAGCATTGCTGAATTGATGGCTGCGGCGGCTGCTCAGAGCGCGCTGGATGAGCTTCGGGATCAGTATTCGGGGCCGTTTTTCCAGGACCGGGTTTGCCATTCTGCAGAGGAGGAAGGGGTGTCTGCTGATGCTGCCGGTACTGATGCTACTGGTGATGGTTCGTCCGAGGCTTCTCGCATCAGGATTCCGATTGGAGCTGAATACCTTCACGGAACGATCCAAGACCTGCGGCAGACATTCGTCGACACGGCACCGCAGTTCAAACTCGTCGTCCTTGATCCTCCGTGGCCAAATCGATCTGTTCGCAGGAAAAAGACTGGTAGTTACAACATAGCCTATAACCTCACGGAAATCCAGCAACTTCTCCTCAGCATCCCTGTTCCCTTGCATCTTGCCCCCGACGGCCTAGTAGCCATCTGGATCACAAACAGATCGAGTGTTTTCGACCTCGTCACTTCTCCCAGAGGACTCTTTGCATCATGGGGTCTAGAACTGGTAACACAATGGACGTGGCTCAAGATTACTTCCTCTGGCGAGCCCATCTTCGACATGGAGTCCACGTGGAGGAAGCCGTGGGAGACGCTTCTCATAGCAAAGCGCATTGGCGCAAAAGCTCGGAGCGGGCTTAAGCCTAAGGTCATTGTGGCGGTGCCAGACGTACACTCGCGGAAACCGAGCCTTCGGTTCTTGTTTGAAGATGTTCTTGGGAGGGATTACGCTGCTTTGGAAGTGTTTGCACGGAATATGACTTCTGGGTGGTGGAGTTGGGGGGACCAGGTGCTGCGGTTCCAGGCGGCGGAGCATTGGATTGAGTCTTGACATTGGTATAATGTCAATGCCGTGGAACCGGGATCCGAAGTAGAAAGGAATGGTCTTATAGCCATTTTGTTCAAGTTCAAGAATAATATACATAAGGTACATACATACATACATGCCACGTTCTATGCATCCAAGTCGTACACTGGCCAGTCGCCATCATCCCCTCTTTTCCTGTATATTCCCAATCGGAGAAGAAAACCCGTAGTGCTCGCTCCCTCTTTTTGGTATTCCGTTTTCCATTATCCCTTTTTTAAAGTTATTCCATTTCATGAAGTTGTCGTTGTCTTCTCTGCTGATTTCACAGCCTTGTCCTTACCCAGAATCTGATCCCACCTAGGATCCAGAACAACATTGTTCTCCCACTTAACCTCTCCCGCCAACATCTTCTTAGCCAATTTACCCAGCTCCACCCTTTCCTTGGGCACCGGCTCCTGGCTCTTGAGCGGGATCTGGAACCGCTGCCTTACGAGCTGCTCCTCGTTCCGCTTCTCAATCGTGTCCTCGCGCATCTTCCACAGCTCGTTGCTCCAGGGCTCCAGGTCCGCCGGCACCTCGGGCCACTGGAACGGCTTGGCCAGCTCGACCGTCATGATCTTCTGCGGCTGCGGGCGGTACCAGGAGCGCGAGCTGGTGCTGCGCTGGGTGAGCGGCTGCTGCTTGACGTAGGACCGGACGGCGGTGACTTCGACGCTGTAGAGGTTCCAGAGGTAGTCTCGCAGGTCGAACTTTGTGAATCGCAGGGGCACCTTGAAGCAGGCCTCGTTGGGGGGGAGGTGTTCTTTTCGGAGCATCGTGATGACATGGTTTGGCCTGGGGGGGGACTGGTGGTGAGTTATTGCGCAAGGGAGAGTCTCACGGGCTGTAGAGAGAGTTGGCGTACAAGAAAACTTGCTTTTGGCCCAGCTTGAAGGCGGGCAATTGGCGCGCGGCCGCTTTCACTGCCTCGGCCATGGCTGCAGTGTGAATTGGATCTGTTCGAGATGATGCTATACAGGCATATCAAATCAATCGGATTTCGATATCCAAAGTTTTGCCCATGTGGGGTCAGGATTGGCCGACACAGTGTCGCATTATGCGCTACTGTGAATTCAACACTGTCTTTCCATCGTCCAGCCATGAGCTGTATCTGTATCGTATTGGCATCTCAATCAATGCAAAGCGCATGCATGATGGATAATTGGATGGTTCCTAAATAGAGCTCCTAGTCGTCGCTATTCAACCGTTTATTCAATGAGCCAATAGAACCTTATGAGATGGCTCAATATATGCCTCCATATGCACCAATAGCAGCCGTTCATGATCGCCAAGTTCAACGAAGGATCTAAGTGACATAACCGAATAACCTCTCACTTCTGTTGGGACAATTGTTGTGATTGCTGCGTAAAACAATAGTGCACGTTATATGGGAATCATTTCCTATATCTATCATCCGAAACCTGTAGCTTATCTTGGTCTCTCTCTGTCTACAACCACCAGCCAGAAGCTAGATTTCACATTCATACCTTGTCTCTTTAAAATTGAGTCTTCACTATATCGCGCTCAACATGGCAAACTCTGAGCCCCAGATTATTTTGTACGATTTAGCTTGCATCAAGGATGTCTGCTTTTCTCCTGTCGTCTGGCGTATCAGACTCTTGCTCAATTACAAGCAAATTCCGTATAAGACAGTCTTCCTCGAGATGCCGGATATCGAGCCTACGCTCAAGGGACTGTGAGTCTCATTCGCCTCTTTTTCAATGTTTCCCCATTTTGATTCTGCGCCTCTCGCTAAATCTCCTCTCGGCCCCTTTATTGCACTCTTCTATAGACAAATATACAACTCGAGCACTATAGCTAATATGGAACACAGCGGCTTGCCTCCCCATGACCCTGCGTCTGGGAATTTAAACTACACGGTGCCCACAATCCACCATTTGCCGACCAACAAATACATCATGGACTCGAAGCCCATTTCTGAATTCCTAGAGTCTACTTACCCAGACCCTTCGGTGCCACTGACTTCGGAACTGGGTACCGAAATTGAGGCCAAGGTACGCTCCTTGTTTGCTCCAACCTTTTACAGATCGGCAATGCCGCGCGAGGTTCACATCTTGTCGCCACGAGCGCAAGAGTATTTCCGACGCTCTCGCGAGGGTCGGTTTGGGAAAACGCTGGAAGAATTGCTTGCGGGCGAAGAGGAGCGCTGGCAGGCGGTCGATGCCGATCGGCGTGCTGTTGGAGAGCTGATGCGGACAAACAAGGCGCTTGGGCCGTTTATACTCGGTGCTCGGCCGAGTTATAGCGATTTCTTCATTGCGGGATCTCTTCAGTCTGTCAAGGTGATTGACGAGGGAGTGTTTCAGAGGAGCGTGGATTGTCCCGGTTACAAGGAGATTTATGAGGCGTGTTTGCCGTACATGGAGAAAAAGGACTGAGTTCGCTTGTAGATGGATCACGAATTCACTTGATGGATGAAGAGTATTTAACTACCCAAAGCAATGAGATGCAATTTTTGCGATGGATAGATAAATTGAGCCCCAAGTCCCTGCAGAAGAAGAAGCCGATTTCCTGCAAACGCCATTCCATAACCCCAGCTGCATGCTGCTATCCTCCCGTAAGCCATCTTTAGAGCTGTCAACTTCAATGAATGAAAAGTGGCGAGCTGAACAGTGACAGTCGCAATGCTGTTTGTGGCCTCTGCACTTCTTTCAAAAAGGGCTTTGTCGAGTCTTGTTACAGATGTCAAAGAGAGAGATGCACGCCCCCCTTTTATAAAATCGACCTACTCTTTTTATACGATGAAACCAAAAATAGTATAACATCAAAGCAATCATTCAAGTTGAACAGGTCATTGATTGTTTCATCTCCTGTAGAAGCTGTTCAAATGCTTCTAGTCTTATCCATGGAACCTGAACATATATTCCGCCTGTTTGGAGGTTTCGGCCCCCTACAGCTGCAATTGACTGCTGACATCCTCACTGCGTTTAGGTACGCAGCTGCCCAACACTGCAAAACTGCTTCCCACAGCACATACATAGTGCTCAAGACGCCCTATAATCCCATTGATCCAGCCAAGTTACCGAATCTCTCCCCAAGTCATCCGCAAACGCACTTCGTCCATTCATAGAAAAGGGACGTCAGACTCAGTTGTCAAACATTGTCCGCGAGCAGCATGCGCAATATCCAGAACCCTCTAATTCCTACATACATCCAAATATCCAACCATGGAGACGAAAACACAAACCATCTCGGCCTCGCCCCAAAAGAGCCGTAGCAGCACCCCCCTTCGACGCAAGAAACCCCGGCGATACCACAAAACGTCGCCCAAGAAACGCACTCCCACCCCCCGAAGCTCTCCCTACCGCTGCTCAAAGTCGCCCCGGAAAGTCAACCAGCCACTGATGAGGCTATGGGGAGACGAGGACGACGGTGAGCGGCTCGTATACAGTACGATCCTCGACAGCATGGAGGAGGAGAAGAGGAGATACCTGGGCAGCCAGCGGTGGAATGGGCTTGAGGAGAGGCTATTTGAGATTCTGTTCCTGCGACAGGAGATCCCGCTCTTGCCGCTGCACTGGGAGGTTGATTTCCGGGGCGTTCCTGTTTCGGGGGATTTATTTTGTTGGAGGAAGGGGGTGAAGCCGATTGTGTATGCGCACGCAAGTGGACTGGGTGGATTTCGGGGTAAGAGATCTCTGTTCCCCTTTCTTTTCCTTTCTTTGATTTTCTTAGATGGAGCTTTTGAACTGATACGGGAGGTAGCAACTTCGGCGCTGACAAAACTCATCGACCTCACTGCCAACGTCCGCACGAACTGCCAGTCGGGTCAGCGACGAAAGGTGCCACAAATGATTAAGAAAGCCTTGAATAACTACCTTAGCTGGGCTGCTGAGGACGGAGGCTACAGCCATCTAAAGTACACCCCCAACACCACCGTCGAGGTTGTCGATAGGAACGGCGAAGGGGTGATGTTGGCGGCCTTCATTGAGACACGCATGAGGGAGCTAGCACAAGCACACCGAGAGCTGCTCGCCATCAAGCCGGAACAGGGGATTTACTCAACTGACATGGATGTAGATGAGGAGGTCGAAACGCAAATCAAGACTGAAGCAGAGGCCTCTGTCGAGCAGCAGCCCGGTGGCAGCAGAAGCAGATCTTGGAGGACCTTCGGCTCACGGATCATGACTAGACTGTTCCAACTACTGCGGCGGCCCGTCATAAGGCCAGAATCCCATGGAGAAACATCCGTCATTAACAGCGGGGATGATGAGCCAAAGACTAGACAAGGTAACAACCACGCAAGGGGCATAGTATACGTGAAGCGAGAGGAAGAAGACGAAATCGCAATCAAACGGGAACTGTTTGACAATTTAGATGACGACATCACAATGGCAGACATTCCCATGGCTTCAACAACAACGCTCCACTCATCAGCCTCCCCAACATCATACGTTCGTCCACCGCCCGTCGTGTTCGGCTTCTTTATAGTTGCCACTTCTGTCATTTTACTCACCGCCGACGCTTCGAAAGAAGACGCCGACATGGTTATCAACTTTCACGTAGATATGGACTTCCAGAACCGCAGTCTGGGCGTGTGGAATGCCTTGACGGTGGCGATTGCGACGTGTCTTGCGAGGGACGACATGATGAAGAGGATGGGGGATTTTGAGGAGGAGGGACTTGTTGAGGAGAGTGATCCGGATGCTTGATTTTCTTTTCTTTTCTGTTTTCTTTTTGGAAGGGGTAGAGATATGAGAAGAGAAGGTTGTTGAGGATGCTGCTGTAGTTGCCTGGGATTTCTGCTCGTGGGACTTATGTTTGTTGATACGTCGTCTGTTTGCATCTGTGCTGTTTTTTTTTATTCTGGTCCGGTCTGAGATGAGATACCTTTGGTTGATGTTGTTTCCCTGTGCTAGATAGTGGTATGTATAAATAAAGCCCCCCTTTCTAATGTGTCAAACTGGAATACAGTGATGTTCAACAAAGCAAAACACAAAATGAACGGCGAGTGGATGGTAGTAATAACACATGTTGGAGATTTGGCACGTATGTCCTTCCCATGCCCTCTATCTATATCATATATCAAAGAATGCCATCTTATCATCCCAGTTCTAAACCCCCTTAAAACGCCTCACACAAAGTGACCGGGTTCCGCTCCAAATCCTTCCTGTCAGCCCTCCCCGTTCTTTTTTGTAAAACTTGTGTCTTCTTCTTCTTCTTATCCTCACTCCCCTTCCTGCCCCCATCTAGTGAATTTATACATGGTAATATCGCCTCTCGATATTCGCTTCTCCTCTCCGCAATGCAGGGTGTGTATGTCTTCGCATCATAATGCTCACTGTCAATGTACAAAAATAGAAAATTAAAAAAAGCAAGTGAAGAAAGAAAATGAGCAAGCAAGAATATCTCTTCTTCTTTTTTTTTACAGTGCTGCTTCATTCTCGGGATTTTCCAGAGGCATCCAAACCTCCAGCTTGTGAAGCAACCGCTGATACAAGAAGAGCATGCAGCCGCTCTGGATAAAAGTCCACACGCCACGGGGCCCAACGCCGCGGAACCAGCCGCTCATACCCTCAGTATGGTAAATGACCCTCAGTCCGGTGAAGACGGACGACGTCTTGAGCGCGATGGCGCCGGGCCTGGGTCTATGCGTGCTTGGGGACGACGTGGATATCAGTCGCTTCTGCGGGTTGGGGTCCTTGGGCCGATGTGAATGCTCGGGCTCGGAAGGGATGTTGACCTGCGTCTGCAGGCGAGTCTTTACGACGTCGAGGGGACATGTGATGACACCGGCGAGACCGCCCGCAGCGGCGCCGGTCAGGAGCTCCAGGGGGACGCCGATGTCGCGGCTCTGCTTGTACACTCTCGACCAAGCCTGGAACTGCTCCCAGAACATGAACTGTAACGCGGAAAAGGGCAGGTCTCGATATAGCGTGGCCTTGTAGCCGTGGAAGAGCGCAGAGGTGCCCTCTGTTCGGATGATTGTGCGTGCGGCGTCGAGGGTGCCGCGGTAGTTGTAGCCGGAGACGAAATGGGGGTTGTTGTAGCGTCCCTGGAGCTGCAGTCGGGTTTTGAGGACTTCGGATGGCACGTAGACAATGGAAGCCGCCAGGTCTCCCAGGAATCCTAGAAAGGGGGAGGGTTAGTTTAGTGTGAACAGCGATCAATCGCAGGTTTGTTCCCATTGTGACTCACCCGCTGAGAGATAAGCGAGATGGTGGTTAAGACCGTGATCTATCAAGAACCGCTTGCTCCATTCGTATGTGCCGAAAAACATGAGCGTCCCTGGGAATGAACCGCTCAACGCTGGGAGCCAGCCTCCGTACAAGCCCCTCGCAATGCCCTCCTGCCGCCAGATGGTGTGGTAGGATCGTCCCAAGGAAGAGTATTTCGGAGGGAAATGAGGATCTCCCTGCTGTCGTGTCTTGACGGTATCCAGTGAATGCATCAGCATATCGCCTGTTGAGCCTCCAAGGCCTCCCGCAATCATTGCCTTACAAGATGCAACCATTAGTCCTGAAAACACTTAAAAAAAAGGGACCCCTCATTGCGAGAACCCGAAAATACACCACAACGTCATAGCCCCGAATAGCAAAGAAACAAAGAAGGAAGACCAACGTGAATATATGGCGGCCGGCCCTCAGCCTCGACATCTTGGCCCTGCATGGCGTGAACAGATTGGCTGTCGGACGAGGCTATCGAGAAATGGCCGGCATGGCGAGGCTCCAGGGCAGTGTCACGGCCCGCCGCCGCAGTGGAATCGCTGGATGTCGCGCCGTCGGGCTTTGCGGTCGCAGAGTTGAAGCCGGCGAGGGGGAATTGCTCTGAGCTGGAGAGGCCTTCGGACATTTGAGAAGGAGAAAACGAGCGCCCAATTGAGAGACTCTCGGTTTTGTCTAGTATGCGAAAGAAGAAATGACGAAAGAAGAAAAAGAAGAGTAAAGGAAAAAAAGGGTCCACGGAGAAAAAAAAAACAGAAGCCGGCGCACGGCAGCGCAAGGTCGCAACTCGGAACAAAACTTGTCTCCCCTTGTTCGACGACAATTAGGAGAGCAAAGATGCTATGGTGAAAAGGTCGAATTCAACGGCAAAGCCTCTTTTCCAAGGGTCTCGATGCCTTGGGCTGTCGCGTGGGCTCCCGAACGTTCGCTGAGAACTTTTTGCCCTGAGCCTCCTGATAGGCGGTTTTTGGGTGTTAGACTGCGCCACACGTGCTGATCCGCTGTGGCGTGACCGGTGAATTGACGGGGTTTTGCTTCGGTCAACGAGCCATGACGTTGAGTCCCTTACCATACATACGAGTAATATTCAACCCAATGCTATAATTGATACAGTGGTATTTGTTTTCTAACTAATGATACATTCATCTGCCAAAAGACGCCGCCCAATGCATGTGTAGCAGCTCCTATCACTATCATACATGTACGCATTCCCGTAGTATCGAATTCATCATGGTAGGCATCCCGCACTTGATCATTCCACCAAAGGCCTGTCATGCTCCCACCACTGGACTGGCCCAAACTTCTTCAATGGGTACACGATATGCGTCACTCGCCCCGTCAGTAGTCTTTTTGAAATTGGTCCATACGTGTTGCTGTCCAGACTTGAGCCTGGCGGACCATCGCCCTCCACCCATACGTGTCCCTGCGGTATCCTGACTGTGGGAACGGGATATGGCTTCTTTGTCTTGATGACATCGCCTTCTAGGGCGACAACCCTCTTGACGGCAATTACCTCGGGATGAAATGGGCTCCTATTACGAGACGATTACATTAGTATATTCCATTTTAATGACCAAGTTGTCCGTGGTTCATCTTCAAGCCATGAAACAAATCACGACAAACTCACCTCAGTGTCACTATCATCCCTCTCTGCAAATCCTCCTGCGGCGACCACTTGTAGTTCAACACCACGTCTCTCCGCAGCGATGAATCCCTATCCGCATTCATAAACGGATACATTGATGACCCGTCCACAACCGTCAGCTCAGCCACGTGCAGGTTGAACCACGCGATTACCGGTATCCACGTCGCAAAGCCGATGAGGTTCAGCGCCGTGGTTCGAGAGAAGCTGGGGGTGCCTCCGGCTGCGCTACCTCTTATTCGAGCCCATAGTGAATTGAGTGCCATGGAGGTGCTTTCTAGGAGTACTGCAGTGAAAAAGAAATCTCAGGACTAATACAGCTTATACAAATGTCGTCGTGGAGCAGTGAGCAGTGAGTAGCTCAGTCGATCAGTCCATAAAGGCGTTGACAATCTTAGAAATAGCTTAAGCCCTTTGCCAGTACTGATTTGGAAAAAAGTTGCTTAGTGGTGGGGTTAGCTCATCCCACAGTAGAGCCTCAGTGACCTCTTCACAAGTGCGTTGAAACACCAGGTTGACATTCATTCAAGGTCAAAATTACCCGTCAATCGTCACATCTACGAATATAATACATGGCGCAATTTAACATTGTTGATTGTTTTTATGGCTTTTTTTTTTTCATATACTTTGATTCTCCACGTAAATCAGACGTCGTAGAGTCTCTGCCAAAATCTACCCCTTACAAAAATGCCGAAATCCACGGCTTTTCCACCGTCCATCACGCAAAACGACGCCATTACCCGCCACAAAAGCTTCCTAAACCAAATTCTAGGCTCATGCCTCTCATTTTAATACGAGCGCTGACGGCTTTTTTCCTTCCTCTTTTTTGTTTGTAAAAGATGGTATCCGCTTTCCCCCGGTCCCAAGTGTAGAACCGCAGTTTCGTCGCTGTTGGCATAGAGCTGTGAGACAGCTTAGATTGTCTCGGGAATGTTGTCGTCGCTGTCACTGACACTCTCGTCACCGCTGACTTCGGCGTTCTCGCGCTCTCTCTTCTCCATGAGTGCCTGCAGCTCGGCATCATCGCTCTCGGTAACGGCCTTGGGCTCCATCTTGACGGTCAGGTTGCCACCAGCTGCCTCGATGCTCGTTCGGATATCAACAATGGCCTCCTCCAGACGAGTGATGCCCAGTGCCTTGTCGAGACATGTGCTGGTAAGCACATAAAGTGGCGGCGAAACAAGTCGGACCTTGACCTGCATGGACTCTGTGTTCTTCGCCTCGGCGGTTCGCAGAGCAGCCTTGACAGCGTCGATACCCTCATAACCGAAGCAGGTGACTTCGACGTCGGCACGGACCTTAGTAGGCTGAGGAGTAAGTCGCTTGCTGATGTACAGCTTCAGCTCGTCGTCGACAACCTGGTTGGGGAACTGAATCTCCTCCCACACCTCGGGGTTGCTACATCCACGTTAGTCTGCTACTCATGTAAAAACGTAGAATGCTTGACCACTGGCCACGTACGTGATGGACAGCTTGAAAGCGTCAATAGCATGGCCATATTTGCGGTTCAGAGGCCAGGCTATGCTCTCGTATAGAGACTCGATGGGGGTTTGGGTCTTCTCGGCAACGTGTCGCATGATGGAGTGGACCATCTTGCTCTTGTTGTAGCGCTCCTCACACTTGACGATATCCTCGGGCGAAACACGTCGTTTTGACAGATCGATGTATCCTGCGATTTAATATGAGCCTCCTTTTCCATGATCTGACGTAGGAACCGGTGATAACTCACCCTTCTCCTTGTCCACACGCAGGACCACCACAACTTCGTTGCGTCCGACTCGGATCAGCTTCTGGATACTTCGAATACGTCTTCGGGACAGCTCAGAGAGCAGAATCATGCCGTCGATGTTGTCGTACTCCAGCAGCTTGACGTAGGCACCCATCTCTGCAATCTATCCATTATTTCGATTTTTTGTCAGATTTTCCGTGCATTTCCTTCTGTCTCTCTCTCTCGGATCCGGAGTCAAAACCCACCTGCTTGACATTGACCATCACGAAGCTGTCAATCTCCGGATACTTCTCCTCGTAAAACCGACAGTTTGTTAAAGACATCTTGGCGGTGTTGTTCGACGATAATCTGGGGAAATGGGAGTCGGTTGGCGAGAAGGAGGAAGATAGGAAGTGGGGGCTGGTTTTTTATAGGACCCGAAACTTTCTCTCGTAGCTGCTCACGCGAGTGTCGAAGGGATCGCTTGGAAATTGCTGAATTACTGGAAAACGACGGTCGGACAGAAGTTCCAGGGCCACGAGGCTCGTTCGATGTCGACTCGTAGGAAGGACAGAGCTTCTGTATACGCCACGTTTCTAAAAGATTCGAAGTGGGATGAGGAGTCACAATTTTGATAGTATTTTGCGCTTGAGCCAAACCTTCGTGGCGGGGTGGTTGTGGCTCATGCTTCGGTCGATAACGCCAATGCCCACGCCACAGCCATGCTTCGTGCTTATCTGCACGTGACCTCCCAAGTAAACATCCAAAGCTTCCATCCTGGAAGGAGTTGCTGAATCGTCATAGCAGAGCGTGGGCATTGGCAATGGCTCCAGGTACGTTCGCGGCGGTGTCCGGCAATTGTGAATTGACAATCTTCAATGGATAACTGACAAAAGATTAGCAACGCAATACGAGCTCTCACCGCCCCCCGGCGACGCGGTATCGTCTATCGCATTCGCGCCCGACTCAGGAACGAAGCTCCTCGTCTCATCTTGGGACAACAAGGTGTATTACTATGACATTACAAACGGCCCAGAGGCCTCGAGCCTCGTCAACACATACGAGCACCGGGCTCCAGTTCTAGACGTCTGCTTTGGCGCTGACGATAATGAGGCCTTCACCGCGGGCATGGATTGGACGGTCAACCGGTATTTGCTACCCCCGATCACGAGTTGGCGACAGCTGAGCTACCTGCTGACCATAGAATGACAGCCTCAATCTCGAGACTGGAGGATTAACTCCCCTGAGCAAGCACACCGCCCCCGTTCGCCGCGTTGTATACAGCAGATCTCACGGTATCCTCATATCTGCGTCTTGGGATAGCACTCTCAACCTGCACAATCTCAACGATCCTTCTAGCGCCCCCATTACCATTACCCTTCCCGGCAAGCCTCAAGCCCTGGCTGGTAGCCCCAGCAAGGTTGTCGTTGCCATGACGGGCCGCATCATCAACATCTACGACATAAACTCGATCGTCGAGCTCTTCCGTACCGGCAGCACCGAGCTGAAGCCCTGGCAACAGCGCGAGTCGTCTCTCAGATACCTCACTCGCGCAGTGTCTTGCATGCCCAACGATGCCGGATACGCAACCAGCAGCATTGAGGGCCGTGTTGCGGTCGAGTGGTTCGAGGATACCGCCGAGTCGCAAGCCAGGAAATATGCATTCAAGTGCCACAGACAAGCAGCCCCCGACGGCGATGGAGATATCGTTTACCCCGTCAATGCTCTTGCGTTCCACTCCGTCCACGGAACATTTGCGTCGGGAGGCGGTGACGGCACAGTGGCTTTGTGGGATGCAGAGGCCAAGAGGAGGTTAAAACAGTATCAGAAGTTCCCCAACAACGTTGCCGCCCTGGCATTCTCGAATGATGGAAAGTATCTGGCTGTCGGAGTATGCCCTGGATTTGAGACTGGGCAGAACGACTACAGCGGCGCTGGACAGACGTCAATTTTCATCAGAGAGCTGGGCGACAACGAGGCAAAGGGCAAAGGCGCTAAATGAACGATCATGGTTCGCGAATGAAAGGCCAGTCCGAGTCGGCGTTCGGGTAGGGTATAGGATATTTGAATTTGATGATAGCCATGTGACAGTTGATATTCACAAACCAAAATAGGTAATTTAGATACCCATTAATACAATGAGATGGTTACCAATCTCAACTCGGGTCATCTCCCTCACCGTCGTGTCCATGTCACACATTAATTAGCTCTTAAAGCTGAAGTGATGTATTGCTGTTTAATATCCTAATACAACTAGCTAAATGCTCCAAGCAAGTCATACCCAGTTGAGGGTTGCGTATCCTTAGCCCCCTCGTTTCTCATTACCCAAATGCTGCGATAATGATCAACGGCTCTCAAAATATTTCACTTTTTCCTCCCATTCACCAGCCGGGACCGGCGCCACTATGCATACCATGCTCATGATGAATCTGCTGAGTGTTTTGGCGTCCTGGCAACCATCTCCAGCACGACGACCTAAAGCGGACGCTCTACTCTCCTATTTTTGTCGGTGCAATAGCCTGCAGGAACAAACAGTTTGTTAGATCTCAAACCTCTTTACTGGATAGTATTGAAAAGGGACAAGACTCACCTTGGGTTCCGAGACATATTCATAGTGAGCAGCAGATTCAAGGAGCCAAATCTTCTGCTGGGATGGACCTGGTGCTTTACCACCCCACATCATGTTGTGAGGGAATCCGAAATCGAAGGGGTAAGCGCTCTCAATCTCTTCAATGTCCTCCTCAGTCAACTGCAGAGTGAGGGCCTCAATGTTGTGCTTGAGGTGCTCAATCGTCCTTCCGCCAACAATGGGGAAGACGTAAGGGGTCTTTTGAGTAACATATGCCAGAGCGACGCTCGTGAGAACCGTGTTCTTACGTGCGGCAATCTTTTCAAGCACCTTGCTGACCTGAATGTCGGTTTCGGTAGCCTGTACTTTGCGTCCGACTTCGGCCTTGCGCTGCTCTTCCGTCTTGAACTTGCCTGAGCCGAGGGATCCCCAGGGGGCGAGAGCCATGCCCTCGTCCTTGCACATGGGGATGATGTCGCGCTCGAAATCGCGGTTGGCTGCGGACCAGAGGCCTTGGTAGACGGAGAATTGACGCAGCCCGTGGTTTCGCGCATATTCGTTTGCCTTGCTGTAATCAAAACGTCAGAAGACTAGATGGTAAAGAGAAAATCTGCGCAAACTTACCTCACTACCCAGGCGGGAGCGTCGCTGATGCCCAAATACAAAACCTTGCCAGACACAACAAGGCTGTTCAATGACTGCATCACCTCCGGGATTGAGGTACCGAAATCCCACCAATGCACGTAGAGCTATGCTGGATTAGCATCATGATCTAGAAGCCAAGAATACAGCGTAGATTGCCTTACCAGATCGATATAATCAGTCTGCAGCTTCTTCAGACTGGCCTCAACAGATACGTTGAGACTCTTTGTTCCGTTTCCGGTGAAGTTGGCCGCGATATGAGGACGAACGGGTCCTAATTTGTAGCAGGTAGTGTACTTTGTTGCAATGACTAGACAAGATGTTTAGTGAGTTGATGTTGGATGATGAGTAGTTTGGTGTTTGGTGAGACATACTCATCTCATGGCGGTTTCCCCTCTTCTTCATCCAGTCACCAATGATGGCCTCGGACTCTTCGAACTGGTAGTTGTTTGAAGTGTCAATGAAATTGCCACCCTGTTCGTAGAAAAAGTCCAAGATGGCTTCCGAGGCTGCCTTATCGCAGTCTCCCATGAAGTCCTTCCTATAAAGCAAGGTGAGCAACCAGTATGTTTTCCCCACGTTTAACATAAAAGCCATATAACTCACCAATTTGAACCAAAGTTCATGGAGCCCAAGCATAGCGGGCTGACTCTCACGGAGGCATTTGGTGACAGCAACCGGTAGCGGTTGAGCGGGCTCACGGGAGGAGGAGGACCAGGGAAGTAGCTCATGTTGACGAGACGGTGATGTGGTTCCTTTTAGGTACTTCCAAGGGTGTGGTGTGTAGGTATCTTTCCTTTTCTTTTTTAAACTTTAATCTCCTAGCAACGTGATATGGCCAGGTTGCGGGAATGTGCCGTACTATCAGAGGAGAAGGTCAGTTGAGGAGATGGATTCAAGTTGAGCTGATGGCGAGGAGCTGCGGCGCTTTATAGCTGCAAAACGCAAACGCAGGATGCAACAGAACTGCTGCTGCTCGCCAAGTCCGCCCAAGACGGTGCTCTGGCCAAAAATTGGCTCATGGCGTGGCGGACTTGAGCCTCGCAAGATGGGCAATCGCACTCCAGAGTTGCAACGAGTTGAGGCGATCCAAGGCGGCAGTTGTTGCGGGTGCCAATCGCCAGACATAACAGCAGCAAGTACTACATGAGCACTCTGCATACAGCAGACAAACCAATTACAAGCAGGCGTTTATCGCATGCACAACAGCTGTGCCCTGTACCAAACCCAAACAAAGGCTCCCATTCCTTCAAAAGTTCAAGTCCGCACAGCCCTCGGTCAATCTCTTAATTCCATGCCGTAGGTTGCATTTCAGCTCCATTCTAAAGTCCGGAGTAGAAATGCGACGTTTCGCAAAGCGCGTCCGGATGGAGCATCTCGGGCCGCCAAACACCGGGACTTTGTGATTTTTTCGGACTCGAGAAGCGGGGTTGTTGGTGGCAGAAGTTCATGTTTTGTCTCAACAATCCATGAAATGCAGTCATCACAAAACACAACGGCGAGTTGTCCGGCTTTAGTCTTGTCGTCCGGCCCTTTGAAATGCACGGTGATGTATCAACATGAGGGGGAAACTCCGCCTCTGAACAAATCATGGCGTATGTATCGACTGATCATGGATCTAAATCTGCCTAATAGACGGGCTGCATCCCGTGTAAGTGGCCTCGGACTTGGTAATATTATATGTCACTATCTACATTGACTACTGCAACCCTAAACCAAGACTACATACTATCCATGCTACGATTTTAACACCCAAGTGCGACGTGAATCAGGGCCTAAAGAGCCGACATTGCCCGCCGTTGTTCCCAGAGACAGACGCACATCACCACTGTCTAATAGACTATATTCAGAAAACAGAGAGGCTTGCGTCTGTTTGAGGACCCAAGTGGTTACGAAATCGCAACACAAGGACTCGTTTCAGCGTATCAACATCAAAACTGGTCCAAAACGGATAATGTTGCATACTAACTAGCGATCGAGCCATTCACACACACACACACAAAGCAATTGAAGCGACGAATCAACAAGAATTCCGTGAACGGAAAAGCTAAAGCGCCTGGCAACTCAACCGGCGGAAAAGCTATAGTTTTTACAAGCAATAGTTCCAAAACGATGGGAAAATGCGCCTCTGTCACTAGTTTGGATGTCACTCGGATAATATTCAAGCCATCTCTTTGGTCTGGATACGATCGTCGTTGTGGATGCCGTTAAGTATCGACCATAGGATCATCATCATCTGGCTTGTTTGCTATCAAATAACTCCATCTTGTTGAAGCTGTATGATGACTTTTTGAGTATTCCATTAGATACTTATGTCCCCATGTATTGCTGCTCTGCATTTATTGAGGCTACCAGCTTAGACTGACGTTTCTCCAGAGTACCTCACTGCCAGCATCAACTTTCGTCGGTCTTCCAGACGTTGCGTTTTGAGATGCTGCCAGGATATCATCCAGTTCAAAGACTGGCTTTGTGAAGCTAGACCTCGGTGTATCATTAAGCCAGAACTACAGGCTATCTCCTCTGTGATTAGCTTCAACCAGCTTCGCAATCTAGCCACAAATTTCTCCACAGTACTCTTCCCGTCGGCAGTTTACAGAGTTGGCTTGCCACTGTCACTCCAGAAGATCCGATTCTCAAGTCGAGCGGTGTATTCATCAGCGCTTGGAACGCGAAGCCTGACTCCGGCACATACTGTGATATCGGCGTCGCAGATCGATTTACATCGAGACTCTTCCCCTCTATATATATATTTGCGATATCTAAAAGCAGATGCAGAAGCTCAAACAGGATACCTTTGATGTCCTTTTGCTATTCCAGCTCCATCGTCTCGAACAGGTTTGCCAACCTCAAGTTTATCCTTGTCCATCCCCATTCATTGCAACGTTTCCTATTAACGGTTCGAAGCTGGACTTTGGATAGATATCTCTCGCTTCATTGTCTTCATGCTTGCTATTACTTGAGCGTGACAGTGCAAATCTTGTCAACATTCCTGATTTGGCCAGCACCTCTGCTGCCAGCGCGTCTTCGATGAACAACCGTAGCAAATTGTACCAGCCCTCGAAAATCTCACCAAATTCTTCAAATGAGCCAGTCCTGGCCCAAGGATCCAATAGGCCAAGCTGAGCGTTAAATGTTGTTCTAGAATACATGCTCTATAGTGGGCTGTAGCTGCTTTATGCGTGACGGATCAGTTATACATATCGTTGGTATCGGTATAATTCAACACAACGATCTATATCTATACTTCCAGGAGATTATGTTAACCGATAGATCCCAGCGATTAATTTTATCACGGTGGTAACTACAAAAGCACCTTATCTTATAATCAATTATTGATCAACGTTTGACTATAGCTAAGCTATTTGGCTGAGTGCAGAGAGTGGCACATAATTTGACGCCCACTTGGGCTTATTTTATAGAAACGGGGCCATTAAGAGCAGGCAGCCGGCCATAGCATTGCCAAGAACTAATCTGATCATTGAACTCGGGAAGTTGAGCGGTAAGGTCGTCAAATCCAGGATAAAGAGAGTCAAACGATGGGCCATTGCAGTTGATATGTCTATATCTATTAGTAATTGCTCTATACTGTGGAATGATGTAAGGGGAGCCCATGAACTGCAACTTACTGAAAGAAGCGACAGTTTCCGGCCTCTTTATTTGGTTGTAGGGAGGATATCTTATCGTTGTACCCATCCGGTACGTTGACTTTGAGATGGATTAGCCAGCTATATTTCGTTTGGTGATTCACGGTAGTGGCTCCGTGCGCATTAAAGAGAAACTTACCATACTCATTGTAATTAGATAGCACAGTATTACAGGGCGGGCCAAAGTTCACGTCTTTGCAGACACGGACCGACGGGAATACTCTAATGGTCACCGGAGGACTTGCTGGAAGACCTACTGGGTGGCTAGCACTGCTCCAGCGAGGAAGGACACGATTACAGCAAGCCCGGAAAGCTCCATCTTGGAAAGATATTGATGGATTGTAAGTATCAGTACTTGATAGGCTCTATCCGTAAAAGTGATGAATATCTTGGGATGCTTTATTTCGCTGAATCACAAGAAAAACCATGGCTCTATTTTGTACGTATATTAATCAGCAAGCTGAAGCACTTCGAGACAGGTGCAAGGGAATCTTAACAGTATTCCGAAAATAACATTCCTATGCTCTTTGTTAGATGATTGGCTGCAACGATTAGGATCTGAGATGTCTGAGAATACGAAATGTTCTAGAGCACATGATTTTGCATTACACTTTGAGATGAGCAAATTTAACGTAACACTATTTAATCCTTCAGAACATCATTTGCTTCTTAGGTTCGGACTTAGAACATGGCTTGGGAGAGACACTACCCAGACTTTCGCAGCCTAGTGTAATCGGATTCTCAGAATAGAAGTGAGTCGGCCCATCGCTCTATACTTATCATGCATCCCATTTTAAGGTAGGGAGGGTCCGGTTCATATTCCAGCATTAACCACGTGTCTCTATCTCCGCCGCGGCGAAGTACCGGTAGGATTCTCATAGGCTGTCTATTAGGGTTGCGGATGATACAGCACTCGTGCAGGTGCAATGTATGAGATGGATATATGTAGTCGTCCCAACGACGCCACTTAGGGATTTTATTGAGCCAGGTGAAGACTTATTCAAGCTTGATAGGCGCAATAGTGGTCAAGTGGAATGAGCAAAGAGCAGAATTAGTTCTACGGGTAGAGTAGACACAGCGCTGCCTCTACATGCCTGTGGGTGTTGCGGATTAACAGAAAATTTTACCTAAATTTTGTTTATGATGTTAGATCATTGTTCTTAAAAGCTACCAGCAGAAAAAGAATCGTTTCATAGCGGGATTACAGGTCTGATCCCCTTTCTTCTTTGTAGATTGTGTGGTTGTGTAAGTGAATTCATGGGGTTTGGTATAATCGCTGTGTGGATGGTAGCCTCATACTCCAACAATCGGCTTTTGTTGTCATATTTGAGCCAAACGAAGAATTAATCGGCCCAAATCTCATTGAAGATTTCTTTCTTTCTTTCTTTTATTTTCACTATGTATGCTTTGGCAAACTTCTTCACATCTCAATACCATTCATGGCCTTTTCCGGGCAACGGAGATACGTACCGATGTGCTGCTGCTGCACCGCACTTTGGCGGGGTGAGGTACGTACCCCCACAGCTACCATTGAAAT
The DNA here is from genome assembly GCA_037893235.1 of Trichoderma afroharzianum. NCBI lineage: Eukaryota > Fungi > Ascomycota > Sordariomycetes > Hypocreales > Hypocreaceae > Trichoderma > Trichoderma afroharzianum. Next base: position 464,005 of record JBBLXW010000021.1, on the reverse strand, counting down.
TCTCCCACTACGAGGTATAGCCGAAATATTTGCTCCATCATGCCATGTCTAGAAATCTTACGATAGCTCCGGACAGGATCAAACCGCACTTCACCATCTTGGATGCGCCCAGAATCGCCCAATCCACCGAATCTCAGAAGCTCAGCTGCAGCTATGGGCCGTCGAAATGGCCTCCACCCCTCCCGTACCCTCTAAAGCGGCGCTCAATGCCCTTCGCGGCGTGCTCTTGACGACTTCATGTTCCGTCGTCTTCCTCGCCGAAGAGCGTCGCCGCCGACTCAAGATTGCTCGCGCTGCCATTGATAATGCGCGCAAGCTGCATACCGTCAAAAGCAGCCGGGGCGCCGTTGCGCTGAGCGAAAGCTGGGAAGATAGGCTGGCGGATCTCGGAGATGAGGTTTTATCGCTGCCGTCTGCTTCACGCCCCAAGAATTCCTATCGAAGACGACGCCGCAGCAACTCGTCTATTGCTCTGCTGAGCGGCGGAGGCGTCGATGCCAACAGATTTGCATCCGATCATCGTGAAAATGCCAGTCGGATCGCGGCTCCCGGCACGGAACAGAATGCTGCCCAGGAAGCACAGAAAGCCAACTTCGGGCTAGATACGGCCAGGCTTATTCTCCCATTGGCTGATATCCGGCAGCTGGATGTGTCGTTCAAATCTTTAGCAGCTTCCGCAATACCAGCTCTTCCGCTAAGTTCTAGGGAGGAGGATTTGCGTAAAATTGAGAAGGATGCGGATACGAGGGTGAAGGTGTCTCTGCATAGAAGTACACTACGATCTCTAGACTCGAAGATTAGCTCAGCATCTTTTCATGAGCTTCTACAGCCTGATTCCTCTGTTCCGGCCCGCCTATCTTTGTCAAACATGCCAACTCAGGATAGCACCACTCAATCGCGCCATATTGGTAAAATTGCAAAGCTCGAGCAAGTGCTACAGGATTTAGAGATGGGCCAGTCAACACACGCTTCGACGTCTGAAATGGTAGATTTGGCCCTTACCCAACTACAAAGCTTATCAGCATCACGACCTACAACCCCTACATTAAGCAGTCTGGTCAAATCAAACGGATTCCGGCTGCTGAAAATTACGATTGAATCCGAGCCTACTAAGACAGACACCGTTCTTACAGCACTTCTCCCAAAGTTCAAAGACCCTGTTCAGATCTTGTCACCTCTAACAAAGTGGCTATGGGAGAAGAAGGATAAGAAAGGTTTAGAGCGTCTTCTCCAACTCCTCTCCGATCGCAAACAAGCACGGTTCTGGATGCACGGTATGACGCTCTATCGGGTGCTTTCTGGTCTCGACGAGGTCATGGGGAGCTTCAAGGATATCAAACACTTGTATCGACTTCTACAAAGTGCCGGACTGTACCAGGGGATTGTTGTGCCTCCCAATATCGAATACAAAATACGTCGCCTTATGGTATCCAAGGCTCTGAAAGCAGGAGACGATGCCTTTGCTCAAGAGGAGATGAAGAGCCTTTACGAAATGGATCCAGATGCAGTCAAATCCGATATAAAACTCCAGAGCAGGCTAATTGTGCGGGAAGCTGCTCTTGGCCACTGGGAATCAGTCCGTAATGGCATAGAAGCGCTTGAGAGCGCTGATGGTACAAAGTCAAACGACTTACGATACATGATTAGCAAAATCACAGATGTATTTGTGCAGACTTGCTCTTCAGAGGGGCTTGAGGCTCTACTTAGAAGATTTGTGCGCAGTTACAGAATACCCCTGAGGTCTAGATGGGTTAACCTCGTCTTGGACCGGCATGCAAGCCGACATGATCTTGATTCGATGTTTTCATGGCTGCAGTTCTGCCATGATGCCGGATTCCAGATGGATGACACTTTTATGCAGAGGTTCTATTCCGGGTGCCGCAAATACTGGAGCTTCTCCGACAAAACTATCACAGATCTACATCAAAATCTCCAAGAATTGTCGCCGGCTATCTCAAAAGTTTCACCCAGCAAAGCTGATGGAAAGGGGTCGAGTGACTTGTCGCTTCCTTTGCTTGAGCCTCATCGCTGGTTGTCTGAGGTTGACGCTTTCGAATGCATGGAGTGGCTCTCTGCTCGGAATGAATGGGAGCGCGTTTGTGAAGCATATAACCGACTACAATCAAGCGAGCTAAAGCCATCAGTCCGCTGCCTTCGTCTGGCAGTCATAGGGCACATTAAGAGGCAAGATGGAAGCATTGATGAAGCAGCATCACTTATTGACGAAGCTCGCGGGAAAGGCCTCGATGTCACGGAAGCCTTAACCCCTCTTTTACTAGCAAGGCTTGAGAAGGGGGATGACGCCGGCGAGTTGATCAAGCACGCTCTGCGCCGCGGTGCTCGCATTCACGACAGTGTGTACAACAAAGCTGCGCAAATACTCTCGGCTAATGGTGATTTGCGAGGCGCTGCCACCATGTGCGAGGTAGCTGCCAGAGAGAATGGTAACGGAGAACTATTGTACAGCGAGTACAACTTTTCCAACCTGGTTTTTGCATATACTGGCTCCGCCAGCTACAATGCCTTGAAGTCTATCCTGTCCAACTTTACGTCGGAAATCCAATGGTGGCGCGGCAGCCGGGCCTGTAAAGAGAGCATCAAGCTGGCCATGAAGACAACGGCGATGCGAGCTGTGGTACATCCCAAAGAGAAGAATGATCACAAGGATGCTCTCTTTAAGCTCGACGAAGCCCTCATTCATGTCAAGAAGTGCCGCTCAACCAGAGATGATCGAAGGGCAGTGACGGAAGCATTCATACGGGTAATTAGACCTTTGACAGCCGAACTTGAGCAGGATCCCGCAGATGCGCGGAAGCCTAACCTAGCTACGGTGGAGATACCATTGCCAGAGCTGTCGGAAACGAAGACTTTCCAGAGATCGGTTCTAGTGGCTCGTCAAGGACTAGCAGTTGCCGGGGAAGCATGATGAAAAGGGGGAATGGCATGTATATACAAGATTGATATTGGTATAATTACAAAAACTATGTAATCGACTGCAAGTATCACCATACATAACAAAATAAACACTACTAGAAACTACTGGATGACTCTGGAACGAGAAATGCGTCTTGCAATACGTACGAGATTGTTGCGGCCATGAATTTTATCCAACGCAATGACAGGTTCATCATTTGAACCAACATCGTGAAAACATAAACCGGTGAATACTCTCAGTTCTTGTACAGCGGTTCACAAGTAAGAGCTTGGGAGTATATCTCCCCCATTCCTAAACACATCGTCTCGCTAGAAACTCAATCAATAGATGAAATACCCGACGGATATCGGAAAAGGGAACACAGAGCGACGTTCTAAACGGTGGCATGGAGGTACAAAGATGACCAATGGCAATTTACACGCATTCAATTGGTATATATTACAAGCTAGGATATACTAAAGTGAGCAAACGATGGTCTCTTCCCATCTTACATCATATACAACACGAATGATCCAGATAAGGAGCTCTTACTGTTCAACAACGGCCCCAATCGAGGACATTGTCGTTCCAAGACGAATGATCTGGTTCAACTCCTGCATTCATTCAGTATGATGCTTTCTCTTGATGGTTGCCATCCATTTTCCACGTTGGGCAAACAAACTCAATACAAGGTTAATAATACTCCTCATTCCGCATCGAAATATTTCCGAAATCTAATTCTCTTATTTTTAATTCATCTTTTATTCATTATCTTTTCCTTTTCTTTATTTCTTTTTTTTTCTATATCTTTTCTATTTCTCCGACATACATTTATTATGCAGCATCACTTCTCAATTCCTTGTCCTGACATGTCCAAAAGATCCCTCGCATCGGCAATCAAATCTAAGCCCGGCCACTCCCTCTCAAAACAAGGTCTCGTGATGGACGATCCAAAGTCTCTACGGAACAATCCTTCAGGACTACACTTCTATTTCTAGCTACCGTGAAACAAATTTGTATCTCAGTTTCTCCCCGGGCCTGTAATGTAGATGCTCATTCTCGATTGGAAGTGAATGTCCGAAGGAGAGGGTTACATATGCAGATGCAAGCCAGGGAAGTATAGGAAACACTTGGCAAAGGTCTTTCGGCATCGTCGGAATGCTGTTATCATGGGTCAATCGTATTCGGCATCTTTTCACAAAGTCAAACTCGGTGGTTTTCGGTGTTGTGTTTCGTCTTCGAGATTGTAGGGTGGTTATTGGTACTGTAGATGGTTGTCTTCGTCAGTGTAGAGTATCATGTGAATGAATTTTTACTCTCACTCAAAGTTCTACGAGCCAGAACTAAGTTAGCCAGTAAGAGGGCAGAGGCAACTCATAATAATAAAACCAAAAGGTAGTATTACTCCTTTGCACCGCAAGTGCCGAAAAAAGCGTATGCAAGTCAACATTTAGCTTCAAAGTCAACATTGGAAGAAACAACTAGTTCGCACCAATTGCATCGTAACGCTAGACTGTTATCCGCCAAGATTGAATCGTCCAAAAAACGCCATGTTCATTTATCTCATTCAATAGCCCATGTAGGCTGCATGAAGTGCAGAGCCGCAATCTTGAACGGTCCCTGTTTCTGCTTGCGCATTCCCATCTCATTCATCGTATTGTGTGCCTTGTTAGTTTCTCCGGCGATCCGCCAAGTAGCTTCGGCCAAAAGTCTAACGAATGCGGCGCCACGACGATGCGTGCCTTGATTCGCAGACAACATGCTTTGCCTCGCAGGTTAGCAAGAAACGCTCAATTGGCGCTTATACGTAGAAGTCTGGGGACGACCATATTCAACGGCAAAACAGCCTTTCAATGGCTTCCTGGGGAAAGCGGGAAGAGGAGCCGTGCTGAGGTGGTTCGGTAATAGCTCAATAGCTACGATATGCTGTGCAGATTTATATGGAGGCGGGAACGGTAAGAATACGAGAACTAGGGCGCAATGGCTTGGGCAGGCAGCACAGCTCTAGCATTTTGCGGAGAATTATCATTTACTTCATATTATTTTATTTTTATTTTGAATTTTGAATTTATCTAGTTATTTTATTTCATCGTATTTTATGTCAGGGCAAATGCAGGTCCTGACTTGGCAATCTGATATCGAGGACGCTCAGCGGGCGCCGTCCTTCGGTAAAGCTGCTCGGCATGACAACAGAATGCACGCCAGCCTCCGTTTCTCCCATTTCCCCGGAGACAATACATAATTTTACGGCAAAAATATCATGCAGCCATCAAACTGTCACGAATCTCGATATAACAGCGATCAGCTGGCTTGTTGGCGAGTAGATTTACAGAGTCCATGGCGTCAGGCTGCGGTAAAACGATCATCAGGATCAGAGGGGGGTTGCCTAAATAGGAAAGCTTCCCAAATTGGCTCTCGACGCGCCAGGCAAAACTTTCACCCCCTTGTTGTGTCTGCTTGTTTGTTATTTCTTACTGCGGTGGCTGGAATATCCCATCGCAATCTGATGCTGTTGGTTGGGATGGAATTTGATCTGCTCTGGCGACTTCAATTGCCGTATTCTCTTCCCCCTCCGTTTTACCAATTGAGGCAAAGACCTGGGGCAGCCGTCCCGGCGTTTACAACAACAAAACAACCGAAGCTTTACTGCGGATGAGGGGGGCAGACAAGCCGAGAAACAACACCATGATGTCATGGTTCACGATGGCAGAGGCAGCCCGGATCAGCAAAACGGCAAAAAGCACGTGAACGGCCCTCCCACCCCCTGAGAACTTGCATATCGACATGCATTGTCATCTTTCTTGTCCTGCTCTTGGCCCAAAGCAGCTTCCTGCACCATCGCATAGGCCCGAAAGGTGGTTGAGGCCTGCATCACTGGTGACATTTTGGCTATCCTTCTTCCTGCCAACAGAGGCCAATGGTTCATGTGGTTTGCCACTGCGGCACAGAGTAGCTGGGCCTCTACGGAGTACTGTATATCGTCTCTAGCCGAGGAGAACCGCTCCAACCGAAAGCCTTATAGAGCGCAGCTGAAGAAGCGGGTGAACAAGGTTTTGCTTCCCTCGAAAACACGCGTCAGGTGAGCAGCATCTATGAGGCACAGGAATATGATGAGGGCGAAATCCCCAGCGTATCGTCGAATGGCTGGTTACTGGTAGTAATACGAGTGCTGAGCCCCCTCCTCGCACCAGCAATCTGCTTGTCCCCTTGCAGCCAGTTGCGCTTCGTTGCGCTTCTTCCCCCGCTCTGGGGGGCGATGAAAAAGACAATCACATGAGAGGGTGAAATTTTCTGGTCTTGTCGCCCTTCTTACTGGAGGATATTCGTCTTAGCCACAGGTTGAGGGGATGGCGCGTATTGGTGGTTAATTTGGCTGCTAGCCGTCAAGGTTTCGGTCGCATTTCTTTTATCTTATTTTTTATTTAGCTATTATTATTTTTATTTTTATTCCCGCGATTTATTTATTTATATTTAAATCAACTGGCTGATCGACGCCATACCACTTCGCGCAATGCATCCCGACACAAGCTTCTGCTCATTCAAAAGGCTATTTTCCTCATCGACATGTGTCAGCGACAAGAAAACACGTTCATCCCATGCAAACCAAAACACAATCGTAAATCAAGTGACAGCGCACGCGCCCAAGACCTGCGGCGGGATGAAGGTATAATAGATTAATCAGCATGGGTCTTTGGATAGTTCGAATGTCACTCCGTCATCGAACGGCTGCAGGCGTAGGGCTGGTAGTTAATCAACTGCGGGTTCGATGCGATAGGGCCAGCGCATGCAGAATACTACTACATATTACACTACAGCAAGCAGAAATCAAGTGTGTAAAATACGAAGCTGCAGGGATGCGAGTTCTGTGCCTGTGACTGGGCCGATTAAGTGATGAGCACATGCTGATGCATGCACAGCGCCGAGGGCCATGCCGCGTCTGCCATCTATTATCCCGTTTCCCCTGAAATAACAAATGACAACAGATAGATTGGTTTTCATGTGCTTCTGGGCAATAGACGAGAAATTGAAGCTGTTCCGAAATGCGTAATCCAACCGACAACAACAGTTGTTGGTTTACGAAACCTTTTGCGCTTGTCTCATTGGCGGGAATAAACCGAGGGCCAGAAGTCGGGGAGATGAAAGCAACACAAGTTCTTTGTGGGAGCCAACTTCGGTAGCAACTCCGAGCAAAAAGACCCTCAGCCTCTTTTAGTCCTCGGTGTAGCTGTCGGATGGCTTCCGGACGAGGCAAAAAAAAAAAAAAAAAAAGAGGCAACCTTTAATTATTGGATAAATGTTTTGTTGGTTAATTTCCATCAAACGCCTCGATACGCGCCACAGCAAACGCCGCTGAGAATCTCGCTTGTCGGCAACGAGATGCCGCAGCGGCGACTTCTCAGCAGTTAATTAGGCCCTGAATTTCGAAAGCCTCACTTTCACAATAAGCTCTAACTGTGGTTACGTTGCTCCCGAATCTTCCCCACGGGCTGCAGCGAGCTCTCCAGGCCCCAGGGGTCTTCAGAATGCGTCAAGCGTACGCGTACAACCCGACATGAAAACAGATGAACAGGCAATTGAGAGATTCGCATTGTATGACAAGCAAGCTTTCGGAGATGCTACTCGTCGAATAATATAATTGATTAATCCTGCTTACTGGGCAAAGCTTGCCCAGCTTACCTCAAATGAAAAAAAAAAAAAAAAAGCTGCGTCACGCGCGTCCGCAGCAAGTGTTTGGTGTCAGCGACAAAGTCAACTGAATGCGCACGTGTAAAGCCAGATTCGCTCGCTGAAAACAAGCGACCGAAGCGGGTTGAGATCCGGCGCCGGGCTCCATCTTGCTTGCCGAGCGCGACCGGGAAACAGATCCGCAGACCGGACATGGAGCCGGGAATTCGCGCCACGCTTCAGCCAATGTCATGCTTCTGAATGTCATCAAATCGGACTAATGGATGGTTTCGACTGTAGTTGGTGAGAAAATACGATGGGCACGATGATAGAGGGAGGGTGTATCTTGTAATTCTTGATTTTGCTTCATTTGTAAACATCTTGATTAAACAAACAGAGTATCGCCTGTATTAACTGATGTCGTCATCTTGGGTGAGACTGTATCTTTGCCTTTCGCACAAAGAAGCAAGGCGTAGTAATGCTCGCTTAATCATAAGCAACGCAAAAAGAGGTCCAATATGGACAAAAGGAAGATGAGAAGGCTTTAGCAATTCAGCCGACCCCCGGGTAATAAACTGAATGGGCGCAACGTCGAAAGAATTCATCCGCAACAGGTCCAATTACATCCCCCGTGCCCTTTCGTGGCTGAAAAGCCTCTTTGACAGTTCTTACTGTTCTGTGTCCCCAAACAACAGCGCCACAAGCAACTTTGCGCGATTGTGCTAACGGGAGCATTTATCCGCCCTTCCCGCGCAGTTAGATTGCAGGCGCATACTCGAGATTCACAAGGTGGGCAAACCCGCCCAAGCCGCCCAAAACGCTCAAAGCGCCCAAAGCGCAAAAGCCACCGGCTGGAAGCCACATAACGCGGCTTTTGCGGATTTCGCGGGAGTTCAGCTTTTCATATATTTGGATGCCGCAAGGGGACAGCGGCAATGCGGCGACAACAGCGGCGCGCTGCCACGTGTGGCGGCGTTTGCTTGAATAAAATCTCAATGTGAAAGAGGCCGCAGAGGCTGAATGAAGTTGGCTCCCTCCAGCAGATACAACTGAAGTTACAGCACAACTACAAGTGCAGACAAAGATAGTAGCCTCACATGAACACTCAACAGCTAAAGTAAACCCAATGCTATGGATAATAGGTAGCATTCAAGAGCCACTTTTCTGATTCAGTCAACAACAAGCTTGTCAACTGTCTGACTTACACAACCAGACAACCCACCCCCATTCTTAGTCAAAAGAGTTCAAGCTTCAGGCAACGAGATGTTCACAATGCCCCCACCGAAGGAGTGGAACGTGCCAACTTGCCTCATTGTCCTCTAGCTAGACCGCCCATCCAAAAAGAACCAGCAAGTTTCCGTCGGAGAACTGAACTGTACCTACGGAGAATGACATTCCGATGGGAAACGGCGGAGACTGCCATTAGGCTACTGTAATGAGCGGTACGGGCTGACAATGTTTGGCCCCCCCCGTATTCGGGTTTAAGCCATAGCTGACTTTTGAACATGCATGCCACACACACTCCACCACCCATTGACCAAAATGACCCCAGTGGCGACGGGTTTCCCACGTGTCGCAGAAGCATTCTAGAAGAATGGCTGAAAGCGGGGTCTCGACACCCTCTTTGTCGTTGTTGTTCTTTTCTGCGGTTTCCCACGTTTGAGTTTAACGCCATCTCCGACATTCCAGCCCGCCTTGGCTTGGATATGTCATGTGGAAGGGGACATGACTATGCTAGGCTGTTGTCTGGCAGAAGCAATGAATAATGAAAATGCCCCAAAGGCCCGCCGGAAGAGGAAAAGACGACATGAAGAACATGTCACCGTTCCCAAAGTCCCTCTGCCCCCCCCCCCCCAAGAGAGCAGGTTTCTTCCTCTTAGGGATGTAACGCAACAAAGAAGCGGTTTGGGGTTAACTAGCCAAAACAGGCAACTTTAATATCGGAGCGGTTCTTGTGTTGAGACACGTTGCGGCACGTCGCAACCTCCATTTGTTGCAATCCCTGTCAAATGTAACCTCTGCGAGATAAGAAAAAATGCTTGTTTGTTTCGCATGTGCCAGTACCATATCATATCATATCATATCAAGGAGGTTGTCTTTTGTGAGGAGAAGAGCTGAAGCCACGAAAGGCGGTATCGTTTCGACTTGCTTGATGCGGTGACAGTCCGCTACTGTACAGCCCCCCCAAGCTTCGTATCAGCAGTTCATTAGGATTGATCCCAAAAAAGCATCGTAGCCACGAGACTCATTCTCCGTCCGGAAGACCCCCGAATCACCGCCGTGCCACCTGCAGCCACATTCACTCTCGGCTGGTCCTACAACCGACGATGGCAAACAGAAGAAAGCAAACAAATTATTTCCCCGGCCACATGAATGCCACGAGGGCGGCTGTCATCTCCCATCCAGCCACCGAGCCGGCAAACTGTTTCCAGAAAGAAAGAAAAAGAATAACCGATCATCTCCATAGAAATCGCGGAGTACCGCACCAGATGGGACAAGACGAAGCGCGGCCGACAAGTCACCGACAGCGCCACAAGTTGCTTCGGAGTGCTGCCGCTGACAGGCCAGATGTCAGTGGCGGTGCGATACTCCGCGTGTTGTATCTACTTTGACAGATGTAGCTTGTGGCTGGAGAAGAGAAAAACCAACGTTCTGTCTGTTGCCACTTGGATGAATTGCCTGTTTGAGCAAGGAAATCCGGGTGCGCGAAAAGGCTTGAAGGGTGCTTTGTCAGAAAAGGCACGTATTTTCCAGATACTTCCGCGGCAGCAACAACCAGAAAAAGATGTCAAATAAAATAACAACAATACTAAAATAATAAAGTAAAATGAAATATTCAATTTATCATTTCATCTCTTCTTCAGGGCATTTGTCAGGCGCATGCTTACAAACAAGGAAAGGACTCGCAAACAACCGAAATACAGACCTGTCAATCAAAACCCGGCAATGACGTAGCCACACACTTCTCCCCAGTGACCTACCATTGATTCACTTGCGATCGAGATCCCGAGGCTTGTCCTCCCCTTTTCGCAAGAATATGACCGATTCAAGAAAAGAAAAAACCACTGACTAACATCCCCGAAGAGGCGCACAGGCTAAGTCAGTCATTCATTCACTCCATTCTCTGGTTTCGGTATTTTCCGTTGATTTTTAGTTTTTTTATTATTTTCTTTTTCCTTCCCACCGCACCGGCAGCCCCTCTTTTTCTTCGGACTGTCACGCAAAAGCTCATCGGTGAAAGGGCAAGCCCATAATCATCAAATCCAAACTAGTCCGCAGCGCCATGAGATACATCATCTACAGCTGCTCAAGTACAGTTACGTACAGCCGCAACTTGGAGGGGGGGGGTATGTAAGCCTTTGGTTCTTTTTTTCTTATTTCATTGCGGCCCTATTCGTGGGATTCTTTCTTCTTTCTTCTCGGGAGGCGTGCGCCCAGCAAAGAAGGACGAGAAAAGCAAAAAGGAAAATTCCCGGGTTTCAATGCCGAACGTCTTTTTGTCCTTATTTCGCTTTGGCTTGGTAATATTACCGTATACTTGGGTTGGCGTACGACAAGAATAATAATCATAATTGTTTAATTCATTTATTTGATTGATTAATTAATTGATGAATTCTTTATTTTATTTCCCACGTTTTGGATCTGGGGAAAGCAAGATCGACCATAACTGTGGTTTTTGTTCCTGTCACATTGAGAGTCGTCACATACTGCCTCCATTCGCACGATCATCACGCACCCAAGGACCCAAGGCAGATGCATCTTGCACTGCGCAATGATCATCCACCTTCAAAAAAATAAATGAAATACAACAAAGAAATAAATCCATTGCATCACTAGCTCATCAATAATATAAAATAAATTAAAATAGAATATTCTGAAACATCCCTCTGCAGCCAACATGTCTCGCCCTTCACCGCCACGCCCATTCCCATCCATCTCCATGCGCATGAAAAAAAAGAAGCCTACCACCCACAACCCGAATGCACCATCCAGAAAAGAACAAGACATCCCTTAACCCGCAGTCAAGCCCCGAAGGAGAAGCCAAACTAAGCATCCAAAAAGCCGCATCTAGGTTGCGGAAATCCTCCATCGGCGCTCGGTACGCCATCGCCGACGTGCAGTTTCTCTCTCGCTACGGCTTTCCTCCCCCCGGGGGCGCTGTGCTTAGCTTCCGGTGAGACTAGACTACTGTACGGTAAATGCAATGCTGAAGAAATATGACTGGCTCTGGATTGGTGGGCTCTTAAAACGTCTTCTATTCGGGTTGGCATGAGCGCCCTTCTAGACGGATCGTCGTCCGAGTCATTTGGACCCCTATGTTGATTGAGACGCCGGTCCTGACGTAAGGACCGGTCACTGGCAGTCTGCTGGCTTGTAAGCCGGGCGCTGCAGCCTCCCAATCCGCTCGTGACTCGCCGTAGCTAAGAAGAAGAAAGGGAGGGAGCAGCTGGGCGAAGATAGTGAGGGAGGTGTCAAGAAACAAATGACAAGGCTGAGGATACAATGACAACACACTCCTCCTTCTTCATCCCACGCCCCCCAGGAAAGCCGGCTTCTCGCAATATCGCCCAAAACTGCAAAAGAAGAACAGGCTCGCCCAGGGAGTCAACAGTTTCAAGGCCATCATTTCCCCATGGGGGGGTCACTCGGAAAGGGAAATCGTCAACAACCCTGGCGCGCGCCCGCCCTCTAATTTCCGTCCAAAGCAAAGCCGCTAAAAGGCCGCTTTGGCGCGTGATGGGTTTATTTCCCTTCTATGAACGACGCCAACGGAAACGGAGGACGGGAGACGGAAAGAGCAGGGAGAGCAGGGAGACAAGCAGGCAACAGAATTCATCCCATTGCCCGAACTACCAAGTTATGATTCTACTCGTCGTTGTAAAAACAAGTGTAAGTGGGGTCTGGGGATGGCTTAATCGGGTTCTTCATTTGCTCAAAGCGTAATACTGGGGTAGCAGCGTGTGTGATCTCGTCCATGATGATCAGTTGTCTGGGGAGGAGCAACGGGAGCAACACCCTCCCACGAGTATACAGGAGGCGAATAGTTTCCCACCACGTCGGTTCAACATTTAGGCTGCTCCATTTGTTCCATTTGTCCATATAAGTGAGTGTGTGTCTGGGTGTGGTGTATGGGGGGCACCATTTAGCCATAGCAAGGTTATATGTATGTATGTTTCATCTATGTATGTACGTGCTGTAGGAGCAGCCCTATATCACTGGGGCAGGTGATGGCGATCGTCTGTCGGGAGTCGTCTATCGCTCACAGCAGAGCCCGTCGATGAGCGTGGAGTAAGCATCACGGGGGCCCCCATTATTCCCATCGATCGCTCTGCCGTGATGCTCGCAAGGCTCTCGATGCTCATCCCCCCCAAAGGCTATGACTTCACTTTCATCATCCATCGAGACGTCCATCTCATCCCATCGTTGGTCATGATGCCACCGGCGCAAATCAAGGCCGGCCAAATTCCGCCCAATGAAATCGCCCATCGGCAGTATTCTCGGTTCGGGCATCATAGCCCCTATGTCCATCCTAGACCAGAAGCTGTCACTCTGACATTCTCCGTCCGGCGTCTTGTTCCCCAGATCCGCAAAACAAGCAAAGAGGGAAAACGAAGCCGCCAATTACCGGCTCAGCTCCAGCTCTCAGCTCCAAACGCCGCCGCCAGATTCTCTAGCGTCCGGGGAAAGGAAGGGGAGATTACGGAACAGGAGAAAAACTCAAAAGCCAGCAAACGTGAAGAGGCGTTCCCCAGCTAGCTGAATCCAGCCGCAATAACATGCTTGTGCGGCTTCTAGCCGAACGTAATTTTGCCGGGGAAGCGGAGCCCTGTCCTGCGATGAGGGATGGGCAAAAAGCGCAAGTAAGCCGCCATCTGATCTTTGACACTTGTTGCTGCCCTGTGCTCGTAACATGCTGTTCGTGGATGGATGGGTGGAAGCCGCGTTTCCTGGCTGCTTGGCATGCTTATTGCTGCATGTGCCCTGCGTGCGTACCTGAATCACGATCTCCTAAAGGATCTTCCTTACGCATTTGGCTCGTTCCTCTCCAGAACAAACCTTAAAGTGATATGCTATAGAACATACATCAGTTATACACCATGTAGCGACTTGTAGATTGAAATAAACATGATGCTCTAAATAAGTTGCACATCCTAATAGCGCAACAACACAACCCAGGCAACACTTGAAACCTGAATCATTTCCCGACTCGTCCTGAGCAACCTCCAGAACGCCATGTCTGCACTATTCACAGGCCCAAGAACGCCCTCTTTTAAACCCTTAACCACGCGAGATCCGGCCATCCAGCCTTTTAGCCTCTCGTAATGATTGTGTTGTAACCGCCCATCTCTCCTCCTAAAGGGGGGGGGGGGGGGGGGGGTTGCCGAAAGGCGCTCGTCTCTCGTCGGCTTATACTAAATAAAACCAATAGCTCATTTGGTCTACCGCATTCCGACGTCCGATCGAGTTATTGTGCCATCTTCTCTTGTCTTGTTGCAGCCGGCTCTCTTTCCCCCGGCAAAAAGAAGAAAAAAAATCACCGAAACTCAAGCTCCTTTTTTTGACAGCTGTCAACTTCCCACTTCTCTCTCCACCTGTCAAAAGATTGCCGCGCCTCAGCGTTGAATTGACAAGTTCAAAAGCAACAAGCCACAAGCATGATGGATGGGGGTCAATGATTCAGGTAAAGTCAACCCCAATTTGGGGGGAAAGCCACACACCAATTAATCACCTCTCTTTTATTTTAATTCTTTAATCTTCATTGTTTGAAATCAATTTGTCTGCCCGCCCCAGAATAAATGTCAAGTACTTACTGTACACACACGCATGTTGTGACAACTCTTCTCCCCCACCACAACCTGTCAAATTTTCACTGCCAACGGATCCTCGGATCTCGTGGAGAGCCCATCGGCAAAAAGAAACCCCCCCCCCCCCCCCCCCTTCCAAATTATTCACAATAAACTCGTAGCCGTACTATAGATTCAGAGATCCCCCCTCCAACACGAAATTGCTTGTGAAATCCAATTACCGTCGTGTCCCCAATCTTCCCTATTGGTCATCACTCAATTGCCGATTGCACCCCTTTGAATGAAAGCCACAACTGCCCTTGTTCTTCAGCCTCAAACCTGCCCTAGCTCCAAAAACAGCTCGTGCTAAGCTCCCTCCCCTCCAGCTCAATTCACAAACCAGCATCTCACCGCGAAATCACGACGCACCTTCTTTCTCCCTCCCGATTCCGACAACCCCGTAACCGATCCGTAGCCGCGGTAATCCGGAACACCGCCCAATCTCCATCTCCTTCTCTTTGCTAGCCCCCCCCCCCAATCCCAATCTCAATCCAAACTGCCCCCCCTCACATCTCGTCTTCTCTTGCTTGCAACCGGCTCATTCGGTTTCTGTGGAGTCGCGGTGGACTTCCGCTCCCCAAATGCCGCCCGGCCTCTTTGGGGGCGGCTCAAAAATTCTGGGCACCTACTCGTACTTCGTAGTCATAGTCATTTCTGTCTTTGCTTGTCCGCCCTTCACCGCCATCGGGAATGAGTCAATATGGGGTCAGTGCCAACGGCCCTACTGTACTTGCAAAATTTTCTCATGCCCCAAAGCATCTTACGTGCATGCAGGTCGCGGGAAAAGAATGGATTGCATGTTTATCGACCTAGTAGTTTCGTAGTAGCACCCAGAAAGAAGCAGAGAGGAGCAGCAAAAAGCCGCTGTTACTGCCAAGGGTATGCCAGTACTCCGTAGAGGTGCCGTACTCGGTACTTGTCGGGAGACGCAACCTTCAGCCCAGAAGCAGAGTACTATATACTGCAGATTAGTCCTTAGTCAAGGAATCAAGTAATTGCAAAGGTTCACATGGAGAAACCCCCCATGCTACGATATTCCGCCATTTCGCATTGGCATGTCATTGGCACAGAATCCTTCACGCGGCACAGAGCAAATGAGCAAGAAAAATTTTCATCATGAATTTATTAATGTTTTTGGCCAGGCTGTCCATCTAAAAGACACCTTTGTTTGGTAAATAACCTTTTGTTGACATATCTCGTAGAAAACAACACATTGTTGTAGAAAAAAGACCCACGGGAGCTCCTCTTTTTGGCCTCCACTAAGCTTTTTCATCTTTTTGCTGCCTTCTTGTTTTCGGTCTTCTGTAGACCCGCGCATGGGACTTCTTTTTTTTTTGTCCCCGCTTCATGTCTTCGCTGAAAATAAGAGTAAAAAAAGAAATATTTTTCCCTGACCAAGGTCGCCCCTGGAGACAACGCATCTTCCCGACCCACTAGAATACACTCGGTTGAAACAGAAAAAACTTCGTGAGCCCCTTCAGAGCCACTGTGAACAAATCGAAAGCTCAGGCCATGGTATCATATGAAAAGCAACGCCACGTAAAGTGCGAATGAGTTTTTGTTTTGAAGCGTCTCAACCAGACATTATGAGACCAAAGATGTAACAAAAGAAGAATGTAAAGAAAAGAAAAGGTTATGTCGCTTCAGTCATGACGTAGTTCCGTTTCGCCTGTGCAGCCCATGTTGCTGCCATGATGATGTGAAATCGAAACCCAAAACGCCATTAAATGTGATATACACGGCCAAAGGCATATATAAAAATGATTAAAGCCTTGCCTAATAGGTTAATCGTCGTCATGGTCGTCTACCAGCCCTTGGAGTGGTAGCCATTGAACGCCTCCTTGGTGAAGTATTGGTTCCAGCTGCTCGCGTTAACATCCTCGGCCTGCTTCAGGCACGGCCTCTCTGGATACTGCTTCAGGTTGGCAACATCGTGTGATGTGTGTCGACGCTTGAGGACAGCATTGGCGGTGGACGACTTCTGCTGTCGCTCCCAGAGAAGGTGGCGTCGAAGAGACTCAGTAAGCTCGGTGGCGAGCATGTTGCGGCGAGTTGTTCGAGGAGAGAGAGCAGCTTGGGCATGTACGTGGTTGGCGGTGGCGGTAATGGGCTGGGCACTGGATCGAGGAATCTCATTGATAGGCTTCAATGTTGTCGACTGGCGCATGCCCTTCATCATAAGAGGGCCATCGTCGGAGTCGTTAGGCGAGGCAGCCAGTGACGATCCGTTCATGAGAGATCGTGACCTGGAGAGAGCAGAGGTAGATTGAGACGCCTGGTTGCCAAGGTTCATGGCACGGTCGTTCTGAGCAAGCATCAAGGTGATGAGCGATGGTCGGGATGTCAGGTTGACCTTGGACTCAACACGCTGGAAGAACTTCTCATCGACGCTGGGCTTTCCGCTCTCGTCGATGGAGTCCTCCCAGTCGGAAGAGTCGTCATCGTCATCAATGGCACTCTCGTCAATATACTCACCCTCGGTATCGGAGTCAATGGCAGACTCGGCATCGAGGTGGTGAGTAATGTTGTTGGAGCTGAAGGCAGTCTGCTTGGCTGCACGGCCACTGGCAAGGGAGCTCTCCTCCTCGGAAGAGCCACCAATCTGGAACATGGGCTTCTTGGAAGCCAAGACTGACTTGCGAGTCTCGACGCTCTGGCCAGCGTCACTTGATGAGCATGAAGCTCCAAGGGCAAACCTGGCGGGTTGCTTCTTGGCCTGGACGGGCTTGTGGGCTGGTGATGAGCTGGGCTCGGGGATGCAGTCGTCGATGGAGGCGGTAGGCATGGGGGGAGCTTGGAAGACGGGAATGCCGGAGATGTCCTTGGGAGAAGAGGATTCCATCTCGGCAGATGCTAGTGAGACCTCTGAGGGCTGTTCGGAGAAGCGGGACTCGGTGGTGGTGGATCCAGATCGGGTGATGGACTCGACTGGCTTGCTAAGGGGAGAGGTTTGTGTGGGAGCGGAAAGGGGAGCCTTGTCCTTGACAATGGAGACAACCATCTTCTCAAAGTCGTCGGAGCTGATGTGGCGATCCCGGCGGCTAGCGGAAGAGTCTAGTCGTCGTATCCTGGGGCGAATCTCGAGGGGAGCTGAGACGGAAGTGAATTCGGGAGTGTCGTCGTCCGCGAGGGAGTCGACACTGCCAGAGAGCTGAGGAAGCTCGGGAAGTCGGGCCTCTGAGGGGATGGCTCTGGGGGCAGTCTTGGTAGACTGGACTGTTGATGATCTGTGGGCGTTGTCGATGAGCTGTTCTCGTTGCCAGAGTCTCCAGCTCAGGTTCTCCAATCTGCGGCCTTGTTCAACTGAATCTGCGCAGCGAGAGAAGACTAAACCATAGAGTGTTAGTGTTGATCCTCGGCTGCTTCTCCCCATTCTGATCGCCAAGTCCTTACCTGTCCACATAGAATACAGGTTGGCAGGGTTTCCGGTGTCGACCTTGTGGATGACGTTGGCATCCACTGTTAACACGTGTGTATCTAGGCGGTAGGGCATCGCTGCCGGGTGAAGATGCTCGAGAGTGTCGAGCGTTGGGTCCACGATGATGATGGTGAGGTTGAGGGTTGCGGATGATGCAAGAAGGTGTCGGTGGTCAAATTGCCCGGTGATCAAGTTTGAACTCTGGCAATTACCAAGTCCAATCGTCTCCGGAAGTGTAGTGCAGTTCAATCGACGTTGGGAGTTCGACCAGATGTGAGCAAAGGCCGAATGCGTATTATATGGAGTCGTCGATGAGGGGGCGGTGCGGGTGAATCGAGCGGCGTCGGATTCGGAGAGGTGCTTTGGGCTGGTGAGAGGGGAAGGTGATTAAGAGTAGAAGATGAGGCCCTTCAAGTATGTTGATGTCGTGCCCTCGTTTGTATGGATATGCGGAGAATGGAGAATAGAATCAAGAGGTCGTCGAGAAGCTGGGGAACAAGATCTAGTTATTAAGAAGTAGGGTGTATCTTTGGGCCATGACAGGTTTTAAGAAGAGGGTGGAATTGGGGGGAGTGAAGACGAACGTACCGCCTTCACGCAAGGGCAGGCACCACCCCCGGGGTGTGGGAGTGGGGAGTGAGGGAGTGGGAAAAAGAAATGGAAATGGAGGGGGATGGTACACTACCTTGGCCGTTGTACAGTACAGGTACGGAGGTACTGGGGTACGTACCGCAACCCCGGTTGGGAGCACGGAGGTGCCGCCAGGTGGGCAATTGGGATGAATTTGGCGCTAAGGGTGGGCGAGTTGCTGTGGGGGCACGAAAAGGACAGCCCAGGACTGATTCCAGGGCAAAAAGCGCTGGCGGCAGGGGTCTCAGCACCAGAGATGCCAGAAGGGGGACGAGGGAAAACCTGTGCGCTGGTTCGGAGAGGTGCCGCCGCCTCCCCGGAGAGATTAGCGCGCACGACCAGTCATACTAGCCTTTCCCCAAAGAGGCATCACTCGCGCCCAGTAGCATTTAGATGGTTCCTATACAAGATTAGCGCCTGCCTTTACTTCTAGTACAATTCGGGAACTGTCCATCTACGCCGTTCTCAGCTCTGAAGCCCTGCCATCCCAGCACGACGTTCGGCCCTGTCGCGACGGACACAATCATGTGACAGTCCCCCTTCAAGAGATCCGTTTAGCAGAGAGAAGATGCTTTGCCCCAAAGCGTCTGGCTATTCCCTCTTTAAGACTAGACGAATACCGGTCCAACAGCGCTGTGCCTCAACAGGTAGCTATCGGCCAAAGAGGGAGTCAGGAAATTGCAATTCCCGTCACGCGGTGTACTTTTCTTTGTCTCCTCTCTGTCTCTCTCAGCGATTTTTCTCGCCCCCGCAAACGGTCCAAGCGCTTTCGCTGCGTTCGCCATGCGGCCCCGAGAAACGGTTCTAGAGCCTCCGTTTACCTTTGCCTCCCGAATTGACGGATGCCGAATCCGTACAAACACCACAGCAGACACAGACAGGGCAGATTTCGCTTTTGCTCACTTGCTTCTCTGCCCTGGCGGCTTTCGGGTTAGTGGCTGGTTTCCGCGAGATGCGCATTCGGCATTCGGGCGGCTTCAGGCTCAAAGAGTCATGTCACGTTCGCTTGCGCAGACGTGTGACGGACAATTGAGATGGACAGAGGCGAGATTGTCCAATGCTGAGCTCAATTCACGGCTTAACCGCCATTGCTGTGCGCATCTTCTCTCAGAAGGTCTCAAGCTAGGCCATGGAGATGGCATCAATCAGGGCCAATCCACGGTCGCGCAATTGGACCGACGGCTATTCAAAGGGTCCCCCCCTCTTCGAGCCGCTCGGCGAATTGAGAGGTGCTACGGGTACGTACGAGTATGTACAGCCTACCAGTACGAGTACAGGCACAGAGAGCAGCTTGAAATGAGTGAGTGAGCTGCTGAGCCGCCGTGGATGTGACGTGCCCTGACTGGGGGGCCGGGGGCTCTGATACTGGTCCAGCACACTGGCCAGGTGACCCTCGCTGCAGTCTTTGGTGATCACAAACATCGAGGCCAGGCCAGGCCGCCAGACAAGGCCTTGCCTGTCCCTGCCCTTCCCTCGCCTCTTGATCAGAGGAGAAACGGCCCGGATGGAGGCGCTGGTGCTGATTGACGCCGGCTGAGGCTTGCCGCTGCTTCATCTTGCTGCGCCTGACCCAGCGCAATTGCTCCAAGATCATGGGGTAAAGGCGACCGCACGATGCAGAGCCTCGCAGGCTGCAAACCTCCAAGGCCCAGAGGCCCAGAAGTCCAGAGGGGGTGACATTGGGGCCTTGCTCGCCCAGTCCCTCGGCGCCAGCGCACCAGCGAGTGTCTGCGACAGTCGGGTCACCTGTCCTCGCCTTCTGGAGGGGGTTTGATATGGATCATTGCACTGACTGACTGACTGAGCGTATGGATGGGTATCAGTCAATCCCGTCCTCCTCTCAGTTCAGGGGGGAGTGGGAGAGCATGAGAGCCAATGCTCTGCAGGGTCCTCCCGACCCGCCCCCATTGGGTCACCAGGACACCCGTCCAGAGCAGAAACAAGCTGCAAGCACCCAGAGCTTGCCAACGCATAGCTCTCCGCCGCATGACCTCAAAGACTTTTCCTTGGTCCACGGGCTATTGCTTTTTTTGCTGCTTCCCATTCATGAAACAGACCAACGAATGCTCACGGGTGCAGCAT
Organism: Trichoderma afroharzianum; assembly: GCA_037893235.1. NCBI lineage: Eukaryota > Fungi > Ascomycota > Sordariomycetes > Hypocreales > Hypocreaceae > Trichoderma > Trichoderma afroharzianum. The sequence goes on along the minus strand of JBBLXW010000021.1, from coordinate 443,451 downwards.
CCTTTGTGGCTTTTGTGGCCAATGGCTTGCCGCAACCGCCCATGTTGGCTGTCGCAGGCTCGTAACTAATGATCTGCTTTGCTTTTTTTGTTCTATTTAGGTATGCTGTTACTCCACGAAAACTGCCTGCACTTGTGTAGCTGCTCGTACATGGACGAAGGGGAGAGGAGAGGAGGAGAGGGGACGAAAACCACGCAGGCCAATCAACGCCGCCCAAAATGGCATCGCCACAACGTCCAAGCTCTCCCTTTTCAATTGAACCGGACATCAGGAGTTCAAAAGGCAGGCAGCAGCATTATTCTTCCTTTTTTTTCCCCACGGGGTTATTATAGTAGGGTCTCGAAGTGAGACTTTTTTCTTCTTCTTACACTCTCAAGAATGCGGAGTATTACTAGTGGGAAGAAAGTAAGAGTAAGAGTAATAGTTACTCGTACGAGTACCATTAAGCGGCTTCTCGGCCTCAACCACGATGCTAGGCTGCTTTGTAACATTGGCTGAAATTAGCCCTGGCTGAAAGAGCCCATGGCCTCTACTGTATTTTGCCTGTAGCTGTTGTACTTCCCTGCTAAGGCTTAGAAACCGCGATAACTACGGAGTAGCGGTACCAGCATTGCTCCCAAATATTCGGGCCCGCGGAAGCTCCCCGACTACAAGTAACGATTAGCTCCTCAGGTCAATGTCGCGAGAATCCGGGCGTGTGGAAATTAGACAGGACCGGCAACCCGGATCGCGATATTGCAATTAAACAAAGAAATCAATCGGCCGCCTGTCAGAATTTGAATCTCTTTGCCTTTTACACGGGGGGAGGGGAGAGAGGGGGGGCAATGCAAATTGAAGCAGCAAATCTCCTCTGGAGTCGGATTCCTCTCCCTCCCCGCCAACGGGGCCCTCGTCTTGCATTATGCGCGACGAAGCCCGTGCTTTTTTTTTCTTTCCCATTTTTTCCTCTTGTTCCCTGTTTTGGCGGGATTTGAGCCCTGCGAGGCTCCGTTTTCTTCTGCACAGTTGCGGAACCTTGTAAGCGGATATGCAGGCAAGCAAGCTGAGCAGCGCCAGAGCCACAACGCGCCAGATGTACGCCGCGAAGTCCTCCAAGCCTGTCAGAGGGCCGCCGTTTTACACGTCTCACCGCTCGGGCTTTTCCCGACCTGTTTTTGATGCGTTAACCTTGTTTAATGCTGGTTCCCCAAACGAGTGCCGGCATTGCAGTAAGCCGTTTTTTTTTTTTTCTTTTGCTAGCGGCAACAAGGCAAGTAATGGCGACACGATTGCCCTGAACGGGGGTCGAGGGCCATTTTGGGGCAGGATTCCCGCTAGAATATCTTCCGACGTGGTATAAACATTCGTATGAAGAAGAGGAGAATGTAACGTATCCGGCCGTCTGGGGTTTGCGATGGGGTGAAACGGTCAAGGCTGCCTTATCGACAAGCCGGAAACGTGCCTATCAGTTTCTTCACAGATATCTGGAGCTTGTTATCGCCCTTTCATTATCTAACACGAGAGATTGCTGTCGTCTTGTCTCTCAATTCGACGGCCAGGTTGTTGTTCATCCCATCGGGATGACGCTCGGAATAAACCCCCAGGGCGCAAGCGGGGAAGGCGGCAAAACGGTTGAGTGTCTCTCCTTTGCGTGAAGATGAGATGGAAAATTAAACAGCTGCAAAACGGTTGATCGAAGTAACTGGGATGTAAATAAGACAAGGTAAATAATACTACAGTACATAATTAAATAGATCAAACGGCAATTAATTATCGGCGACTGTAAAGAGACCTGAAAGTTGACTTGTCGCAAACAAAAACTGAATTAACCTGTTTCAAGTCGACGCCTCATTTCATTTTTCTTTTTTTCTTTGGTCTTCTTTTTTTTCCTATTGTACTGTAACAAGTAGCATTGACGGACGCCCGAGTACGTAAAAACGGCGCATGAATAATAACAACCATGCAAGAGAACAACCCCCCCGGCAAGCCCAGCTGCGAGCCCAAAGACGCGGCACTGGAAAGCCGGGGGCCACGATGGCATGTTGATGCGGCACGACGTTTCAGCTCGGGTAGCATTTGGTTTTCTTTTTCTATTGATTCCCTTTTTTCCAAGCTTGATCCCTCAGCTTCCCCCGCGTCTGGGGATAACGCACGTTCGCCTCGAGAATATGTAACAGGGAGCCCGGGACGTTACGGAGAACCCGGGCAACTTCATGCTAGTCTACGCATTTATCTTGTTACTCTGGCTTGTCAACTTGTATAGCTGCGAAGTGCAACGGCAACGGACGCCATTGGGTCGTCTATTCTATCCAACATGCAGGGAGGGGCGCCAGATAGAAAACAGGATATCTGAGAAGGGGGTTTATTCTCTATTCAAGCTTGCAGCTTTTTTAGCAAAACAAACGGCGCCACGGTGGCGGATCGGAAATGCGTGTCTCAAAAATAGAGACGATATTGGGGGCTTGCAGAAGGGGAGAGGAGAGCTTGCAGGGCCCTTGTTCAGCCACTTGAAGCTCCCGTGACTTGCGGCCCTGCCTTGTCAGCCCATGTGAATATGTGAACGATGAAAATCAACCAATTACCGATGTTCTTGCCGTCCTGACAAAGCAAATTTCCATTTCAGCTCGGGAAAAAATTCCCAGAGCCAGCTCGATCTTTTCCGGGCTTTCGTATATTACAGCCAATGAGTAGCTGTGGAAGCGGCCGCAGCGAGTTTCAATAGCAGAGGCACCGCCTGCTTTGCGGAAATTGTTTGCTCGCCTTTATTTTCTTTTTGGGCTTCTTTTCCGTTCCATTCAATCAGGCTTCATTTCCAAAGGGGGGCTTTTCTGCTTTTCCCGCATTATTCTAGTCATGTGTTGAAAAAAAAAATTAACCAACCGCGGCCCTGCGTTTTCTGATCCAGCTGTCAAACCAATAACCTCCGCACACACATACACACTTCACTCCCGCCATGAGAGGAAACGACGCCGTCCCCTCCACACCCCCTGCCTCGAGCTTTCGTGACTAGAGGCCCTCCTGATTCGCTTGATTCCGGCGGGCCACCGAATCGGGGCACACACTTGCTGCAAAATGCGCGACCCGGCAGCCGGTCCGGAGGCCCTAGCGTGTCCTGCTGTCGCGCCCTAGCGCTTCTTCCCGCTGGGCCATGAGATGTGAATCAGCAGGAGGAATTGGTGTGTATGCGTTGCGTGTGAGAGAGAAGAGTCCCGAGGAAGTCTGATGCAAAGGGCTAGTTCATGATGGGACGAGGTGGTGGTGGTGGTGACGGCTCAAGTGCAGGTGCCGTGTCGCTATTTTGCACCAGCAGGCACAGCTCCTTACAGATGCGAGCGAATGAAGGCGGTCATCACATATTACGTATGGAGAATATTGATGCAAGGCAATGTTGAATGTTGGCAACCCGTGAGCGCGGCTGGCCGCCCCTCTGCGCTCTGTTTACATGTGAAATTCTCCTCAGGACCTTTTTGTTTTCTAAATCGGCGTACTAGTATATTTGATTTTCGGTAATGTAATGCGGAAAATCCTCCGTCTCATGTGCCCGAGGGTGTACAAGGCGCATGCGTATACTTGAAAGCATGTCAAAGGGCTATCCGCGGTGATGAATAATTGACAAGTTTGGCCCATACCCCTTGAACCTTGGCTGAACAACTGACACCAGCTCCGGTCAACTAAATTATGCTAAAAACTATGGGTGCGTCCGCACCGATCAGCCGAAGCCTCAAATCACTTTTACTGCAACCCGCTACAGTAGATTCCCCCCGTGAGCTGGGCACGATCGCGGGCGGCCCAACCTTGGTCTGTCATATATGATAGAAACGGGCGAGATGATACACCCAATTTGCCAAGGGCACTACTACGCACCACAGCCCGGCCGGATGGGCGTGTTTCCTCCTTACTTATTAGCACAGTGGCGGAAACAAAGGGAATAAGCAAAAGAGAGAAAAAAAAGAAAAGGGAACAACAGCCCAATGCATGTGGCCGCCGGAACAATCTCCCGGCACAGCTTAGGCGTGTGAGGCTGAATCAGGCGGTGATGCGAAGGGAGCTTGTTGCATGTCATGCAATATATTCGAAGGATTGGGCTAGCACTGCCGCTGCTACGCCGTATATGCAAGCCCGAAATGCACATGTGCGCTTCGTCACCTTACTGGGAGTTGAGAAGTTGATTGTTTCCTCGAGAGAAGATGGCCTTTCCTCTTTTGGAAGTATGTTTTTTCTCAGGCCCCTCGAAAGCAAGGGAGTTCAAAACGATATCACATATCAGTGTAGCAAATCAAGGAAAAGAAAGGAAAAAAGGGGGTTACAGGACTCAGCTCCTGAAAGATGACATTACAAGTTTTTCTTTTTTGCCTCAATCTGTTTTGCACAGATTGGTCCCGTGATGCGTTTTGCTTTGTCTCGTCTTGTTACCACTTGTCCCGCGGTTGCGATTCTCAATCCCCCGGGCTCTGAGGCCATCTCGCACAGGCATTGCGCTAGCGGATTGGTCTCGGGATTTTCATACCAAACAGTCTCATCGCCCCAGGGTCTCTCGTCAAGTAAAAAGTATAATGGCAACTGAGACAATTGGTGAATTCTTTAAGCCCATCATGTGATTTACAATGAACCCCTTCTCTTGGTGGGTTTGACATGTAGGAGTAGTTTAGATGGCGATCCGGCATGTATTCGCGGATCACGGAGAGCTTGCCGGGCCGGAGCATCACAACCGGACCCTGAGCGTGTTGGTCGGCACACACACACACACCCTAGACCTGAACAACAAAATAGGTAATTTGTATTTACTACAGGTAAGACATCCCTTTGTACTAAGTATCCTTGAAAGTATGGTTTTGTTTTGTTTTATTTTATTTTGTTTTTCTATTTTTTAAATAATATGACTCAGTGGATTTACTTGTTCGTGGCGCTATATTGCTCCCTTGACTCAACTGTGCCGGCTCCCAACCGCGTTTGAAATCCTTGCAGCGCTGATGCTGACGTGTATTACGTGCACGTTATTGCATGTATACAAACGATTGGACTCCATGCAACAAGCTTCTTTCTCCCGATGCCAAGGAAAGCTGATGCCGCTGCTCATCGACGAATTAGCAGCTGAAAGCATGCATAACGACTAAAATAGCTTATTACAAACCCTCGCGTTGGGAATCCTGCATACGCCGCGATCATGCTGTTGGTCCGTTGCAGCCACCAACTTCCAAGGAAGTCATACTAATACACCACAATGCGAGGGCGGTGGATCGTCGTCGACCAGTCATTAAGCCACCCCAGAAAGAGGACGCTGACGTCTCTAGTATTCTCTACTGGGAAAAGGATAAAACCTGCTTTACAATGCCCTGGCATATCTGATATCGTTGTGTCTACCGCATCTAATCACGCTACGTGCGATGAGGCTGAAGGGCAGTCAATGACTTTGGGCGCATCTTCCGCCCTCGAGGAACCAGCCCAATGAGGACATTTGACTCAGATTTGGGTAAAAAGCAACCCGTGCACTGACACAGTAGCTACTCGTATTTGGCCGATGTGAGGCCACGCTCCTGTTTAAGCACATTCCTGCCCTTGTGCCTGGGGGAAACAATGCATTCGGATCGCCAAGCCTGGGGTGCGTTTATTCCCGTGTTCCTTGCTGGCAAGGAGCAGCCCTTTGTGTTCAGCTGAGAGGCCATGCCAAAGGCGTGCACATACGATAAAGGTACAATAGACGGATATGGCATGATGCTATCTACGGATGTATTCTAGTTGAGGCACGGTATTATGCTAAATGGAAAGTAATTTTTCCGTGACGCGGCAAAGCAGGACAACCAGCCACCCCTGGATTGATGTCGAGTGCCTGAGTGCCGATAAGCGAGAGACGACCTCCAGATCGTATGGCGGGGCACGGATGTATGTATCCCAGGGGTGGCGATGACTTGCTGAAGTGACACAGGATTGAGGGGAATTGAAACAACATGGAGCAATAATTGAGAGGATGTGTGGGGGAGATGGAAATGAGAATGCATTGACTTTAGCAAAAAATGATTTATTTTATTTGTTTTTATTATTTACGGTTTATTCTTTTCTGTTGCATCAGGGGGTACATCTTGGGACGCGCATGCATTGATGAAAGCGTCCATTGCCTTTCACCGACAAGTATACGAGTATGTAGCATGCGGCGAACTATCGAGAAAAGGCAATTGAGGCGACAAGGCGCATAGACTTTTGGAGACTCTCGGTCCTTTTACTTTTGGACCTGGCAAATGCTATTTTTATCTTAATTGCGTTTATTTCATTTTTATTTTATCGATATATTGTATTTGTATTTCGCCGTACCGGACCCTGAAGATCACGAGGCTTAGATATCAAATAACACTGGGTATTTGGAACAGCCAGTTGTCACATGACTCCCGTAACTGGACGCAGTGGATATCCCCTTTTCGGAAAATCAATTGTCTAGAACGTGGCCCCTCCATTGATCAACTGCCATTGAGTTGCCGCCGCCGAGTAGTAATGCATCGACAGACTCACGTGAAGCCGCCGTGACAACTATTTCGCACCTATACGCTGGCCAAGAACGAAAAGGAGTGCTGACAATCGTCCTTCAGAGCCGCACTTGACGCCGGTCTAGCGCAGTTGGCACATCCAGGGTAAACCGTAAGCTGAATGGCGGTCGAGACTCCAAACGTGCCTGTGAACAGCAGTTCTGGAGCTGCGGCTCAAGCATATCGCAGATCAATTGGCGGGGAAGCTGGTGGCAATATGGAGCACAATGCCCATGCTCTTTGATTCACTTGCTGGGTATTAGGAAGGTCATTTATTCGCCACTTGATCCAGCAGAATGGCAGGTTACTCCGTATTCGCATAAAATCAAGTGCTATTTCGATGTCGGGCCGGGGTCATCCTGGAGAGAAGAGAGCCGAGGCTCGTTTCCGGCAAGGCGCATGGCGCACATCGCTCCAGCGTCCGATGCACGATAGTTTGTGGCCAACGACACATGCCATCCGGTAAGACGAACGTTTTTGCCAAGGTCGGAATCAGCAGACTATCTGGCTTTTGCCATCCCCATTTCCCCCATCTCGTGCAATTGAACTACCGCCCCCCCGCGGGGTAAAACGAGGGTCTATTTCCATTTAGGCACGCTCCTGACATGCCAGAGTTCTTTCGCCGCCGAGGCTAGAGGCATGAGTATATTCCTCTTACCCGGATTGCCTCTTTCAGGCATATATGTCTGATGACTGATGGAGAAGCGCCGTTTCTGCTGCGGATTGGTGATGACTCAAGTCAAGGCTCAAGTGGAAGTGGGACACGGACACGGCATGAAGTCAAGTGACGGCTGACTAAGGAGGCGGGCACCGTATTCTGCGGTTGAACGGAGACGGCACATGACATGCGCGAAATGCCTTAGGTAACGAGCTGTCAAATTCTGGCAGGTATTGGCGGGGACGGTACTTGGTCTGTGTTCTCGTACTGATTGGACGGTATTACCAAAGGTGACTAACCAACAGTATTATATCCACCATTATTATTTTCCATTTATTATATTTTCCTCTTGTTAGCGGAATTGGCCTCCCAAGAGGGGCAGCGCGTGGCGGCGAACTCCTTGGTAGGGGTTTAGCTGCCCAAACGGGCAATCTAAGCGCTTGGCCGGTATTGACCGAAAAGAAAAGGACTTGCACTTTGATAATGCCCCTCCACCAGACTATCGGTTGATCGTGAGCATTTAGCAGAGCTGGGCGGGGGAGCAAGTAGTGTACGAGTAAGTAGCTGTAGCTGTACAGCAGCTGTGCACGCTTCATCCAGCCACCGCTGCGTCTTTGCTACCCAGCGAGCTGTTATCAGTATCAAGCCATTTCGCATGTGCAAAACAGAAGGACATGAGAATGAGCGGGCGAATTACTGCAAACATGATTCTTCGGCCGAGTGGCTTGCTTGAACAGGCCCTTTTGGCGGCAAGCAGAACAGAAGTGCCCAAGGGAATTGAGCGAAAAGCGGGGAGGTTCGCCAGGGAACTTCTTCAACGTTCTTCTGGAACATGCAGGGCGGTTTCTTCAGCCTGGCCAAGGGGGGTAAAGCTGCATCGGACCACCTTTTTCTCTCTCTCTCTCTCTCTCTCTCTCTCTCTTGCACCTGCGTGTGTACACACACACTCGCATATCCCGTAATGCGTGTGAATGACACGCCGGTTTCTTGGGAGCCTCTCGGATGGCCGTCTAATCTTAGCTCGGCCGCAACCCCATGACTCGGGTCGAAACAGCTATCGCCCAAGTCAAAGCCAAAAGCCCCCCAAAAAAGCATGGCACAGCTGGGCTTGTATTTCCTTCTAGAAGCCCGCACTAGTTGGCCGACGATCCCCTTGATTGTGTCAAGAATTCTGTCTGCCTGGGAAGAGTGGGAGGGGGGCGCGTTTGAGAGCATTTTTCGGCCCCGCAGCCGGAGTAGCGCATCAACAAGTTGGATGATGCTGAGCTTCACGCGCGCTGGTCATTGGCCCTTGGATCAAGCCTTGTGGTTCTTTCGATGGGACATGCAGGGACCCCCTGCGGTGCTAGAGAATGATCAGGCCCGAGCAATGAACCGAGTGAAAACCGAAGCCGCGATTCATTCGTGGGCACGTTTCCCGGCGTGGACGCTGAACGGAGGGAAATACGGTCAAACTGGCGGAGAGGACTTTGGAGGCGGGAGTCATTGCTGCTGGAAATGCTACCTCGTCAAGGTGTACCTGACCTGTGTGCTTGGCCACCGTTTGGATGCTCCTCACTCACCCCAGTCTTCTCGTTCATGCGCTGCCGGCACTCTGCCCAAGTTCCTGGGATGGGATCAAAATTGAAAAGCCCACATGTTCTGCGCCACACGGGGCATGTCAAGGCCGCCACCCGTGTCATCCCGACAGTCCGACAGGATCCGACGACGCAATACTGGAGAGGAGAAGCCAGCCTGTGGATAACCTCACCGTGTGCGTTCTTTGCATACTGATGCTCCATAGAGCATTTTTGTATTTTCCCATCGTCCCAGTGAAAAATCCTCGTCATGTGGGCACGGCAGCGTAAACAAGAGCCTGAGAGAAAAGGCTGAAATGGAGACCTGGACTGGGATTCAGCCAACATTGACGGACAATTACAATTTTGCATGTGTCTGGCTACGGGGAAATGGGGCCCGGGAGGGAATTCCGGGACGAGGCTCACGAACTGGACGTGGAGCTGCCCACCGCTGGGAGGGCTGTGAAAAAAACTGGCGAACCGGTAAAACTGGTTTTTGGTTTGTAGTGTATATTGCATTTTGGCTTTGCTCAGTAGAGTTCTGAGCTGCTCTTGGTTCTCATTTCTTGGCTTGAAGCCCATCGTCAAGCTCGGGGAACTGCCGCCATTATGCCAAGTTTCTGCCACGCCGGCTCTTGAGAGAGACAAGAGAGACAACATGAGTAGGTACCTCACCTTTCGTATGTAACTATCCACAACGGGGGACCAGCTCCGCAAGCTATGGCTATCAAGACCCTTTCGCTTCATCCACTCGTCGGTGGACGAATCCGGGCTCCGTTCTGGCCTTGGTTTTTCTTGCTTGAGTGACTTTGACAGAGGTCACTCTTTTTTTTCTCCATCGCTGGAGCGGATCCCCGATGCCCACCCGGCTTTTTGTATCGAGAAAAAGGTATTGGCTGGGAAAGGATATACGAAGAGGCCCTGCGCTAACAGAGGGCCTGGTGGAGAGCAAGTGCAAGTGGTGCAATTTTTTCTCGACTCCGTAATTAAGCTAACGATTGGAATAAAATTTTAATTGTTTGACATGACTTGCGAAAAATAAAATAAAATAAAATAAAAAAAAAGTTCACCGACTAGGGGAATTTATCCAGCTTGTGGAATTCTTTTTGCCCGATACTGTACTTGTATACTCGTAAGGTCCCAAGCACAGGTAAATCATCATCACATAATCAAAGTCAAAGCCCGGCTGCTGCTGCTTGCTCTCTTCCCCTTTGTTCCACAGGTTGGAACGGAGACTGGCCCGCCCACTTCGGGCCTTTGTGCGAAGTAGCTCCGGACAAACGCCGTGGAGGGAGCCGACCGTTGTTGGACGAATGGCCAACTGTTGAATTGCACTTTGTTTTTTTTTTAGGTCTTGGGGTGGCTGGCTGGCTTTCAACCCAACTGTAGCGAGAATCCTATTGTACGAGTATGTACGTGTGTAGGGGCGGATTGTATGTGCGCAGAATCACGCTGCGGAATGATCTGGCAGTGCATTGAAGTGTTGGTAGCATGTAAATTGGAAATACCTGGAGCCATATTCTGGCGTGTGCTCGCAACGGCAGATGCGTCTTTGTTGGACCTTGCGAGTCTCGCTGCATGTGTCCAAATGCACATACTATTACATACTTGTGCTTGGACTAGGCGATGGAGCCCAGCTTGAGTGCTCTGTGCTCGTAGGGCTGGCATGCTCGTGGTTACGCGTGGCGAGGCATGTAAGTGCAAGTGCAAAATGCAGATGTCGCCAGTGGACAAAGGAAACCCGCTCTGTCGTGCATGTCGCGCATCAAAGATCGAGATACCCGCCTTATACACGCGTGCTGGATAACAAAAAAAAACATTATGCATGTCTACGATGAGTCGAGTCAGCGGTCTCACTCGCTGCCCTGCCCTGCCCTGCTATCGATCGAAGGGAGTGAGGATGAAGGCTTTATCTCTGTCCTTGAGACATCGCCACGTCAGTAGCTTTTTCATGCGTGAAGTGATGTCGTATTTCCCGCGAAATTGAATATGGATTGTGCTTTCCGGTGAACCATGCCCCCGGGAATTTGGTGGCGGGATGAATAGGATTTGTGAGGTTTTGGTGGTTTATTGTGACATTTCCCGGGACACCTTTTGATGAGTGAGTGATAGGGCAGACATGTTTGTTGCCTTGGATTGTTGCATTGCCGTTGGTGGCAGTGAGAAAAAGGAATTTGAAGATGAAAATAAAAGAAAAAGAAAACGCAGATGAAAGAAAAAAAATAAAAAATAAAACAAAATTTAATTGTACTGTAATTGTAATTGTATTATTATTATTCATCGTCTGTTGGTCGAGGCAACTACAAGATGTGTGCTATTATTACCTCTCTTTCTTTTCTGCACTTCCACCATCACACATCCCGTCCAACAATAAGGCCGCCTCGCTGCCAATGAGGTTACAGCGGCCGCAGTTCGATTCGCGGCTCCGCAAAGAGGCTGCGAAAAAGAGGCTTGGAAGAGGCTTGACGGGCTGGCTAATGACAAGTTTGTTGGTTCGTCTTTGCAAACCCATTGTTTCCTCTCTCCCCTATTCTACGGAGCAACAACCTTCTGTGCCCGCCATCTGCGTCATTCAATTGACAGAATAGCCCTCTGCATCGTTTACAAAGCAGGGCAGGGCAGGATCGAAACTTTGCGCCCCCGAGCGTCTTGCAGAGGAACTTGCATTGGTCCTGCCTATTGATCTCCCGGCATCTCCCTTGCGCTATGCCTGCTGCCAGGCACGATTTAAGGCCAGCAAGTGTTGGATGAGCTGCTCTATTCGATCGTTTCTTTCTTTGCTTTTTCGTTTCTGGCAATTGGCTTAGCTTGGGCACCTCCTCGATGAGGATGGTCCGTCGCCTTGTCCGAGTGGCCTGAGAGCATCATGATGACCCCGTTTCGCCGTGCTGGGCTCCTGCGTCCAACCGCGGCAGTTCCAGCGGTTTGATACGGAACTGGCAGATGACTGCAAGCTGCATGATGGGGGCCAAGGCCGAACGACAAACACCATGGCCAAGGTACGTTTGTATTGGGTGGCAGACCAATTTCTTCTTTGTCTACATGTACACCAGCTAACGGGGGGCTTTAGATGGAGTGTCTGGCTGGCATGTAAATGGCTCTACGCTAATGTCGAGAGGCAAGTGTTGGCGATGGCATCGTCATGCCGTCAACGATTCAATCCTGTCCAGAAACGGTTGAGCCAGCCGAGACGGTGACCATTTTGCTGCCAAGGCAAGGCAAGGCGAGGCAACGGAATGGCCTCACATCTTTGATGCCTCGGGCCCCGAACAGGCGAGTTCTCATGTCATGCGTCGCTGCAGAGCAGATACTCATGATAAGGCTCCATGTCCATGTCCATGGCCCATCTCCGTTGTCCCGCCGCAGCTCAAAGGCAAAGGCAAAGGCTGGCACAGTGGCACAGCCTGACGGGACCGTCTCTTGTTTGCGTTGCTCGAACCGTCCATCAGAAATGCATCAAGTGACCTCGAGCTCCTACGTGGCCGCTGCAGGATGGCGCCCGCTCCGCCTTCCCCGCCCCTTATCATTTGATGTCCAGAAAGTTATCCGCCACTGCTGCAAATCCAGCCCCCAAGGGTTGGCCAGATGCATCTTCATCATGGCCCTCTTAGGCTGTTTCATGACCGTTTGGACATTTTGCCTGGATGCTTCACCGATGGGCTTGGGCTTGGGCTTGGGCTTGGCCCAGCTCAGCGCCAGACACCCCCCGTGGGGAGGGAGGATCGCTGTCAGATGATGACTTGAAACGAGAAGCCTTGACGATGAGCGCCTGTGACAAACAAGCGAAAGCGAAAGCCAAAGCCAAAGAGTCGGCGTGCGCGGCTTGCTCGTGTCGTATCAGGACCATTTGCTCTGCTTCGGGCGGATTCGCAGCGCCGCAGATCCCGCGAGCAGGATGCGATGCGTCGATTCAGTGGCCAATTCGCAGCAGCTATTTCATACGTGCATACGGAGTACATCAATAGTTATTACTACTGCCCGTATCCCGGGCGAAGAATGGCGTGGGGAGCTTTGACAGACAAAAAGAGAATTGGCAGATGCCGTCTCCAGTTTCCACTCGGTTATGAGCGTGTCAAATTCAAATCAAAATTACGATGGCCATCATGACCATCACATCCTCTCTTCGCAAAACTCTTGGCCCGTAGCCCCCATGTGGCCGCGGAAGTGGCGCTTCAAAATGTCTAACAAGGAGAAAAAAAAAGGACCTGACACTGACGCGACCGGGCCGCACCCGCGAGATCATCTGATCGAATTGAGTTGCTCTGCTTACATGTTATTCTCGCAGGGTCTTTGTGCCTGAGCTGATAGGCGGCGTCAACTTGGGGGACCCTTGCAAACTTGCTTCTACAGGACTCTGCCTTTTTCCCTCTTGTTCTAGAGGAGGGGGTGTCTAAGAAATGGTGGAATGTCATCGCTGGAACGAGATCATGTCTTTTTCTCGTCCACTCCAGACACGGGATGTCGTTTTTCTTCAGCATTTCATCTTAATCAAGCCCCCCAGCCAAGGCAAATTTCTGCTCGTCACATTGGTGACAAGCCCAAGCCCAAAGAATAAAAAAAAAAGCACGCCATTTGTTGACGACTTTGCCGCGTGGGGGCTCCGCTCTTCCTGGTCGCCGATTGCTGGTTATTCTTGTGATTGCGCCTTGCCTGCTGAGCCCGGATCTGACCAATTGGCGTGGGTGTCTCCCATATTGCGACGGGATACGCGGGCTTCCCTTCTTCATCACCGAAGTCGCAGCTTTAGCGGGTTTGAAATGGACTTTGCGAGGGGATCTCGAGGGGGCACGTGTAAGCCGGCGTTGAGCGAGCGACTCCGGCATCGCCCGAGAGATTTGACATTATGATGACTTGAGTAAATTGATGCATTGATGCTCTATGACAAGATCTCCGAGGTATCAGACAAGATCGCATGTAAATGATGGCAAATTCCTGCTTTCTCTCTCTCTTGAATGCAGTATCCGAGGATGTGAAATGGTAGTTTTCGGGTGGTGTTGGCAGCATCTGATCTTTCGCTGAGCCGAGCGCTGCTGAGAGTTGAGAGCGGCTGCAAGGATACACCATCTCAAACGGCACAGCATCAGGGGAATTTAGCTGAGAAGATACCACTACTAATGAGAAATAATAATGATAATATTAATACAATGATTAAAAATAAAAAAAGAACCCCCAATCTAGTGTGACCGTCAATTTGTCACTCCATGAGATTTTTTTATCTTTTATTTTATTTATTTCATTTATATATTTATATATATTTATATACATATATATGTATTTTCATTTACAAATTTTAATCCAGGCATCGGCATCATCCAAGCTACTAGCCGGTCAAGCTGAGACTGTTCTTCCTCGGGTTACCCTCCCCATCTATTCCTACCTAGAGGGTATCACACGGCAAGATGTGGCTCACTACAGAGTGTGTATACGGAGGGTGTAGTACCATGATGAAATTGACCTTTTCACATGAACAGAGACAAGTTTTCGAGCGCCCCGGCGTTGGCTACTGGGTTAAGGTCATTGCTACTGGGTCAGGGTCGTCGGACAAAGCACATAGCTCTTCAAACGCCCATTTTTTTTTATTTTTGTCCCTCTTCTGTTGAACCCTCGTGGGAGATTGGCTTCGGCTCTCGGGGGATGGCTGTTGGTGTGGTTGAACATGCCTAGAAGATTAACTCGTATTCATTTTGTGCTTGGGGGCACCATTGACTCTTGTTGTAACCAGTTGTAACCAGCCCTGTTGACCGAGCGGTGCTGTCTGTGACTTGGCAGAGACTTTGCTGATAAGAAACTCCCCAAGTCTTTTTGGAGTACATTTAGTTCTTCTAAACATGGCTGAACCTCTAGTAATACCAATGACTGCTTGATACTCGCCACTGTGAATAGTAAAAGTTGATACTATAAACCCGTGTGAGCTATAACTTCGTTTGTCAGCTTGTAAAAAGCACCACATAGAGTCACAGATGGGATACGAAAAGAAACTCTGACACAGACGCTATGCGGGTCTCACTTCAGTCTGCTCCAACCTCATAGACCTTTCCCAGACGAGCTCATCACCGACTTGCTCATCAAGGAACCTCCCTGTACCTGTACGCACACACGATTCTGTCGGAGGTCGTTGCTGCTGCTGCTGCTGCTGCTGCTGCGCTACCCTCCTCTCGCAATCATCATCCAACCCCCTTCATTCTTAGAGGGCTCAATGGGAAACGCGGGAAAAGAGATGGAAATCTACTGGCCCGTGACTTTCCCCTCCCCTTTCTCTTCCCGATGAATTGAGTATCCCGGGGTCGCAAAGACACGACCTTCCCTACACGGGTACCGACAGGTTGCCCCACGGGGAGATGCTGCAATGAGATGAACTACTCCATGCTGTTTTCACTCTTTTGTGGAGTGTAAGCGGGAGAAAGTTGCTTCTCACCCAACCAGAATCTGCCCATGAACCTGGGAGAGAGAAAGAGTTTCACAGTCAAGAAGTCGCCGAGACGGGAAGCCGCTGTGAGAAAGGCGACTTGTTTGGTTCAACGGGAGGATGTACAAGCAAACAAAAATCATACCCCCTCCTCTCGTCTTTCTTACCCACAGGCAGAAGGATGAGCGAAATGAAAGTGTGTCACAGCGAGCAAAAAAAAAAAAAAAGAAAAAAAAAAAGGAGGCGCGGAACAGCCCATTTCGCTCTCTCGAGATTGATCATGTGGTCCTTGGAATCCCCGAGGGCCATGTCAATTTTTTGTTCCTCCTTCTCTCTCTTATCTCTTCTCTTGTGTTGAATGGTGTTTGTGTCATTCATTACACACGGACGGGCTGAGGCTGGCTTGGAAAGTAAGATGGGGCTGTGAATCATCTGCTGGAAGACAAGGCAAGACATTTCATGTAGTTCTCGTCTGTCTCTTCCTTGTCGACTAGGCACCGATGGAAAGTTTAAGCGGCGTGACTTTTTTTTTTCTTCTTTTTCTTTTTCTTTTTCTTTTTCTTTTACCTTGAATTCCATTTTCTGTATTTGGCCCCCGGATTGGACTGGCTGGTGCAAGACTTGTTCCTCGTGATGCTTGGATGACACTTGGCGAAGGAACAACAAGGAGAGACATTCTTTTCCCGTTCTAAAAGTAGACTCATCTCCCAGCGAGAAATTGGAGTCGAGACCCTTGGAAAGATTCGGGCGTGAGCAAGTGACTGAGCTGCTGCATACCGGATGAGCAAGAGACCATTGTAACAAAGAAAACAGAGCCACAACGGGTACACGCAACTTTCACACGACCTGCGCCAGCGTCGTACCGCGGATTGCCAGACCCTACCGGGTACTTCCTCTCCCGTCCTTTCTCTTCGCAGAGCATTGACTCGGCCTCCACGCGATGGGCGGACAATCTTAGACCGGTTTCGTGTCTCACATATGCCCTACCGGAACAGCCATTCCTTTCATCACACCGACTCTTTGAGGAGTGCCGGCCTCAGCTCGACCCCGAGAGTGAGCGTGACCCTGCTTTTGTTTCTGATTTTTTGTTTCGGAGGGGGGGCCTCGGGTTCTCTGCTTTTCGGCCCCGTCTTGGCGGTCTGTGCGACGGACGAGAAAAAAAAGGGCTGGAGAGATAGTTGGGGGGAGGAGGAGGGGGAGTGTGTCGTTTTGCCTAGCTGCTGCTGCTGCGCGCGCGTGTCTGTCCATCCCGTCTTTTTCGTTGGAAATTGAGAGTGTTGGTGTAAGCCGGCATCTGCGGTGTTACGGCATGATGATCATGATGCGCTGAAAGGGGGGGGGGGGCGATAGATGTGTGTCCGACCAATGGGTTGTCGGAAGCTCAAGATTTTTGGGGGTGAGATGATTCGCTTGGGAGAGTAAGTGGCTTGATGGTGAAGCGACGAATGGGGGGAGAGTGTGCAGCAAGTCCCAGTCGTGGACGATGGGATAATGGTGTTTCTGAGAGAAACAGGAATGACATAAGAAATGGGTGGTGTATTACGTGGCAAAGTTGGATGGAGTGCGGGATGGGTTGACCGCCTCGAGAGTTTGTGAGATGGGATGAAGGAGGAGGGGAAAGCTGGACGATTGAAAGAGATTTGATCGAAGCAAAGAGCGGGATGAAGAAGAAGTTGTGAGGTGTATGAAGAAGGAGAAGGAAAATGGGTATGAAACTCGGGTATTTGCCTGAGGTGGTATTGGGTTGAGACGAGACACGGAGAATGGCGGGGTTGTGTGTGTATGCCTGGACAGAATCCACACGGCTGGATAAATATCTTGACAGAGATAATGGATATTATTACTGCTGTGAGCGCCATATCCATTGAATACGTGTTGACAATATGGAGATATATCTTTGGTTGATGGTGTATCAGTTTACAAGGCGCTTTGCTCCGAAGCGCTGCTTGCTCTTATACTCTCATTGGTACATCTTCTGTCTCTCATGAGGATTTTAGGCATATTGAAGATTGAGAAGGACATGCAGAAATTGACTACGGCTCTAGATTTTGATTCAAGGGCTCTTGTTTACATCGAATTGATTCTCATCAGGCAACTTCTCTATTTTACATGGTCAACAAAACCTACTCCATAGAATGATCAATAAATCAGCATACCCTTTAATAGTATATAAGGCATTAACAAATAAAGAATTCTAAATTGTATCTGAGGATTTACAAACAACTTCTCAAAGCCAAGGCTGGTCACTAACAGGGACATCAATGAGTATCTCAACACTTGCAGTCTAACCCAGGCAGCTGCTAACCCACAACTACAGCATACGCTCCATACGATCGATTGCCTATCAATGGGGCGGGGCGCTTATAGCATATGCATGTAATTTCCCAAGATCAGCTCAGAGTCATCATGATGAATCAATAGAACTTGCCCACGTTTCTAACATCATCCATACCATAACCCCGGAAACTACCCAGGCAAGGCAATAACCACGGCTATATAACCCCCATGCCAGACTGATCCTCACGGCAAGCCGGAGATTCCTAACCGTCGCTCACGCTTCAGGCACCAGCCAAGCAAAAAATCGATAGCGGCTCATCAAATCTGCATCCAGGAAGCGGGACCGGTACGCCCGGGCAGGGGTGGAGGTCGTAAATCCCGAAGCGGCCCGGCCCCATCCCCCATCCCCGGTCCCCGGTCCCCTTCCCACCCCCGGCCGATCCTCTTTCTTACCGCGGGATGGCTGATGCAATGGCCCTCTCATCATATGTAATCCCGCACCCTCGGCTTGCTTGGGAATGAAGCATGGGGGGGGCCAGCAGCAGCACTCACACTGTCGCTTGTAGGTACGTGCTTTGTGGCCTGTATACTAGTATATAGATTGGATAGGTTGCGGACAAAAGGAAGATGGCTGTAGTAAGCAGGAGCTGCGGGATGCGCTCGGCATTTGGGTGGTCTAGGATGAGTCGATCATCCTCATTCGGGAGATTCGCTGCTTCTTCCCGAGAAGCATAGGTATATGGCATCTCGCTCTCTCTTACCTGCCGGAATAATATCACGCCGCCACCATGGGCGAAGCACCCGAAAGCAGAGATAAAGGGAGCCTGTCCGGGCCAAAAATAATCTTATTCAAAGTAACATCATCCCACGTGGACAGTTGCGTATCCCGGTCAAAAGAAGCATGGCCATCATACGACTCTCCCCCAGCAACAAGAATGCAACTGGATGACAATTTCAAATACTAGTAGTAAACAGCGTCCGGCACCGGCACTCCCTATGCGTACGAGTACTCGTACGTGCATCAAAGAGTATGCATGCATCATCGCAGACGCCGAATCCTGTAGGCGTCAGCAACAGTAACCCTGCTTGCTTCGTTGTTGCAGCAGGCCACAGAAGGGCTTATTCCCACCCCTTCGTTGCAAATCTCACTCTTGCTTCTCCTGCATTTCTGGACTTGCGTTCCCAGCGACGCCGCATCAATGCCCAATGATGCAGAACACGTGCTTTCAGTCCGCGTTGCAGGTAGCCCCCTTATTCCCACGTTGGAATCTAGTAAGCAGGACAAATCAATTGGCAACCAGAGGCAAAACGAAAGAAAAAATGTCAGCTCATCTCCCCATCAGAACCGAAATCCTCCGTCGGTGTCCACGATGGAAAATCATCTCCACCTCGCGGCTTGATCAAATTGTCCGCCGGCAATGCCATTCTATGCAGAGAAGCAAAACCTCACGTGGGGGGCCGTTCGGGCAGAAAAAAAAGCTCGTAACGACCCTGTAACGTTGAAACACTGCTGCAATTACTCCGTCCGGATGGACGTGCTTCTCATAGTGGCAAATGACGGAGTATTTGCTGACCACGATTACCGTTTGTGCCGCCAGATTCATCAAAAGGGTGATCTTCGATCACGCCTCTCGCAAAAGGGCTTTTTTCTTGCCTGTAAGCCAGTCCACCTTCTTTTTGGGTAGCGGGTAAATGCGATCCCCTACCCCCAGCACGCGAGGGCCGGCCCGTATGAAATACGTGCAAAGACTTTAGCCGAGGCGTGGGAGGAGCCTGCGGTGAGAAAGCTATCGGCAAGGGTCCGTGACCACTCCGATGTGTAATGGCCATTGGAGTTTCTCCTTGGATGCATACAGGTATGGTTCTTAGATGACTGTCACATCTCAGATGCTCACCCAAACGCCAAGATGCTGCAGACGATGTATCCCGTGTCACGGATTGGGTAACGGGTAACCATGGCCTTGGATTCCGGGTGTGGGGGTTCCCCCTCTGCTCACCCACGGGGATGACGCCCTTGTGCACACACGTTTGCGATGATGGTTCGTGATGGAGGCGGAAGGTAGCATTCGTGATGACCATGATGTCGAAACTCGTCGTCGGTACGGGCGTGATTCCACAAACAAGGCTGAGCAGATGACAAACTATTAACCGGTAGAGGGCGTCTTTTCCGTAACACACGTACCGTTATGGTACCGCCGAGGTCTGATCATGCTCTGTAGTATCTCTCTAACTTGCATAGAGCGTAGCTATCTCCTTGATGATGAGGGGAATGTGGCAACTGATATCAGAATGGAGCTGATGACTAGTTTGCAGCTCAGAGAGTAGACCACAGCTCATCAAAGACTCTCGAATACTTGTAGTTGTGTCAACTGAGAGCTAGTTGAAGTCGTAGCTTTCCATTAGTACTGGCAACAACTCTCATCTCTTTCGGGCTGATAGCGCCTTCAGGAGAGTTCAAAGCACCATAACACTCATCAATCATATCTCCCACCCTCATCCAGCATTTGACAGTTTCGATTTCAACATTCACACATTGCGAGCCAGGTTTCCCCAGGTTATGACGCCTGTCAATGCTCAAGGCTCTGGGTTTGTGCAACACAAAAACCGGCAGCGTGGTAATACTACCTACCAGGCGCCATCGTGGTGCCAAGATGCGTCTTTGTCGAACCACTTTGAGGTGGTGCCCATGCTCATGATGTAGTTCGCCAATCCACTGCAACGCTGCCTTATGCACGTCGTCGAACTCGTTGACATGATCTCTACTTCTTCTGCTATTGTCGCCACATCGAAAGACGTGTGACTTTGAAAGTCACCTTTGCCTCCCTGATGTTGATAAAGAGCTGTAGTCACGTTCTCCTACTATTTTGCGACAGTCTTGGAATACGTGATCATCCCACCCAAGAAGCCGAGTTTCGGCTGTTGTAAAGTTTGTCCGATATAGCATCTGGCTTCACCATCAAACGTTGCATGGCCAAGTTACCATCTTACATAGCACATGGGCTGAAGTGCAACTCTCATTCGCAAACTCCAATATGGCTGGCTGGTCGGGAGATAACCTACCCGGCGGTACTCTCCTACCTGCCTGGAGTAGAAACAGCCCAATGGAGATGAACATCGCCTTCTGTATGTAAACACGAGACGCCATCAGGTCCATCTCAGTGCATTCATAGTACGTTTCAAGCGTGAAGATCACTCCTTTAGACGATTCACATGCCGACGAACACTCGACGATCCGGAAACTGACTCTCTCACCGACCCGCCATGGCGAACGATCAAGCCAATCCTCTCAAGGCTTAGGAGGCAAAAAGTAGAGAGCGACGGGTCCCAGGTGAGCACAGACCGAAGTCAGATCTGGTCGGACCGATGTACATGCATACAAAGAAGAAGAAAAAATCTTCAAGCATCCCGTTCCGCCCCCCTGCATTTCTCATTATCGCAGTCGTCTCACGAGATAAAAAAAAAATCTCCTTTTAGAACCTGCCCCTGGCAGATATCCGACTTCATGGCTGAACGGTAATAGGGGCCTGAATGATGGCAGAGTTACTCGACGGCAAGGAGATGACCGTTCATGTTCACATGATGGACAAGCCTTGGAATCGAAGGCAGATGCCCTCGCTTAAGTGTTGCCCGGGGCATTGCATAATAGAACTTTTCTCGAATCCAGGTCCCAACATGGTTTGACCCGCCTGGCTCCTCTGAAGCACACCCCGGTCCAGATGAAGTGCCAGAATGGCACATGAGGATACTGGCAGTACTGTAGTATAATTGACCGCCGTGACACGAAGCCGAACTTTGCCGTGACTAGAATGTCAAGTCAGCCTCCGGTTCCGGTTCCGCGAGTCAGCCCGGTCCAAGTTATCGCCAACACGGTACTGTCTGGACGTGGGATGCTCATGGACCGGTGATCCGCCACTCTGTATGTCTCGTGTTTCTGGTACGATTCCGCATCACGTCGCCAGCGAAATCCTGCTTTTTGAGCCTCTTCCGATGCGCAACAAAGATTCCTAACAGCAATCAAGCATACTGATAAGAACAGAACTGAAGGCGAATGATTTGCCATGTGAAAGAAAACACTCAGCGGCGATTCCGAACGCGCTAAGCAGGTCCTTCTGCGGCCCATAAAAGCAGACATAACAGGGCCGAGCAGAACTGGGGCTCAGTTCTTTGTCATTGCAGAATTTCAAATGCTTGCAAGGGTAGACGTGTGAAAGCCCACTGCCAGGGATTGCTCGCGACCCATTGACATTTTTCGTAAATAAAATAAAATAAAAAACAGCTCAATGTTTTTTTATTTTTTATTTATTTTATCCATTTCCACCCCGGCCGAATGCCCCAGAAACAGTGCCCACCGTTTCGGACCCTCTCCGATGAATGAATATCAGAGCCAACGCCAAAGTGCTGAGTGGCGTTTTGATGGCATCGGTATCGCTTTGGCGATAAGTCTGTCTTGTTGGTGTTGTATGTAGTTCAATTCGCCGACAATCCGCGAAGCCGCGGCAGTGAGTATAGTTGGATGATCTTCAAGCCAAAACGCCACAGCCGTGCGGCTTGCTGCTAAAATCCATTAATTACGGAGTATTTTGCAAGTCAATAAACGGTCATGGTCCGCTTCTGGGGGGAAATACTCCGTTTTGAACCGACGATAATGAATGCGGTAGGAGGAGGAGAATTCGCCGACGGTATCGCATCGAGAATCCTTCAAGGCCACATGGGAAAATATCGTAACCAACAAAGAAAAATAAATAAATCTCGAAAATAATACTCGTATGCCCGCGGAATAAAATTAAGGAAATCCCGGTGGATCGCCAAAATCTGCAGCCAAGGGCCAAGCAACAGACCCTGGAGTGACGACCACGTTTTTCAAAAGTGCCTCCTTTTAGCACACCGGAAGGCATCCGGCGGCCAGGGGCCCGACCCCATGTCGGAATCTTGCCCTTGATGGCCCTGTGACTATGCAGCGATCTGACTGTACGGAGGGTGGGCTCCGTCCTCCATATGTGGAATTTAACGTTACGTGGAAGTCAGATCGATACTAGCTCGTTGACGGAAGAGGATGTTGCTGATATCTGGCTTCTGCCATTGGCTGGCAGAGTGCCGAAACAAACTCGTCGGACAAGTTACAAGCTATGCGATTTGCATTAGGAGGCATAGTGCGATTCTTCGGTTACATGAGACTGCGAATGCTTATTCGATAGTTTTGACTCCGTTTCGTATCCGACTCCCGTGTGCGAAGCTGTCCGATTTGGACTCTCAAACAACATAGAATTGCTTCATTTCCCAATTTCGACTCTCTGACGCACTTCCCCCGGTCAGGAAACCCGAGCATAGAACAGAAATAGGAAATGAAAGCGCCCAAGGGGAGGCGTATTGAGTGGTAGGATACCTTGGTGAGCCATGCGTCTCCGAGCCGCACCGGATGTCGATGAGCCTTCTCATTGGACACAGGGAGGGGGGAGCCTGGTAAAGCGGATAGCTTCTGCTTCTGACAGCTGCGGACCATAGTTCTGATGCAGCGGCAGATCACCCTGAGCAGGGCAACAAGGCTGATGAGATTCGAATGGGTTTACCCCTTTGATCGCCCTCCAAGTGGATGTCTTGGCTGGAGGGCCCCATCTGAATGTTGCAATACTCCTCCCATTGTCCAATAACAAGCAGTTGTCGAGAGGGCGCCACTATGATGAATTGTAATCCAAAGCAGTCTCTGCCCTAATAGGCATGCATAAAGAGCATAAGCAGTGATGTAGCTTGAATATGATTGGGATTCGCGAGGAAAGGCGTGGTTCCTCACGATGATGTTGAGTGAGTCGTTGACAGTCACACAAGGTATGAGTGGTATAATTTTATGATATGACACCCGCAGCAGTACGACGTGTCACGACTTTGATGGCCCGGCAGTTCTCTGCACTCAATGCAACCATTCCCTCATTCAGAGATGTGATTCGTCCAAAGCTCTGTGGACACCTGCAAGTACTTTGCAGGTTCATGTAGACTCTTGCGTGTGCAGGTGAGAGGTTATTATCCCGGCCGAGAAGGATCATGTAGATGCCGACGGTTGATAGCACATGCAGCTGTAGTTCATACTGCTCAATACGAGAGACCCTTGGTCAGTAAACGCCCGAATGAAGGCAAATATGATGTCGGCCAAACCAAGAGCCTTGACACGCATAGCTGATTTGGAAACAACTGGCCAGGGACATGGACCCACGCCACTGATTGATGCTCATAAGCCATTGTCGGTGCTTATATTCGCGATGAGAAATATTAGGAAATCCATGACAACACGGGATGATAGCGGGACGTCTAGCTTCGTGAGCATCTCGGCCTCAATACTCCGTCCAACACGTATACCAAGACCGCCAATGCAGATAAGCATGGCACTAGCGGATATGCTCCATCAGGAAAGCCAAGGCTGCATCTAATACCACTTTACCGCCTTCTGTTGATCTTCTAGAATCGATTTGTCAATCCGTACCTGGAACATGCATGAGTGTCTCGACAACTGACAGTGATGGGATTTGATGATTCCTCAAACTCACCTCTGCGATGGACGCATTTGTAACCACACGTGGACCTGTAAGAGACACGAAACACATAATCTTATCTTTCCACCAGGGTCCCTTCAGTCGCCGTTCACATTTGACCCCAGAGGATACGAGTTCCCTGACAAGAAGGGGGTTCGGCCATTATGCGGGGTGGGCGAAGATCCTCACGAAAGCCGCCTAGTCACAACCCTTTTGAACGAATCAGCATCGGCTGTCGCCATCGTGAAAAACGTGTCGAAATGGGTACAGCGCATGAAACGTGCCTTTAGGCCCGCTCGGCCAGAAAGCTTGACAGCTGCTGTTTATCTTGTCTGGACGTGCATGCGCGGATACTCGTATAGCTGTGTGAAATGCCGTAGAGGACGGGCGTGCAGATCCCCCTCACTGACCGTTTGCGAGACTCGTCGTTGTGACAGGACAGGGCATAGTCGGCGAGCATACGAAATAGTCGGAGAGATGGGAGGGAATTGTCAGCGGCCCATGTCAGTACGGAGTAGAGGCTGTGATTTGTGTTGATTCTCCGTTTTCCCCATGGCACATGTACCGAGTACGTGAGCCTCGACAAGGCGCTCCTCACGTGGTCGCTGTCGGAAAAACCTGAGCCACCAATGACCAGCACAGCCTCGTCTGGACTTCAACGCTGCCAACAAGTATCTTGTACTTGATAGCTCTTCACAACACCATCTCTACAATCCCGAAGACATACGGCCAAACCGATCCCAGTTGCGTTTTGCAATCCAAATTCCCCATTTTCGGGCCTGTTCGTCACAATGGCCCTCCACATAGCCTGATCTGCCCGGACTCTAATCGTCTCCCCCCCCCCTTGTTAATTTGAGACCGGGAGGATCATGGTTCCCCATGGAGAATCAATGTGCGCAGCTCAAAAGCTCCCCCATGACACTCTGTTCCTGCCTCCCACGGGGCCTTTCAGGTTTGTCGCGGGATCAGCAGGGACACATGGAACAGGTAAGACGGAGGGCCGCGTAACGACGGAAGACAAGAAAAAGGACGAGCTCGCCCTCATACGCCCCTCCCCAAAACGACCCCCAACCTCATCCCACCCCCTCCCCTTCAAGATTGCGAAAGGGCAAGGAAGACGAAGAGGAAAGAGACGAACACGGTTCGTTCTCTCGAAAAGGGCTCGATGGATGCTAGATTTAGATTGCGCCAGTAGCATGGCGGGTAGATGTCGTTTGGGGGGAGTTTGCGAGCTGTCACATTTCCAATCCGATTTGGGGTTCCTGTTGCATTTAGCCGGTTGTTTTTATTTTATCGCTTATTTTTTTTTTCTTCTTTTTATTATTCGTCAGTAATAGCCGCTCCAATGCAGTTCTTCGTTCCCCTGCTCCCTCCGTCTCGTTACGTGGAATCAGGATCGAATACGTAATGGATCACAGACCGCACTGACAACGCGGGCTGTGATTCTTCCTACCTCGAATGGTATGTGCGTTGTTCCCATATCGGGATTGTCTTGCATAGTCGAAATCATCGATTTTATGCTTGAACTGCCATTGGTACGCTTCTGGCTGTCCTCCTCGGTTGCGATGTATAAGATTCGTTGGCTCAACTCCTCCATATGGGGTATCGCCTTGCTTACTGAAAGCACGCGCCTGGTCGAGTCAATCATCTATCATCTCGAGAATTATACACGTAACAATGAAGTCACATTAATTCAGAAAAATCGCCTTCATGTATTGGATAGCTAATAATTGAGCATTTGCAGTGTTACTCTTCAACACTCTCCAACAAGGCGCCCCCTTAATCTACATTATCAACTCAAAACATCTCATTTGACCCGTCTCACTCAATCCTTCTTTACCGCAGAACCTCCAATCCTCTTGTACTTCCTCGAGTCGTTCTTTCTCATCGTCGTCTTATCTCTGTTTCCTTTACCACCCTCCCAGAATCCCTTGCCTCTCCTACCAATCACACTACGACCACAGAAGCGACACGCTTCGACGGCGTAGTTTTGCTCACGGCTGCAAAACCCACAGATCATCCTATTTGCCCACTCGTTGATGTGATCCTCAGCCTGGTCGTGGCATTTATCGCACTTGTGCACACGATTACAGCATGAGAAACGGAACCAGCGGTAGGACTTTCGGTAGTGGGAGCAAGTACCCCTATCTGGGAGTTGGTCCCCTGCATGTAGTCCAAGCTTCTCTTGCTTCCGGCGAAGGCCCGCTGAAGAAGGCGGGGGAAGCGATCCAGGAGAGATAAATAGGAACTTGACCTCAGGAATTTTAAATGTGAATTTGCTGTGACAGTCGCGACAGACATTGGTCGTGGTCTCGCCTCTTACAGAAACGAGCCCTTGGCTTGGTGTCGAGCACTTGGCGCACGTAGGCACAAAGGTGCTCGGCAGCATATCTGCCACCTTGCCTCCTGAGAGATCAATGAATCCAGCTCTTGCCGAATTCTCATGAACAAGCTGTTGGTTAAACTTGGCAGCGAGAGGTGTCGCGCATTTCTTGCAACTCGACGTCTTTTCGACTCCAGGCTTGAGCCCAGTCATGTCATTTAGCGTCTTGCATCTCTCGCACTTGACACTCAGACTCAGGATCGATATCTGTAAAAGTTCGACGCCGTGAAGTTCAATGTTTGGAAACGAGATCATAGTGCCGTGTTCAACCGCCTCACTGGACGATGGAACTGTCGTGACATCGCCGTCATTTCCCAACACTGCCCCACCGTCTTCATCTGAGTCTTCGTAGCTGTCTTCTTCTGATTCGTCTTCCTCGTGGCCAACACTCCATTCAGGAGGCCGAGGAATGACCTGAATATGGCCCTTTCCTTTGTCAAGAGGTTGTGATGAGCTAGTAGAAACATCTCCGTTGTTTTGTGACTGTGACTGTTGCTGCTGTATCGCCGCCGCTGCCGCCGCTGCCTGTTCCTTCTCAGCCTTGAATGCCAGTTCATGCGCCTGCTTTGCAAGATTATGGAGATTCTGAGCCAAATAATTGACATGGCTCATAAGTGTCATGTTCTTTTGCTCCAGAACCTTTATTGCAAAAAGGTCTTCAATGGGTTCCGCGTCATCGGCGTTCGCTTCATTTAATTGCACACGCAACTGCTGTAGCGGATACAAGAGCGGAATGATTAGATGAATGCTGTTGACCGAGTGCAAACCAGAAGGGAGCTCGCCGCGACGTTTTGGCTCGAGTGGTAGCGTGAAAATGACACCATCAGCAGAACGGCGGAACTGAGGCATCCTTCCCATTCTCGCCTCGAGTTGTCGAATCTCCTGAGCTCGCCGTGCTTTCGCCTCGGCAATCTGTTCTCTGGTGTATGATGGTTCCGGGATATATCGTCTTGGAGGAGGGCTGGGAGCAACCTGTGCTTCCACTATAGGAGACTCGACAGCAGCCGACTGTTTCTGTTCCGCTGCTTGGTCGATATGTCTCGTGTCTTTGAACGATACTAGTTTAATCGTTTCAACCTTTTGCTCCGACAAGAATCGTTCCAGATTCCTGTCCAAAGCATAGACCAGTGCCAGGAGAGTTGAACCCTTCTTCTCCTCGGCGAGCTTATCCCAGCCTCTCTCAACATTGATGCTGAAACCCTTGGGGATATCCTTATTCCTGACTAACAACACCGGCCTTTCTTCCGGATAGTCCTCAGGAACGCGGACATCGCAATCCAAGTAGGGTAGCTCAAAGGGAAAATCTGGATCCGAAGGCTTAAGCTTGAATACCAGCGATGTATCCCCCGCCGCAGTCGTAGACTCTTTGGGTGAGAATCTCCTCTTGAGCTGTTCAATGTGATAACCTCGCGGGTCCTGAACCTGCGCTTCTGGCACGGGCTTAGACACGACTCGGGCGTCGGATGTGCCTGTGACGGCTTGCCTCCTATCCAGGGGCGATCCGTCTGGCTGTGTCTTGAGTGCAATCATGATTAAAGGCGTCGAATCAAGAGAATCCAATATGGCTGAGCTGATAATTGTTGGACAAGTGTCACGGAGGTGACGGATATTGTACACACAAAGGAAAGCCGCAACGCCAAAATCAGGAACAGTAAAACAAAACGAACTCCTGCTATGTGATTTCAGATGATTAAAACACAAAGAGCAAGACTCGTAAGATCTTTATTTAACTTGGAATCAACACTCGAGGAGGCAAAGAGGCGATATTCAATCTCGAAAGCTCAGGTGGGGCTGAGCATCCGTTGCAGATGTTGGTGGGGTTTCGATGACTGCCTCTGTTACGGACTCCGTACTATGAGTCACTAGCAGCCAGTTGGTCAGCCAACATTCGGTGGTAGTGCTCTAGCAGCGATTCACCATGGAAGGCTGCCAAAGGTGTTAGAGAGAAACTTGCACCGCATCTCTAGATATCCCAGAATTGGATCCCTTCATTTTGAGGCTTTGCACTGAATTATAGGGGACAAATTTTTAACATTGTCATTTCTGGAGTCATTCAATCTATAGTGAGTCACTGTAGGACTAGCCGTTTGAAGCAACTATCCCCTACAGGTTAGCTGTTTTACGCAGCATCGTGTCTTTACCTTTGCCTTTGACACTGCCATTGATGCTTTCTGTGTGATGGATATTCGCCAACGCTCTGCTCATTTAATATTGCGCGTCCATATTGAAGTGCTACTCCGCACTGCCGTAGCAGGGAGTAGAGTGTTAATCGTCGATCTGTGGTTATGGGCCGAATAGAGATGCGTCTCAAATTGCATCGATTACAAATATGTAAGCTATAATCACACAGCGTACCATTTGAGCACGTTGGGCAGTTTAATTGGCAGTAAAGAGAGCCTGTGATTTGAATGACTTGCCTTAGTTCTGGTTGGCTGATCCCACGGCTGTACAGCCATGCACCCATCACACATGCATGAGTGCAGTTCAGGCAGTTCACTTCTTGTAAAAGCGTCGTGTTTACGTGCCGATCAAGGCGTTACGGAATATCCTGATGTACAATCAAGACACAAAATACAAGGATCAGAGCCTAACGGAGTTTTCAGACGCAAGGAGGCAATTCGCAGGCATATTGCAGCCGGTATAGCTGCGGCTGCGAGACATGTCAACGGTAGCTCGGCAAAAAGGAAATAAATTGGACGAAAATCTTTTCCTTGTTATCCGCTCTTCTGCTCGTTTATCCGGGGAAAGAAGACAATGATCCTATTTGCCTGATGGCGACCTTGTCAGTTAACAGAATGACTACCCGCGAAGCTGTCTGGTGGATGGGCATGCAGCAGCGCATGCGTGTGTACTTATTCGGTAGCTATTTGAACACCTGGGTGGCTTAATCGAGAAGGGAGAAAAGGAGGCACCTCGGGGCGAGATCGAATCAAGAAAATAGAATAAAAATAAAACAAATAAAATAAAATGAATTAATAAGTAAATGCAGCACGATTTAGACAATGCGGAGACGTTTGCTTGGTCGGTGATTATTCGTGGCAATAGCATCACAACACCCTGCATCACGTTTACCTTTACATGAATGCACGTACATGCGTAGCAGCAGTCTGGCACATACAGTCACGCCCGGCAGTGTGATCCGGGGAGAAGCATGAGACAGCAGCACGCATGAGAGACATGGAGAGACACTGCAACGGCAGACAGCCAGCCAGACAATGTAGGGAGAGGAGAGACCATGTCGAGCTGCCGCCTGCTTGCTCACCGTGATCAGACAGGCACACACGCCCCCCATCTGTAGGTTCGGGGATGACCTGAGGGGATCCG
This sequence comes from Trichoderma afroharzianum, assembly GCA_037893235.1. Lineage (NCBI taxonomy): Eukaryota > Fungi > Ascomycota > Sordariomycetes > Hypocreales > Hypocreaceae > Trichoderma > Trichoderma afroharzianum. The sequence goes on along the minus strand of JBBLXW010000021.1, from coordinate 413,832 downwards.
CGAGACAGAGGCATTGGTATTGGTGCTTTTTCTACCTACTAAGAGCTCCGTGTAATCCGCACACGATGTGCATGCAGCTTCAGCATTCCAATGCTGTAGCTAATGTGAGGAGCTCAACAAACATGAGCCCCCCATTCGCATGCCCCACGGAGAAAAAAAAGACATCCATGATCACACATAAGGCGCACATGGGGCAATGCAATGGACGCGAAAGAGTGCTTGAAGAGCATAAACAAGTCAAGAATAGGACGGAGAAGAAGGGAATAGAGCCAAAAAAAGGAGGGGGGCAGCAGATGCGTGGTGCCGGAGTAATTTGCAGCTGGACGAATGGCTTGGTCGTGGAGGTCTGCCAGCTCAGCAATTGTCAGGCAGATGACCTTGGAGGGCGGGATGGCGGCTGCATCAGCGCCTGGGGGGGCGGTGAGAAGACTCCTAAGCAGGAGGCCAAACCACTTTGAAGGGTTGCAGGGCAGGATTCGGGAAGTGTTGGCCTCATCATGCCGTAAGAGGAATCCCTGAGCTGAGGCCTGTGGTTTCATTTTTCATGCTGAGAGGAGATGCTGCCCTCCGAACTGGGAGTAAGTGAAGCACATCTTGGGAGAAACAGCTGGTGGGGTCTGACACCACTCACATGCAGCACAATATAAGAATAGATGCAACTTGCTATTGGCCTCTGTGAATAAAATGAAAAATAAAAATAAATAAATCATATTATTATTATTTGCATTTATTCTTATTTTCGTTTCGTTTTTATTTTCTCTCCGCTACCCTTGTCGGCATTGCTTTCCCACCCCCAGCCCGCCGTTTGGGTATCGACAAGAAAGCAGCCTCGCAGCTCAACAGACCTGGAGCTCCATCTCTTTTCCTACAATTTGGAATGGATATGTGGGAATTGCCTTGACAAGCTGGGCACCGTTTCTCTTGTACTCAAGCTCCCGTATACCCACGCATCTAGAGTACCTACTTCCCCATCTTCATGTGTCCTGTGTCTACAGAGCACTTTTACCGTAATACCTACAACCACCACGCCGACTTCCTCTCATTTCGTTTCGTTACTTGACTCACACCTCACTCAAACTCGTCTCATTTAAATCCTTCAAGCCTCCAAATTCCCCGGCTTGCGTTTCCGTTGCATCTGTAGTGGCTGTCTCCCTGCCCAAGATATATTAAGTAGGGTGTATAAGCTGTGTGTGTATACAACAACAACGATGCCCTTCTACTTAGCTGTAGGAATCCCCGAAAAAAGCCCCTCGTATATCACAAGCCCCCTGTCCATTGTGTTTTTCTTTTTGCCTTTTTTCTTATTTTCCCCTTTGGCTAAGCCATCGCCATGGGACTCGAGAGCGTGCGCAATAACGCCGCGGTCAGGCAGACTTTTCCCCCGCAACGTTCTTTGGTCGAACGTATGCCTTTGGGCGTCAAAAACGGCCATGGCTGAATCACACGAGAAGCCCCATCTGACGGCCGCTCGTTCGACTTTCTCGCCAATGCAAGACGGAGCATGTGTTCCTGGCCGCCTGAAGGGCCGCATGCTAATGTACGCTGTATGTGCGTACAGCTGTCTGTACATGCATCAAGCTTTTTCTTTCCCATCACCATCACAGACACTTGACACACACTGACGCATGCACGGACACAAACGCACAGAGAGACATGCCCTCCGCAAGCACACAGTCCCTAGTCCAAGCATTCATTATTCACACATCACACATCACGCACCACGCGCATCATCTGCATGCGCTCCGTACGTCCATCACCGGCAGTAAATAGTAGCGAACCTGTACGAGGCTGCGGGCTGGGCCATCCAGGTCGCGATGGTACCTGTACCAAGAGACCTTGTGCAAGCTTGTCGTGGCACCTTGTATTCGGGAGCAGGCTGACTGCTCTCACACACTCACACAAGACAAGACAAGACACGCATCAATAGTATTCACAGACTCAGACATGGATGCTAGAGTCCTTGGCACTTGTGCAAATTAATTGCATCTGCAGCATAATTTGTTTCTCATATCTCAGGTGGCAAACTATGTTATCAGCATGATGAGCCTTGGATGCTATCGCCATCTGCTCGGATGCTTGTCAGTCCCGGTTATCACCCCGAACCCTCCGTCATCCAATCTGTCGTGCTCTCAAGTGAATGGGCGAAATGATATAGGTAGGGGTGTAGAGAGCTGCCCAAGCAACTGAAAATCGTGTAACAATGGCGATGCCGCTGCTCATTTCTCTGCTCTGAACACGGGCGCCAGCCTTCGTCTTCCGACTGGCCGAGCCGTTTCAATGTTTTGGCGCCTCTTCGTCGTAAACGGTCAAGACTCGAAAACTGGGAAGATTGCCGTTGTGATCCCATTCGATGAAATCTGCTGAGCCACTTACTTCACGGATCCCGGCTGCGCGTCACACCAGTCACTTTGTTCGTCACATTACACAGCAGCTTCTGTGGTTTCATTCGAGTTTCGTTGTACAATGTAGACGGGCGCCTCCATCTCGATTCGGTGCCACTGCACTGCACTTTTTTTTTATCAGAAGGGAGGGCCTTGGCGTTTTCGAATCAAGTTTTTTATCCCGTTGCCTTATCTTGCAACACCATACTGTACGTCTGTTATGAACATGCATGTTGTGTACTATTACTCTTCCGAGACGTCATGCGTTGCTCAACTTGACCTTTACCGACTCTTGTCTCGCATTGGTCACCACATTTCCGTTTTTGTAATGAGAGAATCCGTTTTGTAAAACATGACCTGCGTCTTCCCTTCTCCGTCCAGGGATCACTTGCTCACCGGCTGCATCAGCCGCAGCTGAAAAAAAAAAAAGGGAATTATACGTCGCAAGACCTCTAGCAGTAGGGACTTGTCACAGTTCTTTTACCAGGATCAATGCCTTCAGACCGCAACTTTTCTTTTCTAATTTTAGGTGAGAAAGCCACTTAATTTAAAAAAAAAATGGCTTGATTGACGTGTAATACTGTCTTGGGGCGTGACCGGTTGATGTGCTACGTTGGGATGAAAGTGCTGTATGTCATGGCCTTGAGCGGGCCTCTGTTTTATGGAGCGTAATATTGGGCTTCGGTGGATTTGAGAATTTAGTTGGGTGTTAAGAATTAATTAATTGAAAATAAATGTTTTATTTTGGAAAAATAAACTAAACGGTGCTTGGGCTTTGTAGAAAGTAACGGACTAAAACGGCTCTCCTTTTGGTTTCCAGTATTGATCACCCTTCCCTTAAGTACTTGTAAGAAGCACCCACATCAACTACAAGTTCAACCAAGTGTATTTAATGTGAAAAAAATATGTTCATCTAATTAAATCACTGCCCAGCCTCCGGACATATGGGTTATAGCTCTCCGTAAGTTCCTCAAGTTTCTCTTGCAAGATGACTTGTACCCCAGCTCGTTTCAATCCGACTTGGCGCATTTTGTCTTCCAGATATGGCGTCTACTACATTAGAAGAAATAAAGTCCCAAGACATCCGTTTGAATGGGGATATCAGGGTGCAGCTTTTGCATAGTTGTGTGAGCGTGGCCAGTGTCTGTCTCATCGCACGGAAAGCAGGACAAAGAAGAACCGAGCTGAGTGAGCAAGTAATAGGAAACTTGCGTGATGTATAACATGACAAAGAACAGGAATATTTTGTCGATTGTCTGGAGCACTGCTTGGTTTCTAGCAGCAACGTTGGCTCTGCGAGCAACGTTATTGATCACCGCTGCTATATTTCTTATTTGGCCGGCCCCTCGTCTTCTCAGCCTCCCGTTCATGCTGGCTTCCCGTAGCTCGAGGTTCAAGTTATCTGATGACTGCTGAAAGGTTTCCTTATTAGAATAATGTTGCTTTGAAATTCCATAATCCGTGTGGTTGGACGTTTCAGGTCAATCTTGACGTGTTGAGTATAGTGGCTAGTGCGATCTGTGACACATCATTCGAAAAGATCATGAACAGCGTCTTATAGCTTGTAGATTATTCCGCTAGATTACCATGGACACCCCTAGGTAGAATCCATGAACCTTATTGTATATATAAGTAGCATGATAGTTGTTGGCGTTGAAGCTTCTGAGGCGGTCCTTCAGATTGGCTTTCAACAGTGGCATCTTATGTTTTGTGGCTTCTGCCGTTGGAATAGATCATGCCTTTGAACATGCGACTCTAGTCAATTGATCCAAGTATTGTACTAGCTTTACGGCTTATCGAGCCGCAAATAAAGTTATATGCCGAAACCTCTACCCCCCAAGAGCAAATTGCAAAGGCTTTGATAGCATTTTGGTAAAACGCAGGCAAAATGTCTTCATAAACTTTGTAGATTGATTTAGATTATCAACTCGCGGCGACGAGCAAAATGGTTTCTATTTGACCAACCAGGCTTTTGTATGACCCCTTATCTATGTTCAGACTTAAGCTCCCTTAAAAATCATTCTCATCAGAGCCGGACACAATGACATTGTTAACCTTGAGAACCATGCGACACAGCTGTGTAGCCAGCTGCAGCTGCTGCTTCTTGCTAATAAGCGGGTCAATGACAAAGGCCGCTTTCATATCGTTGTCGCCACGTCCCATGCAGTCAACACCGAGCTTTCCTCTGTTGTCAGGTCCTGCCTTGACCTGCTGGCTCTTCACCTCCGCCAAGGTTGAGATGGAGTTGAGACCACTGTTCTCGGCCAAGGCCATGGGGACGGCATCCAGGGCTTCGGCAAAGGCACGCATGGCGTACTGCTCCAAACCAGGGGTCTTGCCGGCGGCATCCTCAACTGCCAGAGAGCAGGCAATCTCGGCAGCACCACCTCCGTAGACGACTCGGTTGTCTCTTACGAGGTTTCGTACGACGCAGAGCGCATCGTGTAGTGAACGCTTGGCCTCGTCAATGATCTACACATCTCATGTTAGCTAAGAGAGAACCAAATAAGCATCAAAACAACCACTCATACCATCTTGTTGCTTCCGCGCACGAAAACAGTTACGGCTCGGGTGTTGGCACACTCCTCAATAACCAACATCTTCTCTCTTGTTGTTCCAAACGACATTTCTCTGACAATGCCGGCGGAACCCAGCTTCTCTGCCTTCAGATCCTCAAAGCGAGGCACTATCCTGCCGTTGGTCGCAATGGCAATTAATTCAATTTCAGGGCCGCCGACCCATCGAACGGCGGGAAGCTGGTTCTGGAGCAACAGGTGGTTCGCCTCGTCATCAAAACCCCACTGGCAGATGGCCAAGTTTGCACCGGTGTCCTTGATCTGCTGAATCATCTCAATAAACTTCTCCTTCTCGTAGTTTTGCAGCTTCTTGAACTCTTCGACGCTTGTGATGTCGAGGTGGTGCTTAGTCTTGGGCTTGGGGGGTTCGAAAGCGCATGTCAGGATGGCAATCTTGGCATCCTTGACCTCTGAGGGCATCTGGGGATGAGAGAAATCCTTGTCGATGATTACGCCCTTGACAAGAATGGTGTCCTCGAGAGCACCACCAACCTTGCCATCAACCTTGATCAGATCGAAATCCACGTCTTTCCGCTCGAGGTCAGCCACGGACAGAACGGCGTCAACGGCAATATTGGCAAACTGGTCATGAGCTTTGGAGACAATCTTGCTTCCCAAACTTGTCCGCGCCACCTTGAGCAGGTTAGAAGTCTCCTCCTTTGTAAACTCGATGGTATCTGAGATCTTGTCCAACTCGGCGACAGCAATGTCGCAGGCTTGGTCGTAGCCGTCGGCAATGCGGATAGGGTGAATGCCTTTGTCGATGAGGTCGGCGGCTTGCTCCAGGAGGGCGCCCGCCAGGACGACCACACCAGTGGTACCGTCACCAATCTCCTCGTCTTGTGATTTCGAAAGCTCCACCAGCAGCTTGGCAACGTGGTTGCTGACTTCCATCTGCTGGAGAATGGTAGCTCCATCGTTCGTAACCGTGATGTCGCCGTCTGGAGAGATTAGGATCTTGTCGAGACCGCGAGGGCCAAGTGACGTCTTGACGAGGTTGGCAACCGTTCGGGCGGCGAGGATGTGTGACTTGACAGCTTCGTTGCCAAACTGGCGCTTCTTCTTCCCCTGACTAGACCGCCGTTAGATGATATCGAGGTGCGAACACGACGTCCCGGAACTTACTCTCTGACGACAATGAAGGGCCGACCTTGCTCATCCTTCATCACCGCCGCTGCACGTTGGATATTAGCTGTGGTCTCGAGGTCATCGTCGGGCCAGCATCGATTTACCGTTGGAAACATCTAGATCTAAATTGCGTGTCTGTTAGTTTCCACGCCTCACCCCTGACAAATCGTTGGACTGGATCTTGACATACTCAGCGAATTCATTTTGGCTGGGGGGAACGTGTGATCAGATTTACACAAGACAATAGGAATAAGTCAATCTCGGCACCAAATGAATAAAAACCCCCGTGATTTGGCGACAGAGTATAGCTTCAAGCTTCCACGATCGTGCCCGAATTTTTCCACCGTTTGGGGGGAGTTGCCTACAACTCCCACTACACAGGGTGCGGGACACGGACTAAGAAAAGTCCGCCACCGGTCACCCCGCCAAAGTATCGAGCTCCTGGAAATGCCCCTCCATGACTTAATCAAGGAGGCTCGAGCATGCTTTAGCACGGATGCCCCTCCGACAAATAAACTTGGAGCTAGACAGCCTTGAACTCTTTTGTACGACTCGATATTAGCCGTTCTATTTCCTGTTGTTTTGATTCTTGATTCTTATTTTTCTCTCTCTACAACTTTGGATCTTGCTACTAGCGTTCGCAACAGCTCCGTCGCATCGCAAGCCGCACTGCAACCCAGGAGGCGACGTCTGCCTAAGTCCATGAGTCAACCCCGAACATTCGTCACATGAAGTGCAACTAGTGCCGGGAAATCGCAGGCATTCCTCACCCTCACCCTCACCCTCGCCCTCACCTTCTTCCTCTCCCTCTCCCTGCAAACTCGCCACGAATATTCAGCCTCCTTCTACAGCCAAGCTCCAAGAACACCCGACACAACAATCTGGTGGATAGAACCGCAATGGCGCCTCCAACGTATGACGACGACGATTTCGTCGACCAGTACGACGACCTTGAAGAGGAGGAAGACGAACTGAGCCCCGAAGACAAGATTGCCATGCAAAATGGCACAGCAGAAGTGCGCAAGGCTCTTGGGGTGGAAGCAGGCAAAGTCACAGTCGCGCAGATACAGGAGGCACTATGGCATTACTACTACGACATCGATAAATCTGTCGCCTATTTGACAAAGACCTTCATTGCGCCAGCTCCAAAACCAGCGCCAAAGAAGGCACCTGAAGGTAAGCTCGGCGCGTTCTCTTTACCTGCCAACCAAGCTTTGTTTTTGCGAACCTTTGAAGAAGACGATGAATCACTTGGGCACAATGCATATTCCACCACCATTTGCGACTTCCATCGTCTCGCGTGCGCGTTTCCCATTATAGAGAAGCCTCAGATACCCCCGAATTTTTTCGACGATATGCCATGGTTGGACATACCGAGGGACCGAGAAACCGTGTTTATTGAGCCGCCACGCCCTCGTGGTGGGCTTATGGGAGGTAGCGGTGCCGCTCCCAAGGTGTCAAAGCTTCAAGCTCTGGCTGCGCAGCGAAAGAAAAAGAATGAGGAGAAGAAAGCTCAAGAAAAAGCCGTTCCATTGGAAAGTGAAGTGACAAAGCTTTCCATTTCTGATACAAACAAAGAAAACATTGGTCCAATCTCAAAGCTCAAAGACCAAAGTTCACAACACGACTCGGCTGTGGCCTCTACTTTACCAGCACAGGAGAGAGCGACAACATCAGACAACACAGGCAACTCTCTAGGGGAAGACACCAGCTTGCCAACTATCACTGAATACAAACCCGATGCCGATATCAAATCTGAAGAAGCAAAGCCGGTAATAGGCCACAGTCATGCTCCTTCTGCATTTGCACGGACGCTTTTCGGGTCGGTTTCAGAGGCAGACGAAACGCGCAGGCGGGATGTTTTCGCAATGCCCTATACCCAATCACCTTCCTTTCTAGCAAACGCATTCTCCGAACCCAGCCCAGACGATATTGTGCTCGCGGCCCGGGCCAAAGGTTCGAATTTTGCTAAGGCGAAATGATGGGCTAATTCTAATTTTTTGATCCAGCGGGAAAGAAAGCTCCGGCGGCGGCAGCGAAAGCTCCTAAGAAGTCCCAAAAGAGTGAAGAGGCATCTAAAGATGCCGGGCTTGCGAGCAGCGTCTCAAATCTCAAAGTCAGCGACGCCCCACCTCCCAAGAGCAAAGGCCTCGATGTTCTCAAAGAGTTTGAGCAGAGCGCTAGCAAGAAGAATGCAAGCTTTGTAGTAGTCGGTAAGTTCCTTCATACCTATATTCTATAAGTTGTTTAAAAAACAATTTTGCTGAAGCCAAAGCCGCACAAGGTCATGTCGATGCCGGTAAGAGTACCTTAATGGGCCGGCTTCTTCTGGAGCTTAAGCTTGTGGAAGAGCGTACGGTGGATAAGTACCGCCGGCAGGCTGAGAAAACTGGAAAACAGTCCTTTGCCCTCGCTTGGGTCATGGACCAGAGAAGCGAGGAAAGAGACCGAGGAGTGACAATAGACATCGCCACAAACCATTTCGAAACCGAATCAACCAAGTTTACGATTCTAGATGCGCCGGGGCATCGAGACTTTGTGCCCAATATGATTGCTGGCGCTAGTCAGGCAGATTTTGCCATTCTGGTTATCGACGCTAATACCGGAGCTTACGAAAAGGGCTTGAAAGGACAAACGCGAGAGCATGTTTTGCTTCTACGAAGTTTAGGCGTGCAACGCCTGATTGTTGCCGTGAATAAGCTCGACATGGTCGGGTGGTCCCAGGACAGGTTTCAAGAAATATCAGAGGAAGTCTCGGGGTTCTTAACAGGTCTGGGATTCCAAGAAAAGTCTGTCACGTTCATTCCTATATCGGGGTTGAACGGAGACAATATTGTCAAGAGAACAGAGGATGCTGCTGGGGCTTGGTACAAGGGCCCTACTTTGATAGAGGGTCTTGAAGCCTCAGGACCGTCTACCGTGCGATCTTTGAAGAAACCTTTTCGAATGGCCATTTCGGAGATTTTTCGATCGCAGCAAGGAACTACGACACTTGCTGGTCGTATCGATTCTGGTACGATCCAGGTTGGAGATGCTCTGTTGGTGCAGCCTAGCGGGGAATCAGCGTACATCAAGTCCATCATGCTCGATACCGAGGCCAAGGATTGGGCAGTGGCCGGGCAAAATGTCAGCGTTGCGTTGACAAATATTGATCCAATTCACATCAAGATTGGTGACATAATTTGCCACACGACAGATCCTATCGACATTGGTGACACGTTTACCATGAAGGCCATGGCATTTGAACATCTGATGCCCATGCCGGTGGATCTCCACCGTGGCAGACTTCACGCAGCAGGTCAGATTCAATCAATAGCGGCTCTTCTTGACAAGGCCACCGGCGAAGTCATCAAAAAGAAGCCCAAGATAGTACAGCCTGGAGGAGTTGCTCGTGTCTTGATCAAGCTGGAGGCAAAGGTTCCTTTGGAGCCTGGACAGCGGGTTGTCATCAGAAGCGGGGGCGAGACCATAGCCGCCGGCTTACTAGAGTAAAAGCATCATACAGCAGTTTTGGGTCTACACGTACATGGAATACGAGTATAATGATAGGCTGGGTGTATTGGAATAGCAAAACAAAACAAATGAACATTGATAGACAAAGAAAGCATCAAAGACGAGTGTTGAATTGGGTACGCAATTTAGCTATGCTGGTCCTCTCGGCGGCTGACCAGTTTCACAAGGCCGAATGCGGCAAGTGGTTTAGAAGCGCGATACCCGGCGCCTATTCCCTGCTTTGTTGGTATAGTAATACAAAGGCCATTGCCGTGGACGCCCCGCCGAGAACGGATTGCTCGCCACTGTCTTGATAGTTGCTCGTACTAGTACGTGCCAACTATTTTTACCAGGTACAGTCATCGTGATAATTAGTTAGGTAGTGAGTGGAAGAGTGTCACAACAGCATACTGATACTGTATACGAGTAAACTTTAGCCTCGCTGTGGCAAAACTACAGGTACGTGGCAATGCCGCTACGATGGACGTGATTCCAACGGGCTCTGTCGAATTCTAAGCCGGTATCCACCCGGCTGCCGCCGGTTACTCCAAGTGTGAATAGTACATAGATGTTCCACGGAGCACAGAATAGGGCGGGCGGCTGTTACTAGTACTCGGAGAGATGAGATGATACTCGTACATGTAAGCATAGCATAGCAACAACGTGGCCAGAACGGCTTGCCAGAACAGCTTCCTTTTCCGTTGCCGCATTGTGCCTAATAAGCCAAGCCGCCGGGTCTCCATCAAGTCACGGCCGAATTCCATCTGAGTCACGTTCTCGGAATGGCATCGAATTTCTCCCGTCAGCGCGGCGTAGTGCGACAAAGGGCGAGAGGCCACATTTGCCTTGTTGAGGGGCAAAATGGGAAAATAGGCTGGCGTTGGCCGTTCACAGAAGCTCCGAGTTAGGTAGGTCGGTTGTTTGGCCGGGTCTCTGGGCGCTGTCACGGTACATTGCACACGGCAGAGTACATCACACTGGATGCAAACTCTATTGAGAATTGATACTGTGAATGACCACCAATAATTCGATGTAGAATACGGTGTGAAATGTGTCAGATCGCCTCGTTCGCTTTGGCTCCGAAAATAAGACCCCTGTCACGTGGGGCTGAATGCTCCGGGGGCCCTGTTTGGCTCGCACAGGGACCCGTGCCTTGAACCTACCTGAAATCTGGCCTTTTTGAGCCTTCTGGACACCTCAACTTTTTCTGGGGCAATTCATAAAGTGGCTGATTGTCACCTCTCGTCTTCAACCCATTTTTTTCTTCTTCTCTTCAGCAAAGATACCCCCTCATCTGGTTCACAAGCCGGCCCTGAGGACAAATAAAGCTCGCTCGCTGCGTGAGATCGCTGCGCATTTCTTTTTTTCTTTTCCTCTTCACAGCTGCCGTATACTTTACGCGGGGCATCTAGAGATACTCTTTCACACATATTCTTCACAATGGCTCGTTCACGGAGCTCCCTGGCCTTGGGCCTGGGTCTGCTCTGCTGGATCACTCTTCTCTTCGCCCCTCTGGCATTTGTCGGAAAGGTCAATGCCAGCGATGAGGCGGACAACTACGGAACTGTTATCGGAATTGTAAGTCGACAACCCCGCCATTGGTATTCGGTGGCCGCTTGTTAACACGTTTTCTCTCCCAGGATCTTGGTACTACCTACAGCTGTGTCGGTGTGATGCAGAAGGGCAAGGTTGAGATTCTCGTCAACGACCAGGGTAACCGAATTACTCCTTCCTACGTGGCCTTTACCGATGAGGAGCGACTGGTTGGCGACTCTGCCAAGAACCAGGCCGCCGCCAACCCCACCAACACTGTCTACGATGTCAAGTCAGTTTGAGCCCTTTGAACAAATGTAACCCTCTATTTAAACGAGCAAGTTGCTAACCATTTCGCAGGCGATTGATTGGTCGCAAGTTCAACGAGAAGGAGATCCAGGCCGACATCAAGCACTTCCCCTACAAGGTCATTGACCGCGATGGAAAGCCCATTGTCCAGGTTCAGGTCAACGGCCAGAAGAAGCAGTTCACTCCTGAGGAGGTTTCTGCCATGATTCTTGGAAAGATGAAGGAGGTCGCCGAGTCCTACTTGGGCAAGAAGGTCACCCACGCGGTTGTTACCGTCCCTGCCTACTTCAACGTAAGTTTTCCTTTTAGTGTCTGAAAAGTAGGAGAACAAAAGAATGAGTTTGCTAACGGCTTGGTAGGACAACCAACGTCAAGCTACCAAGGACGCCGGTATCATTGCCGGTTTGAACGTCCTCCGAATCGTCAACGAGCCCACCGCCGCCGCTATTGCCTACGGTCTGGATAAGACTGATGGCGAGCGCCAGATCATTGTCTACGATCTCGGTGGTGGTACTTTTGATGTTTCTCTCCTGTCCATCGACAACGGTGTCTTCGAGGTCTTGGCTACCGCCGGTGACACCCACCTTGGTGGTGAGGACTTTGACCAGAGAATCATCAACTACCTGGCCAAGGCCTACAACAAGAAGAACAGCGTCGACATCACCAAGGATCTCAAGGCCATGGGCAAGTTGAAGCGTGAGGCCGAAAAGGCTAAGCGAACTCTCTCTTCCCAGATGAGCACCCGTATCGAGATTGAGGCTTTCTTCGAGGGCAACGACTTCTCCGAGACTCTTACCCGAGCCAAGTTTGAGGAGCTCAACATGGATCTCTTCAAGAAGACCCTCAAGCCTGTTGAGCAGGTTCTCAAGGACGCCAACGTCAAGAAGAGCGAGGTCGACGACATCGTTTTGGTCGGTGGTTCCACTCGTATCCCCAAGGTTCAGACTCTGATTGAGGAGTACTTTGGTGGCAAGAAGGCTTCCAAGGGTATCAACCCCGATGAGGCCGTCGCTTTCGGTGCCGCCGTCCAGGCTGGTGTTCTTTCCGGAGAGGAAGGTACTGAGGAGATTGTCCTCATGGACGTCAACCCCCTGACCCTCGGTATTGAGACCACTGGCGGAGTCATGACCAAGCTGATTCCCCGCAACACTCCTATCCCTACCCGCAAGAGCCAGATCTTCTCGACTGCTGCTGATAACCAGCCCGTCGTCCTGATCCAGGTCTTCGAGGGTGAGCGTTCCATGACCAAGGACAACAACATCCTGGGCAAGTTCGAGCTTACCGGCATCCCCCCCGCTCCCCGTGGTGTTCCCCAGATCGAGGTTTCCTTCGAGCTTGATGCCAACGGTATCCTCAAGGTCTCTGCTCACGATAAGGGCACCGGCAAGCAGGAGTCCATCACTATCACCAACGACAAGGGCCGTCTTACTCAGGAGGAGATTGACCGCATGGTCGCCGAGGCTGAGAAGTTCGCTGAGGAGGACAAGGCTACCCGTGAGCGCATTGAGGCCCGTAACGGTCTTGAGAACTACGCTTTCAGCCTGAAGAACCAGGTCAACGATGAGGAGGGTCTTGGTGGCAAGATTGACGAGGAGGACAAGGAGACTGTAAGTTGAAACCCAACACATCATTACTCTTATATGATTGCCAGTTGCTAACATTTAACTAGATCCTTGACGCTGTTAAGGAGGCTACTGAGTGGCTTGAGGAGAACGGCGCCGACGCCACCACCGAGGACTTTGAGGAGCAGAAGGAGAAGCTGTCCAACGTCGCCTACCCCATCACCTCCAAGATGTACCAGGGCGCTGGTGGCTCTGAGGACGATGGCGACTTCCACGACGAACTGTAAAAAAATTGCATAGATGTTTATCTTTTAGAGGAACCAAAAGAAGTTCCCTGGTGTTATCGTCGGTTATGACGCGGATATGTTTTTAGTTTCAAAAAAGTATGAATGCAACTTTGCAAATGTAAAGCGAATGCATATACTCCGTATTGAACCTTGAATTAGTAGACCATGTCTGTGATATATGTGAAGGCCTGTGTTCCATATACTAACACTTGATTGAGAGGTAGAATGTCTGCGTAGAGGCATATTGCGATGATTATTGTGAACTTGTATAGGTAGTCATATAGTTGCTAACCAATGGAAATACATTGCTATTAAAGCTATTCGAAAAAGCTGTATGTCTCTTCCATCGCGGCCCGTTTGCATTTTGCACTTTACGTTGTCATGATAGTGCACACAGCACCAACAATGCCAAAGATATGTATGGCTAGATATAAGTATTGTTTTCGTAGTGATAAGAGCTGCTAATGGAATTATTCTGTTAATTTACAAGTCATGTTAGCTACAATAGACGTGATGCTTGTTATGCTAATTCACTTGGGAGCCACACTCGCTATAACAGGCGTGGTGTTTGCAAGTTACACAGGCGGCAGTGAATAGAGGTAGGTACGTATATACGTCGCGCCTATATCTTTGAGCAGCCAGGTGACTCGCAGCTGGAACATTCTCTACCTTACATCACGGCCAAACCCAAGTCCATCTGTGACTCAAGGCAATTTGCAGTGTGCACGAGGGATACGACCTCGAAGTTTCCATTTTGCACCATCGTTGCAGAGTCACGTTTTGCCAGGAGCGAAGCACCACGTTCGCCCTCCTGACCAGCTAGCGCAGCCAACGTCTCGAGTTATCATCGCGGTGACTCGAGGACAGCATTCACAAAAAAACGAGCGAACGAGAGCTAGAGAGCTGCACAAGGATATTTCAAGCTCCATCATCAACCCGACTACAACAACAGACAACATGGCTGATGATACGCAGAACAATGACCACCTCATTCTCGATGAGGAATCCGCACCACGCACGGTGAGTTGTATTTTTCTTGTGTTGACTCTGTGCATATGTGTTGCAGGGGACAAATACTTACTCGAGATCATGCTTGCAGGCTAGTCGAGCGAGTGACATTAGCTCACTGCAAGACACCATGGATCTGGATGACCCTGTTGCGATAGCTCCAAAGTCTCGGCGTAGAAAGACTGCTGGCGCCAAGAAGGCTATCGAAATTACGGAAGACCAAGAAGACGATAGCCAGGAGCAGCTGGTGATGAACCTCCTTGATATGGTTGCAGATGCGACTCCAGATGAGTTGGTCACTCGACAGGATAAGATGACAAGCACCTTGCTTCGCCTCAAGGAACTCCAAGACCAGCAACCACCAAAGGTCTCGTTCAACCCATCTATCGCCAATAGCCGCCGTGAGCGCCTCGAGGGTACACTTATCTACCTCACTTCCGAGCTCTCGGCCATACCAGCCTCTAATTGGGCGTCTTACAAGAAGAAGCTCATCAATCTCTGTGAGTCCGAGCAGATCATTAACATGGAATTCCCACGGCGTCTCCTCAAGGTCACGGAAATTATCTATCTGCCTGAAGAATTGGAAGCGATCCCTAGAGAAGAGTTTGGCAGAATGCAGAGCGTGGCGAGGGTTTGTGCCACGGCTGCCCAGGCCATGGGCCTAGACGGCGAGAATACGGATGGCCTGGCGGAGAAGTGGATTAGTGCCAAAGTGCAAGATCTTGAGTTTTTGAAGAAGATGTTTGGCTCGATGCGAAACACTTTCAAGGCCTCTGGGCTTGAGAATTCGATGATGCCTTGGGAGAGGCAGGGTTAAGTCCGGGAAATGGTGAGCGAATCCAGGGATTCGTATGGATTTATACGGTGATCTTGGTATCAGGGGGATGGTGGCTGGATTTCGGCCTACCGATGTGCTGGAAAAAGTTCCGAAGATCTTTCACCGTAGAATCAGTAGTATCAGTCGAGTAGAGAGAAGAATGAAAAATTCACACTCCCACTCTCGTTCACCCGAAGCTGCGGTGACTTTGTATGAATCCTTTACAAACGGCCTGTCATATAAAATCTCGTCACGTGATAGCGCGGAGGCAGGCTCATATCTACGACGCGCTCTCGCGCCATGGATGACGAATGACGACATCGAATCAGCTCTTCGCAAGGGCGGTAGCAACAAAAGGCGTTTCTTGTGTCTTTCTTCCTCATCATAGCAAGCAATTGGTATTTTCATAAAGCACCTGAACTTTTTGAACATTCAGTTATGCCTGCTGCGAAACGATCTGCTCCTAAGCAGGAGGCTGCTGGTACGCGCCGGCGTTCTGGCCGCTTATCCGGCGCGCAGTTGAAGAGCGCTTACTTTGAAGATTCAAGTGATGAGGAGGAAGAAGAAAAGGTAGTTTCTGGACGCAAGAAGCGTGTAACTCAGCCAAAGAAGCGGGCTAAACATGCAGAGAGCGAATCCGAAGGAGAGCAGTACAAAGAAGAGTCGGAGGAAGAAGCAGAAGTACAACCGAAAAAGAGATCCCGTGGACGTCCTGCTAAGAAAGCCAAAGAAGAGTCTGATGAGGACCAGTACAATGATGTGCCTGAAGACGAAGATGACAAGGACGATGAGGACGATGATGATGAAGATGATGACGGACCGAGAAAGGTTACGATTATCCCATTGGAGAAGATGAGAGATACGGGAGGTGTGGCATACGAAGACCACAAGGTGCACAAAAACACTATGCTGTTTCTGCGGGACTTGAAGGCCAATAATAAGAGACCATGGCTTAAAGGTGAGTGTTTCGAGTACTGCAGCCTTCCCTACATCTAGCTTCACATCGACTGACGCAGAATACTGCAGCACACGATGGAGAGTACAGAAGAGCGTTGAAGGACTGGCAGTCGTTTGTCGAAGCGACAACGCAGACCCTTATTGAAGTCGACGAGACCATCCCCGAATTGCCTGCCAAGGACGTCATATTTCGCATTCACCGTGACATCCGCTTCAGCAAAGATCCCACCCCATACAAGGTACGCACTCTTCATTCCATGGTTCCCTGGAAGACTCTCTTCTCACTTTTAAACGAATTTAGCCTCACTTTTCCGCTGCGTGGTCTCGCACGGGCCGCAAAGGTCCCTACGCGGTGTACTACATCCACTGCGAGCCCAAGTCCGCCTTCATTGGTGGCGGCCTCTGGCATCCGGAGGCGGCATACCTGACGAAGCTGCGGCAGAGCATCGACGAGAGGCCTCAGAGGTGGCGCCGGGCCTTTGCTGACCCGCTCTTCAAGAAGGAGTTTTTCCCTTCAGTCAAAGCCAAGGATGGGGTCGAGGGTGTGGTTAAGGCTTTCGTGGCGAAGAATCAGGAGAATGCACTGAAAAAGAAGCCAATGGTATGTCGTTACTGTGTCTTGTCTTTTTGCTGCATTCCCCCACATTTCTGTCTAATGGTTGACTGACTGTCTATTACTAGGGCTACGAAGTCACACATCGCGATATAGAGCTGCTCAAGCTCCGAAACTACACTGTCGGAACCAAGATTGATGACGATCTGCTAAGCAGTGACAATGCGCAGGCGAAACTCAAGGAGATACTGAGAGGCCTGTCTGGCTTTGTATGTTTTCCCCCATTTACTACATTGATCTATCGTCTCTCTCCGTCCAATTTTGAATACATGCTAATTGTGGCTTAACAGGTTACTTTTCTTAACAGCGTTGTTATGCCTGATCCTAACCTCGACGACGATGAGAGTGATGATGAAGACGACGAGGGGGGCGAGGAGCAGCATAGCGGCGACGAAGAAGAGGACGAAGAATAGCTGAGTAGCTGTTTAATGCTGCAATTTGGCTAATTTGCGCAAATGATGTATCATACATGTTTACGCATGCAGGGATGGCGATGCATTTATATTTTAGAGGACAACTGGATATATGGCTCAGTCTGACAGGCTGCATGCTGTCTGAGCAACAGAAACAAGCAAGCAATTCACCTATCTTATCGTGCACAGTCCCTGTCGAAATCTCAGCGGCCAAGCTCCAAGTCGACATGGATGAGAACCAGGGAATAGGCTCCCAATTCAATCGAAGCCATAATGCACTATTGGCCGGCACATGAATGTTTGGTGCTGCAAATGGCACGCTGACATGGAAACACAGCGGTCTCACCGCATTTCTCTCTCCAAGGCAGCAGTCAAAAACTCCCAAGCAGCAAGCGTCAGACCAGGAGCGTCACTCAGTGGGGGCCACACACGCTCTCGGCAGAAGGCGATATCTGACACCGAGTCGGGACGATGCCACCTAAACTCAAGCCAGAGAAAGAATGGATGTCGCCGAAAGGGACCGGCAAAACGGCCCGTTGTCGCTGTCCCAGGACTGTCCAATGGTAAGATGGCATGGATAGCCCCAAGAGTGGTTGTGGTGGTGCCCCCCCGCTTCCCCAAGATCGATCGCTTAGGCTCTCCGCATCTCCGGTTGATCCTCAAAGGTTGTGTTGCTGAGAAAAAGGTCATAGGTTCGACACAGGCTATTAGCCGCAGGTGCACATGGCGTGTTTTGAGGTGGTGTTGTCCAACGATCTTTCTGTTTGCCCTTTCGTGGGGGGGCCCCGAAAGATAAGTACCAAATCGTATGACATAACGACGTCGTCCTAGATGTCTTGGGATTCGTCGCCTGCGAGTATCGAGGTTACATCTTGTGTTCCTGGATTTTGACACGTTCATCACAAGATGAGACGTCGTGCCCTGGTTCAGCCACAGCCCACGTTAAAGTCCGGGCAGACGCCAGGATTGGAGAGTTTGCTATCCGTTAGTGGTGCAAATGACTGTGCGCGCGTGGCGGCGTCCGGCGTGGTTGAACGAATGCGGCCATGGGACTGGACACACGGCTTACTGAGGGGTCGCGGTGCGTAGCCAAACGTCATATAAAAGACTGTTCAACTTTCTTTCGGTTGAACCAGAGTTAGAAGCGTTTTTTGATATAAGCTCGCGTTCTGGTGTGTCTTATCTGCTCTCTTCACTTTACACAATTGCTGAATTGACGTTCAAACTTTGATAATACATATGTGCTGATGCCTGGTGATTGAGATCATCGCATCTTTGGTTGAATATTATTATTTTGAAAAGGGACTAAAACAAGCATGACCCCGATTGCAACAAGCAATGGCGCTGCTAGGGGTGTTGCCGAAGGCAGACCTCGTATCCTCATCCCAGAAAAGGTTTCACCAGATGGCATGGCAATGCTGGAGCCGCACTTTGACGTGGACGTCAAGCTGGGCATGACGCCGGAGGAACTCATCTCTCAGATTCCGGGGTACCATGGTTTAATCGTCCGGTCCGAGACCAAAGTAACGGAAGAGGTTCTTCTTGCTGGCAAGAAGCTCCGCGTGGTGGCAAGGGCAGGTGTCGGTGTTGATAACATCAACGTGCCAGCGGCAACCTCGCGCGGCATCATCGTCGTCAACTCGCCTTCGGGGAACATCCTCGCTGCCGCGGAGCATACGATAGCCTTGCTTCTTGCTACTGCTAGGCATATTGGGAGGGCAGATGGAAGCTTAAAGCAGGGCGGCTGGGAACGGAGCAAGCTCGTCGGCATCGAGGTGGGACGGAAGGTCCTTGGCATTGTTGGGTTGGGCAAAGTCGGGATGAATGTGGCACGAATGGCAAAGGGCCTTGGCATGCAAGTCATTGCGGTCGATCCCTATGCAAACCCGGACATGGCACGCCAGGCGGGTGTTGACTTGGCGTCAAACTTGAAGGAGATTCTACCCGTTGTGGACTTTCTCACTATTCATACGCCACTGCTGGCAACGACGCTCGATCTCGTTGGCGAAGAAGAGTTCAAGTTGATGAAGAAGACTGCGAGAGTGCTTAACGTCGCAAGGGGAGGAGTATATAATGAAGCGGCGTTGGTCAAGGCTCTCGACGAAGGATGGATTGCAGGGGCTGGAATCGACGTCTTTACTTCAGAACCTCCAAAGCCAGACTCGGCGGCTGGACAGATAACCAGGCATCCCAAAGTGGTTGCCACGCCTCACCTGGGAGCCTCTACGGTCGAAGCACAGGAAAACGTATCGATAGACGTGTGTACCCAAGTGCTCGAGATCTTACGAGGCGGCCTTCCCACCAGCGCCGTCAACGCGCCAATCATTCTGCCCGAGGAGTACCGCAAGCTCCAGCCGTTTGTGCAACTGATTGAGAAGATGGGGCGTCTCTACACGCAACATTTCGTCCGGACCAAGGGAGGGCTGGTCGGCGGCCGCAACTTTGAGCTGATCTACCACGGCGACTTGGCGGGAATGTCCAACACGAAGCCGCTATATGCAGCGCTGGTTAAGGGCCTGGTTGCATCGTTCAGTGACTCCCACGTGAACATTGTCAACGCGGCGCTGATTGCCAAGGAAAAGGGCATAAAAATTAGCGAGACGCACTCGCACCAGCCGGGCGAGCAGACGTATGCGAACTTGGTGACACTGAGGGCACACGCAGAGGATGGCAGCGGCGAGCAAATCATTGAGGGATACGCCTCGGGCAAACGGTTGTACATCTCCAAGCTGGACCGGTTCAATGCAACGTTTACTCCCGAGGGGACGATGATTTTCCTGCACAATTATGACGAGCCGGGCAAGATTGGAGGTGTTGGAATGGTGTTGGGCTCTCACGGGATTAATATCAGGTTCATGCAGGTTGCCAGCTTAGACGAAGATTCGAAGCAAGCTGAAGCGGATGCGGTGAGAAAGGGGAACGAGGCTTTGATGATTCTGGGAATAGACAGGTTGGTAGATGAAGAGGTGATGGAGGGACTGCGTAGGTCAGAGGGAGTGCTGGATGTAGTGTTGGTGCAGCTGTGATGATAACTGTATCTTATCGATTACCCATTGATGATATCAATGACTTGCTTCAACTCTAGTTTGTAGTTTGCGTTGCTGCTTTTGGGTTGGTTCAGAGAGGGAGACATTGGAGAACAACAGCGCAAATCAAGCTTCAATATTACATGTAGTCTATTTAGCGGTCCCATTCTGAATCAGCAGCAAACAATGCAGTTGACAGTGGAATGAGAAACGAGTCGAGGGTGTTTCAACTGGACAGAAACACCGAGTTTGGGCTCTATTAAGAGAGCACAGCACAGGGCATATTCATCAATACGTCACTACGTACTGTACATCGGCCGTAGTGCGCTCTCCAGCACCTGCTGCCGTACTGCCGAGCGTGGGGCCGCTTTTGGCGCAGGAACCAGGCAAGTCGTCATTGGCGCACGGTCCACTGGATTCCACCAAGGCCGCTAACCTTCCAGCGGCCCACAGGGCTCGAGCGTCCCAAAAGCTTCCCGAGAGTTGCGCTGTGTCTGGCTTGAGCTCCGAACTTGGACCTTCCGGGTTTCCTGCTGGGTAAATCCAACCAAAACTTTCCATCTCATCCAATCCCAAAACCTCGCGAGGTTGCGCAAGGGCTTTGAAACCCCCCCGAGGCATCGGCATCGGCCCTGACGGACGAGCTTCTCTTTTCATTACAACTCTTCCACTTCTCCTACTTCTCGGCCATTGATTCCTTCGGCTCTTCGACGTCGTCATCGCGTTTCTGGCGACAATCGCACGCTACCAACGTCCGCCCGCGACCGTCAGCAGCCAGTGACTGCGGGTCCTCTTTTTCAGTCGCAACACCAGACGTGCCCTCTCTAGGACAATTGGCCGGACATTTAACAGCCTCGATACTGGCGGTCTACGCATTCATCGCTCGATCCGAGCTATCCAAAGATTAATCCTGCTATGCCGAAGAGAGGAGCAACCGGAGGGCTTGCCAGCTTCCGCCCTGCTGTCCTCGGCCTGGGGCGAGTGCTCGGTCTCTGCTTGACGGCTTCAGCAGCGCCAGTGTCGCCCTTGGCGGCGCCTGACCACCATGACACAAACACCCCCGTGTGGGTGCTGGCGGTCTCGTCGATGACGCTGGTTCTCCTCGGCGGTGCTTTTGCAGGCTTGACTATCGCGTACGTTTGTCCCAAACTCAAAGACTCGAGGCATGCGAAACTGACATTGCGGCAGATTGATGGGCCAAGATTCCATTTACCTCCAGGTCCTCTCCGGCGACCCCAACGAACCGCAACACAAAAACGCAAAACGAGTCCTCACGCTGCTCAACCGCGGAAAGCATTGGGTGCTCGTCACCTTGTTGCTCGCCAACGTTATTGTTAACGAATCGCTTCCCGTGGTGCTGGACCGCTTCTTGGGCGGCGGTGTTGCTGCTGTTGTGGGTAGTACAATTCTTATCGGTGAGCACCCCTGGCCTATCCTTGGCATTTATTTTTCGTTTGCTCCCGTTGCCGCGTGTCCCAAGACTAACCCCGGGCATAGTCATCTTTGGTGAAATCGTGCCTCAATCGGTGTGCGTGAGATATGGCCTACCTATTGGCGGATACATGTCCACGCCCGTCTTGATTCTCATGTACCTCTTGGGCCCTGTAGCATGGCCCACTGCGAAGCTGCTCGATTGGATTCTGGGAGAGGATCATGGCACATTGTACAAGAAGAGCGGCCTCAAGACGCTTGTGACGCTACACAAGTCTCTTGGCGAAGTATCGGAACGATTGAACCAAGATGAGGTCACCATCATCACCGCCGTCCTAGATCTCAAAGATAAGCCCATATCGGAAGTCATGACCCCCATGGACGATGTATTCACTCTTGCCGAGGACCACGTGTTGGATGAGGCCACCATGGATACGATACTCTCTTCCGGATACTCGAGAATTCCAGTCTACCGCTCAGGCAAACCGACCGACTTTGTGGGCATGCTTCTCGTCAAGACGCTCATTACGTACGATCCCGAGGACCGGATTCTGGTTAGAGACGTGCAATTGGGAGCTGTTGTGGAAACACGCCCCGAGACGAGCTGTTTGGACATTATCAACTTTTTCCAAGAAGGCAAATCGCACATGGTGCTGGTCTCTGAATACCCCGGTTCTAACCACGGTGCTCTCGGTGTCGTCACTTTGGAAGATGTCATTGAAGAGCTTATCGGAGAGTGAGTAGAGTAGATGGGACTTTCATTTCCCTTGTTCCCCCCTCCCTGTTCTTATTTATTTTCCGACTATTTGCGGCGCACTCCTAGTTACTGACACGAGATATGCAGGGAAATTGTTGACGAATCAGATGTCTACGTGGATGTACACAAGGCCATTCGGCGTTTGACCCCTGCTCCCCGAGCTCACCGTAGACACAGCGACGTGCCAGGCGCGGGTGTGGCGGTTAGGAAGACGCCAGACCATGTCAGCAACCATAACCATAAGCATGTAGAAGGTCAGGATGTTGAAGTCGGCTCCTACAAGAGCGACTCGGGCCACCTTGAGCGGCCTCCCAAAACTGCCGTGTTTATGAAGCGCCAACACTCAGCAGGACCTGACGGTCGCATGGGGAAGAACCCCGTACCTGTGAAAGCTTCACTTGACGAGATGCGACAGCAGCTGAAGCTTGGCCCTGCGAACCGCGCGGCGAACCCGTTGAGCAGCACGCGAGGAAGCGTGTTCAAGATTAAGCAGGGCTTGGGAACGACGGTGGTGACAACCACGACTCCTGACGCAAAGGTGACTGGTGTCGGCACAGACAGCGTGGAGGAGCACAATGAAAACACGCCGTTACTGGGCAAGGGCCAGAATGGTGCAAGCGAGCGGCGGTGATACGAAACGCGGACTTCCAGTGTGCGTGAAGCAGGAGGAAATACGATGGAGAATGGATGATGTCAAAAAGATAAAAGGGGACACAGAAGAAACCAAAAATGTTACGAGGGTCACTGGGTCGCAAAAAATGCAGTCTCCATTTTCACTGTTTATATGTTAGCGTTTCGAAAGGGTTCGGATGCTGCTCCTCGATACGGAGAACACAAGCCCTTGTTCTCTTTTATTTCAATATTACATGTCTCTTTTATATGCTCTACGTCTTTTCTTCTTCTTTCTTTGGTCTGGGCTCTATTATTCTATTACATTGGAATTGTCCATCTCTTTTCTTCTTCTTCCTCCGCCTCTCTGTCTCTTTTCGTCTTGTCTAATCATACCAAATAGCA
Source organism: Trichoderma afroharzianum (assembly GCA_037893235.1). Taxonomy (NCBI): domain Eukaryota; kingdom Fungi; phylum Ascomycota; class Sordariomycetes; order Hypocreales; family Hypocreaceae; genus Trichoderma; species Trichoderma afroharzianum. The sequence goes on along the minus strand of JBBLXW010000021.1, from coordinate 390,528 downwards.
TTCATGCCGAATCCCGGCTCCGGGACACGCACCCTCGCAACGCGCGCCAGAAACTCGTCCTGCCACCGGTAAATCTCCAGCCATCCCTCTTGATCGTCGGTAATGGCCACCCACTCGTCGGACCAGTCGCTCGGCGCAACGGCATTGCTGTGCCCGCCGCTGGTGGGCGTGGGATTCAAACAAATCTGGCGCTCGATGGCGCCGGTGTCGGACAGCTTGAAAGCAGCGACGTAGCCCGTCAGGTCGAAGCTGTTTGCGCGGGACGAGGCGAAGAGGTACTTTCCGGAGTGGGAGAGGGCGCAGACGTCGGCGCGGTACTGGGTCCAGCGGTCGGGGATGCCGGGGGGGATGAGCGGGTAGTGGCGGTGGGTGAAGACGGGCATGTGAGTAGTCGGGTCGATGAGGTACTCGCAGATGCGGTTGCCCTTTTCCATGAGGGCGTAGAGGTAGGATCCTGAGGGGTGGATGGCGACCCAGCGCGGGTGGTCGCGCGGGTCGGGGCATTCAACGGAGCCGACGAGCGTGAGCTCGGGGGATGAGGAGGAGGAGGAGGCGTCGAGCTTCTTGTGGACCCAGAGCTTGTTGGCCTTGAGGTCGGCGGAGTAGAGATACGTCTCGGTCGGATCGAAGACCATGCCGTGGATGCCGCTGTCTGGCTGGTACTCGTAGTTTTGGACGTTGTTGGCGAGGGCGCCGGAGTTTGGGTCGGTGGTGAAGACGGAGCCGTGGCCGGCGTGCTTGTAAAAGGGGTTGCAGTAGACTGCGTAGGGGGGCTTGCGGGCGGGGAGGAGGAAGATTGCGCGGGTGTTTGTTTCGGAGGATGCGGCGAGGGCTGTTGTTTGTGTTAGAATATGGGATGTTTAAAAGAGTAGATAGCTGGCTGTGTGAGATGTGAGAACGTACGGTGGTGAAGCATGGGATGAGATGCTTGGTGGATAATGTCGGTGGGAGAATTGACTTTGAAGCTGGACCACTTCTTCATGGCGGCACCGTAGATGGCCTTCTTCTCATGCTATAGAGGGATATGTCATCATCAGTATATTCAAGGTGAAGAATAAAGGTTGACAGCTGTACTGACGTCAAAGGCCATCCATGAGATGGGCTCATCCTGTGCAATCTCCGTGCGCTTAACGAGCTTGAGCGTCAGAGCCTCGTCGTCGAATGCAAACGTGAAGATTGCGCCGGGAGGCGTCCACGTGCCGACCATGAGGTGATGGACCGGCATCTTGTGCAACTTTCCGTGGTGTTGTCGAGCTTGGTGTGAGAGTTGCTGGAGAGCGGGACGAGGATGAGCTGAGAGTGAGTGTCTGGAGGTGGGATTGTGAATGAAGAACCGTGTGCAGGAGCCGAGATTACGATGACAAAAGAAACGAGAGCGTGATAGCTTCATCTGCACATGACGTTTGAAGCTGGCAACTGGAATCAATAGCTCAAACGGGGTTGTCACGGTGTGGTATCAATGCAATGGGATAGTATCCGTAATTGCTTGTCAACAATATGCTCCAGGATATTCTTTTACCCCCCGGTGCCTGCATCGTCATTCGGCTTGCTACTCCAACAAACCCCCCAAAAATCCCGAAGCTAGTGCCGCTCTCCCCCTTCCAAAAGACTTAGCGCCGCCATATCCGAGGCGCCGAATTGTAATTAACGGGAAAAAATCATACCATAGGAAAAGAAAAGCCCGAGTGACTTAGTATTGGAAACACGGGCATTGGACGGTTGCCGCGCGCTGGATCCGGAGAAGAGAAAAATCGCGGGGCAAAAAAAAAAAAAAAAGAAGAGCTACATGGAAGCAAATGTGGGGGAATACGCGCTAGAGGGGAAGCAAGTGAGGGGCTTTTGCCGCCGGTTTGTAGGTTCGGTAATTGATTGGGGTGGAATGGGAATGGCAGGGCCGGGTAGATAAAGGATGTAGCCGTGAAGGGGGCCGGAAGGGGAATCCGGAGGGAGTGGGATGAGAATTGAATGGTTGAGTTAGTGGTTTATTTTAGTTGAATTTGAGAATATTAGAGTAAGACAGAGACAAGATTAGTTGCTAAATGAGTTACATGTAAAAGTAATACGAAAAGGTGAAGTAAATAGAGAGACAGAGAGAAGAGAGAGGCGGAAAGAAATGTCGCGATATGTTCTGTACATGATTCTATCCAGGTACCTGTAATGCAGTACTACTAGGTACTAAGGTATGCAACCCACCCCCTGCAGCGAACCTGCGGCAATAGCAATACCCAGGAGATACTGTACGGCACTGTAACGGCTGTCCCGCGCCTCGTTTCGCTCGCTAATAACGAGTCCCGACATCAGCTCCCGGACATGCTTTCCGTCGTTTTGGGGGTCCCAGTCTTGAGCTAGGGTCCACTGACGACGGGGTGGCGCGGGATTGGGGGATTGGGAGAGAGACAAAGCCTTTATCCGCCTGGGGGGTGATGATGGCATGTGAGATCAAGTGGGATGAATACGGAGATGCTGCTGTGCTGGATTAGTCGTATTACAGCTGTTGGACACACTAATTGGAATAACGATTACGGAGCAACTCTATACTCGTACTACTTCCATCTGTCCATTCTCTTATATATATATATGTATATATATATATATATATATATATATCGATGGATGCCATTTCCCGTCCATTCCCATCCATCTCTCCCCATCTTCTCACACCTCACTCAAGATAGCCTCTCTTGATACCTTTCATAACAGCTTCATTCATCTCATCTTATTGATTCAACCTTGGCTCAACTCCTCTCATACACCATCAACACCACCAAAATGGCCACCAACGGCACCACCACCAATGGCACCAACGGCCAGAGCAGCCGCTTCGACCCAACTTTCACGCAGCGCGTCATCGACACCATGGGCCCCAACATGACGCCCCGCAACCGCGAGGTCATGAGCTCCCTGCTGCGACACCTGCACGACTTTGCGCGCGAGGTCGAGCTGACGGTGGACGAGTGGATGACGGGCGTGCACTTTATCAACGCCGTGGGCCAGATTTCGACCAAGACGCGCAACGAGGCGCACCGAGTGTCTGATGTGCTTGGTCTGGAGTCGTAAGTCTTTGCAAAACTCACCTCTTGTTCAACACCTCAACTAACACCATCACCATGACAGCCTCGTGGATGAAATCGCCAACAAAATCGTGGCCGAGGGCGACGTCGACCCGACTTCCTCCTCCATCCTCGGCCCCTTCTGGTCCCCCAACGCCCCCTTCCGCGACAACGGCGCCTCCATCATCCAGGATCCCAACCCCTCGGGCCGCGTCGCCCTCATGCACGGCACCATCACCGACCTGCTGACCGGCAAGCCCATCCCCAACGCCGTCTTCGACATCTGGCAGGCCAGCGCCAACGGCAAGTACGACTTCCAGGACCCGGAGAACCAGACGCCCAACAACCTGCGCGGCAAGTTCAGGGCCGACGAGAACGGCAAATACTGGTTCTACTGCTACCATCCTACGGCGTACTCGCTGCCTACCGATGGGCCTTCGTATCAGCTGCTGTCAATGATGGACAGACATCCCATGCGGCCTGCCCATATTCACATCATGGTGAGTTTTATCTCCTGGATATCAGATACCAAAACGAAATCAGTATAAAAGGAGACTAACACAACGATCAGGTCACTCACCCCGAGTACAAGGGCTGCACCACCCAGCTCTACCCCAAGGACGACCCCTGGTTGGCCACCGACACCGTCTTCGCCGTCAAGGACGACCTCATTATTGACTTCAAGCCGCTCAAGGGCGACGACAAGGCCGAGCTGGATCTCGAGTACAATGTCGTGCTGGCCCCCAAGGGATACAAGGGCAAGCAGTTTTAAAAGCAAAGTAAGATGCGAACCAGAAGGAAGAACAGTTAAGCGATGAATTTTTTTTTTGGTTTTCTTTTGTATGATGTATAATGAAAGAATTGCGCGCGCTGGATATGGGATTGTAAGCAAAGACGAAAGAAAGAAGAATACAATCAGCTGGGTGGGAAACTCATGTGTATTATGTATGGAGGTTACCTGTGGCATACCTATTCACCTACCTACCTGGGTAATCCTGCCCAGGCTGCATAGACTGCAATTGACAAATCAATTCCATCTTATTTTGAGTCTTGGTGCATTTAACTGGTGATGTAGTAGTAGTTAGTGTTATGAATTCCTTTTGATAGACAGCTTCTTGCTTAGAGCAAGTCAACTCTTATGCAGTTGGTTTGCCGCTTGCATGCATGCAGACTGCGGTAAGACGTGAGGCATAGGTACATGAAGCGCAGTTGACATGTCAATTGCCTCTTACCAAGGTACCCAGTAACAATTGAGTCAAGGCATTGGTCTACCTATATAGGTACCTATCGTGTGAAATAATAGGAAAATTCACTCTTTCCTGCTTCTTCCACCTTGGAGCCTTTATGCTCTCAGCTGTTGATCTCTTCCCTTGAACATTCTCTTCGTCATGTCGGCAATCCCATTGTTCGTCTTCCCCTTCACACCCCTGCAGCTCGCCCAGGAATGATAACTCACACGTGCGCCCAAAACTTGACTCAGGCATTCGTAATGTATGCCTTGCTTTTCCTTCTTCCTTGCACGGACGACCGCCGAGCATCCGCCCCCCTCTCTCTTATCTCTCTCATGCCACACATACATACGGCACAACATACTGTAGGCTACTCCGTAACATATAACATACATAGGTACATACATACATACATACATACATACATACGCACTCACTTACATATACACGTACATACATACACGCATATGCATCTCTCAAGGTTCACTGCGTCCAATCCATCCTCAAAACGAACAAAACATCCTTGATTGGACCGTCAATTGACCAACCGCGTTGCAATCGCCATGCCACGATTCCTCCTGCACGCCATTCTCACCAATCGCCTCACCCGCTCACCTCACTCGACGCAAGATAAACACAGCCCGCGCCCCCCGCCATGTGATGAAAGATGCCGCTCTCAATCTCGTCACAATCACATCTAATTCCTCTCCTCATCCTTCTTTCTTTCTTTCTTTTTCTTTCTTTGTATTACTATACATGTACTAACCCCCTTCTCGCAAGAGAGTCTGGACTCTCACCTCGACAGAAAACCACCAAGCAGGGATCATCAACTCGTCCCAGCCTCTTCACCAGCCTCTCTCTCCCAACCTTCCCTGTCCAAACCGTACATCATAACCCACCAGAGGCAAAGAAGAAGAAGAAGAAAGATAGCCCAAGCGTACAAGTCAAAACGGCTCTACGGAAGACGTACCGCATCATCCGACTGGTCACATCCGCTCACCACATGTTTAAGAAAGTTTTTCAAGATTCCAAGCAAGAAAAAAGAGCTCAGTTCTCCACTACCACCACCAAGAAGAAAAAAAACATGCAAAGTCACCGTCCCTTTTTTTTTTTTTTTTTGCTTTTCCCCAGAAACCGGCACATCTTTCTTGCTGCATGTCTCACCTACGCACCCTCTACCTCTGGCCGCCCACGCGCCGCAACGCCAAAAACGCCGCCAGGGAAAACCCACCCGCAGCCCCGGCGCAGCACTGCCCCCGGTTCCGCGTTGTTTCTAGTGCTCTGGTCCCCCCAAAGCACTGACTGGGCAGCTGTACCTGTTGTAGTCGTAGTGTACCTAATACTCGTACCTTATATATTGTACCTACAGCTTTGTATTAGTATTAGTGCTCGTACAGCAGATTGAAGCCATCCTGACCCAATGCAAACAAAAAGGTCCCTACGCACATGTACATACATAGCCACCATGGATGCCTCTAGCACTAGCAGCCAAAGTAAAAATCCACGTCCACGTACTACTGCACAAGACCGACCCCAAAATGCTTGCATGCCCACCAATACACCCCGGTCACACACTCTCCCCGTTACCCCGGCAACCGCCTCCCCCACATCAACAACAGCCCGCCACTCTTCCAACCCCCCCAGCACCAGCCCAAAGCAAAGCAAATCCGACCGCGCGACTCCCTGAAAGGTCGGCGCTCCCCTAAAGGAACCTCCCCAATTGCTCCACTTGACGCAATGCCCGTACTCGTACTTGTGCTCTTGCAAAAGAACATGTAGGCGCAAGTCAAGGCAAGACAAGGTTGGTCAAAAAAAAGGGTCACCCCGACAAAAAGAGAGAGAGCGAGAGAGACACAAGCAAAAAGCCTTCCTTCCTTTCTGCAATGCCGCGTTGCCTCTCGTAGCTTCGAGGCATCCCCTTTCGGCGCGCTTTCTTCCTTTTTGCTTGTGCTTCCGTCATCCTTCCAACTCATTCAAGCTCATCACCAAATTCCCCTTTCTGGCCCGTCACGGGCTTCTTTTTGTTTTCTCTTCTCTTCTTGTTCTTGCTCTTCTTAGCTTTCGTCGCGTTTTACCATCATCGTCATCGTCATCATCGTATCAGCCGGCTATACCTACCTTCCTATATCTGTTCCACCGCATTTCTTCTACTTCCACTTCTTCCTTTTCTCCCCCCCTCACCCAAATCCGAGACAATCAATACAATTCCTGTCTTGTTGTTGTTTGTGTAACAGACAGCTCTTCGCATAGCACGGCCTAGTTGTACAACGCGGAAGCCGATACACGCACCCCAGACAGAGAGGAACAAAGGGGGGCAAAGGAAAAGAAAAGAACAAGGAAAATAGAGAGCCGGGTCTGCTCGACGCAGCAAGCCGGGTGCCATGGCCTCGAGCAATGGCGTCTACAACAATCCCACGGCCAACTTCAGCCCTCCGCGGCACCGATCGAAGCCGTCCGTCCTAAAGTTCATCCACCGCCGAGAGCAGTCCGCAAACGACGCCCTGCAGCTGCCCAAAGCTTCGCCCCTGGAGGCCCAGTTCTCAAACATCATGCCCGTCGGCAACTTCGCCAGGCACTCACACAACCCGAGCGCGCTCGGCGAGCTGCAGCATAACCAGCAGCTGGAGCCGGCCCCTCGACCCTCCCGCAAATCGCGAGACGAACGCCGACCAGACGTCGAGCCGGCCGCCCGCGACGAATCGCCCACCAAGAAGAGCCTGTTCCTCAGCATGACCAAGTCGCGCGACTCGTCTCCGGCCAAGAGCCCCAAGAAGGCAAAGTCGGGCGAGAAGCTCACCGGTCTTCTCGGCCGACCCAAGACGATCAAGAGCCTGCACAAGCTGGTGACGGACGGCGACGACATACAGTCGGGAAAGGATAAGGAAAATAGAACGCCGGATGAGCCGCGCAGTGCCACTCTGCCAGTCTACGCCCAGTTCGCCAGCAATGAGTCCATGAATTCTCTCGCGCCCCCCAGCCCAACTAGAAGTTCGAGGAATTCCTCTGAGAGGCGCTCAATGGCCAAGGAACGACCGCGTACTTATATGCATCCCACCAGGTCACAGCAGGACATTAAGAAATCGTCCATCAAGTCGGAATCGCCTAGTGGGTCAAAGTCAGCATCGTCAAAGGGCAAGTCCATTCGCGAACGAGGCAAGGTCTTTGGCGCCTTTGCCAGCTTCGGTCATGGCCGGTCCAAGTCAGAGACGTCGACTCCCCGGGGCGGCTCGCCCACGACAGCAGGCCACGTCCTCGACCTCAAGGACATCAACAAGCAGCTCGAGGCACTCCTAGATCGTCGAAATATCCCAGAGAACCAGCGCTACAAGATGCGGAACCTGAGCGATACCATCAAGATGGAGTTTATCAGACAGGACTGGGCCGAGATGCGAGCCGCCAAGTTGGAGCGCAAACAGGATCGTCCGCGAACCAGCCTCAGCAGTAACAACACTAACGGTGCTTCTGCTGCCGCCTCCTCCTCTTCCGCCGCCGCCGCCGCCGCAGCGAAAGACTCCGCTGTCGTTTCCGATGAGGAGGAGGAAAAGCCGAAGCGGAATCGCGGCAGAAGCTTCACATTCTCCCGAGCGAAAAAGGAAAAGGAGCAGCAGCAAGGCCGCTCCACGTCAAAGGCTCGCTCGTCGTCAAAAGCCCGCTCATCATCGAAAAAGTCCACAAAGGGGGAGAGCACGTTGGGCCGCCATTTCAGAAACAAGTCAGCCGACAGCGTGGCCAGCGACCGGCCGATTTCGAGCGGCAACTCGTCTGCTGGGAGCACGTTGCTATCCAAGATCAAAATGCAGCAGGGCCCGGCCGACTATGTCGCGTACCTTAGAAAGGTGCGCCAACCGCAGCAGTTTGAGGTGGGCAAACTTCACAAACTAAGGTTGCTGCTGCGGAACGAGACCGTTGCCTGGATCGAAGAGTTTATCCAACACGGGGGGATGAAGGAAATCGTCGGGCTGCTGAATCGCATCATGGAGGTGGAATGGAGGTAAGTTACCATGTCCCGTCACAAAACGTTTCTCTTTTCTTTCATTTTGTTAACCCTCGTCTTCTCTGCTCTCTCTCTCTCTCTCTCTCTGTCTGTGACTTCATCCGTCTAACCTGATAAAATAGAGAGGAGCACGAAGATGCTCTCCTTCACGAGAATCTCCTCTGTCTCAAGGCCCTGTCCACCACGGCAAAGGCCATGGAGTATCTCCACTTGGTCCAGGCGGACCTCTTCCCAAAACTACTACACCTACTCTTCGACCCCGAAAAGAAGGGCCCCAGCGAGTTTACTACGCGCAATATTGTCACGTCGGTACTGTATACGTACATCGAGTCCGCCTCTGCTGCCGAGCGCGTCATCAGAGCTAGGAGCGTCCTGAGACACCTGCGGGACCCAGAGCCGGAGGAGTCAGCTCGACCGCTCCCCTTCGTCTTGGAAATGAGACAAGACCGGCCTTACCGCGTGTGGTGCAAGGAGGTAGTCAGCGTGACCAAGGAAGTCTTCTGGATCTTTCTCCATCACCTCAACGTGGTGGCGCTGACGGGCGACCCGGACAGCTCAGGCGATGCAGGCATGGGCCGGCTTACCAACAACGACGACGAGCAGTATGCATACATGCGCCGCCATTTCCCCCAAGAAAAGGCCCCGGTGGCCGCTGCCCCTTATGTGGGCGGCGTGGAGTGGGACGCGACCAATTACCTCGCGTCTCACCTGGACCTGATGAATGCCATCCTGGCCTGCACTCTGACGGCCGACGACAGGAACCGCCTTCGAGCCGACCTTCGAATTTCGGGCTGGGAGCGCTGCATGGGCGGCAGCCTGCGCCTGTGCAAGGAGAAGTTTTACGGCAGCGTCCACACCGGCCTGAGGACTTGGGTTGCCGCCGCCGCAGAGGACGGATGGGACGTCAAGGACGTGAGATACGGGCCGCCTGCTGATGCCCGGTCCCCGGTCAAGTCTGGCTCTCCGCGAAAAAAGGTTGAAGAGCCGGCACCAAAGCTCGACATGCCCAAGCTCAACTTTAGCTCAAAGAAGACACCACAGCCGCCTCCACAGGATGGTTGGTTATGAGGCAAATGATGGGAAACTTGGTTTTTTTTTTTTTTTTTTTTTTTTTTTTTTTTTTTTTTTTTACGTATTTTGGAGAAAATATGCCGTGTCTGCAACATGCGTGGTGGCGTGGCTCTATGTTTTTCGACGACGTAAAAAAAAAAAGGAAAAAAACCGCCTCCAAGGACCAAGGAAAAAATATATGCAAGAAAAAAAAAACTAAACAATCAGAGAAGATTGCCAATGGGGGTATTTTTTATTGCTGGCGTCTCACTCCCTTCTCCCTGAACTCATGGGGCAACAACAAAACCCGGGTCGATGTGGAGAAATATTGGGTAGTGGCAAGGATCTTTTTCTTCTTCTTCTTTTTTTGTTCTCTCTTTTGTTGAAACATTGGGGCAAGGGTTCTTCTGTATGATTGCATGTTCATGAATTAATGACACGACTAAGCCTGCGGGCCAACTTCATCTATAGGTATTAACGAAATTTGAGCCAACAAGCTTTGCTCCCAACTCATGAGATTTAAAGATTTCTTTCCGTAACCAAGTTATTCCAAAATAGGATGCTCCGGTAAGAGTAGAAGGGGGGAGGAGCAGGCCCTGAATATCCTATATCATTTCAGAAGAAACTTACCTTTCCCTCGCTCTGGGCCCGCTGACTTGCTGCTCGTCTCACGCTCACCGATGTAGTTTAAACGCTTCATAGACCGACATGCCCTTCGAAACGTCCTCTTTTACCTTGTCATCCGCAGCAACAAGACCAGGTAACAGCTCTAGAACCTGGTCGATCTTATCTCGGGGAATAATCACAACTCCGTTGTCTGGGTCGCTGAAAGCAACGTCGCCCGGGTTGATGTCGACCCCATTCACCTGGACCGTCACCTGGGTCGCCCAGGGCACGCTGCCGCCGCCAGATCCTACGGTGGAGGTGCCGTAGCCCCAGATCTGCAAAGCTTAGGTTGGTGAAAAAGGGGGGGGGAGGTGTGTCAAGGAGTTGAGGGCGCCAAGGAAGAAGAGGAAGGAAGGGGGGTGCTCACATCAGGTTGCAGGGGGCTGAGGGAGGAAACGGGGAATGATGGTGAGGGGTTCTTACAGGCAGATTGGTGCTTCTCAACTCGTCCAGGTCTCTCACTCTTCCGGCAACGATGATGCCTGTTACCTGGCGGACTTTCATCCTGAGGGCCATGATGCCGCCGCAGACTGCGTTTGTTTGGCCCGGAGGCTGCTTAAGCACGGCAAAGGTGCCAGGCTCGGCCAAGTCAGCCCAATGGACGTCCTTGGGGATGTTTTGCGGCGGGAGGCTGCCACCGCCCTCGCTAAGGCCGGCCGGCTGCCCCTTTGGAGCAAACAAGACTGTGAATACAGGAGCGACGGTGACCCGTGACTGAGTAGCTTGGCTCGCTTGCTGTGGGCTGTATACTACGAGGTCGGCAATGTAGCCCGCGCCGGGAACTTTGAGCTTCAGCAGGGCGTCCGAGATATCACACGCCGAGTACTTTCCGAGCTGCGCAATGATGCTGCTGGAAAGCGGCGACGACTGTGACTGGGCCATGGCGTGTGTGCTATGATGTCCGGTATTCTGATATCTATCGAAGGGGGATGATCTCACGTTGGCATGTGACACCAAAGCCGTCCAGATATCAAAACAAGGGCTGGCCGCTGGAAACTGACGGAGGCTTCTGCCGCCACTGCTACGGGGTCCCGGGGGGGATATGCAGCACCAAGTCTGGTGCTATTTACAGCAACTTTGCTGGTGAGTCAAGGAGCTCTCCTCTCCTGTCGTGTCCTGTGGTGCCCTGTCGGGGCTTGTCTCGCCGTAGTCGGGCTGAGTCGGCCGAGTTATCGGAGCGCGAACGCACGAATGAGAAGCACCTGAGGGGCGAGAAATAAGTCGGTGAGCGCAACCAACTCGACTGGCCCGGGGGTGGGTTGAGGCCGGTGGTGATGCGAAGGAGAAGTGGAAATGAGATGAGCAGTTGAGGCTGGGCCAGGCCGGGTTACCTTGACCGAGTCGCCACAGACCAGGGCAAGCGGTGCAGATGATTCGTACCTGCCTCGGGGGCTGGACGCTGGACGATGATGCCTCAGGCGGCCGGTTTTTGTGGCGAGCTAGACAGGCAGGGACGCAGGGACGCAGGAAAGAAAGCACATAGGTAGGTAGGCAAAGCAAGGCGGGCAGGCAAAGCAGGCAGGTAGGACCGGGCCAGCAGACGATGGCAGGTCGGGGGGCAGGCAGGAGCGATGGAGGGCTGGCGGGCTGAGGGAAGCATGGAACTGGAAGCGGAAATACCTAGCGGCGGCGGCAATTGGAGGAAGCGCTGAGGTGTACGAATACAACTCTTGGTACGCGTACAGGTAAGATATAGATAGACTGTGCTGAATTGGTACTAATAAGACATATTAACACATACCTATTGCAGTTATAGTTGCTTAGCAGCATGTAGACGCAGCAGCTTGTCAATGAGAGTCGAGTAGAATCGAGTCCAGTCAAGTTGAGCCGTGGGCAATGCTCGGCACTGGTTGTCGTCGCCAAGCGGCATGTGTCAATTGGAGCTACGTCAGTTGTTGACCGGATGGAGCTGTGGATAAGGCCAGTCCAGTCCAGTCCCATTTGCATGTGGCGTCCATACAGTACGGCTGTATGCCTACTTGGTACTAATATTAACACAAGTTGCAGGTAGCATTCATGTATTGCACAAGGAGTCGAGTTGCACAGCAGCCAGCCATCGCATCTGGTGAGTGAGATGGCTGGGACACAGCACGGACGGCATGGCCAGTCTCTCAGGTTCTCCGTGCTTCCATGCCTTGTCCTCGTTCTTCCATTCTCCCCCAGTCTCCGGGTCTACAGTGTCTGCAGAACAGATAAGGAGAATAAGAAAGAACCTTAGTACTTGGACGAGAAACAAGACCCTAAGCAAAACTAGAGTCCAGCGGCCGTTTCACGGTGGGGGTTGCAGCAGTGGGGCTTTTTCTTCTCAACTCTCTTCCTGGCCGGAGGAGCTCAAACGGGAGCCGCCGTAATAGCCCGGGCCGCCCAATCAGGCTCCGTACCATCCCGTACGGCCTGCTGGGCCAGCATGTACAAGCACCTCTGCATATCCCCTCTGGCTCCCCCTTGGCTCCCCTCTGGCTCCCCTCTGGCAGAATTCGGTGGAAGAGGGGGGCTCGATAGGCTTGGAGAGTTGTCGGGCAATCGGTCCTGCAGATGATGCCACATTGGTTACAGTTGGCCCCATGGGAGCTGCATCCAGAGTTTGTACCTGAATTGCCTGGACGTGGGATCAAGGACCTTGCTCGTGGGGCTGATACAATACGAACGTGTATGTACAATATGTACAGTCGGGTAGCTTCATGCTCACTCTCTTAGCGACCAGACAACTACTCACCACCTGAGGCTGGGAGTGCTACCTTGGCCCCCCTTTAACAAGGAGCCTTCTGGCACCAATTTGCCTGGAAATGGAAAACGGGCGTGGATTGCGCTAATCGCAGGATCGTGCATTTCCCTCCTTGGAAGGCGCATAGCAATGGGTGACAACAGAAGCAGCAGCAGCAGTAATATAAGAACAAGCGGAACGCCAGGGAAACGTTAATACGAGAACCGCGTGAAGGATCCTAGACATGCATGGTGAGGCTGGACACGAAGCGACTCCCCCGATTTGCTACGACGTCTCTCCGCGCTCCAGCCAGCGTCCAGAGTTGAGGCCAGGGCAAGGGGTAATGGAGGGTCGGCTGAAGCCAAAGCGTACAAGCAAACCTCCTAGGGGAGGGCGGGAGCGACGGGAGCGATGGGTTGAAGAAGCGCCCTATTGTGACCGGTGAGCTAGCAGCATGTGCGTTGGGACATGTGTGGCGGGCTGAGGGCTGGATCTGTGTGAAACGTGATGCTGATGCCGTGACAAGCCGGCGCGAAAAAAAAAAAGGTGAGGTGTCAAGGTGTGTCGAACTTGTAACTATTGAACTCTATGACATCTCGATCGACGATTGCAGCAAAAAGATACTTGTACTTGTAATATACGAGTGTGAGTGAGCAGCATCTCTCGTCCATTATATCGCCTGACTTGTGCGGGATTCGTGGGCCAGTCGGAGCCTCTCCGAACCGGCGCCAGAGGGGCAAAGGCACGACTGTACGGAATTGGCAAGGCAAGGACGTTTCTGTTGTGTTGAACTCGTCAGATGCGACAGGGGGCCGCAAATGCGAATCACAGCCTGCCACAATGACAGCGACGAGACTGGCAGAAGCAGGCAACGAAAATAGCCGTCACCGAATGGCTGGATGCTGGGGCCTCGCTTACCCTTGCGCAGCCGATACCAGGGTCGGACTAGGCAGAGTAGCAGAGCTTGATGCTTGAATGTAACTGCAGATCCAGCCAACCCAGGGCCACGTCGAGGCGGCATCAATGTTGCAATCTGGAGAAACGGATAGTCGTACGCCCAGTGGTAGCAGGCCAATGGGCTCAAAAAGAATCCATTGACTTGCCAAACACATCACACGTATCCTAACGTACATAAGGTGCATAAAGTATCCAGTCAGCAGAGGTGGTTATCAGTACCTGTATGTGATAATTCCAAATTCCACTGGATTCATCTCACAGACTCGACCGACATCATCAACGCTACCTGGCAGGCATTAGATCGATGACCGATTTGGTGGTGGTGTGCCTCCAGACTCTTCCATGCTGTCTCCCGCGCCCCTCCCTCCCCCCCCGGCGCGCCCCCCCTTTTTTCTTCTCTGACCCCTCCCATCATTTCAACGACGCAAAGCTGCATACAAAGACAAGCCACCGACTCTTGCTGTTGGCTGCTCCAGGCGCGTTGATTCGCCTCAACTGAAGCTCAACTGCACACTTATAGTACGTCACCTACATCTTACCGGGATCCAGGAAGTAAGTCCGTGGGAGGCCCTTGTGCTTCGCGCGGGGCACACATTGGTGGTAACGCGAAGGGCCATGCACAGCATCTCGTATCAAAATCTGCTGTGCCCCCCCGTCGCCAACTAGCCAGGGCAAGCAACCAAAAGCATATGCAGCCTAAATCAGGGTTTTGAGGGATACACAGGATGTCAGTTCGCATCTCGTGTGCCCACCGTCATTTAGCCATTGTTGCTATTCTTATTCTTCCCCCCCATCTGCCCTGCAAAGCCAAGTTGCTGCTGCTGCTGCTGCTCATTCGATGCTTTTCTATGCAATTCGCCGTTTGCGGACATGAGTGTGCCCGAATGGCCTCCACAACGATTGGCAATGTGACGAACGCACAGCACAGAGAATATGACGAGGACATTCGATGAATGTCTCATAGCTGGACATGCATATGCAAGTATCGTATCGCAAGGCCACGGGTGCTGCCACCGTTACTCATACCCCCCCCCCCCCCCCCTTCGATCTGGGTGGCATGTATTACCGAATGCTTTTTGTAGGGAGAGTTGGAGTTGCATTGTCACGAGGAGAATGGAGCCAACAGCCGCAGAGCCGGCGAGTCGGGTCCGTTGGCCATTGTTACTTTTAACTCCGTGCTGCCTGGGTTCGATGCCATGTGTGATCGTCTCCCCCAGACTTTATTCCCAAACACGCCCCCTTTCCCCCCCGCCTCTTTAAATCCCCCTGAACACTTGACTAACCTTTCGGAGTAATCGCCCATCGCTCCAAGATAAATCCCCGATTCGAACATCTCGAAGTGACAACAGTCAAAGAGAGGCTCTAGGCAATGCAAGGAGTACATACGGGGTAAGCTCGACACCACTCCGAAAGGCATGGTTTGCAGGGTCAGGACCAGTCGCCATTGGCCACGCGACGGCTGCCACCCCCATCCGGCGAGTCGACCAATTGTCAAGACGAGAATCCTTGTATCGAGGTGCTGCACAAGCTGCGCGTTCACCTGTTAGCTCCCGCGTGGTTCTCCAGTCTTAGCTGGCGCGCATCGAGCCAGATGATGCAGGCTCTGCGTCGCGGAGACGCGGGCCTTGATGTACAAGGGCTGCTGGCCGGTGGTGAGATCGCCTGACTGAGGCGAGTCAGGAAGAGGGGGGGCGTGTACTCGTAGACGTAGAGGGCAGAGAGCTCCACGGCGGGCAGACTCGACTGTTGCAACCAGTGAAGAAAAGAATGCCCAACAGCCCGCTGCCCTGGACGACCGAATGGGCGCGTGCCGTCGAGCGGCGAGAATCGAATTAAGGTTGTACAGGCCTATCGACTGATCAGCAGTCCCCAGCCATTATAGTGGCGGGCAGAAACGAGCTATGGGGCCGGTCCCCTCTAGCCCTGGCCTATGGAAGCCGGGAGCAGAAGCGTGGCTGTCCTGCAGGCGCTAATCTTCTAGCAAAGGTACGAAGTAGGTACCAGGGCCGAAGTGTTTTTAGGGGAGGGGAGGGGAGGGGAGGGGACCACATGCAGCCGCTCGCGGTGTCGGTCTGAGCTGTCAGGGCTATGCTTTATACAGAAGATTGAGCATTGCTAGTCACTTCCGCATGGGGCACCTTGCTTCTTAGTCCTGAGAGTGTATCAACATTGCCCATCTTGGCTGTGTGCTTTTGCCTGTGGGCAAATTGGGCTGTTGCTGAGTCATGGTTGATGGAGCAGCCAAGGCATGAGAGGTGCGAGGTGGTACACGCTGCCGATAGGTGGGAGACAATGGATCCTTGGTGTCAGAATTTTATTACATGTCAATTGCTATTTTGCACTTGGGCAGGTGTTGTGCGACGGGCAGGGATGGAGATGGGATTCCTCTCAGCGCGCAATGGGCCGCTGCTGGCCGAGTTGGGGAGCAGCAGATCAAATATGATGATGGGCTGGGCTGTCATATGCCATATAGGCGCACTCACTACCGTCGCAGCATCTTATCGCCAGATTGAGCCATTGAGTGTACTCGTACGGCCGGTCGCTTCTTGTCGCAGCGGCAACGGAAGACGCGGGGGTGTCTATTCGAGCAGGCATACACTACTTACCAAGGGCCAATTGATTGGATTGATGATCCGTCTGCCTGCTAGTGTTACGGAGAAGCAATTACTCTACTGTACTGTACTGTACTGTACTGTACAGTCCAGCAGCAACAGCAAGGAAGACTGACACAAGTCGGTGGAAACGCAGCAAGGTTCGATGCTGGCGATGGATCCTTGGACCAGGCACTAAGGCTAGTACCCTCTCAGCCGCCATTAAAGAAGTGGAGGCGGTAAGGGGCCCTGCCTTGTCCTGTACCCAGGCTTTGGTAGCACCCTTGGTTGAAAGGCGAGTCGTCAATTGTTTGCGACAGGCGAGCTACGGCAGAGTCCGGCATCTATTTACTCGTGCTAGATATCTGCCTGGCAGCTGGGCTGGACTGCAATGAAGTGGTGTCAAGGCATCTATGAGCTTGCAACCTCTACAGCATTGAAGTTGGTGCCCATCCAGAGCATCAAGCGACTTGGGTACATGTACTTGTGACTCTGTTTCTGCAAGCATGCATGTACGAGCAGCATCGAACCCTTTTAAGTTGTCGCAACAAGACAGACAACTCAATTGATGCTGGAGACTAATACTGCTGGTTATGACCCTTTGGTATTAGTGCCAGCGAGAATCCGCCAAGATGCTTGCCGTACCTAGCTGCGCCGTTCTCCGTGTGCATCTTTTGTGGATAGCTCGGGAATCCTTGCTCCAGCCAGGCCCAGAGAATTCCTACTGTATTGATCCGTCCATTCAATGACTTGAGCAGGCCCCCAGCGCTGAATCAGTTCAGTCTATCGTTTGACGGAGAGAGGGAGTTCTTCGTGAATACCAAGTAGAGTGAGTACGTACGAGCACTTATATCACCTGTACAGGTACCAGGCATGTACTCGTACTCTTAAATTCAAACTGTCCATCAAATGTTGATAGATGGATTAGGTACATGCACTGCACGCTCACTCAACTTGTCTTGTGCCCCGAATTTAGCACCAACCGCGCCGAGGATGACATACGCCCGTCCTCTCCAGCCTGCCGCCTGACAGATCACCTTACACAGCAGCATCCAAGGCCCAGGCGCCGCCGTGCAGTTTCTTTCCCCCCACACCCCTCTCTGGCTCCGTCTTTTGCCTTTCTCCTCACTCACTCGTCGCTTTTTTTTCCAATTTTTTTTTTTTTTTGCTTCTGGTCGTCTCGTCACAACCGCTTCCAACGCCCACACCCCCAGCCACTCTTTTTTTTTCCCCTTCCCCTTCTCCTCTTTTGGTCCTGTCGCCTTCTTCTCCCCCGTTTGGGCCGCCCAACGTTGAGCGCCTGCGCCGGCCCCACCACACTGGCAACAGACATTGAACAGGGTCTGTCGACAGACGCTTGCGAGATCTCCTGCTAGTACCAGCTCCAGCACCTCCCAGCTTGCCAGCCCAGCCCAGGACAGACACAGAACACACCAGCTGCACTGCTGCTGCACGGCGTGCCTGTACGTGGACGGTCCATCGAGCTGCTCTAGCCCAGCGATCCGGATAGGAGCTAGGGTTTGCTCGAATACCCTTGTCGGAGAGAAAAAAAAACAATGTCAATAAAGTAAGCCTCCTTCGCGAGCCCGCCGTCGTCCCGTCTCTTTTCTCTCGTTTCCCTTGTCCCCATCCTGCCGCATCTCTTGTTCACTGTCCCCTTTCCATCTTGGTCGTCCGGTGCCTCCCAATCATTGCAGCTGGCGCGGCTTCAACGTCGCCTGGCTCGAGTCCTCCAGACTATTTAATCTTCTCATCACTCTCCTTCCTCTCCCGTCTTTCCCCCTTCTCTCTTCTTATTCTTGCCCGTCTTCGTCTGCCTTCCTATACAGGAGCAAGCTAGCTTCGTCTCCGGTCCTCTCTCTTCTGCTGAGCCTCTCCTTTACCTTGTCTTGCTTTGTCCTGACCCTGACCCTGCCTTACCTACCTGTCCATAACCACCTCCTCCATCATCACGTCTGTTCCGCATCGTTTGCCTTTTGCTCGCCTGCCAGAAAGTTGTTCTGGTCAACGGCTTCCTTCTGCCCCGCTGTCGAGCCCAGAGGTTCATGGAACCATGTGCCTGGGCCCCGCCCCACGATGAACAATCCTCATGACTATCTTATCCCGAGCGCCACGAGCGCACCTCCCCCGCGGCCGATCGATCCTGACAATGCCGATAGTTGGGTAATGCTCAACCAGGGCGGATTCGTGAAGCTGCAGAATGAATCAATCCTGTACAAGCTCGATTCGCGCATATCATGCGAACTGTCTGTCCCCCCGGAGCTAAGAGCTCGCTGCGTCCCGTTCCAGCGCAAGAGTGACAAGGGAGCGCTTTTCCTAACCAGCAAGCGGGTTGGTGAAGCCTTTAAGAAACGATTCCGTATGGCCTGGGCGCCTGTGAATGCTAACGTGCCTGGCAGATCATCTACCTCCCGGCAAAGCCAACCCAGGAGCCAAAGTTCGAATCCTTCAGCGCTCCCATCCTAAAGTTCCAAGACTCAACCACCTCCTCGTCCATGTGGTGGGGATGGGTTTGGAAGTCAGACTGCATTCCGGTGTCAGGCGGTGGAATCCCGCCGGAGCTGCCTCGCGTTGAGGTCAAGTTCACCTTCTCGGATGGCGGCATGATGGAGTTCAACGAGGCTTACATTGGCCTGCGCGAGCGTCTCTTCCAATACCAGGAGATGCGCAGGGAGCTGGACGGCAGCGTTCCAGACGAACCTCTGCCTGCGTACGAGGCCGAGGGTGGCCGCCAGAACCCGACGTCGTCAGACCAGCTGGCCGTCCCACCACCGAACCGCTCAGACAGCTCCGCGAGCCGCCGTGCTCCCAACGAGCCGCCGCCAAACTACGACGAGGCGCAAGCCCAGCAACTCAGTAACCGACTAGAAGACCACATTCGTGGCGAGGTCGACCGTGGTGCCGAAGAAGAGTAGACGGAATAATTTGCGTGCTCCGTAGCGAAGCCAAGCCTGGGCGAAACGATTAATGAGACTACGAACAATCTCTGTTGTGATTTTGCGCTTGCTTCTCTGTGGAATGGACCAACTTGAACAGCTCGGTTTAGTCGCCGTAATATGTTGCTTTTGGATGGATTTGGATGGCGCCGGAAGCACAAGTACTATTATATTCGAACCATGGGTTTTACTATTACAGATGGACAAGGGGGTTTATTAGAGCCCGCCCGGCCCTACAGTTGCAGGGTCTGGCTTGATGAAATGCCAGTTTTTGTTTTTGGGATTCACTACTTTAAGCCGTTGCATCTGTCCCACCCTTGTGTGATATCCTCTTTCGTTGACGTTTCACTTTGCACACGACGTCAGGTCCCCCGTTGTCCTGGCTGTGGATGTAAGGGTGATACAGCCCCCCAGCTGATCGGAGATCTTAACCCCCCCAGTCCTTGAGTGAGGATCAGCCAAAAAGGGCAACCCCAGCTCTGCCAATAACCTCCCGACGCTACCACAGCTAGCTTGTCTGGCTTTTGGCTGACAAAGATGAAAGTAATGTGACATGTCCCGTGACTGTAGCCGGCCGGGTCGGGCCAATCAAAATGCCTCAATTCCGGATCAGCTTTTCGCGAATTTGACCGACAGCTTCCGATCTGCCAATACGCTCACCCAAAACCGTACGATACCGCACACGGAAACCGATCACACGGCGGCATCACCACTCGCCAAACCATCGCAATGGGTATCTGGGACGCTTTCTCCGAGATTGTTGAGGCGGTGACGCCATGGAGTGTTGTGGAGGCCGAAGCTCCGGCTGAGGAACCCAAGGTAGGTGGGATGTGTGTGCGGCATGGGACGAAAAAACTACACTTGGGCAGCTCTGCAGCCATTTGGCCTTCTTGTCATTTTGCGGCAAACCAGGATGAGCGGTCAAATGGCTCTGCGTTGTCGAAGTGTAGTCCCATTCCTGCATGAAAGCTCAGTTTTCAATGGATCTTGGGGCTGATTGACATCACAGGAGGCTCCCGAGGCCAGCGTAGAGGAGACCAAGGACGAGCCCGAGGAGGAACCCGCCGCCGAGGAGGACGAGGAGGAAGAGGAAGAGGAGGACGAGGACGAGATCAAAGACCCCAAGGAGGAGCTCGAGGAAGGTTCGTCAATTGTTCCATCCCCGTCTTGTTCTTTTTTTTTTTGGCGCAATGTCGTCTTTGAGAAGAAACCCGCGGCCGCGGTGCGGGGCGAGGCATTTCCGCTTTTCATACGCATCCGGATGCCGACGACAATTGTTCTTTCTTATGGGCGCTATTTGCTGACACGGAGTGTTTTTCCAGAGTGCAAGAACTCTCCCCAGTGCTCCCCCGCCAAGCACCACTTCGACGAGTGCGTTGAGCGAGTCCACCAGCAGGAGAGCGAGGGTGAGGCCAAGGAGGATTGCGTCGAGGAGTGTACGTGGCTCACTCATATTCCCCCATTGTTTGTGTCATGAATCGCAAGAGTGCTGCACGGCGACTTGATTATTATGATTCATGACTCACGATGTTTCTATGTTCTGATAGCTGACTTGAGCTCTTTAGTCTTCCACCTTGCTCACTGCGCTACCGCATGCGCCGCCCCTAAGCTGTGGTCCAAGCTGAAATAAATGTTTCTTGAAACAAAAATGAATCATACACCCGACGAAGCATGCCCGAAACCAAGGAAGGAGTTGAAGGAAGAAAAAAAAAAGGGTGTCGATGTAGCGGGCAAAACGCTCAATTACCGTGTTGGGGGTATGCATGTTCATCATATGATCAACTCTTCCGATGGTCAACGACAACTACAGCAGCTTTTGCCATCCCGGCGGAACTGCCCTGTGTGTAATCTTACGCTCAGCGAGCCATGAAAATAGAATTTTTCTCTCTTGCTTGCTTTGGTCCAGCGTTTATTTAATTGCTTCTCTCACTTTGTGATGTTGCTGTTACCTCTGCGATGCTAACCAGGTTCACAACACACAAGTATGACTTCTGTCGATCTCGAGTTTGGGTCATGATGAAGCGCAACGGCGCTGTTGTGCTCCTATCTTTCTTGTGTGCCGTGCCAGCAAAGCTACATGACGAACTTATTTTTCATTTTTTGCATATACTCACTTTGGTGGTTGAGCTGATATGTTGATTCTACTGAGCTGCTTTATCAATCTTTGAAAAAGGCACTCCGTCAAATGAATTCCTAGATATAGCAATGAGGCCAACATTGAGCTCGTGCTCGAATTATACGCTGTGATCATCTCAAACATTGATATTATATAAAGTGATTCGATCAACAAGAAGCTGGTTTCATAGATTAATCAGCTGAGAGGACCCCCATATAATCTAATGGCATGAACATCAAAATATTCATTTTCCCCCATCATGTTACACCCGGCAGGCTTGTACTGCTCAGCCTCGTACCGTACAACCGTCGCCCCAATGCAATCTTCCGCCAGTTGGGAAAAGAAAAAAAAACACTCGCATCAGGCCAGAAGCAAACATCGAATGACCAGGGAAAAGGGAGAAAAAAAAAGACTTCCAAAAACGCCCGTTTGCTGCTGCTGCTGCTACTCTTCGTCGTAATGATTCGCTCGGTTTTCACAAAGAAATCGCGCCCCTTCTATTCTCTCGGACGTGGAGCATGCCCTGTAGACCGCAAAACACAAAGAATCCCTGAGCGAAAATTAGCAATTTGGAGCCACACCATGTTTTAAAAACCCGGTTCGAGAAGACGCACGATGTAGACGAAGACGGCGGTGAAGACGGTGCGAGAGACGGCTTTGCCGTCGGTAGGGTCGTTGGTGCTGCCCATGAGCTGCTCGTGGTTGGAGCGGAAGAGCAGGGCGAGGACGCTGAGGATGATGATTGCGAAGAAGGACATGACGGTGCTGCCAGGAATCACGAGACAATGGTTAGCTTGGATCTTTCCCCCAATAAACCTCTTGCTACAGCTCAGGTTCTATTTCGCGAGAGACGGAAACGGCATGCCGAAGGCTGTTTTTGACGTACCACGACCAAGCTTGCATTGAACTAACGACGGGCTTCATGATGGGCGAATTGGGGGGAGGCGTGCGAGTTTCAAACACGCGAAATCGGAAGACGGGACGTATTGATTTGGCGATTCGACTTCGGAAAAAAAGTAAAAGAGAAGCGAAGAGGAGCAAAAGGGAAAAAAAAAGAGGAACAAAAGAGCCTCGTGTAAAAGCTCCGTAGTTTTGTTGTGTTCTCCGAGGTCTTGCGAATATGCAGAGTTGCGTAGCTTCGAGATTCCCAATGGCGCAACTACCTAGGTACCTACCAAAGTTGCTGGCACGCGAGCTACCCGAGAATACGCCGGCGCGTTGCGGGAGGTGAGTTTGCGGCCTTGGATGTCAGGCGGCGAGGTTTCGGGCTGCTATACTGGACTCCGGTTGGTAGGCGCGCGGAAATGGCGGGCCTCGCCCATCCTTTAAGCGCCCAGCGCCGGAGGTGCGCAAGTACCTACGTACTGCGTTTATAAGACCATTTGCTCCTCTGCTTCGCTGCCGTCTTCGGAAACGCGGCACTTTGAAACGAGGTGTTTCCTTTTTAGCGGGGGATTTACATGCGTCTGTTTGATCTTCTGGGCTATTTTGATGTTTCTTGCATTGGCCATGTTTCGTTTGACCGCGTGCGAAGGGGGCGGGAAGAGGTAGAGAGAGGGTGAGTGCCGGTAGGCTCTGAAGGGGCTGAGAGGGATAGGTACGAATCCAGGCTTATTGTTGTACAAAATCCTTGAAAAGCAGTGGAAGGGGATGGCTATTAGCATGGCTTAGTGGCGAAGCTGCAATTGCTTGTTTCACAGCGTGCACGAGGCGAGATATTCGAAAACTTGGCGGCGAAATCCATCCAAGCCATCTTTACACTGGTGTAAGTGCCATTGCCAACGCAATATGTTGGTAGAGAGGCAACCTACATGTACCCTCTCCCTCTAAGCAACGGCAACAGACCACCTGCACACAGCCACCACTCACTCCTACATACTGCAAAATCCAACTACGAGGATACAGTAGAGATGCACGGGTCTATGCGGCTGCTGTTTGGCTTACAGTACCTTGAGTACGCACTTCATCCCTGTCTAAAGGAAGCAACTTTTAGGCTGAGCCGGCCCACCCAGTGTCGCATCACGGCTCGGCTGGCCGCCTATCAATCTCATCCAGCCAGGGGGGGTTCCCTTGCGCAAGTCTCGAGTCGCATCGGCTGCCCTCGCCCGCCCAACCAGCCGTCGTGGCCTCGCAGCGTTTGGGGGCAAGTACTGTACTGGTACTATTTTCAATGGCAGGCAGGGCTACAATATGGGTGCAGACCGGAAGCCGGCAGTCTAGCATGTATTTTTTTTTTTTTTTTTTTTTTTTTTTTTGGCTGCGAATGGGTGTGAAACAATGGCAGTGCTGATGTGAGGCCTGGGAATATAAAAGGGAATGAATGGGTGGTAGACATGGATGTAACAACGCCTTTGTGTGCCAATCTCTCTTTGTTGTTTTTTTTTTTTTGCTGCTGCTGCTGCTGCTGCTGCTGCTGCAAGGTCCCTTTCTTTTCATTTCTTGTGTACGAGTGTGTGTTTCTGTGGGAGCCGGCTACCAACAGATTTGAACAAACGAACAGACAAACAAATAGTTGACATTCTTCATTTCATTTTTCGTCGAGAATATATCGGATCATCATTTAGGAGTATATCAAGGACGCAAACAGCCCTGTTCATCGGCCACGAAGCGAGAACGAGACCATCGATTGCTGTCTCACTTCGCTACAATCCCGTCCTCCAAGTAACCTTGCCTTGCCACTATTTGCTACCGAGGGTGGGAAGAGACGAAAGGGCTTAGGACTCTGAAAGTCAGGTACGTGCATGGATCTTATCGGGATGGAGGATGGGATGCCCTGAATGTCTTGAGCAAGAGCTGTCTCTGAACTGTCTGCCCTTGACCTTGCTTTGATGTTCACTCATATCCTGCTTGCTTGCCTTCCTGTTCGTCTTTTTGTTCAGACATATAATTGCTTGGCGTTTCCCTGTTCACCTGGTTGCTTTGCCACTTTCTTCTTTGTCTCTTCACTTATTGCATCGTACTTATATGGTCAGCAGCACCAAGTTATCCAAGTTATCCAAGTTATCCCAATAATACTTGATATCATTCGTTACATTACCGAAAACCACCAACTTTCCCTCTCTTCACCTCTAAAATGCGCGCCTCTGGAGTTTTGACTATCCTTTCTCTCGCCGTGTCGAGCTGCGTCGCAGAGAAAGATGCCCCAGTCGTAACCGGCAATCCTCAAAGCGTCGAATACAAGGCCACTCTACCCAAAAAGCCCTTCTTCGCCGGCGCTGATCTGGCGGGCAACGTCAAGGGCTCTGTTTCCGCCGTGGCTGCTCCAGGCGGCAAGGGCGTCAGGTTCAGAGTCCAATTCGAAAACTTCCCCAAAAGCGGCGGCCCCTTTAGTGAGTTTTGTTTGCTTCTTTTGCTTCCCTGGCCAAAGGCGATGCGACGGCCGTGATAGTGGCTAACCAAACCCCCTTTTATGCAGTGTACCACATCCACGAAGAGCCGGCTACCAATGGCAACTGTACGACGACCCTGGCTCATCTAGACCCGTATCATCGCGGCGAGACGCCTGCTTGCGATGCTTCCAAGCCCGAGAGTTGCCAGGTCGGTGATCTGAGTGGCAAGTACGGCAAGATCATCTCGGATCCCTTCGTGGCCGAGTACTTTGACCTCTACACCTCTCTTTCGCCCGACAACCCGGCCTTCTTTGGCAATCGATCGATCGTCGTCCATTATGCGAACAAGACGCGGCTGACGTGCGCCAACTTTGCCAAGCTGCCGGTGTCCAGTTCTACCACAAAGTCGCATACAGCCACCAGTGCTCATCATTCGGTCCATGGCCCCCTTGCTACCGGTTCTCCTCATAATGTCACTGGCGCTCAGAACACCACAAGTCATCACCATCCCACGGGCACTCATTACACCACCGGTTCTCACCACACCACAAGTGTCTCTCCTACAGGTGCTGCCACTCTGACCGGCGTCGTCACCATCACTTCGACCAGCTATGCTACCGTCCCTCCTGAGATCACTACAAGTGCCACGTCATCCATTGCTCCTTTCCCAGGAGCTGCTTCAGGTAATAGAGTGTCTGTCTTCTCTTTGTTGAGTGGCGTTGTTGCTGTCATGTTCTTCTCCCTGTGAGACACTAGAAGTAATAGGCCTGGTACAGGAACAGGAGTGAGTATGTACGGAGCTGAATATGGGCGTCTTTTTTTCTTCTTTTCTTTTCTCATACACATTTAATGATGGACGATTTCTTTGCTTTTTTGAGCTGGCTCTTCAGGTAGATTCAGGTAGACATCCGAATTTCATTTCCCTTTTCAAATGGTTGGGGTGGGAACATGCTGCAAGTTTGTGTTTAGCGGGCAGCGGCTGAACAACAGCAAGCAGCAGGAAAAAGGAAAAAAGAATTCACTAATACATGGTTACATTTTTAATCTCCTTCTGCCGGCTTCATTGGTCCGTAAAGGCAGGGCAACTGTTAAAAACGAGGCTGGTTGGTCTTGCAGCGCCCCCATGCAGGCAAACGATAACTGTCTGCCAATAGTTTCTTTTGATGTCCTTCTCCTTGCTTCCAAAGCGCACATGCAGTGACAGCTCATAAAACAGTAGCCAAGGCCCGCTTGTTTGGGCCGCTCAGAGGAGGAAAAGTGTACGAATACCGGTTGTAAGAATTATAAATTGGGCTACCTCCAAGTTGCTAAACAGCCAGGGAATAAATATCAGATGAAGTGAGGAGAGAAATCAAAAGTGTTCAGATTATCAGAAGCAAAGCTGAGTCCAAACTCAATCGCAACTCAAAAGGTTAGCTTCACGTGATTGGGATTCCAACCACTGGCAGCCACCAGCGGCACCTGCATTTGGCACTGTCATCACAACCAACTTTTTTTTTTTTTTTCATTGTTTTCCCCCTTCTGAATTTCTGTTGTAAAAATTCTAGGATTGAAGCCTCTATTGCAACACGCATGATCCTCTAGCCCTTTTTTTTCCCTGTCATCATTATTTTTCTTCTTCCCCTGCTAATAGCTTTAATCCAACACCAGCATCCTCTTTCTATCATCGCCAATCGGTTCCTCTCGATCTCTTCCTAGCTACTCCACCACCCCACGTCTTGTTGACTTTCTGCCGTCCATCGGAGATTGTACGAGGCGCTCGACCATGTCAAGGAGGTAGAACTTCCGGGGCACTCAAAAAGAACATCATCATGGCGAAGAAGAAGGTGAGACAGACATTGTGTGAAGAGGCTTCGCTGGACAGTGGGAGTGCAAGTCAACCGTCTGTGCTATCGGCCACGGCGCAAGCGTCTCAGGCATCGTCAAGTTCGGGTCCTAAACCGAGATCTAGAATTTCCCATGCGGCTCCAACGACGGCTGTTTCACCCTCGCTCGTCATCTGTCGCAACAAGTATGTGTATGGCAATCCGTTTTTTATATGATTTTACCATTGTTTGTTTTTGGCGAGCACTTTCGCTAACCTTGATCTGAAACATAGGCACTGGCGTCACATCTCTGCGTATCACGGACCGTGGCTGCAAATGCCCTTTGAGCTGCTCGAGACCCTTGCCAACATCAATTACAACACTCCCGCGCCGCGGCCCATCGATGCTGCCTCCTTCTTCGACCTCGTCAAGGTACGACGGCTTGTCGACGAGGCCACCAATCTTGCTGTGAGGGCTGCTAGCGACATCGCCTCACCAACGCTGACCAACGTCAATGGTGGCTTTCCGAGCATATCGTCGGCCATGGGCTCGCATGGGCTGGGTGCGCCGCCAGTCCATGGCGGGAAACTGAGCAGAGAGCGTAAATTCCGAATGAGAGAGCAGGCCAGCCAGAAGCTGGGGCGGGCGTATCGCTTGGACGAAATCGCCTGCAGCGTTGCGACTATGCAGGGCGCCTCGCCGCTGGAGGATGTGGGCAGCCTTGTGCTGCAGCGCAGCCCCAAGGATTCCGACGCCAAATATGTGCACTTTTTCCATGAAAAGATACCGTCAAGGAAAATGGCCGAATCGACGAGCCTGCAACCTCTGACGGATATCATTGAGGACCGGCCTGCAGAACCAGAGGTGCTGCGAACTCGCGCAACTGTCAAGATATTCAAGGAGGATTTTGACGGGGCCATTTTTGACCTGACACACGCTCTGTCTATATCGCAATTCATTCGCAGGTCTCATGGTCCCAACCAAGAGGAGATGCAAGTTGGAGAGGCGCAACGCACAGCCAGGAGACGACCCCATGATATCATCCTGTCAGAGAAGGATCAACCTAGCAGCTTTGAAGCGCAGCTATACTTCCAGAGAGCATCGGTGTATCTAACAATGGCCACCGAACATATTCTGGATAGCATACCAACACTGCCATCTAATCAGGCCAATGAGCAATCTACGGCTAGCGAAGCGGACGATGGCGATGCGGGAGCAGAGGCCAGCGGCAAAAGCTCCCCCGAGCCAAACAAGGAGAGCGCGCGAAGACAGGCCGAGGCGCGAAAATTGGTCAAGACATTTGCTAAGCGCGCCATCAAGGACTTTCTCTCATTCATCTCACACTTCCATTATTCACCCAATCTCCCCGCCAAAGCAGCCAAGGAGTTTAACGACCGTGTCAACCTAGTCGCGCACGGCAATCGCAGCTCAAGGGCCATTGACTCTAGCAGCTGGACAGAGTCACACACAGTCTACCCCTTATCCGACCTCTTTCGCTCTGTCCCCCCTCCCGATCTCCCGCCGTATCCATCTCAGGCCGTGGTGAAGCACGACTCATACCAGTCTCCAAAAGAGCTGTTGTCGACGAAAGCAGTTGCTGTATGCGAGTGTGTGACATATCATCCGTTACTCGCCGACGCATTGCACTCTCTTCTCCTTGCCCATTGCCTCGCCCAGACCTCCACCAAGGAGATCCAACGGCATGCTTACATGGTTGCTCGTCTTATCAGGCTTGCCGACGGGTATCCCATCTTTCAAGCGAACCGGGCTCCTGCGCGAGCCGATTGGGCAGAGGTCATCCATCGTACTCAAAATTGGCTTTCCCTCAGTTCCTCGTGGGACACGCTGTGTTCCCCTGCTCCACTGCCCATATACGACGATGAGCCATGTTGTGGCCATCATACATGTATTCACTCTCACCAGGCCCAGACAGCTGTGATTTCGGCTGGCAGGGCCGCTTCTGCTGCAGCAGCACTTATCAACGGCATGTCCTCTGACGCTGCCGGCGAAGAAGAAAAGCGGCGAAGGGAGCTCATCCGCGAGCAATCGATATTGGATGCTCTTGATGATGAACGCGTTACTGACGAAGCATCATTCCGCGCAGCCATTGAAGCCCACGAGAAACGAGCTCAGCGAAATGACGCTGTCCTTTCGAGCAAGCCTTCCAATGGCACCGCTACCACGCCTAAACCAAGCCCGGGAACAAGCATAAGTCCAAACGGTCCAGACGCCTTGAATGGCACAAATGGCACAAACACCACAAATGGCACAAACGGCACAAATGACACAGACAAGCCGATGCATGTATGGGTGGCCGAAGATCTCAAGGAGGATGCTACAGACACTGATGTCACGTCGCGCCGCTGGTCCGCTGATGACGGTAGAGACTACCCCCTCATGACAGACCGCGCCAGTGCAATTGCGCGATGGGTGCAAGAAGCCCCTGTTGTTACGGGCACGGCAAAACGCAAGAAGCGCACCAGGAAGGCAGGGGCTGCTGCCGAAGGCGCCAATACGAGAGTTGATGAAGCTGGAGAGGGATTGGAGAAGCTTGAAATTTAGGCCTTGGGCCATAATTTGTTTTGGTTTGTTGCTGTGTGCACGCAGCTAGATGTGATTTGTTGAGGCAACTTAGTTTGTCACGTATGTTTTATGAGGTATCACGCGGCAGCAGGAAGGCATGTCTGCCATATGACTACGGAGTATAGGAAGGGAAACGGGAAGGCTTAGACAAAATGTAGCGCAAGGGCTCAGATAGGCTTGCATTGATGCAATGTATGGGATGCATAGTGATCATATATACATGGTAGTAACGGAAAATGGTTGAATCATAGAAACCATGCGGCAGCTGAGAGTTTCCCCTTTGTTCGCTGGTGATCCATCATCGAGTATTCCACGATAGGAGCCGTTAATCTTTCTTCAAGTCGTCATGCGTATTATTATTACTCTTTTAAAAAGCTCAAGTCGTCGAGCCGAATCGTCATAAGTGATATCCCCTACAACAGTCGATCAGTCATCTTCATCTCATCCATATCCCAACACCAAATCCTCACATACCCAAAAAGTAAAAAACACCAGCACTAATCAGTCACTTCATCACCGTTGTAGATTCACGTATCCCCTCTTCAAACGAATCCTCTCATCTACCAACAAGCGCAACCTCCTCATCACGCCCGTCCTATTCGACCGCGCGGGCTGTGCTGCGTTCTGGGGAGACGTGCTGCTGTTTGACGTGGAGAATCTCCGTTTGATGGATGACGAGAATGGGAGCGCCGTAACGAAGTCGTTGTATTCGTCTGCGTTGGGGATGGGGACGATGAATCCCGGGTATGACAAGCCGATCATGTTGTTTGCTTGGCTGGTGTTTTCTTGAATTTCTTTTTTGCTGATGTTTGATAACGCTGTGAATCTCCTCGTTCTATTCAAGCGACCTGATTTCTAGAATGCCATATAAGTATAAGTGGAAGAGACAGAAATCAGCAAGACAGAAGACAAGAAGAGCACGTCGCCTTGAAATATGCCAGAAAAGACATAGTCTTCATTCCGGCATGCCATTCCAAGCCGTCGATAACGCCTCATCTAGCTAGTAGTATCACCCAGCTGACAGACTCAATTCACTTCATAAACTATATCTACGCCCATGGCATAGCTTATAGACAAAGAGCTGCGTTCAGGATAGGTTTCCCCTATCTGTCGAGTCTCAAAGAGGGCTCTTTTCTCCATCATCGCAATGCATAAATGTATTTCTTTTATAGTAGAATGTAATGAATATCGCTCCGTTATTGACTCGTGACAATGAATGGCATGAAAGCTTGTCAATGAGCCGTCTTGAAACCATCAGCCGCCACGCGCTAAATCAAGCCATAGGTATGCAACAGTATCATTCCAAAAGCTAGAGTCGTGAGACTCTCCAACACGCAAAGGCGGAACAAGTCAATGCAAGGAGAAAAGAGTAACAAACCGGCCAGTGCTTGATAAACACAAATGTGGTAACATCATCTCACAGAAGCAAGTATAGCAGACGCCCACCTTCCAAGAGCATACAGCAGCCAAACATCATGCTGTATTCCACTGAGTAAAATCACATGTAAAACCAACAGAGTAAACCATCGTCAGCATTAAAAATGCCTCCTCATTGCAGCTATACATTGCAGCTAACCTCCCACTGTCACCGATTCGACTCTCAAATAGACATGTTTCTAACGCCCAATCCTGATCCCAAATGCAAAAAGCAAAGACTCGATCGCCATATCATCTTTTGTGCCCATCATGTATCCATTTGCTAAATCAGAAGAAAAAAAGAACAAAACTCCTCCCATGGTTCCATGCACGCCGTCATATACAACGCATTACACATTGACTCGGGCTTCCGTTAGCTGGTTTCGTTCACTTCCAAGCCTTCCAGAACTTTGATAGCTCTTGTGCCCTCCATCTCGAATCGGTTGACTAAAGACTCGCATTCAAACTTGAGCTTCTTCTCTGCCTCGGCTGCGTTAAAGTAAATCCACTCTTCCACAGTCATTCGTCTTTCCGGACTGGTCAATTCCTTTCCTCGTTTCAAAAAACGATCTACCTCATTCTCCTTGCCCGGACTTTCGAGCGGCGTCTCAAATATCGCCTCCAGACTCGCCGTTACCCATGGCGTTGTGCTTCGAACACCGGCCATAACGTTGCGCTTCGAAGGTGATCCATGGGTGGGAGTTGACGCCTTGGGAGCCAGCACAAGGCGCTTGGCAGCGGTGAGATTGGAGGGCGGCTGGTTCTCTGCGTCTGATGACTGAGGAGATTGCGAAGGCGACAGAACCGCCTGCCTAGCCGAAGGCACGGGTGACAAAAGCTTGGACGGAGTACCAGGCAACGCTGCCAGGGATCCAGCCGCTCCCCTGGGGGAGAAAATGGCTCGGACTGGCGACTGCCTAGGCAATCGCATAGGTTCCTCCACTGATTCCTGAGCCTCGACAAAGTCATCCTCAGCTTCCGTCTCAACAGGCTCCACGGGTATCGCTTCGACCACTTTCTTAGCCGGTCTTCCGCGCCCACGCTTCCCAGGAGCAAGAGGATCTTTGCTCTTCACAACAGCTGCAATATCACGAGGACCGTGTAACGCGGAAGTAGTTTTAGATGGCCGTCCCCTG
The DNA here is from genome assembly GCA_037893235.1 of Trichoderma afroharzianum. NCBI lineage: Eukaryota > Fungi > Ascomycota > Sordariomycetes > Hypocreales > Hypocreaceae > Trichoderma > Trichoderma afroharzianum. The sequence goes on along the minus strand of JBBLXW010000021.1, from coordinate 358,966 downwards.
CGTTTCGGGGCTGGGGCCGGCGCAGCCAGGATGTCTTCATCCGACCCCGTTGACTCTAGTGACAGCAATGATGCATTCGAGGGTCGACCACGAGCTCGCTTCATGGGGGCGTCACCAGGAGGGGCGTCACCAGTCTCAGCGGACAATAGAGATGCTAATGATAACCTAGACGGTGGTCGACCCGGTCCGCGCTTGATCGATTGTTGTGACGACTCAGCAACATCAAGAGTGGCAGATTCATCTTGCGATCCGAGCGAGGCCCTTGGTCGTCCACGCCCTCGCTTTCCAGCAGCAGTGCTGCCCGCACTAATGTCAGCCGATCCCACTCCCTCTTCTTCCTGCTGTGACTCTGGGAATTCGGATTCAGTCTCTTGTTGGACCTTTTGGGCCTTGACTTGTTTTGCCCCTTTTTGCACACCAGCTTTGCGACCTCTTTTAGGTTTCGGGGGCTGCTCTGCTTCGTCAACCTCCATCTCAGCCTGTAAGGCTTTAAGCTCATCATCAAGCTCATCCTCAGCGGGTTCGGGCACCGCCGAATCAAACATGGCATACTCAGGCGACCTTGGCTTTGCGGGTCGAAAAGCCTCATTCTCCGAGTCTGTCACAGTTCTATTTGCTTTAACCTTGTTTCGTAACAAGTCAGAATCGTATGAAATCTCCTCATCGTCGGTGAATTGGCGATCCAGGTCAGCCTCCAGCTCACGATCAATCTCATCATCGTCTGGAATCCCGCCGCGAGCCCGTAAGGACGCCATGGATGCATGCGAGATCAGCTTCGGGGCGCCCTTACGACCCCTCTTGGAAGGAGGCTGCGCTGCATTCTTTTTGTAGGAAGCCCTGGAGATGTCGGTCGCCTCGGAGTCGTATTCGTGAACACCATCAATGCTGCCAACGCTAGGGGTTCGTGACGCTCGTTTTTTCGATATGGGCCCGTCTGTTGAACTCAGTACCGGGTCTTCTACTGCGTCGCTCGGTCTCTTCTTGCCTCGCCTAGCCTTTGGGCGCTGTGTTTCTTCCTCCATCTGGCTGCTCTGGTCCAGCTCAGACTGTTCATCTTTCTGGATCTTCTTTCTACCAGCCTTTGCCGCGGCCCCCTTCTTTGCTCTAGGTTTTTTCCTATCCATTTGTGAAGCCGAAGATGCAGTTGTAAGAACACTGTCTTCAGGTCCTACGCTCACATCGCTGGCATTTGAAATGTCGGCTGCTGCTGTCCCATAAGACTGAACAGATGATGCCGAGTTGCGTGATGCTTTTCCACGTCCAGAACCTTTTCCCAGCGCCCTATATTGGCTAATTAGGGAGAAGAAAGGACAGTCAGGGGACCGATTGTAATGTTCATCTCTAGATGACAGTTAGTCAGTCTGTACGGGCCAGGGGACAGGTGGTCAAGTCTCACAAAGGTTTGTCGCCTTGCTCCCATCCATCAAGTGCCAGTTGACAGTATGTACACGTAGCCATGTCATCCGATTCTTCGGTCGGGGTGTACTTCCACCCAGCATCCACCAGCTAGTAAAATGTCAGCATGATATTTCAGTTCCTGAGTTTTATCCTCTCAAGCGGTGACAAACCTGCTTAGTCTTGCACTTCCATCCCTTTTTGTTTTCGTGAGGCCATCGGTCCGCAAAAGTCGCTCTACGTGCTTCGACCATCTCGGGGTCGTTGGGATCCTCTCGTCCGTAGTCGCCAATGTCGACCTCAATGGCAGCAACTACTGCCCAGCCGCAATGGGGGGCATGTTTGACGTGTTCGTATATCGGGTCATCGCCTGCTTCCCATCCATCCAGTCCCTTTCCGCATAGAAAACAAACAGTGTTATCGGGGCTATCAGGGCTTGGTCTGAACACAAAACCGGCCCTGGCAAGCTACAGGAGAGGTCAGCACGTCTCCTATCGATGCGCCACCTAACAATAATAGGGCGCGTACGCTTGCGATAGAAATCTGCTTATGGGGCCAATTGAGGGCCTTGGCTGTTCGGCCGCCGGTTGTTGATCCGCGCTTCCTGGTGGCTCTCTGAAAGGAAGCCAGGCGGGCTTCGTAGGTAAAATACTGATCAAATTCTGTGGCCATCTTGAGGATCGCCTCAGGCGTAGGCAAGGGACAGTAGCCGGAGGCTTGTTGTTGTATACTCGTATATTGGCTCTGGGTCGGAATGGCGTGAACAAGAGAAACAACGCAGGCACGAAGGGCGCAAAGCTCTTAACCGACTATCAGAGGCACAAGAGCAGCATCTCAGGAAGTGCCAACTGGTTGTATATCGGCGGTTTGCGAGACGTAATCGAGCGGTATTCGTGCTTTGTCGACGCCGGGTAGAGGTGGGATATCGGGGTTTCGGCTTCGATTGGGGGAGTCGAGTCGAGATTGGGCCTGCAAGAATGGACGGCAGCTGAGACAACAGTTGATTGTTTGTTTGACGCTGCATCGTGACGTGGGTCCGCGACCGCGTTTGTTTACTTCCATCGCAGGGGTGGGGCGCGGGTTCAGCCACTGAACTTACAGCGCTTGGCTCCCTGGAAGCCCCTGGAAGCGCCACGCTACCTAGGGAGGGCTGGCATTGTAATTTGCAATCCATGGATCACTGGCCAGAGAATAGGAGCCTGGTTGTAATAAGTTGAATATAAGTGAATGTACAACTGAACTTGTATTACAACTTAGCCACAGCTCCTTTTCTCAACTTTCATTTTCATAGTCAATTGTAAGGGAAATAACGGTAGGTTGGGCAATCTCCAGCAACAATATTCTATGGACGTCTGCGTTAGGTCCCAGTAGCGATACTCCATCGAGTATTGAAATCGACAGTTATACCAAGGAATCTGCCCAAGATAGAATAGCCAATAGATGATATATAATCAGTTCTCGATGATCTGGCGTTTTGATACTCAACCACGGCGTTGAATTGACCAGTAGAAAGTGCTCGTCGCTGTCCATAGGGGTAGTCTGATAGGCATCGAGATACTCTTCTGACATCTCAAAGTGGAAGAATTTTACGCAATCAGCCGTCGCAAGAATCGAGATGATACTATAGTACAATAAAAGAGTTTCAGTCAGCATACAGGTATACATCGCCATACAGCGGCCATAGCATCACTTACTCAGTGGAAATAGAGGCAGACGATTTGCTCTGCCGCAAGGCCAGTGCTTCCCCGACGAGTTGTGCTAACAACTCATCGGAAACCTTGGGCTCTCCGTTTGTGATCATTTGAAACGTGCGTTTCCCCTCCAACATGGCCACCTGCAAAAAATCCCCGTTTTCCCCTACAACTTGCAGCCCTCCGTCGTCCACTGCCTCAACAACAATATTGGGGCGCACGGTATCGAAGCGGTGAGTTAGTCGTTCGTCACGGAAGTGAATATATGGTCCTTGTTTGTCCGGTGGCTGGGCGTAATTGATCACACAACGAATAAAGCAGCTAGCAAGACGGATTGTAGCATCCTCAAGAAGAGGAGCAGACAGTTGCCCTATATAGCCGATACTGTGTTCAGAATCGCCTGATGAGGTCGGAGGCCGGTTAGGAGAGCTGCTACCAATAGCAAAGCTGTCTGAGGGGACAAAGTCTCCATGTGTAGTCTGCGTTCTTTCACGCCTGAGCCTCTCGAGCGTCGACGGGTTCGTGCTGTCCGCCGGGTTGCCTCCATTGCCTATATGTGTACTCTCCGCTCTAAAAAATGATGCCAGGGCTGCCCAAACATGGCCCAGGCTGTCTGGCTGGCACAGCTGCACAATCTGTGGCTCCCAGAGCTCAGATAATTGAAGACCTACTGGCCCCGTGATGAGATCCCGAATGCAAGGATGCACGCCCACCAGGCTTTGTGGGAAGAAATTGTCAAGTAACAAGAGATGCCATTCAGGGGCGGTGCAAATCACACGATTTGCGAATAGATGCCGGGCATCCCAGTTACTGGCGCCGCTCTGAAAGCCGGGAGATTGAATGAGAGAGGTAAAATTGGTGTAATTTCTAGCCCGCTGGGAGAAGACGGAAGGATATCTGATAGTATCGTAGTAAGACATGCTGAGGAAGAAATAATAATGAAATACGTATTAAATGATATGATGGAAAGGAGATGATACTAGAGTAAGTAGATGATACTAGAGTAAGTAGATGATACTAGAGTAAGTAGATGATACTAGAGTAAGTAGATGATACTAGAGTAAGTAGATGATACTAGAGGCAGTAGAGATAGTACAGAAAATAGAACCTACTGTAACAAGAAGAAGATGTAATAGAAACCAGATAATAGAGCAGGTAGGTATCAACAATTTTTATGGAAGTCAGAGATTCTCATGTCGTCAGATGCAGATTCTTTACCCTTTATGTAGGTGGTTTTTGAACTGGCGGCATGGGTACTATATAGATGGCATTTTATGCAACGCAGTATTCTAAATAGATTGGCGGCATATAGCCGCTCGGCGATTTCCTCAATCAGATTTTCACAAGACGACGTTTGCTATAAATAGAAAGTCTTCCAAATGGAGATAGAGGGCGCTTAGACGCCATCGTTCAGTTGTGTGCTGGCCAAGTGCTGTGTTATGTAAAGAGGTGTGTGCCTAGAGTTGATACAAATTTACGTGAAATTCTGTGAACATGTGCCTACTAGGTAGGTAGAGAGGGCGCAGACATGGAGGATGAAGGTAGATTTTATGCCAAGGTTCACGTTGTTTTCGAGACCCCTAGTGAACCGACTCCTCCTGCTCATGCATTGCTCTATGTGGATGACTTCGGGGAGTTAATTAATCTATACTACACATTACGTATTACGTATTCTATTTGCTTCATGATACATATTCTATATACATTACATTCTACGAATTGATTTTGTCCATTTCATCTGTCTGCCCCGAAATGAAAACGAGAACATGCAAATACGCATGCCGACGCCGTAGGCGCATGACTGTAACGTCCTATAGACCGGAGGCAAATAAGTTTCCTATCTAGTTATGGGATGTACTTCGCAGTGTTGGTTGGAATCAATACGTCCACGTTTCGATGGTGGCGATAGATCTGAGGAGTCATCGTCCAGACTTCTCTTTCTCCCAAGGGGAATATGTGACGAGCAAAGGAGTCCTAAAAGACGAGCGCGAAGTGTAGGCTCTGGTGAAATGGGAACTGCGTAAATCCGAATTGAGACAGAGAATGGTGATGGTGGTGACCAAGATGGATCGTGGAACATGTCCAACAAGGAGGAAGGAATGATGGCCGTGTAAAGACGGAGGTACTCTTTGCTCTTGAATGAGCATAATACTTGGGACTATCAATAAATGTATAGGTTAGCATCAGACTTACGACACCACCATCATAAAGTTGGGCATACCGAAACGAAGTTGATTTGTGACTCTGGGGTAGAATTGGCCTCCTGCATATGTTTTTGTTTTTCTTGGGCTACGGCGATTAACAATGCAAAAATGTATGGATCATGCAGCGGCTCAGGCGGATCGAGCTTTTTCCATCTGTTATCCCAAATGGTATAGCAGAGAGGGTTATACTGTCTGGGCAAGTAGCATCGCAGCGTGTCTTTCCGTAGCCGTTCAAGCTCCCCAAGGTCGATGTACGCGGCCACGGGCTGCCCACGTACCATCGAGCCACGCATTCCATCTCGGGAATAAAGAAGCGCACACCGTAGCTTTGTGCTAATGCGATCGAAGCGCAAGATAACGCCAGGTCTAAGATGAATGAGCATATAGTACAGATCGATCGAAGGGTTGGAAACAAACCGGCAGCTCAATGGGCACTCAGGCATGGTGAGGAGTCGCTGGATATTACTTTGCCGATATGTGTATTTAATCCAGCTCCTAAGATATTCTTTAACGTATGGGTACCCGTCATTCCCTACTGGGAGATCCAGCTCCGTGTTCGGAGGCGCAGCAACAGCATCTTGAAATGAACATCCAAGCAGTTCAAGATGACGACTAGTCCAAGTTATTGGGGCGACGAGAATCCGCTCCCGAGGGTGCAGTCGCGCAATTTGCCAAATAGACAAAGGATCAGAAGATTTTGACACCGTTTGAGTTGGTATTAGAGCCGGGGCAGAGATTTGTGAGCGTGACGAACAGCAATTCATGACGATGCAGTTTGATGTCATTCACGGCGTTAAAATGGAACGAAGGTTGTTTGATAGAAGACGCGCTAGAAGCGCACCTGGGAGTTGACAGCGCTGGTTATGTAAGCCTCTTGGTACCTATAAAGTACTTGATAGCGGAAGATTCTCCTCGCAAAACAAGGCACGAGTAAAGTACTTTTTCCAGCCTGTCACTCCCAGAATGGTGATTTAGATATTGCTCATGCAAATTTGGGTACCTAGTAGTCTGAGCTTCTTTTCATCTCATATGTAGATAGGTGGTTGTTCATAAGTTGAACAGATGAGCCGCCTCCGAAAACATCTCCTCTGCAATCTCACTTAGTCCAATCTCATTCAGCCAAACAGGTGCATGCCAGGGTGACGTGGGTCCGATAACGGGTATAATGACCACAGATAGTATTTCAACTGAAAACCCTCAGTCCGGTTCGCTGTACAATAGTAGCAATTCAGAGCTACACTACAACTTTCCAGCATCCTTCAAAGCTTTTCCACCATCAACAAGGACGCACCAGCCCTCAGAGCCCCGGCCTCCATCTCCGTAGACGACAGCCTCAAACGTTCCGTCAGCCAGAGCGAAATCCAGAACGTCCTTGTCAAAAGTCCCGGGCTGCAGCCAGACTGCAGGAATACCAACGCTCTTGGCTTCCTTGAGGACATTGATGGTGATGCCGGGGTGAGTGATGATGGAGACAGACGTTTCTGTCGGCTTCGGTAGTGACTTCACATCTGGCAACGTAGGATAATCCTCATCATTCACCGTGACGGTCTTGGACGCCGGGTTGATGGGAGTGACGGGCAGATCATGATTTAGATACCAGGCATGAACTGTAAATTTAACGACCGAATTAGTGAGCTGCTCTGATCTCAAAGGGCATGAAGGAGGGCTTGTGTTGAACCTTTGTGACCAAATTTGGCGGGGTTGGAGCTAGCTCCCACAACCGCAAAGAAGGGAGATGAGAAGAAGCGCTTGGCCGTGGCCTCGGTGACTGCAGCCATGTTTCCTGTAGCTGTGTGATTTGCGTGAGGAGAGATATTTACTTGTGAGTTTATTCGTTTGAGAGGGATTGAGTATTCTTTATGAGGATATTTCTAAGCACCAGAGCCGGGCGGCTGACGTGATTAATCACAGGAAGTCCTCATCGGTTGATTGTCGGAACATGTTGAGGTTATCTCAGGATGGCACTTCAAGGTAACATTTGACGGATGAACGGCATAGACATAGATAACAACTGATTGAGACTGTAATTATTTGTCATGATCAGACAAAGTAGCGATTAGTTGAGTACTTTGCTGCCAAATCGAGGAGACGAGGAGGCCCTCGAGATGATACAGTGAACTACAGGGTAGGCAGCCTACGGAGTCCAAGGTGGTCAACCTGTAAGCGTAAACAGAGTTGGCGATAGATCCCAACAGTAGGGTTATTGCTCATACAAAAACTCAGCTGCGGGTAAATATCCAATAATGAGTGAGTCAAGCTATATATATATGACGATTCGTGCATTTATGACTATTGTCTACACACACTGACTGTCCTTGGTATGATGCTCGCTTTAGTGTTCTGGAACTTACAGCACTCTACGATAGGCAGTGAGACGGAGGCTGTTTGAAAAACCCCGGTCCTGCTCTATCCTTGGTAAACAGCGGCAATACTGCTCCAGACTACTCCGTAGAAGATGCATAATCAGAACCGTAGCGTTGTTATGGGGCGCAATGCACGGCATGAACCACGGCAGCAAATCATCCATCGATTATGCCGCCTAATTATACAGACCGCCTCCACGACAAGCGACAGGTCGATTGGCTGCGATGCCGACTATTGACTCGTTGCCCCGTCAGGACCAGGCAAGGGGACCCAGTGGGGCATCAATGTCAGGAGACGCAGACCTCTTGTTGTCATTTTCAACTTTGCATCATTGTTGAGTCTGAAAGACATCATTCACGACGGTTTTGGAAGACGCGAGCTGAGCCGATTCTGCGACAGCGACAACAGAGACAGTCCCATCTGACAAAGCAAAAGCTGAGACACCAATCACAATGGTGAGTTGCCCCAGCACCGCTCGATGTAAACAAAGCCGGCCCGAGTTCGTCTGGTGCTGGCGCCGCACATGATTCGCCAGCACCTGTTGCTTCCCGTTTTGCGCGCAACTCGAAAGCCAAAATATCCCAAAACAAACCGCTTGTCCCCCATTTCTCCTGGGAGAGACTCTGCATCACTCGGTCGCATTCGAGAGACTTGCGCTTCGGCCCGGCATTTGCACATTTTGAGAACCGAAACGAAGAAGAAAAAGGATAAAAAAAAACATGGCTTCTAATCAGTTTGATTCCCAGGCCTCGACCAACTACAAGGAGGCTTTTGCCCTGTTCGACAAGCGCGGCAACGGTCGCTGTGCCGTCGACTCGCTGGGCGACCTGCTGCGAGCATGCGGCCAGAACCCCACGCTGGCTGAGATCCAGGAACTGGAGAAGGGCCTTGGAGGCGAATGTAGGTTTCGCATATTCTCCCGTTCTCGATTTGCCGATCATGCGCAGTTGTGCTGACTCTTGCCCTCCCCCCGGTACAGTTGATTTCGAGGCCTTCCAGCGCATCCTGAACCGACCCGGCGGATTCCGCGACCCTGGCGAGCCCGAAGAATACTGCCGTGGCTTCCAAGTGTTTGATAAAGACATGACGGGCTTTATCGGCGTCGGCCAGCTCAAGTACATCTTGACCAACCTGGGCGAGAAGATGACGGAGGAGGAGGTCGACGAGCTGCTCAAGGCCGTGGACACCAGCTCTGGCCAAATCAACTACACAGGTACGACGACCTCACTGCCATGGCTTTTTTTTTGCCTGCATTTCTCCCTATATCACATCTAGCTTGCTGACCGTGCGCTTGTTTTCTCCGCAGATCTTGTGCGAACTATCCTCGCCAACTAAGATTCCCCTTGTACGAAGAACCTAACCCCCGGTGGCATCTAAGTGCATCTGCGAACGGGATGGCGTTGCTATGTGTTTGTTTTGATTATGGCAGTGAAATTAGGCACGCTTGTGATTGATGAATTTTTTTTTGTACGGGATGGCCGTAGACTTTGTTTGCTACCAGTGGAATATGAACATATGTTGGTACTTGGAGTGCACAATGAAAAGAGTCGGCCAAGCACACCTTGAATCTGAATATTTTACTTGATCTGAGAGTGACGATAACCTTGATAGGCAGTAGTAAATTGTCCCATACCTCCCTACATAAAGTATTCAAGACGTAGGTAACCACTGTATCTTGGGATATAGTTGTAAATCAACCTTGTTATAGCCGTTAAATTGTCATGTAATTTTCCGATTGCATGGCTGATTAAACTGTCTTCAACCCCCCTTTGCATGCGGAGCAACCCCGCGATGCGGTTGGGCTTAGCGGCTTACCACCTGCCGGATAGAGTCACTCCAAACTGCAAATACCGGACCGGGAGCTTAAGGTATTGACATGTGGTAGTGCTGCCCAAACTGAATTCATTGCCCACACCAGTAAACTGCCTTGACTGCATACGAGTACAATAGGTGGCAATAACATTACTTGCTGCTTTGGACCGACTGGGCATTTCTTCAGTACAAATCTGGCGTTCTCGGCGCCGTTGAAGAAGCTACTAAGCGGCCTAGCTTAGCATTAATGATGCCTTTTGTAAAGCCTAATAGCTATTATGAGCACAGCCTCTGCCCCATGGGAGGCGAGAGGCGGCTGAAGCCAGCAGCCATTTATCGGCACTAAATAAACAATGCAATACGAGTACAACACAATACTACAGTAGTATAACAATGTCATAAATCAATCAACACAATTGACGTTTTCCATCCCAGACTCCCAATTCACACTGTTCGACCCAAAGCCGCGTTCTGCCGCGTCAAACTGTCTCGTCTCTGGGCATCACTCACTCTACCTACCCCTCACCAGCACTCAATTTCCGCCCTTCTGGTAGGCTGAAGCAACATCACGCTGTCATACGTCCTGCAGTCCGAGCGGGCCAATTTGGGTCAGAACCTCCGGCCAAGCTTGTACTTCGTACGTAAGGACCGCCCGTCATCGAGCTGGAGCGACCTCGTGCCATAAAGCCCCTCCTTCTCCTCCTCTCCCTCCTCGTGCTCCTTCTCGCCGCAACCCTGGCTTCCCAACGAGCTCTTCTGCGCCTCAACTCTCTTGCGAGTCACGTACGGCTGCAAGGAACAGCTCGTCTTCCGTCATATCGTCGCTTCTTGACCACCAGCAGCATGGCTCCCGAGCAATTTCGAAACCCGCCGCAGCGACCGCCGGTCTTTACGGCCACGGCTGAGTCCATCCTGGCCGATGCGAAGAAGAGCGCTGACCAGAGCAAGAGTGTCTTGGATCAAATCGTTGCCAGCGTGACCCCCGAGACCGCCACCTTCGACAACACTCTGAAACCCATCCTCATCGATGGCAACGATTCCTCAGGCCCCCAGAACATCCTGACCTTTTATCAACATGTATCGACAAACGAGTCCCTCCGAGAAGCTTCCACCAAGGCGGAAGAGCTCTTGAACGATTTCTATATTGAGGCAAAGATGCGAGAGGATGTGTTCAAGCTGGTGGACGCGGCCTATGCCACTCGAGAGTCTCAAAACTTGGACAAAGAGTCGCTCCATATTCTGGAGAAGGAACGCCAAAAGTACATTCGCAACGGCTTGCTTCTTCCACCTGGAGAGAAGAGAGACCGCTTCAAGGAGATCCAGAAGCGTCTGAGTCAACTCTGTATCCAGGGCAAGAAGCATCTCAATGAGGAAAAGGGTGGAGTCTGGTTTACTCCCCAGGAGCTCGAGGGAGTGCCCAAGGATGATATTGATGTCGACACGCTCGAAAAAGGCACCGGCGAAAACGAAGGAAAAGTGAAGGTCACATTTAAATACAACCACTTTACCCCTTTGAGCAAGTATGCTATACATGAAGATACCAGACGCAGATATATTATTGCGGATTCCAACAAGGTATGAGACCAGCCCATCAGGGTTCTCTCCGGCCTAAGTATTACTATATATGACTCTTTGACTGACATGGCATATTTAGGTAAACAACAATGTCGAAATCTTCAAGGAGATTATGGTGCTTCGAGATGAAGCTGCTCGACTTTTAGGCTACCCGAACCATGCAAGCGTTCGGATTGAGGAGAAGATGGCCAAGTCGCCGACCCGCGTCAACGAGTTTTTGGGTGACTTGAGAACTCGCTTAGCTCCTGGTGGTAAGAAGGAAGTAGAGAAACTCCTGGAATACAAGAAACGAGACTATGAAGAGCGCGGCATCCCCTTTGACGGCAACTTTTATATGTGGGACGCTGGTTACTACACGAGAATCATGAAAGAAAAGGAGTACAGCGTAGATGAGGTCGCCATCTCACAGTACTACCCAGCAGAATCAACATTTGCTGGCATGCTGAAGATTTTTGAAGAAATCTTTGGGTTTGTCTTTGTTGAGCTCGGCCCGGAGGATCGAGCGCGACTGAGCCCCAGCGGAAAAGCCGAAGACATTTCCTGGCATGAAGATGTCATCATTTACAGCGTCTGGGATGAGGCCGCTAAGGGTGGTGAGTTCTGCGGCTACCTATACCTTGATCTCTTCCCTAGAGACAACAAGTACGGACATTATGCAAACTTTGGAATCGAGCCCGGCTTCCTCACGGTGGATGGAAAGAGAAGCTACCCTTCAACCTCTCTGGTGTGCAATTTCAGCAAGCCAACCGCGACCAAGCCGTCGCTGCTCAAGCACCATGAAGTCGTTACCTTCTTCCACGAGCTTGGCCACGGCATTCATGACCTTGCTGGCCGATCTCGTTTCAGCTATACCCATGGCACTGCCACCGTGGCTGATTTCGTCGAAGCACCCTCTCAGATGCTTGAGAACTGGTGCTGGACGCCAAGTGTATTGAAATCGCTGTCGAAGCACTGGGAAACTGGTGAAAGGATCCCTGACGAGCTTGTAGAGAAGCTGGTAAAGACCAAGCATCTCAACTCTGCAATCGGCGCGCTGTCTCAGCTCGTTATCGGAACTTTTGACATGACCGTTCATGGCCCGAAGACCAATGAGGAAGCCAAAAATATACAATATGGCAGGCTCTGGAACCAGCTCCGTCACGATATCTCGGGCATCAAGGGCCCGGAGGATGCCGGTGAATCTATGTATGAACTCCCCATTTCTCTATTCCACCCGATTGCGTCGCCCGTTACTAACATATCCTAGTGATTGGGGAAACCGACATGCCACCGTTGGTCACTTCCTCGGCGGCTACGATGCCGGCTACTATGGCTACCTCTATTCTGAAGTCTTCTCGTTGGACATGTTCCATTCCTTCTTCAAGAAGAACCCGATGGACGGCAAGGAAGGCCGACGATACCGTCACACAGTGCTAGAACGCGGCGGTAGCATCGAAGAGATGGAGTTTTTGAAGGAGTTTTTGGGCAGAGAGCCAAGCACCGAGGCGTTTTACGAAGAGTTGGGCATTTCTGCCAAATAAGTGTTGGCACCCATATAGCTAGCTGGTTGGTATTCGACTGATACCACTACAAAAAGGAACCTTGGCAGACACATACATTAGCAACTCAATGAGGACCAAATAGTATATATCATTCTAAATATTTAGAATAGACGACTCCTCCACTAACCCGCTTGACTGAGTTTATGCTTGATAGACTGCCAAAAAGACAAAAAATTGCGACCTGTGTGGATCGAACACACGACCTTCAGATATCAGGTGATTGAAGTTGGAACTTCAGTCTGACGCTCTCCCAGCTGAGCTAAGGTCGCAATCCATTGGTTGGAAGACGAGCGGGATTTTTCACCTTATACAGGCTGTGACTATGACTGTGATTATGGGAAGATGGCTTGGATCGTGGGGGTTGAAAAGAGTGGAGATCTGGATTAGGCGTCTTTTGGTGGGGCAGATGCAGCTCTGCCAATCAGGTGGATCATGAGTACGTATCTTTTTTTTGTTTGATTGGACGATGAAGTACAGCGTGGGTGGGCATGTGAGTCCAAGTTGTGATGTTTGTTGTGTGTTTGTGTGTGTACGATGTTTTGTTCATGAAGAGACTGAGACGAGTGTTGAGATGAATCGACAAATGAATTGATGAATGCATTGATTACATAAATCCGCCAAAAATAGAAAATTCGCAACTACAATGTCACCTATACTCTGCACACCGTCCGAAACAGATGTCTCGGCGGTATCGACGGTGCACCTGCGGGCCATGGACGAGAACCTCCTTACGCACGCGCAGTTCCCGAGCCCGGCAGGTCTGCAGTTTTTCCACGGCTGGTTGGAGAGGAACACGTTGGAGCATCTGAGAGACGGGGACAAGGGGGTTTTGGTTGCGAAGGATGGGGAGACGGGGGAGGTGGTGAGTTTTGTCAAGTGGCTTGTTCATAGGCCTGGCGAAGGGGGACAGGAGCAGGTTGAGGAGGAGGAGTGGCCGGATGTTGCGAGGGCGGAGTATTTGGATCCGTATGCGAAGTTGACGGAGATGGTGAGGAATAGGGCTGTTGGAAAGGAGGCAGCGTACTATCGTGAGTTTGTCTTTTCCTGGATTATACTAATGCTTTCTTTACTTGGGTATAACGAGAGATGAACCGTGGATAGATTGGGAAACGAGGATATATCTTGATTCATTTGATCGGCTGCTAACCATATGGTTATAATAGACCCAACGTATCTTTGCACGGATCCTCGCTGGGCCGGACGCGGAGCTGCATCATTGCTTCTGCGCAAGGTCCAGGAACTCGCCGCTGCAGAGGGCCTCCCTCTTGTGCTAGAAGCTACGATGAATGCAGTGACATTTTACCAAAAGATGGGCTTTGAAATTAGAGATGAGCTGTCGATGATGCTGCCGCCTCGAGGATCGAGTGAGCCTACGGGATTTTATGAAGAGAAATGCATGGTGTGGACGCCGGCAACGGCCGAAGCGGCAACATCATGAATCGGAGTTTTGAGTGTACAATGTTATGACTGAGAAATAGAAGTGTTGGTAGATAAGACGATTTGCATATAGTAGAAGCGAAAGACATTCATCTTGCGGCTAGATACATGCCTTGTCAATCCTGTGATGGAAACACCAAGCTTACACGGCCAATGGCCTAACAAAGCTGCACAGCATCTCACGAATTGCATCATGGGCGGAAATCCCCACATGCACGTGGCATATAGCCTGATTTGGGGGAACTTGTCTACACGTATCGATCTTCTCCACGGGGGAATGGCATGTTCAGCTGAAAGGATTGGCCACCAAACCGTCTTAACACTGAGTCGTGGTCTCGATGCCACAGATGGGATGGCGAGCAACCGAAGGGAACGGAGAATAACGATTCCGGGCTCGGGATAATTCGAAACGACCGAGTTTAATTCACGCCAAACGTGCGGTCAGGAATCAGCAGACGAGCGTGGGAGAAGCGAAATCTCGTTACGTAGTGTCATCTCATCATAGGTAGCTGCGGGCCTGCATCCCAGATCGCGTGAGGGAGGAGGGGGGAACAAGCACAAGCACCGAAAACAAAAAAAAGATGCATGCCAATGCACGCGCTTCGTGAGGAAGAAAAGAGCCAAGATGTACTTTTGTCGGGACTGAAGAACAATTTTGTCTTGATCGAGCCCAGATCCTCATGCAGATGACGTCTACTGAGTCACTTGGACAAGTTCACAAGTTCTCGACGGCCCCTCGGTTTGAGCTTTTTCGGGGCGCGGGCGATCCAACGCTGCGTGCGGGAGGGAACTTTGAGATGGAGCCCGTTGTATGAAACAAGAAAACGGGCCGTTGCTACGTTGACTAAAGATGGAGTTCGCGGAGACGACCGAAGAACGGACCACGGAGAAAATACTAAATAACGGCAAATAGTTGGCGCGCGCGGTTCACTAGTAAGTATATGCAACGAAATTGTTACGTGTTCTCTCTGCGGCCTTGAGATATTACAAGCACAAGCACACAATACGAGAGGGAAAACCTGACGGTTGGCGCGGTCGTTTTGGGGGAATATCAACATCCCAGAGCCAAAAAGGCCGCAAAACGGGGAGTTTCGTTCGATTGTGTGGGGGGCACGTGTATTTCACGGGCAGGGGTTTGAGGGCGATGAGCCGAGCTATTTTCGTTGTTCGTTTCTGTTCCGACCTCTCTCTCGTTTTGCATGAAAGTGATGAGGAACAAAAAAGGGGGAACAGGGGTCGGCAGCAAGCAGAGAGCGAGTTTTCTCGTCTGATGAAGACAGATAAACTACGGCAGACGGCTGTAACTCGTATATTGCAATTTGTCACTTAATTCTCGCAAATGCAACCCCCGGAGCTCGGCTAACGTGCCTTTTGCCGCCTTGCCTTGTGCCTGTACCGCCAACGGCACGAGATGTGTTGCCAGAACCACCCAATGAGGCTGAATCAAGATGTAGTGGCTGCTAATATGCCGACATCTGGATGGAGATGGAGTGGTGGTGACATGCCAACCTGAGATGGGCACCGGGGGGGCTGAGCGCAGGCGTTGGCCATTACGTGAGAGGTATTCACGGCCTGTCGCAGCGAGGCTTTTCCATTTGGTAATAGTACGAGTTTTACGGAGTAGTAGCAGCTTTTTGTGTTTTTTTTTTGGCCTCTTTGCTTAGCGGAACCAATGCAGTGTTGCGTTTGTTGCTTATTTTTTCCTTCTTATTGGACTGATTTGATTTACACTACCGCCACGCATTGGCCCGATTCGGCACAGAGAGAGATCGGCTGGCAGCACCGGCAATTTCGACGAGGCTTCACGATGTTTGAATGCCTCATCATGTATCCAGCATCTAATAGTGCCGAGGCCCTCTTCCCGAAGCTGCCTGTTCTGGGGCCCGTTGACAGCACGAAAACGCAATTGATCTTGCTTGACTCGAATCCGATCTCCAGTTTGGTGGAGAGAAGAATCCATCCATCCCAAGGGGGTAAAATGCACGGCCGGCGGTGACGTACATGCGACACGGAAATATTACTGCTAGCGCTCCTTTTGGGCCGGCGCTGCGGTGTACCTTGTACAAGGCCAAGGCCAAGATGCCAAGCCCAGCTTTATCTCGAGCGGTTATTAATTTTGATCCGTCACAGATAAGACAAGGTTGCAAGGCCCGATTGACTAGCAGAAACGGCGTCGGTATCGCATACCTGCGCCCGTCCCCACTTGCGACGACAGATGGGTGCATGCATTGGACCCTGATTTATTTGGGTGACTAATTAATTGGATTGAAGCATCAAGACATTTTGGAGCTGTGCTTGTGCTTGTGCTCGTGCTCGTGCTCTCGTACACGGTACCAATCACAGGCAGAGCAAATCACTGGTGTTGCATTGCATCTCTCATCTCTTGGTATGACGGATTACTGTAGTTTTCATTTATCAGTGGCACTCGAGGATGGACTCTCGTGAATTTACTTTGGTAAGCATGCACGCGCGGATGGGCCCATCTCCGTTCTTATGCTAGGCATACCTAGGGATAATACTCCGTGCAAGCAAGCACTAGGCTCTCGGGGAGAAAGACAGAAGCTCAGGACCTGAAACCAGGCGTTCGGAAACACGCACGAAAAGCCACCGAGACACTTTTGTGGGCTCCAGGCACGGCTCGATGTATGTATGAGTCGGATGCTGGGAAGGAAATAGGGGATTGCCATCTCCCTGGTCATCGTGGTTTTAGAGCACGCGGGACTATTCTGTGATACAGAAATAGAACATGCTTCAGTGCGTAGGAAATGTCAGGATCAGACAATTTGTGTTCTTCATCATGCCAAGCATTGAGGATGCTGCCGTGCCACTGGGATTCATGTGAAGTATTTTGCGTACGTACATTTTTTTTTTCTTTAGACGTCGTACTTTGTAATCGTGCGTCCTCGTACATGTGAGTCTGGAAGGCATCGCACCCATCCCACTCAGCAACGGATCCATCACATCCAATCCAATCCAAACGAATCTAGCCTCAGCACTTGCTAGCTCAGCACTTGTACAGAGTACGTGGGCAGACAAGGTAAGACGTTGAGTAATGGTGACCCGCCAGCAGCGCGATTAGCGAACGACATGCCAGGTACTGCGTACTTGGACCATCATCGAAGCCATTTGCATTACATTGCATTGCATTGAATTTGCTGCTGATTGCTGTCTTGTCTTACTCGGCCGGCCGCATTTCTCAACCAAAATCAGCAAACAAGCCCATCATCATTCTTACGTTTGGACAGCTGCCTGGGCTCTAGAACTCTAGCCACGGGTGGTCGGTGGCGGCGCCCTTTATTGAACGAGAAAAACAGGCCCCCCCTTTGCCTAATTCGCACTTCCGGACCTCAAGATCGCCAAGCAAACGCCATTTTACAAACCGCCGCGGTTGGGTTGGCTCAAGCCGAGTTCTCTCTTCTCACTAGCATCGGCGAGGGACCGGCCTAAAAGCGTCCCATCGCTTGTGTGACAATCCCATCCACACTGGGTCCGTTCCGGTAAAAAGGGTAGCCCTGGTCTGGGGAAGCACATGTCATTTGTCTAATCCTCATCTTTACGTCCTTCTTCTCGCTCATTCTCACTTCCTCTCACCCTCTCAACTTATCTTTTTCCCTCAAGCTGGGCATCGGTCATTTTCGGAAGCAAGAGGCACGACAAGGAAGACGAAAAAGCGAGCTGCAGCGTGGCCCATCCAGCCTCTTAGATCTCGCTCCTCTCCCGGCCTGTCCGTTCAGCTGCTGCTCTTGGCCATCTATCATCTGTCATATCCTTCGCACATAGTTCAGGCATCTGCTGATACCACCGCCACGTTTTACGTATCTTCACCGGCCCAAACTTGGCCCGATGCTCTCCTTCAGATCCTAACTGAAACCCGCTGGATGAAGTCGATCTAGGAAGGGGACAGAAAAAAAAACCGTCTGCGAGGTGGTGCTTTCTCCAGCTTTATATTCGGTTACCCCCCCCCGGTTCAAATGACGCCGATAACCAAAGCCTATCTCATCCTGGCCACCATTATCACCTGAACTGAAGATCCCCAAACGCGTATCTCCTCCTAGTCTGGCTGCCAACTGTTTATGAGTACTTCTTGTCCCCCAATCCCAATCCCATCCTGCTGCTCGAAAAAGGCCGTCCTTGGCGGGTACCAGCGACCGGGTCGTCGACCAGTCTTGCTCGTGCTCCTTATCTGCTTCGGACTAAACAAGTAGCGCCACGCCCTTTTCCAGCAACCTTATCACGGACACCCACAAAAAACATACAAGGGCCGATCTCCTACAGTTGACCAACCGTTGCTTTGGCTTTTGTCGTCCCCTTATCTCTCCGCCGTTTCCGTTATCGGGCGACCCGAGAGACGCTCGTTCTGTTCCGTTGCTCAATCCAGTCCAGTATTGGATTGGACTCAAGCCTCAGCCTTTGCCGCGTTGCGTCATACCCGAGTTGCCAGGCGTGGGGAGCCTCCTTCATCCAGCCTTGGGGTAGCGAATAGCATCACTTTTGCATCTCCGGGGTGGTTCTCTTGTCACGCAGCCTCCCGCAAGCTTCTTTTTCCTTATCCCCCGCCTCCCCCAAACCAGTGGCTGCTCGTACGGCTATTATCTATCCAATCCATCTTGAAAGATATCGGAGTTACTAGCAGCAAGCCCTTACTTGGAGAGGCGTTCCGTATCTGCTTGCTTTTACTTATCTCCAAGTTTACTTACCTACACGCAGCACCTAATACATACCTGCTACGGAGTATCTGCTGTAGATACATTTGATACCTTAGTAGTATCTATCGCTAATCTATCATACCCGCACATCCAATACCTTGACACTTCTGGGTTCCTCCTAACTGGCCAGCCAAGCCATGGCCCATGACGCTCCTATCCAGCGCACGGCGCCAATCGCCATCGCTCCCAAACCTCCAAGGCCGGAGCCACTCCCACTCCCACGCCGCCAGAACAGCTCCCACAGGTTCGAGATAGGCCCCGCGAGCTTGCATGGCAGGGGATCCATCGACTCCGGCTCATTCACTGGGGCTGCCGCTCCCCCGTGTCAGGCCTGTCGCTTCTCTGGCACCAGGTGTACCGTGGCCGAGGATGACGATGGCTGCATGCCCTGTCAGCTCAACGGCACCGAATGCTCGCTAGTGTCGCCGAGCCCTCAGACCCGTAAGAGGAAGCTTAACGGGGATTCTGCCGATGAAAGCGTCAAGAGAGGGTCAGTATTATCACTGCTCTTGTGCCTTTTGCCTTGCTTTACCTTGCCTTGCCTTGCTTTACCTTGCCTTGCCTTGCGTTACTTTGCCTTGCTTTTGCCTGGCCTGGCCTGACCTTGTTTTTGATTTGCTTCTCCTTCTCTCTCTCCCCTCGTGCCGAATTGCCTCGCTTCGACTCGTTCCACCACATGATCCCGCCCTGTCCTGTCCCTCACAGCCAAAAGGACGTCCCACGTTGCATAACAATCTGACACATGATTGGTTTTCTAGCTCCCCCGGTATCCCCAGCCGCAGAAATCACAACTCGAGCCTCTCCAGCACTGCTGCCAGCAGCTCATTCTTGGAAGACATGGCCAATGTCGGCGGCCCCACCATGCTCAAGCGGACGCTAGGTCTCCAGGAAGACCGGTACAGCCAGTATATCGGCCCCACGACAGATTTCGAGCCCTCTCTCATCAACCTTTCTCCCTTTGACACGCATGACGAGAGCCTTCTTGCCCGCGGGACTCTCCGCAAGGTCAGCGACTCGGACACCTTTCTCATGCTGCCGGACCAGAGCACGCCCGGCTACGACCATGTGATTGAGGATCTGGACGCCATCGAGGCCATCGTGGCCCCCCATGGCCGCATGCTCATCGACCTGTATTTCCGAGTCGTCCATCCCGGAATGCCCATCATCCAGAAGACCGTCTTCATGGAAAAGTATGAACGATCCTATCGCGAGTTCTCACCACCCATCCTCGCCGCCGTCTATATCCTCGCCATCAACTGGTGGGATCACCACGATGAACTGTCCAAGTTTCCCCGCCCCGATGTGCGTGAATTAGAAAGGCTCGTCCGCACCACCCTCGAAGATGCCATGTACCGACCGAAACTGTCGACAGTCCAAGCTGGACTGCTTCTGTCTCAGCGACCCGAGGGCGATCAGTGGGCTCCGACTGCGCAGCTGGTTGCCATTGCTCAAGAGCTTGGCCTCCACCTGGACTGCTCGGGATGGAAAATCCCACCGTGGGAAAAGGGGCTGCGAAGGCGCCTGGCTTGGGCCCTGTACATGCAGGATAAATGGGGTGCTCTCGTCCACGGGAGGCCCTCTCATATTTTCCCTTCCAACTGGGCCGTCCGGCCGTTGCGTGCCAACGACTTTCCCGATGTCGAATGGGATGAGAACGATCAGGAGGAGCGCCAGGACATAGAAAAGGGTCGTCTTGTCTTTACGCGGTTCGTGCAGCTCTCCGAGATACTTTCCGTGATCCTCGACACCTTTTATACTCTGCAAGCCATGCAAACCGTCTCCAACGCGGGTTCCGGAGGAACACAGCTGGTCCTTTCACTAGCAAAACCTATCCAGCTTCGGCTCAAAGAGTGGTATAGCGGGCTACCCACTAATATTCGGCTGGATTCGTACTCGGCAAGCAAAATGTCGGGGAGGCTATCGTGCATTGGCTATCTTCATTTGGGATACTTTGCAACCGAAATCACCCTCCATAGACGCATCATTCGATCGCTGGCATCCAACACATCGTCGGTCGACTCGTACGTGCAACACATCTGCCGCAGTGCTGCTAAAGCCCGCTTGATTTCTGCCATGGATTTTGTTAACCGACTGATGCCGAATCACATCCAGTCGTTTTGGTATTTCGCCTCAAAAACCAACTTTGCCCTCATCGGAACGTTCGGATCTTTGCTCTGGGCCACATCGCCCGGCCGGGAAGAGGCAGAGTGGTATAGGCGTCGACTTGGTGAATATCGTTGGACATTGTCGGTCAGCTGCAAGCCAGGCCAGAGCAAGGGCTTGACGGAGTTTGCCATGACCATGTTGGACATTTCAACCGGCCTTTTGAAGCAACTTCCAGAAAAGCCATCCATGAGTCGCTCCGGCAGCATGGCAGACTTCTCTGCCATGTCTATGCCTAGTTCATATTCTGGCGGAGTCAACATTTTGGGCAGCTTCAGCAACTTGCCCAGCACAGACGTCAGTAATGCCCAGAGTCCTCTGAGTGAATCAGAGATTAGCGACGAGGGTATGGGAGATGATGATTATGCAACACCGATGTAAAGAAGGTGAAAGAAGTGTTGCCGAATTTGCATATACCTTCGATTTTTTTGCGCTCTTTCCTCCCTCTGTTTGTTTTTCTCTTTTTCCTTTCTATTTCTTCGGCTTGGAATATGCGATTTGGAAACGAATGAATGATTTTGGCATCAGTCGTGTGTGGGCACTTCTGGTACTAGTGTTGCATTTCCTCCCCACACTGACGCGATAGAGGAGTTTGATGACTTTACGTTTGATGGTTCTCTTCTTCTTATCCCCCGTTTTATACTTTGCAATTTTCTTCTAGTATTCTTTCGTTTTTCTCACAAGTTTATTTTGGCATAATGTCATGGGCGGAAGCCAGTAGAGGAGATACCCGCTCGGAGGCCAGCGGGGATCCGAACGTGTTTACACAAGGCGTTTTAAGGCAAGGTGATGGAATGGATTTTGCAAAGCTAGAACGAAGCAATCGGGATTGACGAGGTAGCTAGGTGATTGATAGTCTAACGATGGCATATTTTTCTTTCAATCTTATGCGAATATGGCGTGCTCACCTGTTGGGAAGATGACGTGACATTTGTGCTATTGACCCCAATCTGATGTGCTTTCTATCTGACATGCTGGGAAATGATTATTCAGAGTTTCAAAGTCATTTCATAACCAGGTAATAGTGCAGACGTATAATTAAGCTCAAGCTACTTGCTTCTATATCTCCGAGATCTATCGTGGGTTGCTCATGGCCCTGGTGCTTATAGCGGAGCTTCTCCATGTCCCAAATAGGTAGGGCAATGTTTGCGCCACAGTTACATGCAATCGAAGTCAGTCGATGTCCGTGCACCGCCACAGCGCCAAGCACCTCCTTGTTCTCCCAATATGTTTTGCAACAGGCAGGTGGGATCAGTTGAAACGTAAACCTTTGTCGGACATTCTCAGTATTATTCGATTATTCTTCAGATGCAGGTCATCTGAAGCCGGGTTGCTTGACATAGTTCTGTCTTTTTGTCGTTTTCGTTTCTCATTCATTGTTCTTACCACCTGTCTGGAATTGAGCTTGCGTTTCTCTATATCTGGCCAAACATGGCGCGCCAAAAGAAAGCAACGAAAGACAATGCCGCGGACACATCCATGGGATTCACGCCGGAGAGGTTTGAGCGGGAGCTGAAGGATCTGGCATCCAAGGCCAAGAATGACACGTGGAGCAACCGCGTGCTTGGCCAGGTGGTGCTCTACGTCAAGACGCTGGTGCTGCTGACTCTGCTCGGCGTATACTCGAATGCATCGCAGCTTGCGCTGTCGCCCGTCTATGGATCCGTACCGGCGGCAGCGTGGCATTCCAAGGTATTGATGGCTGGATGCTTCATCGGCTGGGCGGGTAACCTGGCGTTTCGCCAGATGCTCCCCATATCGACGGAGAAGCTTCTTCCGTTGGTGGCGCTTTATGTGCCTGTGATGCAGTCCTTCTTGTATCAGTTTAGTCAGACTTTGGGGCCGAATTATGGACCTCTCGTTACCGAGGGAGTCACTTTGGTCCCGATGGCGATTCTAACGGCTGCTTCTGTTGCAGACAATTTGGAGGGTGTTGATCTGAGCTCGATGCCGAAGGTCCTAGGAGATGCTGTTCCTGGTGTTGGATCTTGGGGAACGTTCAAACTGGTGGAGCATATTGCTGAGAAGCTCCTGCAAAAGCACGTTGGGACAGTATTTTGGTATACGAGGATGGGCTTGGAGATCCTGCTGGCTGGGTCGTACACGGTGTTTGCACCCTCCAAATATCTAGCCCTTGCAATTCCGGCATTGGTGCATACGGCCATGTTCAATCCTCACATGGATACACCAACTGCAATGGCGTTGTTGAATACTACAATGTTGGCTGACAACTGGATGATTTTGGACAGGCGGGAGTCTGTTACAGGATACATTTCGGTGGTCGAGCAGACGCGGAGAAAGATGCGAGTCTTGCGAGCTGATCATAGCCTACTGGGAGGCGATTGGACGGAATGGCGTGGTCATCAAGTTACGGAGCCCGTCTATGCCATCTTTGTTATGTTGGAAGCAGTGCGTCTAGTTGAGAGGGAGGTGCCGGTTGCGGATGCTGATGCCAAGGCACTGGTCATGTAAGTGTTGCTTCACCTATCTTATCTTTCTTGGTTATGAGGTTCACTCACTGAGACTTACATTCGTGGCTAGTGGTATGGGTATTGGTACTGCGCCGTCTGCACTCGTGTCTCATGGAATTGAGACCACCGTTGTGGAGATTGACCCTGTTGTCTACGAATTCGCTCAAAAGTATTTCCAGCTCAGAGAGAACCACCCGGCGGTTATCGAGGACGCGGTCAAGTATACCAATAGAGCCGCCAACGAGACCAAGGATGTCTATGACTACATTGTTCATGATGTTTTTACAGGAGGTGTAGAGCCTGTTGAATTATTCACATTTGAATTCTTCCAGAACCTCTACACTCTACTGAAGCCCGATGGAGTCATTGCTATTGTACGTATCTTTGCTGTATCCGGTACGAACGCAGGAGTTGGCTAATTAGGAGAATAGAACTACGCGGGCGATCTAAGGTCGCCAACTCCCAAAGCCATCGTGCGGACCATACTGCAGAACTTTCCAACCTGCCGTATATTTCGGGAGAATCTACCTGACGACAAAGCTATTGCTGAAACGGGTTCGGACTTTACGAACCTGGTCATCTTTTGTCGTAAAACCACAGGAGCACTGACGTTTCGTAACCCGGTGAAAGAAGATTATCTTAACAGTCCTTCCAGGCAGAATTTCTTGACACCTCAGAATGAAGTTTTGCCCGGAGATGTGTTCTCCAATGGCAAAGATGAGGAAGGTTTCCTGTTCAGAAACGGGACAGACAAGGTCAAGGAAGGACAGTATGCCAACGCAGCTGGCCACTGGGCGGTCATGAGGAGCAGCCTTCCGGCTACTTTTTGGGAAAGGTGGTAGATATGAGTTTCTTCTTTGAATATTTCGCTGTAAACATTTGTTCTCTTTGCATCTCTGTTAAAATTCCCCCATCTTGCATTCTCAATACCTCGCATGTATTATAGACATAAAATTCCAGCAAACTCCGAGCCCGTTTTTGATCTATTTCTTAATAGCAGAAAGCACATACTCCTTATTCTCATTGTTATAGTCCTTGATGAAATCAGTTACGTTGGCCGGAACCTCGACCTTGTTGTAAGTCGTCGACACTGGCTCTCCAAGGCTAGAGAAGACAGGCACCACGCCCGTCCAGACGGAATTCTGGGCTTCCTCGTTCTGCAGATCGTGCTTGTCGTCGGAGACGCCGCCGTCGCGGAATTTGGCGCTGCCGGAGGTGATTTTGACTTTGAGGATGCTGGTGCTCTGCATCTCGGCCTTTGTGGGGGGCTGGCGGGAGGTCTTCCAGCGGTCTGGGACGACGCCGTTTGTGATGAGCTCCATGGCGTACGTCTTTTCGGCGTCGTCTTCGACGAGGGTGGCGTAGCCGAAGAGGACGACGGAGCGGTAGTTGTAGGAGTGGTTGAAGGCGGAGGTGGCGAGGATGAGGGCGTCTACGTGGGAGGCTGCGATGCAGACGGGGAGGCCTTGCTGCTCATCACCCTCAGGCTTGTCCTTGTTGGAGGCGCGGGCGACATTCATCATACGTGACGAGACGTAGCCGTGAAGGTAGAGGTCCAAGGGGTCGCCGAGGTCCGCGCTGGGGCGGTCGAAGGAGCCCATCTGGCCGATCATGGGGAGGGTGGCGGGGAAGGGGGAGTCGGGGGGGTTGAAGGAGACGTCGAGGAGCTGGGAGGAGTTGATGAGGTTGTGGATGGTTTCGAGGGCGTAGATTGCGCGCTCGTTGTGGCGGCGGACGGTGTTGTCCTTTGTTTTGGGGTATTCTAGCCTGTGGCGGCCCATGGTGGTGATGTTGATGTGTGTTGTTTGTTTGTGTAAGTCGAGGTTCTGGAGATGAGGCTATCTATCTGTGTTACTGGCTGATGACTTATAAGAGCGAGGGGGGCAAGACACTATGGCAGCGAGGGGGGCTTATATATTAAACAGACGAGGTACTATCTTTAATATCATGACATGTGAGTCAAGAAGAGAAACAAAACAAGCGTGACTCTTTGGCAAGGAGCATCAGGATTCACGAAGTGAACCTTATTGCCCTAAAGCGGCAATGTGGGCTCCGTGTAGACGCAAGGCAGATGCAAAACCCGCCTCCGGGCCCGGAATTTGTCTGATTACGTACTAGAAGATGTCGATTGGTTGGCGTTTCTTCGACCGGGTAGCGGCGGGATGGTTTCTACCTTGCTTTAGTTGGGTATGCACGTCAAGATGCGATGTGGGCGGAATTGCCCTTTTGAAGGCAAATGTGGGGAGAGCGGTAGTTTGATAGCAACTAAGAGGAATACGAAATGTATACGGACTAGATAGGTACTAATGGTATAAGAGGATGTAGGGAATGTTACATGCGGGATGAGGCACTCTTGCATCTTGCATTGAGGAGGAGAGAGAGACACCGGGCCGGCGTGGGGTAACCGGCCCGGCCTGAGTTGGATTGGTTGACGAGTTTGACTACATGTAATAGTGTTGATTGAATGGGCAAGTTGTCTAAGTGAATGCGATTACAGCGGGTAAAAGATTAGACGAGACTTGACCGTTTAACACTAATGGCGTCTTGTCATCTGGTTTGTGTTGTTTTAGCTAGTAATTGGATGAGGAGGGAACGCACTACTGCTGAGAGGAGTTAGAGGATTCGTTAATCAGATGCCTGCTTTAAGGGCGTTGCTTGTTTGTCGGGCATCAATGAGGAGGAGGCGGTGGTGGATTGACGGGAGGGATCGAGATTGGATTTAGGACTGTGGGAAGAGTCTGGACTTTTGGATGATGGGTTGATGAATGCTGCAATTGAGATGGGTTTGGATTAGTAATATGATGAAGCAGCCGATTGTTCAGACGATTGATATATGCTTGATTGCGATGGTGTCTAAGATATCCATGTCTATAGTGGCTGGTTACATGTATATTAAGCACATCGGCCAATGGTGAAAGTTTGGGATGTAGCCGTTTACTTTTGAACAGTTGTGATGTTGGCATCATTACCTACTAGTACATGTAAGTGCATATCACGATGAAAATATACTATAATCCTCGAAAGCCGTTCCGTTTCTCTCGGTTTATATGAAGCCCATCAGCCACTTCTGCGCACCGACGCCAAGGACTCATGCCATGTGTAGACCCAAGGCATAAAGGCTCAGCCTCGGGACGAGCATCCGAATTCTTTAAGCAAAGAAACAACCTAAGCGTCAAGCATACCTTAAGTTACCCGTCGTTTGCTGCCTGTGGCGGTGCTACAGTGTAAGCTCTGTGGCTGCTCGCCTATAATTGCTCCCATCAACGCGATCAGGTCAGGGTTTACAGGGGCTTTACTCCTAGTTGCAAAACCCTTCCAGGTTCACTTATTCCCAGCTCTTCACCCCCGTCTTCCGGCCTTTGCCATTCATTTCCTAGCCGAGCGGCGCATTATGTGCTTAATCTCGTGTTATCTAAGCCAGGTCCGGACTACGCTGCAGATCCCCGTGCATTGAGATCTAATCTTGCTGCTCCACCGCCGCTGCTAAAAAGCGCCTCCATCGTGGAGCCTCTCTCTGCATCAACAGCGTTAATCGAAACACCAGAAGACAGAATCCAGAAAATCAAGACGAAAAAGAAGAACAAATACGATACACAATTCTTTTGTCGTGCTCGCCCTGTCTCCTCGCTTCGGGGCCCGTCATGTGCCAGCAGCCGCTTGCTTGCCCCGTCGTTTCGTTTTGCCCGCTAGAACAAGGCCTGCGTCTCGTAACATCGTGACCCCATGCGCGTCTCCCGACGTTGGAGGTTTCAAGTGAAACGGCACCACCCCCGGAGCCTCCCCTTCTTAGCCCAATCCAGCTTCTGCGTCTTCTCAGTCCGACCGCTGCCGTGTGTCAAGTTTGATGTCTGCGCTTCTTGGCAGCTCGAGTGATTGCTTGTACGAGTATTACGGAGCAGCTTTTTGCTGAACTGGCCATGGCGTCGCATCTTGTCGAGCCCCCCAGCCCAAGTCTCCACGGATCCGCCCCAGAGTTCGAGATACCGTAGTCAGTTTGTATGGTGCATCGTTTTGGGCTTCTTTCCTCTCTCTTTCTTTTTTTCAACTCACGCTTTTCTCTGCTGCGCTGGAGATTTTCGCGTCTCATTGGAGTTTGTGAGGAGTTGTCGGACCTTCGCTATGGTTTAGTTTTGTTCTTGTGCTGATACCTTTCTTTTTCTCTTCGCTTCTTTCCACCCCCTTTCTCTCTTTAAGACGTTCCTCGGAAGCCCATTGACTGGGTCTTCTGCTTCTTTTCGACCGTTAATTCAACTACCATCTGGTGCCGCTGCAATGGCCGGCTCCAGCAGCGCCCCGGCTTTGGTCGCGACTTTCGTTTTGTTCGTCACCCCGATGTTTGATTCGACTTGCGAGGATTGGGGAGGAACCGCCATGTGCTAACATGTAGAACTTGCGAAACTCAGTGGTCTTGTTGTTCTAGCCGCCTCCGCGGCCATATTTTTCTTTGTCAAAGCCAGTAAATCGCCTCTTATTCGAGACGAGCTGAGGCTGGCCCTCTCGTTCTTCCTGGCGGCTTCGGCACTCTGGGGAATACTCGATTTCGCTACCACGCTCGTCCACGAAAACTCTGCCTCAGCATGTCAGACCGTCATCTCGTTTGCCGCCGTTTTCGATCAAGTCGCTCGCGTTTCGGTGGAACAGTTCTTGCTATGGGCAGTCAATGGCGGTATCAAGGTCACCAAGTTGTCGCTTGCTATGCAGGGAGCTCTCCTCGTGAGATTTATTCTCGGTGCCATTTTTGTGGGAGTCCAACGTCCTCAGTTCGAACCTGTTTGTGTCGCCAGAAACCTGATTCTCCCTATTGGTGTCATCGTCATGGTGACCGATGTTGCCATGGTAGCGGCTCTCTCGACCAAGGTTGTTCTTGCAAAGAAGAGTAACGCCCTCAGGCCAGAGCTGTCTCGGACTAATGCCTTGATCTTTGTTACTGCCGGACTTGGCATCTGGACTGGAGTGAGTGGTTCTGATACAAGGGTTTGCTAAGAAAAAGAGCTAACTGTAGCAACTATAGTTGAGTATTCCTCTTTTCCTCGGACTCAAGTCATCTGGCTTCGCTGTCCGAACAATTATGCCTGCTATTGGGCTTTTAATTCTAATTGGTATGCGGCAACGATTTAAGCCCCAAGCACATATACTCACATCCAAATAGGCGTTGTTGCCCTATCCATGAGGAATTTCGTGTCGTCGCCATCGGCTTCTACTCTCAAGATTCAGAAAACCGTCTCATTCGAGTCCACAACACATATCGAGGAACCAACACGAGGCCTCCAGACCCAGGCTTTCCCCCCGCAGAATGTTACGACAACAGTGGCCGGTGTTCTGCCTCTTATCAGCCAGCCAGAAACGGGCCAAGCTACCAGGGGTATGGGTGGGCTTCCTGTTGAGGGTGAGTTGTTCCCCCCCATGCGAGCCCAGGTTGCAGCTCCCAGAGTGCACCACAAGAAGCAGATGTCAGATAAGGCTTTCAATGGAGGCAAGGTTGTCATCTCGAAACCGATTGTGCCGTCGGGCACCGAGCCGAACACCTTCGACCATATTCCGACCATCGACCTGGCTACTGCTGCCATGATGGAGCGAGAGCGCCGCGAGCTGAGACCTCTCCCCTTTTCAAATATTGACGCAGCGCTGGACGGAGCTCTCTCTACTAGAGAAATGATGGACAAGATGCAGACATCTAAGCGGAAACCGGTCCCTCAGTCTACATCCCCGAAGAACAGTCGAAACCTCCTTTCTGTCGAAGAGCCCTCAGTTGCCATGACCTCAGCCGTGCAGCTCTCCCCTGGTATGGAGGAAACAAGGAGACGGTCCCCTCGACAGCCCTATCAAGGCGATGGTCCCTCTCCTTCTCCGCCTATGATCCCAGCAAAGGATGAGGCCCGAACGCCCAAATCAGCTCCCCTCCAAGCTGCGACAACAGTGCTGGTGCCACCGCCAAGATCTACCAAGAGGCCGCCTCCTATCAAGCCATTACAGTCAAGAACCACCAAGGATATCAACGCATTGCCAGCCGTTTCTCGCTTCAGCGTCAGCACTATGGATCCCATGACTGCACGGATTACGTCGTCAATGTTTAGTCCCCAGGAGCAGAAGTCGGCAAAAGCAGTGCCTCGGCCTCGTCAAACACTTCCACCGCCCCCACCACCCGTCTCTGAGTTCTGGGTAGATCCTCGAACGGCATCTCTACCTCGAAGCAATTCCGTCAAGAACAACATTCGACCCTCTCGGCGTGCGCCTCTGTCACCCCCGGTGGAAAAAGAAGAAGTGAAGGAGACAAAAACCCCTCTCCAGAGGAGGGCAACAGTAGGACTGCCGCAGAATCCAAGGGCGCGAGCGACTCGGATGTTCACCAACCAACGAAGCAAGTCTGACGGCCAGCAAATCATGTTCTTCAACAATGAAGAAGAGAGTGCCACTCTTTTGGTCGTGCCTGCACCAGAAGAGGAGGTCGAGTCTCCATCCCGGAAATCTATGATTCATCGGCCGAGACCGATTCCTCGTAAATCTACGGCTTCCGCATCTGAGCTCTTGGGCATTTCTGCGCTTCCCTCTCAGGATGAGTTTACCATCGTCTCCACGCCTAACCTCCCCTTGATCTCTCCTGTGGGTGTAAAGACTCTGTCGCAAAGTTCTTATGGCGCGACATCACCTGGGTCGCTCACCAGACGCAAGACTGTTAGAAGAACATCCTTTGTTCCCGACTTGCCGGCTGTTCCTGTGGAATACCAGGGACAGCAGCCGAAAATTTCAGATGATGCTGCTCTTAATGTGGCCGGGACAAGCGTGTGGACAGTTGTTCCAAATGACCAAGGTTTCCAAATGCCTAGCTCTGACAACAAGACACAACGCGCACTCTGCGTTTCCAAATTCAGCGTGGACACTTCTTTGACCGCTGAAGAGCCTCGATTGTCCTACGGCAGCCGATTTTCGGTCAACACTCAGTCATCTTATGAGGAAACCATTGGCCGAAACTCGTCAGTTGTGTTTGCTACAGATTTCAGAGTCACAGCAGTTTCAACAATGGTCAACTCTCTCAGCGAGTGCCCCTCAAAACACGAGAGTGTCGATTCTGAGTTCTCCATGATGTTGAGAAACGCCCCGGTACCGCCGAAAACTGCTCCTGTCGAGAACCGAGTCACCGAAGAAGACGACAGGATGGTGGAAGCTCCCTTTGTGCTTGATATGTCCAAGTACGAGTCGTCAGGCGCCTTTGAGAGCGAATACCAATCGACTGCTCAACAGATGGTATCATGGCACCACCGCGTTGGTGAAGAGTTGCCTTCATTCTCATCCCAGCTCAAGTATAGGAGAAGCCGAAAGCTTCTGGTGCCAAAGCCCTTGGCCCTGTATAGGCCTGCCGATGTAACTGTCGTGATCGAAGCTGAGCCGTCACCCGTGGAGCCCGATCAGGAAGCTCTCGATAGAATACACGAGCAGCTCAAGAAATTCGACACGGAGAATGGAGACTCGCGTGCAACCATTAGCGAGCAGCAACGAATGACCATCTTGGCCAACTTGGAATCTGAAATGGGTGCTCAGGAGTCTCAGTGGCAGATGCTCAAGGTTGACCTTGGCCCAAGTTCCCCGTCGACCATTGTCTCGTCGCCCGGCATCAACTCGCTACGCAGCAGCGTTGACATTAGCAAATTTGAGATGATGCCTATCACCAAGCTCAACGCAAGTGCCGGCGATTTGATTGTGGCACTGAAGGAAGAGGCCAACCATCGCCTGTCAAAGTCTTCAGACCAACTACTCAAGGAGGAATCACCTGAATCTGGAGACATCAAGTTCAATCGCCAATCCCTCTCAGCGTCCGGACGAATGAGCCTGATCTCCGTGACCAACCGGTTATCCCAGATCGGTAGCCCTACTCCCCCGGATACTGATGAGTCGGGCGAGGACAGCGATAACGATAGCATGGTGGAAGGCACTGGTTCCACCAAAGATTTGTCCACAGCCCTGATGCCAAGAAGCCGAGTTTCCACGGTTACAAGCTTTTTGGCTTTGGATGAAGTCCTGAGCAGCTCAACTGAGGATGTTCAGAGCAAACTTGATGTTCCAGTCGAGTTTGAGGACGTTTCCTTGATTACCCCCAAGGCCCAGACTCCCAAGGCTCAAACCCCCAAGGCCCAGCCTCCTGCGGTGCTCCCTCAACCAGAAGAGCCCAAGACCGAGAGTGCCAAACCAGCTGAGCCCGAAACCATCCGGTTTAGCCTGGCAGACTTGGAACAGCCTGCTCCACGACCGCGATCAGTCACCCGACGACCTCCTCGACAGAGCAAGCGCATCAGTGCGCTCCCAGACATCGTCGAGAACCCAGAGCCGCTTGCCGGCAAGACTGGCTCTCTTGGCATCTTCCAATTCGCATGGGGCGAAAAGTCAGACTCGGCCAGAGTCCCTCCCCGGATGAATGGCCTTTCCGGCACCATGTCCAGCGGTCGCGGTCGGATGAACCCTCCTTCGTCCATGCTTCTGGGCTCGGTTCAGGAGGCGCAGACCAATTACCCTCCCGCACCCGCTCAGAGCTTCCTTGATAATGATGAAATGGATAACGGCCTTGGCAATTACGAAGATGAGGACTACGATGATGGATTTGACGAAAACACGCTCTGGGAGATTGCCAGCTTGCTGGAAAGCGATCTGGACGCCTCCCGTGACGATCTCTTCATGGTTGGCGAGGAGGAGTATTGGGAGGATCAAGTGTCTGTGGCTGACGACATTCCCTCTGCTGCATCTCCAGTTGAAGAAGCTTCTGAGAGTGTAAAGGAGGAAGCGTATGATTTCATTCCTGTTACTCTAGCTTCTGACAACTCCTCTGACGTTTCTCAAGTGCCTACTCTCTGGACAGGCGACAGGAAGGGTCAGATGACAAAATTCTTGGGCTTGCCGCAGCCCAGTGAGGGATCATGGGAGTATCTCACCGCTGCTCCTAGGTCTGCACGTACGATTCCTCGGATCATGGAGGAGCCGGCTCAGTTGTCAAGCAGCTCCTTGTGGATGGCTGCTTCAGCTGGTATTTCTTACACAAGTGGTCTATGGGCCTCACTCAAGGCTCATGATGGTGAAGAGATGGAGACCAAGTCTGCCAAAACCTCTCTAAACTCCGTCAAGTCTCTTGTCTGGTCACCCCCGAGCCCTACCAACATCTCTGGCCTTGGCCTGCCCCAGCCTGATATCAGACTCTGGAGTGCTTATATTCCCCAGGAGACACGCAGCGTCCGCAAGACAACCCAGATGCCCACGCCCGCGACAATCACATCAAACTCGCTGTGGGCATCGAAGCCTGCTGTAAAGCCTAGTATGTCGAACGGAGTATGGTCTCCAGTGAACATAAGCGAGGCAAAGCCCTCAACAGTTGCTGTTGCTGCACTGTGGTTGCCGCTGTCTTTTGCCAATGGCACCACCGTGGGACTTCCACAGCCAGACGCCAGTGTATGGAACTCCTACATCACACCAGCGGCTCGCACTGTTTACAGAGCATCTCGGATGCCTCAGCCCCCAGTTGTTGCCTCGACATCTCTGTGGAGAGCCAAGTCTGTCATTAGACCCAGTGCATCAACTGGTGTATGGAGCTCAGTACCCAAGGACTCTACAGTGGAGGTAATGAGCCTTGCCACCTTGGCTATCGTTGCTTCATTGTGGTCACCGATTTCCGCCACTCGTAACGGTGCATTGGGACTTCCACAGCCAGATACCCAGGCGTGGAATGCATACATTCAACCTGAAAGCCGCGTCGCTCGCCGAACCTCTCGGAAGGAGCAGCAGCTTGAGACCCGAAGCGCTGTGATGTGGTCCGCTGAGCCCCTGAGGACCATTGAGTTGGTCTCTACAAAGCTGTGGAGTTTGAAGAAGACGACTTTGCTTTGGGCGCCCGCTCCCTTTAAGAGTGCTAGCATTGGTCTCCCGCAGCCTGATGTCAAGATCTGGAACACGTACATTGTTCTGCCAGCTCGTTCGGTTCGCCACAAGGCGAATGATTTCAAATACGAAACCATCAAGAGCACCTCATTGTGGCAGCCCTCACCAGCTGTTGTCCCTTACTCAGGAGGCGTATGGAAGGCAAAATCGCTACTCGTCGAGCCAATCCGTGAATCTTGCTCTGATTCCTCCTTGAAGATGGTAAAGGCTCCTCTGTGGTCTGCATCATCTACAAAGACGCCTTCTGTCGGACTGCCGCAGCCGGATGCCATGACCTGGAGCATGTACCTCCTCCCAGCAAGCCGTAGCAATCGAAGCGCTTATGTGCCCAGGCCCGTCACGATCACTAGCACATCTCTGTGGGCGCCTATATTGTCCGCGGAGTCTCCTTCTGGTGGAGTCTGGAAGCCAAAGTCATTACCCTCCAAGAGTCAAGTAGCAAACCCATCTCAGGTGCCTCATATTGAGCCTGCCGTAGCGGTGGTTAGGGATTTACTATGGTCTTCATCGCCTGCAAAGGTGATTTCCCTGGGTTTGCCACAGCCAGATGCCAAGTTTTGGACCGCTTACCTCGTTCCAGCTGGCCGTAGCCATCGAAGTGCGTATGTTCCTAGAGTTATTACCATCTCAAGCACATCCTTGTGGTCTTCCACATCCAATGTTGAGACTCAATCGGATGGCGTATGGAAGCCCAAGTCAAAGGCGTCAGCTACTCAAGAGAACAAGGCGTTTAAGAAGTCCGTCAAGGCCAACAAGGGCTCGTTATGGGCTCTCCCTCTTGCCAAAAAGGCTTCAGTTGGCCTACCTCAGCCAGACTCCAAGGCATGGGAATCATACATTCCGCCAATGACCCGCTCTGCCTTCCGCAGAGTCTTGACCTCAGAGCCTGCTTCAGTCAAAAGCCAATCGCTCTGGTCTATCCAGCCTAACAAGGAGGCCGCTTCTGGCTATCTTTGGCGCCCGAGCAAGATGCAAGCTGAAAAGAAGCGCCCAACCGTTCAAACTGCATTCGCAATTCGCTCAGAGGCAACGCCCAGCCCGGCCGTATCTTCGGCCGCAGCCGAGAGCCCTGTCCCAGCCATTGCCGCACGTGCAGCCGGCGTCCGTACTTCCACGCCCGTCCTAATGACGCAAGAACAGTGGAAGCTGGCCTTTAAGAGAATCTCTCAGGACGTGCAAAGGGACTCCTCCGCGGCAGCAGCTCCGTCGTCGTCGAATCATGCCTCCAGGCCTCGTCCCACCAGGCTGAATCGCTCCCAGTCCGTCAAGAGCCGCCCAGTCTTCGATCCCTCCGTCATGGCCCTCATCTCCGAGTTGCCTTCTCCCCGCCAGGGCCACCAGAGCCTCGGGCGATCAAAGAGCATCTCCTTCTTGCCGCCCAGCCGCAAGTAGGCTTCTTTCTTCTTCTTCTCACGGCCCTTCGGCCAGCGCTTCCTAATGCGGAGCCCCCTTCTCAGCCAGCCACGTCCTCTCTGATCTAAGCTTCCTTTGGAACTTCCTCCCGCTAATCCCACAATCCTCTGATTGTGGCTTTTTTTTTTCCATGTGGCAAGGGTTCCATGATAGCGACAAACCGCGCTGACGTGCATTTGAGAAGAGCTATCTCCCCTCCCCCGGTCGTTGATGAACCATGCTGGGCTGGAGGATTGATCAGCGTCGTTGGATATTACATTCTCCACTGGGTTTCAGGGCTGAACAGGGGGGAGAGAGCAATTAGATGCGGGAATTTGGGCCGGGGGGTGGAGGGGGAGAGATCCAGTCCTAATACGGTGTTATCAATCGAGATGAAGAAGAGCAGGGTTTCTGATATGGGGGGAAAAACAAAATAGGACAATGCTACTCTATGAGTATGAGTAGGTTGAAGTGTGTATGTTGTGGTAAGGAGGGGATATACCCTTATGTTGGATGGATGGATGATATGAGTAGGAGTTTTTTTTTTTTTTTTTTTTTTTTTATGTAGTTGTGATGGAGATTGGAGGATGGTAATGTGGTGGAAGCAGTTCGTACAAAGTATATATTTTCAGTAACAATCAATACAACCCAGGTATCAGCATCTATCAGTATTCTAACCAACCAAACCATACCCCGAATCGTAGCCACGAATCCTGTAAGAGAGAAAAAAGGTCCAGTCCGGTGTAAAAGAAATCCAGTCCAGTGTAAAGAGAAAAGGGCTCAAAAGTATATACTAGAAGTCAAGCAAGAAAAAGCCACATCAAACACAAATCGAACAATTCACTCGCTCTCAAGTCACAAACAAACAAATCACCCTTCACACAAAAAAAATCAGCAAGGAAGCAAAACATTTCATGCACCAAGTCATTGTTCATGTCATGGCCATTCAGAGCTCTCTATCCATGCGCACCTCGTTAAGCTAAAGATGGGGTAGAAGAAACCTTTCAAAAAAAAAAAAAAGGGTGGGAGAAGAGAAAAGTCGCGGAATGGGATAATAAGAAAAGATAACCACCAGATACGCGCAAGGTGTATATTTGCGCCGATGCTTACAGGAAAAATGTTTCAAACACCAGACCCAATGCTTTCGTTTGCCGACCACTGTGTATATCCTGTTGTATTTCCGATCCGACAAGTCCCTCCCCCTTCCTATTGATTTGTTTTTTTTTTAGTGTTACCACTTTAAGCTTGTTTCGCCTTTTGCTTTGTTTTTTTGTCGTTGAAGTTTTTTTTGGTGATTTTGATTAGGCGTCGAGGGCATGTTTTCTTCTTGCTTCGCGAGCAAAGGTGCTGTTGATGATGCCATCGTTGTCATTAAGGGGGGTGAGCTTCTGTATCGGCTTGCTCTATCCCCTGTGTGTGTCGGAGCTCGTTGATTAGACTCGTTAATAGTTCGATTTTTGTTATTTTTGGCATAAGGGGTATAAAGAGGAGATGAGAAAAGAGAGAGTAGCCTTTTGAGCTACCCCTACCCCTTCTCTCACCCTCTCTAACCACAAGTTCATTATTTTCTCGTAGCTCGTCGGCTTGTCAAATGAGACATGGCCAACAACTCATACAAAAAAGGTCATGAAAGACAAAGGAAAACCACTCCACATCTCCTCGACAGCTTGGGAAGCCGTCACAATGCCCTATTTGCTGTTATAAAAACAGGCGGGCTATATGTCATTGTGTCCTAACCGGACTGATATTATACGCAACGAATTATCGTAGATCTCCTTTCGAAAGGAATCGCAGATCGGATGCGTATGAAAGGGGGTAGCGTGAGCAGGATGCAATCGGACTGCCTTGTCATTGCTGTGAATTTCCGGCGGAGCTGGACTATTCAGCAAAACCAAAGACGTTTGGTAGGCTTCATCGATCGCACTGATCCAAGTTGAGAGAGGGGTTCATCGAATTGGTAAGCGTGTTAGGCATTATCATGGAGCATTAATCGAATAAATGGTAACCCGAAACCGTCGCTATGCAAATAGAACAAACACGGAAGATCATTTTGCTGTACAGAAAATTCCATCAAGCAGCGAAGATGGAAGAAAAGAGTTGGATGCGATGCAGACCATGAACCATCTGCACCGGAACAGTAATAGACTAGCTGGCAATCACTGTCTGTATGCGTCTGTTCATTGGTGAAGATGAGGATGAGTTGTCTGGTGAGGATGAATCCAGTAAGGTAGAAAGGTTGCCACGGTGTCGAATGGTGCGACGAGACTGGCTTGAGCCTGGGTCATCAAACATTCGCGTGAAAGCAGGACTAGAATCGGGATCACGTTCGCGTTTTGGAGTTCCGGCAGGGCTCTGCGTTATTTGCTCAGCCCGGCGAACAACATCTGACAAGGAATCACGAAGCTCCCCAGCTCTCTTCACCAAGACTCTCAGGCTGTTTGTGTCAAAATGCATCTTGGTATCCGCATGAGGTTGCGTTTCGCGGTTGGGGGCAGAGCGATGCATTGCCTCCATGACCGATCGAGCGCCGTTGGCAGCTTCTTGCTGTTTATCGGCTCGCAATTCGGGTGTCCGAGTGAGACTAGGACGTTCTGAAGGCAGGTTGTCATCCACCAATGGCCAGTTTCCACCAAAGATGTCGTCGTCGGGGGAAAAGACAGATCGTCGTTTCGGGGATTGGCGTTCACGGACCACAGCCGTTTTTGACATGGGCTCCTTGATATCCCAAGCCATGTCCAGCTTGGTGAATGAGAGATCGGCGAAAATATCGTCTTCATCATCAGAGAACCCATCATTGTTGTCGAAGTCGTCCATCGTATCGGTAGAATCGCCATCGATTTCCCCATCTACTGACTCCTCCTCATCAGGCGAGGCGAGTGCAATGACGCCCTCAGCCTCCTTCCACAAAGTCTTCTGCGGGCCATCGAGCATGTCCATATCGCGCCCATGGCGGCACAGTCGCTTGAGGTCGTTGACGAGTAAAGAAAGTTCCCGGATTTGTCCTGAATGCGCCTTCACGCTGGGCTGCGAAGCCTGGATAGATTCGGGAACCGCGAACA
Organism: Trichoderma afroharzianum; assembly: GCA_037893235.1. Classification (NCBI taxonomy): domain Eukaryota; kingdom Fungi; phylum Ascomycota; class Sordariomycetes; order Hypocreales; family Hypocreaceae; genus Trichoderma; species Trichoderma afroharzianum. The sequence continues at coordinate 321,241 of JBBLXW010000021.1, read as the reverse complement.
GCTTGCCGTCAGCTGTGCCATCGTTCTCATTGGCGTTGCCACCAAACTCAAAATCCTCGTCCCAATCCTCAGAGACTCCTTTTGAGCCAAGCCCCCAGGTGCCGTACTTGGCACCGTTGGAAGGTTTAGTCTCGTCCAGGGCGTGCGAGAGAGGAACGCTTTGGCTTCGAATGTGTGCTGGGACAGGGTTGCGAATAACGGACCGTCCGCCCCTGGCGTCGAGCTCCTGCTTTTCGTAAGATGTCTTGGGACGCAGGGGGACACCGCCCACGTTGCTCTTTTCGTGAAAGGAAGTCTCGCTCCAATCAAACAAATTGGTCAAGCGCCTGTCATCCTGATCCATGTCGGACATGTGGTCGAGGCTCAGATTCGCCAGCGCAACTCTGACATTGGGGTTAATGTGTCGAGAGTTGAGTGAGCTGCCTTTGGAAGGGGGAGAGAGTGGATTGAAATGGGCATCGTCGTCATCACCCCAATCTTCGTCAAAGTCGTCGTCGAGCGAAATGCGACCAAAGTCTTTGGCATAGAGCGAAACGCCGTTCTGGGACGATTCTGAGCTGATGCGAGGCAGAGTGGTGAAGACGTGGCGGCTAGAATATCTTGCCCTGGGACCGACAGATTCGACCCCTGTGGGCATCACCGTATTTTCGTCCTCCTCCATGATGTCTGTGTCACCGCCCCAAGTGTGACCCAAGATTTCCTGTATTGAGAGGCGCTTGGTCCTACCATTATTTCCTGCAGTGCTCGGGGGAGAGTCGTCATAAATAGAGTCCAAGGGTGTCTCGACGGCCCTTGTGCGACTGGAAGCTGCCGTGCGCAGCGAATCAAACACAGTATCACTCCTGTAATCGGCGTCGTCCTCATCCCCTGACGTGAAGCCGCGGGCGTCGCTCTCAAAGCTTTCGGCGACGGCGAAGCCCTCGTGCAATGGCGACGCTCTTAGCTGCGACATGGCTGCGGAGCTTGTCGAGCTCCCCGAGGGCTGGTGCTGCCGTGCTGGGTGAGAGGCCGCCCCGCCAGGCGATCCTAAGCGTGGGACTTCGATTTGAAAACTCGAGTTTCTAGGAGCGGGGAGAAGTGGGGAGGAATGGCTTCTTTTATGCATTGTTAGCTGAACTTTGGCTGCTGAATCCAGCGTCGGCCCCTGCCGTGCTAAAGAGCTGGGTGGGATGGGCGAATGCGCCGGCGCTTGAGAGTCGAGCTCCACGGCGGTTTGCGCGCCGCTATTACTGGGGGCTGACACGTGCCGCCTGTCGCTCACACCATCAGGCTCAGCCCCCCGTTTGGGTCGTCGAAGGCTTCCCGACGTTCTCGAGATCCAATTGCCGACCGGGGGGAAGGGCATAGATTGAGGTCGCGCCGCTTTGCCGGTGGGCGTGCTCTCGGGGGAAACTGAGCGATCGTCCACGTGAACATCTGTCTCATCTCGGAGCTGGCTGAGCTCCTGTCGTCGCTCCATGGGTAACGGCGCAATTGAAGGCACTGACGTAGCTGATACCAGCTTGGGCTTGACGAGATGTACTTTTTGGCGATCTTGACCCCCAACGGCAATGCGCTTCCCGGACAAGCTCTGTCCACGGACGCTACCCTCTCCCAGACGGCTCGCAAGGTTCCCGCTACTGCCTGTATTCTTTGTGCGCGAATGAAAGAAGGATACCCAGCTGATCTTTTTTGGACTTTGAGGTTGCACAGGCGCCAGAAGATGCTCTTGCAGTGACGCTGATTGGTCAAAGGAAAACGCTGGCGACGGCAGACTCGATAAATCTGCACTCTGGCGGAAATGGTGAAGCGTGGCAGATCTCTGGTGGCTTGTTGTTGGCCGGCGCAGAATAGATAGATGCGATTTGGCTCTTGCACGTGTTGGCGTAGGAACGTCTCCGGCCTGGTCTGATGGAGAGCGCTTCACAAGCTTGTTGGGCGACAAAGGGATGGCGGCAGTATTCGGCCTGGATAGAATCGGGGCCGACGAGGTGTACGACTGGGCAATCGAAGGCGAATCCGGTCCAACGCTGGACCTCGACCTCACACTTCCCTGGCGTGATAACGGGCGGCGACGAATCGAGAGCCTCCTAATCCAAGATCCGTTCGACGAGGTGGAATCCCTAGGCCCCTCTGGCGTCGGTGATGCTGAAGCTTCCCGCATCAATGACGACCGTCTGTCAGGGATGGACCTGGGCGATGCAACAGGCTGATGCGATGGCCTCTGGTAGCGCGAGAGCGGAGGGCGAGACACGGTAATGGGGCTGGATACTGCGTTCTGCTGCGGGTACTCGGCCTCTATTGAAGGCGCATCGAACTCGGCTTCGTATCGTAGGGGAGACAGGGCACCAACTGAGGCAGTCACCGGCAGTTCGCGATCAAACGAGATTTCTTTTCTCAGCTGACTCTGTCGCTTCTTCGGGAGAGCTGACTCGACAGGCTGGCCAAATACCAAGCCGCTGGCCGCTGCAGCAATGGCAGTGCCGGTCCCAATGAGCTACAGTAAAAGCGTATTGTTAGATCAGGTCCCAAGCAAGCATTTGCAGCGACATCAAGATGCGTCTCTCCAGGTTCAAAATCAAAATGCTCATGTTCCCGCACCATTTCCTTCCTGCAGCGTGGAGCGGCGCAATCGCTGCCTTGCCGGACGGTTGGGCTGACCTGCGCCGTTTGAGAGGGCAGCAAATGGAACTTACACTGGGGACCGTCTGCATGGTTACTGGCGAGGCGACCACCCTCGAATTGGACAGACGAGCCGGCAGAGCTGAGCAGAGCTGAGCAGCAGGCGCATCGTCAAGTCAATGGGACAGCTTGGGCGCTGTTTGGAGAGGGCGAGTCTCCCTGGGCCGCAGGAGAAATGAGTGTCGAGTCGTCGGGGTGTTTTTCCGTTGCAAACGTTGGGTCGGGTTTTCCCTTGACTGGAACTAGAACTGGAACTGCGACTGGAACTCGAGACGCGTGCCGCCGGGAAAAAAAAATAAGGCGGTTGTTTTGGGACTGCGAGCCCACCAGCCCGGGGGGGGGATGCAGAGGGTAAATAACAGACAAAAGGCCAGGGAGAGGGAGAGAAGGGAGAAGGGGGAAACGAAATGAAGAAAGTGGAAAACGAGAGGAAGGGGACAGGAAATGAGGAAGCTATTTCCTGCCTTACGGTCCCTGCTTTGCGGGCAGTTGAGAGGTGAGGTGAGCGAGTGGGAGGATGGATGGGATTAATGACTGGGGATTCATGGGGAGAGAGAGCACAGAGCACAGAGCACAGAGCATGAGCATGAGCCTGGGACAGCCAGCCAGCCCAGTGACACACATTCGACTCAACTCAAGTCAACTGTAATGGAGGTAAACAGGCGCCTGTTTGATTGACGCTGCAGTGCTCCTCGTACTATACTAGTACATGTACCGTCTGGAGACTGCAATCTTAGCGGCTCGATCAATGGGCTAATTACAGCAGCGGAGCCCCGGCGCTGATGCTCGGCGCGCTGGAGCTTAGGCTTTTAGGGAGGTACCAGCCCAGACATGTACAAAGTTCAATTCGGTTGGCGCGAAACACGACCGCTGGTGGGCGGCTGAGACCAGCTGGACCCCCGCTGAAACGGGCTGTCGTGGGTACAGGTACGTACCGCCTCCCGTTTTGAACGGGGGCCCCCCCTTGGAGGCTTGAAGGGAAACGATGGCGCTTGTGACAGAGGAACATGCATGGAATTGGCTCACAGCCACTCCGTCCCGTCGCTGATGCTAATCACGACTGTTATCTCCCAATGTGGCAGACCAGCCACTCGGTCTACACCGAGCAAAAACGGAGACCCAATTTCGGAGCCGGGGCATTGAAGAAGCGGCCCCCCCAGGGCTGATGTTGTGCTGTCGCTCACTACCAGGTATCTCACTCACATGCACAGACGGTCAGTGATCTGATCCCAGGGCGGGCAGCAACAACAACAACAACAACAACAACAACAAATCCTGCAGGCTCCCCAGCCAGCTCCGTAAACAACGAGCCCGGACTAAAGTTTTTTTGGTTTACCACTGTACTTGCGGGTCTCGTCTTTCTGGCCGGGTCGTCTTGGGCACCGGCACATCTCAGCAAGAATGTCGCATCCCCGGCTGTGGGGGCGGGTCTAATGTACAGTGCCTGGCTACTTGCATGCCCGGGTACATGATTTGATACGGAGCGTCAAGTTCTGGTCTGGCCGGAGGTTTTTGTGTCCATGGATCAATGTAATTTATGATGAGTATATTCCTACTCATCCATACTTGTATAAGCTCCAGGGCCGAGCAATGCACCGGCCTATCCTATCATACAGCACTATCGCTGTCCACCTCAAACCCACCATGGCCAACTACCTACATCTCCGTACCTACACGCTGGGCCTCATGCTTCGGCCTTTGGGCTTCAACACACACAACACACACACACGCACTCAGCATCCATTACGAGCCAAGTGATCCAATTCCAATTTCCCCAATGGGTGCGTAGAAAAACTCTATCTATATCTGGAAGTGCCACACCGCAGTTTCTGGTGTCCAGCACTGGCCCTTTTAGGCCTCCTGCTGCCGCCGGCTGGCCGCAAACAAAAGTGTAAGTGTATGTAGAATTCGGGGTGCCACCGTTTCTCTGTCAGACCAAGACGCTCAATACGGCCCATCGAATCATGTTGGGCTAGGCCAAAACTCTGTTTCCTTGCCTTGACGTGTGTCGCCCTCTGAAATTAGCCCGTGGCAGCTTCAGACATGGACGAGACAATGGCACGGGACCCAGAGTGGAGGTGGTGAATGCCCGTCACGAGTCCTCTTTTTGCGTGTTTTTGAGTTTTGTCACAAATCTTCTTTTCAGGTACGATGTCACTACATTAACCAAGGTGCTAACGACTTGAATTTAACAAATACAACCACGAGTACTGCCTGAATAGGTACGTGCACATCAACTTCATTCAAACTTGGACATAGACGTGGTACCAATCATCACAGGTACAGGACGAGCACCAGTGCTCTGCTATCTGTCTGTCTGTCTCACCATCTCTTCCCCCCCCCCCCCTCCCTGCCCCTGGAACCCACCGCATCGCATTCATCTCAACATCTTGCATCACCCAACTCAAGTCGACAGATCTCTCTGTGAGACAGCATCTCGCTTCGTGCCTGGCCCTCGCCAACAAACGAGCGGTGGCCACATGCGCTATCGAGGCATGTCCGTGTTGCTGCACGTTGCACGCAAATATTTTTAGCTTCGATCCGTGGCCCTCGTTGATATTACCAAAGGCCCAGTGCATGCCGCAACATCTTCGTCGTGTCTGTAACGAATTTCCCTCCCTCGTGCGCTGGCTCGCTGGACCGTCGTCCCTGGCATGTGTTTCCCGGAGAACGTGGCCCTCGTCAAGACAACAGAGGATTCCAGCGAGTTGAGGCGCCTAGTCCGCTCTCTGTTCTCTGCTTCGATGGCGAAAAGGAAGCAAACAGCTTGAGCTCCTCTCGCGCGCATCTGCCACAAGCACAAGCACAAGCACAAGCGCAAGAGGCGCCCTGTGTTCAATCAGGCGCAAACCTCCAACCAGTAGGCGGGCCAGGCACATGCAGTTTTCCAACTTGCCAACCTCTTTTTGCCAATGGTTTTCCTTCTCCGCCCTCTCTCCCGATGCCATTGGAAGTGGCCGGGCCATCCATGCCTTGTTGTCGGCGCCAACGAGCGCTACGCTGCATTAATGGATCGCGATGCCACGACTAATGTTTGCTAACCGCTGGGCCGGCATAAGGCCAGCCCGCCTCTCAGCTGGCAACCTAGCTCCGGCCAAGTTCTGAAGTCAGCTTGACGCAATCAGCTCATTTCTCGATAGTTTCCAAGTCTACTGCTATTCAGCATAAAATCAGGCCACTTGATGCGGCTACCGTCGCGATGATCGTGCCGATCGCGCTGGCTGTGCTGTTTTTAGAGCCAGTAACCGCTCCTCCAATCCTCGTCGCGATGCAGCCTGAATCTACGATCAAATCTGATGCTCGCCTACATCTACAGCTACCCCTCTATTGTGGAGGTGATCAGGGCAAACAGACGAGATACAGCATCAGCATTCACAAATATTCAGCTCTCATGAGCCAATTGACCTGTCATGGATGTCGGGCAGCTTCTAGAACCAGCCAATGGGCGGTAACCGTCGCCTTACATGCATTGGTTTGCTAGCCCGCCCCTCAATGACGAACCTGAAACAGCATTGATTTTACCAGCCACAGGTTTAACTCGCATCACCATCCAGGATTTCGATCTGGTCTTCCATCGGATCTCCTCCGATGAAGTTGGGTCTGTTGCGTTGTTCTTAGTTGCGGCTCTGTTGCGATTGAGTCTCAGCCTGCTTGATCTCATGACGAGACATTCAACTCCCTGCAGTTCTTGTCTGCAAGACACTCATTTCTTGTAGCAAACATTCTACCATTCTTCTTCGCACGTACAACAGAGAGCCCTTCTGAACCCTTGTAGGCCGGCCGGCTTGGCATCCAACGGAAAAGTCATCATTGGATTCCCAGTTTTACCCCAAGAGACGAGTTCATTCCTAAGACACCCGCGGCGATTTACGGAACATTCAAGTCCTCTTCCCGTCTTACACGGTAGGGTTACTTACGACTTGCTTTTTCTAATTATCATGCCTAACGATACTCGTATTTAGCTAATATAGCTTAGCAGTAAAACAGCACCCACTGTCACAGTGATATGCAAGGAAATTTTCTCATATCCTTCTCTCTAGCGTTTCAGGTACCATCTGAGAATACCACTCGACAATGTTGCACAAAGCCCATCACAATTCCAATGACTTTCCTTTCGATGAACTCTCACCTCACCGCAAATGTGTAATCTCGCTAGATGAGCTCATCAGGCTTCTCTGACTCGCTGTTCACTGCCCATGTTAGACCTGCTAAGTTAAGATCTTTGCTCCCTGTTGTTCTGCGGAGAACGGCCCCGCGGCTCCAATTCTGCGGAAGCAATGGCAGTGTCAAAAGCCCGGGCAACCATCCCTGCGAGATTCAAGCTTGCAGCTTTTCATGGGCAAGCTGCGGTCATGAACTCCATTGTTCTGTCTTTTCTATATCTCCGTCTCAAAGCGGGCATGTCTGACACACGTGAGGCAAGGCATTGACTTCCCTGCTGCTTTTGTCTTTTCCGATATTGATCCACTATCCAAGTGATGTACGATGGTGGCGTAAGCAACCAAGCAAGGAGGTTGCACGGCGCTGGGCAACAAGATTTTGATGTGATTGCAAAGTAACACATGCGTCGTTTAGTGCGGTATCAAGAGACTTGCGGAAGGCATCAATTGCGTACAGTTCCTCAGCAACGATACCATTGGCATACGAGTACTGCGAAAGGGAGGGCTCATGTGCTGTATCCTTCCTGCAAGGCGAAATTAAACGCATCAATGTGCGACAGCAGCAGCCCGGAATCAAGCACACCGAGATTTGCTGGTGAGATCCAAGTTGCACAGCCACTGCCAGCGCTTTACACGTATGCAAAGATAATAAGAAAATTCTCCGGCCCTCCAAAACCCGCGGCGCTTCCTTTACGATGCCACACACACATCGACACACACCAAGCAGCAGCGCTACGTAACTATTTCATAGTAGCGGCTCGAAGAAGGCCGCGAAAAACCAGCCGGGGAAATTCGATATTGGGCTGCGAAGATGCGCCTGATAGCCCATGATTGGATCGGGTAGTCCATCCCGAAATCTTGCTTTTTCTCCAGCGTCAATAACGCGTTGCTTTTCGCGCGAACACGCCCGTGGGATTTCGACAAGGATGTTCGGTTTAGGTTTGCGTAAGCCTATTGGCTGCTTCTATGATATTAGCCTAGGTTTCGGAGCTGGATCTGGCACTTCGAAACAGAGCCAACGGTTCCTTGTCAGCTTAGAGTTCAACGTAGCAGTTTAGAGCCTTCCTTTGGGCGGCATGGAAATTTCGAGGGCCTGGGGCTTCGGCGTTCCTTTTGAGAGTTATGCCCTAATTGGGCCGTTTGAAACGTTGGCATTTGAAGCGCCCCGAGCCGTGAGCGCCATGGCGAGATAGTTTGAACGGTGCTGCCGTCGCTGTTGATTTGGGCGTCAATGTTATTGTTATTACTCTTCTGGGAGCTCATTTTGACGGATTCAGATGATGGAAGGATGTCTCAATTGTAAATGTCGTCTGGTTTGGGATTACACTTTCTCTGGAATATTCTTCAATGGCAGGCGGCTTCATGACAGCTCTTTGCTGACATCATAAGCTCCATGAAGCTAGCTGAAGCTCTTGAAGATATTGGCTTAGAGCATAATAACGGCTTATCGGGGTTAACACCGGGCTGTCCACTCTGCCAGCTGCAAAAAGTGAGCTCGCCGGACCGTTTCGGCCCGTCCGCCCAAACGTCACCAATCATGGCGGGGCACGCCACGGCCCAGAGAATTTCGAGATTGAAGCTCGTAGATGCGAACATCTCCAAAGCGGGCAAGCTATCCAGACCGTTAGCCAGAGCTTCTGGGCCCTAGATCCCAAATCGAGATCGCCAACAATTCGTCTGGAACAAGACACCAGAGAGATTCCGTCCCCGCCAAAGCTATACATTCGCCCGCAGACATGGAGGCCGAGATCAGGGCCGTCCTCCCCAACATCGACCCGGTCTTATCTGACTACTCGGTTGGATACCTGACGCACGCGTCTACCGCCTGGTCAGACGAAGAGAACGAGGCGCAAATCTCCCCTCTCAACGAAGCTGCGTCGACAATCACCGAATTGCTCCTCTCTGCCTCCGGAGGCACAGACGCCGCTCAAGAGGAAAAGATCAAGCAGCTCGTGGAGAAATGGGTCGACAAGTATGCCGAGGCGAACGGAGGTGAACGACGGGGGCCGTCCGCCATCAGGAGGTTGGATCAGACCATCCAGGTCAGCTCTCAGCGGAACATGTCGTCCACTCTGGCCGTCGCCGGTGGTGCCGTCGACTTGGAATCTGCCAATGTGAGAAAAGTCGAGTCCAAGGTCGACCGCAAGAAGCTTGAAAAGGCCGAGCGAAAGATTGCCGCCAAGCAGCAGAAGAAGACGTTCAAGACGGTCGAATACGAGGCCTCAAGGTTGCTTGACCAGCCCGAGGATGCGCAGTCGTACGAAGAGTTCTACATGGCCGTCAACCCGCTGCAGCTGGGTTCGTCGGGAGCCAACAAGACGAAGGATATCAAGCTGGATAACATTGATGTGTCCATTGGCGCCAACCGCATCCTTACCGACACAACTCTTACGCTGGCATACGGTCATCGCTACGGTCTTGTTGGTAACAACGGTGTGGGTAAATCCACATTGCTCAGAGCTCTGTCCAGGAGAGAAGTTGCCATTCCGACACATATTTCTATCCTTCACGTCGAGCAGGAGGTGAACTATATTCTCTTACCCATGTGTGTTTTTATCCGATGACTAACTTCTCCATGCTAGATTACGGGAGACGATACTCCAGCTATACAAGCTGTTCTTGATGCCGATGTCTGGAGAAAGGTCCTTATGAGGGAACAAGATGTAAGGCTACGTTGGCAATCGCAGTTCCCCTCCAAAAATCACCATCTGACTTGTTTTATAGGACCTCATCAATAGATTAGCAGAGTTGGAGGTCAAGCGAGCGCCGTTGGCCGATACTTCGGCAGATGCTGCCAAGCTTGATCTGGAGAAGGAGACCATGGACACCAAGCTTGGCGATGTTCAAGCCAAGCTGGCCGAGATGGAATCCGACAAGGCAGAGTCTCGCGCCGCCAGTATTCTGGCCGGTCTTGGTTTCTCACCCGAGAGACAGCAGTTTGCGACCAAGACGTTTTCCGGTGGTTGGCGTATGCGTCTGGCACTGGCGCGAGCCCTGTTCTGTGAGCCCGACCTGCTGTTGCTCGACGAACCGTCCAACATGTTGGATGTTCCTTCGATTACTTTCCTTTCAAACTATCTCCAAGACTACCCCAGCACAGTTCTCGTCGTCTCTCACGACAGAGCATTCCTCAACGAAGTCGCGACAGACATTGTGCACCAGCACTCTCAGCGACTCGACTACTACCGCGGAGCCAACTTTGAGTCCTTTTACGCCACACGCGAGGAGCGCAAGAAGGTGGCCAAGAGAGAATACGAGAAGCAGATGGCAGAGCGAGCACATTTGCAGGCCTTTATCGACAAATTCCGATACAATGCGGCCAAGTCGTCAGAAGCTCAGTCCCGTATCAAGAAGCTCGAAAAGATGCCCGTGCTGGAGCCGCCAGAGAAGGAGTACGACGTCAAATTCCAGTTCCCCGAGGTGGAAAAGCTATCGCCTCCCATCATCCAGATGTCCGGGGTCAGCTTTGGGTATACTCCTGACAAGCCGCTGCTGAGCAACGTAGATCTCGACGTTCAGCTGGATTCCCGTATCGGCATTGTCGGACCCAACGGTGCTGGTAAGACGACGGTCTTGAAGCTTCTCATCAGCAAGCTTGAAGCATCAAAGGGTCTCGTCACATCGCATCCACGACTGCGTATCGGATTTTTCGCTCAGCACCACGTAGATTCGCTCGACCTCACCATGAGTGCCGTCAGCTTCATGGCCAAGGCGTATCCCGGAAAGACGGACGAAGAATATCGACGCCAGTTGGGAGCCTTTGGCATCACGGGCACAACCGGTTTACAGAAGATGGTGCAGCTTTCCGGAGGTCAAAAGTCCAGAGTGGCATTCGCCTGCCTGGCGCTGACGCAGCCGCACATTCTCGTTCTGGACGAGCCGTCTAACCATTTGGATATCGAGGCTATGGATGCGTTGGCGGAGGCGCTGAACGAGTTCCAGGGAGGCGTGCTGATGGTTTCCCACGACGTGACGATGCTGCAGTCGGTGTGCACATCGCTCTGGGTGTGCGACGGCGGTACGGTTGAGAAGTTTGACGGCACGGTGCAGCAGTACAAGAAGAAGATTGCAGCTCAGGCAGACGCTGCGGGCGTTGTCAAGGCGCATTAGAGGGGAGAAATGCAATCAATGGATATCAATTGGGACCAATGCCAGACTACGTATACCTGTTAGCTGTAAATATATCTGGACCTGTCTGTCTGTCTGTCTGTCATTCTCACTGCGTCGTCAACAGTACCTATTCGTATATGTAGTCGTACATACTGGTACAGCGTTGCTGGACGGATCCTCGCTTGAAAGCGGCCAAAATGTGGGGGCCCGCCAGCTCTCATCTCGGCTCATGAGCTGGCGCTGCATGAGATGGAGACCCAAAGTCTGGATGTGGTGTTGCGGTAGTAAAAAGGGGATGAACTGGGCTGGAGTGCTTTTTTTTTTCTTTTTTTCCGCACGCTCTGTGCTCCTTTGGGAAGAAGGACCTGGAGGGACAGGACAGGGTGAGGATGTGATGGCTCCAACAAGCCCAAGGGACCAGGCATCAAAACTGCTTAGCGTGCCTGCGGGTTCTGGCTAAGGTACATGGCTGGTTGGCGCGTTGATGGTGGTTTGGAGAAGTAGAGGTTACAGGTTGGGTGTATGGCTGTTTACGATGTGATTTCGATTCTCTGTGTTACTTGAAGGGATTGATTGATTGATTGATTGGATGAGTGAGTTATATAGTCGGTATTATTGAGTACACAGGTATAGTAGGCAAGTGGTCTCTCCGTATGTTGTCGATGGCCTCTTTGCACCCGACGTTAACAAAAAGAGAATGGATCAATGGATGCCCATCAAGTCAATTGCCTTTTCCCCTATTCGGGCCCTACTAGCACCACCTGTACCTAGCCTTTCAGTGAGCTTTTTCAGGCCCCAACAGCCAAACAGCCACTCAAGGGCTCCCCTTCCCTTTCCCCATGCTAACATGCTAACAGGCCCCGCATGGTGATGGGGCCATGGCGGTGAACCATTTCATCTCCACCCGCTTCCCAACTCAAACAAAAACCACCAGCTACCTCGAGCCCAAGCTCTTGTCCTGCCAAACTCGCCACAGCTTCAGCAATAGCTCGCATCTCCTTTGCGTCTCCTTCTGCCTCGAATCCTAATTTCTCTCCAGCCTCATCACTAGCCATCATGCGTGAGATTGTGAGTTTCCCCCTCTCTCTGGTGTTTACTTGAGCTTCCCGCCAAACGCGTTTGGGACTTGGAGCCCCTGAAATTATACCCCGCCAACCACGACGAAACGAACACATTGGCGTTTTTCTGCGCGGCAATCCCGCGCGATTGAGGCGTATCGTGATGCTTTGAGGATGTCCGTTTGCTAATTGTTGATTCTTTTTCGATGTACAGGTTCACATCCAGACCGGCCAGTGCGTAAGTTGATGTCCCTCCATAGTTCCCCCCTTAACGACACCGCGGCCAGGAGCTCACATTTCTTTGACAGGGTAACCAAATCGGTGCCGCCTTTTGGCAGACCATCTCTGGCGAGCACGGCCTCGACAGCAATGGTATCTATGGAGGCTCTTCCGAGCTCCAGCTCGAGCGCATGAACGTCTACTTCAACGAGGTACGTGTCTCCTTTTCCCTGCTAGACGCGCCACTCGAGAAGCCCCTATTCTGACCTCGGATACTGCAGGCCAACAACAACAAGTATGTTCCTCGCGCTGTCCTCGTCGATCTTGAGCCCGGTACCATGGACGCCGTCCGTGCCGGTCCTTTCGGTCAGCTCTTCCGACCCGACAACTTCATCTTTGGCCAATCCTCTGCCGGAAACAACTGGGCCAAGGGTCACTACACTGAGGGCGCCGAGCTCGTCGACAACGTCCTCGACGTGATCCGCCGTGAGGCCGAAGGCTGCGACTGCCTCCAGGGCTTCCAAATCACCCACTCTCTCGGTGGTGGTACCGGATCTGGTATGGGTACTCTTTTGATCTCCAAGATCCGCGAGGAGTTTCCCGACCGAATGATGGCCACCTTCTCCGTCATGCCATCCCCCAAGGTGTCCGACACTGTCGTTGAACCCTATAACGCCACCCTCTCCGTCCACCAGCTGGTCGAGAACTCTGACGAGACCTTTTGCATTGATAACGAGGCTCTCTACGACATCTGCATGCGCACCCTGAAGCTGTCTAACCCTGCCTACGGTGACCTGAACTACCTCGTCTCCGCTGTCATGTCCGGCATCACCACCTGTCTGCGATTCCCTGGTCAGCTTAACTCTGATCTGCGTAAGCTGGCTGTGAACATGGTCCCTTTCCCCCGTCTCCATTTCTTCATGGTCGGTTTCGCTCCCCTGACGAGCCCCGGTGCTCACTCCTTCCGTGCCGTCACCGTGCCGGAACTCACCCAGCAGATGTTCGACCCCAAGAACATGATGGCTGCTTCCGACTTCCGCAACGGTCGCTACCTGACCTGCTGCTCCATCTTGTAAGTGACAAAGGTGTCTGAGAAATACCGAGATGAGGTGCTAACAAAGAATGTCTAGCCGTGGCAAGGTCGCCATGAAGGAGGTTGAGGACCAGATGCGAAACGTGCAGAACAAGAACTCCACCTACTTCGTTGAGTGGATCCCCAACAACATCCAGACTGCCCTTTGCGCCATCCCTCCCCGTGGCCTGAAGATGTCGTCCACCTTTATTGGTAACTCCACCTCCATCCAGGAGCTGTTCAAGCGTGTCGGCGAGCAGTTCAGCGCCATGTTCCGTCGCAAGGCTTTCTTGCACTGGTACACTGGTGAGGGTATGGACGAGATGGAGTTCACCGAGGCCGAGTCCAACATGAACGACTTGGTGTCTGAGTACCAGCAATACCAGGAGGCCGGTATTGACGAGGAGGAGTACGAGGATGAGGCTCCTGTCGAGCACGAGGAGGAGTAAAGGCTTCCTAGCAAATGAGCGAGCGGGCTTTTTATCTTTCTTTTTCACTTTAAATTCTTGGGGGTTGCACTGTTCCCCGTGTTACCCTTGATTAACGCTGTAGGACTTGCCTTGCGGGGGTCTGTTTAGATGATTGGACGACCATTTTGATATCCACGCGCGATATGACATTCGGTCAGATGGCAAGTGTTTGCAAACCTAATGAAAATAAGAAGAGTACGATTACGGTACTGTAACACATTTCGAATGGCCGGTCCCAGTTTGTGCATATGTGCATGTTTATATTGTAACTATGTCTGATGCTTGATGATACCAGAGATGCAATTCACTACTTGAGTGTCTACACTTACTCTGCAAATTCTCTCTTGGTACCGAGGTAAACAAACGGGCCTTGAATGCTACAGCTGCAGAAAGCCACTTTGATATCATAGAGCTGCTTGTCCGTGACGGAACCGAGGTTGACGAATACACCCTCGAAAAAGTAGCGGGATCATCCAGAGCCGAGGCGTCAATACTGGAATGCTTACAATTTCTACTCGACAATAGCCCTGAGATCAACAAGGAAGGGGCACTCTGTAAAGCAGCGTTTCAGAGGAAATTGGAAAGCATTTGAGCCGCTGTTGGGCAACGGGGCTGACATCAATGCCTTGGGAAGCCGTTGGGGTAATTCATGACGCATAGCGTGTGCGGCCCTGGATATCGATCAATGACAAATCGAGTACCTACTTAGCTTAGACGCAGATCCCACCGTCTAAGGAGGAGATCACGGAACAGCCCTGCAGGCAGTTTGCTACTCCTATTCGAGCAGAGATGAAGACGCTTGTATCTAGGTCGCGAAGCTCCTCATCGGCCTCGACGTCGACATCGCGGCTCAAGGAGGAGAGCGTGGCAACGCATTGAATAACGCTTGTGCATCTAAAGGCAGTGATGGCATGTGCTGGTACAACATGGTGGAATGACTTCTGGAAAACGGCGCCGACGTGAATGCCCAAGGAGGGCCATACGCCAGGCCATACGCCAACGCTCTACAAACAGCCTGCCACTATGGGGACTCTGACCTTGTGCCGCTGCTTCTGGCCTGGGGAGCAGATGTCCATGCTCAAGGCGGTGCGTTTACAACTGCCCTCCACGCTGCTTGTTTCACAAGGCCCAAGGAGGGAAAAGAGGGAGATGTCAAAATGATTGAGCTGCTACTTGATCACGGCACCTAGTGTTCTCATTTTGTTGACTGAGACAACGTAGTATCCATCCTTGAATAGTAGTGTAAGCCTCGTTACTGTTTCCACAAGAAAAGTCTAGGGATTAGTCACATAAACGGCAACGATAATACCGTAGGAAGGTTCGCCGTCGTCCAATTGAACTTCCACTATAGTTCCCCTATACTCTTGTCAGAACAGATACGAGAGAAGAGACAAATTTAACATACCCTGAATATCGCATGGTGGGCTAAATCTCTGCTCTGTTTAGATGCTTGAAATCGACAAAACGCAACAAGGAACTAAGGGTCCGATAAGCTTTATATTTGCGGTGCCGCGTGTAGAAATGCCTTCTTTTTCTTACATATATGTTCAGTTGTGATATCGCAGCAGCCAGGCCGGATATAGCTCTGGCCCATTAACTTGCATGCATAATAGCCGCCCAAATGCAACGCTGCCTACATGAGGGGCTACACGAGCACAGCTGAAGAGCAAGACGTTACCACGTAGTAAGTAAGGAAATATACGACATCTACTAAACATATTGAAATGTAATTCCACCCTGCTGCATGTGTACTATACTATCAGAGGCAAAGATTCTCGTCATATGTCTTGACTCAGAATGATGCTTGTAGGCAGAAAGCAATAGCCCATCTCTTCCCACAGATCTAGAATTCAGGCAGTATAACAATTCCCAACTATTGGCTCATTTAACTTGGCTTATCAGAGACAGTTAAACCTCTTTGGACTATTTTTAACCTCCAGGGCTATCAATTTGTTGACAGCTGGGGAACGCACCGTTGCATTGGATAGACAACACAAGAAATCTACATGTAGCTTGGCTGGACCTGCCTTACCTTGAGACTGATGACTGTGGTTGAAATACCCATGTTCTAATCGTTATATCAAAAGCAATAACGAAGCTATCGTCACCATCTCTCATTAAAGGTGATTTAGAATCATAATTCTTTATAAAGAGTTGAATCGCACCTCTACCATCATCAAAAGCACAGTGCGCATAACCCAACATGCGCACTCCATATGCTGACTCAGCAAAAACTTCAACTCCATCCCAGACGCCATCACCAAACCAGCCCACCTCGAAAAAGAAAACGAACAAACCGCCAGCCATTGAATTGCGCCAACCCTTCCCGGCCCAGCTTCCCCCAAAGCCCCAAATGGCTGCAATTCTCGCTCCCCGTCGCGGCAAGGCCCTCAGCCAGGCCTTGTCCGCGGCGGCAGCCTCGCCGTGCCCGCTCTCGTCCTTACTCCCGGCTTCATCGACCGCCGCCTCTAGCGAATGGCATTCTTCCGCACGACGATCGTTTTCGACGACACATGCCCGGGGATCAAAGTTGGGGAGGACGCCGCTGTCGATTCCCCCGGGTGTTGAGGTTTTGATGAGCGAGCCTAAGACGTTGAGGTCGGCGACGTCGTATAAGCCTATGGTGAGGAAGACGATTACCGTCAAGGGACCTCTGGGTGTGTAGCCTTTTTTTTTCTCTTGTTAGCAACATATTGCTGTCACACCTGTTGGAAGACTTTCCTCTATTTTGAGGGATTGTGGTTTCGTGGTTCACAGGAAGTGCGTTGGACTGACGAGTGCGTGCTGTGTAGGAACATTAAATCTGGATGTGCCCGATTTTGTCGACCTGGTTCAGAGCGAAGAGGACAAGACTGCGACGCTGAGCGTGAGGGATCCGAATGCAAAGGAGCAAAAGGAAATGTGGGGTACGTTGTCATTCTACACATTACGGGAAAAGGCTTTCTCGAACACTGCTAACCTCGAACCCGACATTTTGAAACCATGCAGGCACATCATGGTCCTACCTCAGCAACCACATCACAGGCGTCTCCGAAGGCCACACAGCCATCATCCGCCTCGTCGGCGTTGGCTACCGTGCCAGCGTCGAGCAGCGCGGCGCCAAGGAGGAGTACCCGGGCCAAAAGTTCCTCTGCCTCAAGCTCGGCTTCACGCACCCCGTCGAGGTCGGCATCCCCAGGGGCGTCACCGTCACGACGCCGTCGCTGACGCGCATCCTGCTCGAGGGGCCCGACCGCGAGGTGCTCATGAGTTTTGCGGGCGTGGTGCGCAAGTGGCGGCCGCCGGAGCCGTACAAGGGCAAGGGCGTGTTTATCAATGACCAGACGATCAAGTTGAAGCAGAAGAAGATTAAATAAATGATATGAATATGGCATGAGAGGGGGAAAGGGACATAGGGCCATAATTATGTGATGGCTATGAATAAAAAGGCGTGTGGAGGAGGAACGACAAATGTACAATATATGGTCTTTTGGCACGGGTGTTTGACAGACTTGTATTATCATCAGCTGAAAAAAGGGCCTCTTTCGCGAGGTATTTAGACACACACATACACATATATATCTATATATACCATATCTGTATATTCCCAATCACCATTCAAGATGCAAGCGTGTAGATATAAATCCATGTAGTCCTTCATGATGGTATTTTTACTCGTCATTTATCAATTCCCGCTTATGCAGACCTTTTACAACTTGGCACTCAAAACCTCCTGCACCGCTTCCAACACCTTCCCATGCACCGCCAATGGCGCCGCGACAACACCCTTGTTGCCAGCGAGCGTCCGCCCGATGCTAAAATCCAGCCTCTTGCCGTGAATGTCCGTAACCTGGCCACCTGATTCCCTCACAATGAGGTCGCCAGCAGCGTGGTCCCAGATCTTCTCCTGGTACGTCGCGCTCACGGGGAGGCGCAAGTAAATGTCGCCTGCGCCACGGGCAATGGAGCCGTACTTGGCCTGGCTGTCCATGCGGACGCTCTGCGCAGTGATTCCCAGCTTCTGTGAGATGGCGGCCTGGTCGCCGTGGGACGAGTGTCCTGCTTCGACGCTCTCGCAAAAGTTGGCCGTTGTCAAATCATCAATGGCGCGCATAGAAATAGGCGTGCCGGCCTCAACGTCGAGATTGACTGTCGCGAGTGGGCGGCTCGTGGCGCCGTGGCCTTGGACGGCGGAGAAGAGCACGCCGTGGCCCTCGTCGGTCTGGTTCTCACCAATGCCGGCAGTGAGGCGGGCATCGTTGTCGATGGGGAGGTTAGGGCATCCCAGAGCACCGACTTTGACGTCACCATCGACCATGAGGGCGAGGCAAACGGCATACTGGCCTCCACGGAGGAAGCCCTTTGTACCGTCGATAGGATCAATGGCCCAGATGCGTCCTTGAGAGCCGCCGGGGCTGTTTCCCTTGTCGATAAGCTCAACCATGGAATCAACATCCTCGATAGGTCCACCGAGCAGCTCTTCGGCAGCAGCATCGTCCAGCTTGATATCCTTGACCAAGTCCCAAATAGTAGCCCTCAAGTTAGCATCCTCCTTCAGCTTCGCAGACTCCTCCTCGGCGACAATGGCATCGTCCGGGAAGTTGTGCTGCAGCGCGGCGATGATGAGCGCCTGCGCGCCAAAATCGCCGATTGTGACGGGGGACTTGTCGTTCTTGTCGACGGTGCCCTTGGCCTTTTCGTGGAAGACGCGCTTGGTGAGGATGGAGGCGCGCTGGACGGCGAGCTGGGCGATCTGCAGCTCCTTTTCGTACTTGTCCAAACGCATGGTTGCGGGTGTGATAGTGGAGAGGGAGAAGAGTCGAGTTTGGCGGAGGAAGAGCGAGGATATCTGCTGTCCGGGTTGGTGGACGAGGCGGGCGATGAAGGGCGATAGGGAAGCCGTTGTAGCGCCTGTGGAGGGGGAGAGGAGGGCGAGGATGAGGATTATGGCGGGAAGGGTCAGGAAGAGGAAGAATCGAAACTTGGAGGATGGAGAGGAAGAAGAAGAGACCGGCGAAGGACTGGAGGCTGACTTATGTGGAGATGACGAGGAGGACATTCAGCGCGCAAGTCAGACGACGGGCGAGCCTTATTGGGAGCTACAAAGGATAATGTCTCTCTCTCTGTGTACCCTGTTAGAGACCTATACGACAGGAAATGATATTTAAAATAGAGTCGAATGGATACCAATCTTTAGCAATTGAAGCTTGTATACTATTGAAGAGATCAATCTCTCCCCCCCGACCGATGGCCCGTGATATCGCTGCCATCAACTGCCAAACTCGCTGCTATTCTAACAATTACCCCGCCACCGCCTCCGATGTCCCGCCGCCTTTCCTCCCGCTAACGAGCTCCCTCATGGCGGGGCTCCTCTTCCTCCCCCCGGCGCTCCGGCCACCCAATTTTCCGAGCCTGAAAAAAAAAATCCCATCTAAGCACATCAGATGGGAATTGCTTGCAACATGCTAACTAACCCGTGCTAACTAATCTATAGCCTCGGAATCTCTCCCCCAGCTTCCCATTTATCACCACCTCCATCCTCTCTTCCTCTCTCTTACTCTCTCTTTAATCTTTATATTCGAAAACTCACCATCCGTCCACAATGGCCTCCTCCCCCGCCAACCTCCGCGCCATTTACCGCTCCCTCCTCCGCGAGCTCCCGCCCCGCCCCATCCTCTCCTCTCCGCGAACTCCTCTCCACCACCGCATCCGCTCCTCCTTCGTCGATTCTCCCTCTTCCTCCTCTGCGTCGTCACCTTCTGCGTCCTCATCACACGCCTCAGACCACCAGGCCCAGCTCGCCCAGCAGCTCATCGCCTACCTCCGCGCCCAGCGCATGTACGTCACCCTCATCGAGCGCTACAACCCGGGCATGGAGATGGACCAGGACGAGCGCATCCGCTTAACCGCCCGGAGAGTCGGCATGGATCTTCCCTCGGTGCAGAAGAAGAAGACGACGCAGTGAGCGCGCGAACTCTGCTAGGAAGAGGAGGGGGGAGATGAAAACTGTTTTCTTCCTCTCCCTCTTCTTTTTTCTATTTTATTTTTTTTTTGTTCTACTATTCGACTATTGTCTTTTTTATACCTGATTTTTTAGCACGGGATGCTGTCGTGTGACCTACCACGACTTTATTTATATGAAATACGTATCCTCCGGAACGGCGCGGGAAGAGATGGGACACGTTGGGTCGTGTAGCAATGCGCGGCTACACTGGAGCAATTTGGCGCTCCAAGGAAACGAGCGTTCAAGCGGGGAATATATCCACGGACAGGAAAACTCTGTGAGCTTCAACTCGGTGCGCCACAATGATGGCGCACATGTACACATACAACAAAGGGGAGGAGATACCACTACACCAACTGGGACACAGGAACACAGAGCTGAGAGGAATGAGAAGGAGAGAGTGTCAGGAATTGTCTCACCCCGGCACCACGCACCGTCCCATGTTAAGATGAGGCGAGAGACATGCAACAACGGCCGCTTTACTAACAACCAACATCACGAGATGAAAAGACTCTACAACGATATATCCACATCAAATATCCACTCATGTTTTTTTATATGTATACACGCGCCATGTTCGGCCATACATATCTACCTGGTATATATATACTTATATACAATGAAATATCCGAAAATGCCAAAGCTCCAGGCCAGGTATAAATTCCTCGATGGGGGTATCAAAAATCAGGCACAAAGCATGTGTGTGCCAATTCCAACTCTTCGCTTGCCAATAATCAGATGTCGTGAAAAGCTCTTCTTCTTTTTTTTTTCATCTCTTTGCATCATCGTTGAAATCGTCGTTAGAGTGCTGCTGAATATAAAACGAATGACCCGAAGGGAAAGGGGGCTGAGAGAAAAGAAGATGACAAAGTAGATAAAAAATCAGTCAAATGCACGCACGCTCACACCACGCCAACTCCGTTATCTTCCAGGGACTCGTCCCATCCTCCCGTCTGCAGCAGCCATTCGCCAGCCCGCTGCTTCACTGCCGCCATGGCTGTTCCCAGTGAGCTGTTCCACTGGTCCTGTACAACCCGTACTTTTTCTTTGAGATCCTCCGTCAGCCGACGATTCTCCACCTCTCGCATCTGCTTGGCCCGCAGCTCTCGATCCTCAGGCCGGATCGGTGTGCCGTCTGCTTCGACAAGCTGCGTCGCAAGCACCCTGGCTTTGGCATTGACGACCGCCTCCTTGACCTCATGAAGAAGACACAGCTGGTTTGTGTGCGCCTCGATGAACTGGTAGGTACTCTTCTCGGCATGGAGCAGCAGGCTGTAAAGGTACTGCAGCGGGTGATCGTGATACGCCGGGTTCTCCTCGTACTCTGATGCCGGGATTTGAACACCAAAATCCTCCAGATCCATCGGGATAGTATCCAAAAGACCACAAAGCGGCGGTGCAATGTCCCAAAACGCCGAAAGCTGTAGCTCGATACCGCGCGCAACCGCCTCTTCCATCACGAACCTGAATTCACGCGCCCGGTTTAGCACCTCGTTGGCATACGCGTATTCGCGCTTCTCTGCGTCTTCTCTGAAAAATTCCTCAGCCGACTTGAGCTTCTCTGTGTTGCCAGACAGCCGATATGGTGTCAGCACAACATCACGATAGCGGGCATTGCGGTCCGACAGCAAGTCGTAGATGGCCCTATGCAAAGACTCGCGCTGCTCAAAGATCCATTTTAGGAGGGTCAGTTTCTCCAGCAGCTCGGGTTTATCGTCTCCTTCTTCTTGGGGCATGTCGGCGTCGATCTCGCTACTGTCGAATAAGTGCCGTGCTAGGTCATCGAATAGCTCTGTCGCTCGAGTGATTCGCTCCGTCAGAATGTCGTTCAACGGCAGTACCACTTGATTCTGAAAATGCTCGTATTCCAGCTTCTCAATCTCCTTCTTCTTATCCTTCTCCTGTTCATTAAAGTCGGATTCAATCGCCGCGGCATCAGCGTACCCCAAATTTCCCGAGTTGATTTCTTTCTGCAGGTTGGACCTGAGCGCAAGGCGACGCTCTCCTGCTGCCTTGGTAGCCTCCTCTCGGCGCCGGAGGCTGCTGGAAGCAAATCTCTCTTTTGATCCCTCAATATCCCCCAACTCGCTTAAAGATCGTACGGACGTGCGAATCGATGTCAGCTCAGGGTGGTTATTATTCACCGCAGGATGATGCCTTGGGTAAGGAGGTGGCATGGTGACCAGTCTGGAAACGTCCAAAAGCCCATGCCTGTTTGTCGCTGTCGACGGGGTAGAGGCCACCGAGGTGTTTGACGGCTGAGGGGTCCATACCGCCTCTCCCTGGTCATGCCAGCCTGTCTTTTCCGGAGGATACTCCGACGAAGAGCCTTGCTCGCTTATAGTCGCATAATGAGGAGTATTCTGCTCATCTTCGATCCACTGGTCTTTGGGAACACCCATGTACTTGGACTCACGTTTGGATCTTTCAAAGCCACCACGGTTCGGGTCGCCATTTGAATCCGTTTC
Organism: Trichoderma afroharzianum; assembly: GCA_037893235.1. Taxonomy (NCBI): domain Eukaryota; kingdom Fungi; phylum Ascomycota; class Sordariomycetes; order Hypocreales; family Hypocreaceae; genus Trichoderma; species Trichoderma afroharzianum. The sequence goes on along the minus strand of JBBLXW010000021.1, from coordinate 299,040 downwards.
CCACCATCGGCTAGGGGGTCTCCCGCGTGAGCTATTCTCGTGGTTGTCGCTCACGCTCATGCTAAGGATGGGGGAGAGGGAGGGCATATAATTTGCGGTGCCGCCCCAGTTAAGAGGTTGCTTTATCCCAGGGGACGGTGGGAGGCTGCCCGATGCCGGGGCCGAGCTCGATGAGTCGTCAGCCTGGTGGGCAGAACTGACAGACCCCCTGTGGGATCGGTTTGGTTCCGAAGACTCTGGAGTCCAATCGCCCAGAGACTGTGAATTCATCGACTCTCGCCGGGCAGCGTTCATCGGCCGGAATAGATCACGGCTCAAATCGAAGATCTCGGATCCCATAGCGCCAATAGCTGACGAATATCTCTCACGTCGAATCCTGGACTCGGTGACGATGAAATCTGAAAAGAGACGGACTCGGTCTGCGTCTGTAGCAGCCGAGGCTTCTTTAATCGCGAATGATCGAAACCGCTCAATGGTGCCAGTTGCGAATTCAGCAGCGCTCTGGTTTACAATCACCTCTTTGGATGGCGACACCGCCATGGACGCAGAGAGTCGTGATGCTTCAGCAATCATCGACCCAGAGGCAGACCTGGTCTGAGGCGGCGGAGTCGGGAGAGATTTTGGCACCGCACCTTGGCTTCCGCCACGTTGTCGGTAGGCCTTGGCCGGTGTTGGCGAAAACGGTGGCGTGGCTGTTTCGTGGTGTAATAATGTGGCCGAATCTGGTGCCCTAGGTGTCGAATTACGGGAGTTTGATGATTCTCCAGTAAGAGGTTGGTCCATGGGGGCTTTCCCAGCGCTCCGGGGAGTTGTCTTGCCAACAGTAAGCTTACGAGCCAGGCCACCAGCCGGGGGAACAACAATGTCGGCAATATGCTGTCCCTGTAATGTGCTGTCAATGGATCCCCTCGATTCGTGTCGAGAACGACTCTCGCTTCTCCTCTGTAGAATGGTCTTGTCATGGCGCACAGCCTTGGCACGGTTCAAGCCACTTGCGCTGCCCGATGAATTCAGGGGTGGCTCTATGGGTTCGCTGGGATTGCTCGCGCTCGTCGTATCAATCGTCAGGTTAGGAGACCGCGCTTTTGCTGGCTGAGTGGGCTGCGGTAGCTGTATCTGTCGTGACGACTCGCCGGTCTGGACGGACGCGAGAGGATGCAACTGCGCAGAGGATACTTGGGCCTGAGGCCGAGTGGCAGGTGGTGTGTCACTGTCAACCCAGTCGGCGGGCGTTGGGGGAACGGGTCCCAGAGACGATATACCGGAAGGGGGAGGCCTGCGAGTTGGTGGGGAAATGATGGGCACATTGTTCCTGTCCATGCCCTGTACGCTTTGTGATCTGCTCGACGAAGGCGGCGGAGGTGGCCCAGGCGGAGGCGGAGGGAGTGGCATGCCAGGCTCCCACCTCGTCTGAGAAGTAGACCGTGAGCGGGCAGACGTCGGCGTATCGATGGCGCCTGTGGAGGCAGCTCTACGAGATGCTGGCGGAAATGCGTCAACGTTGATAGCAGATGTAGCTGCGGCTCGTTCTTGTTCCAAGGCATGGAACAGGGCAGGCCCAACACTCCGTCTGGACGCGGGCATCGGCTCTGGGGGGCTGGCTGATTCGGTGTCTCTCCGTCTTCCCAAAGATGCCAGTGCAAAGAGACGCTCTCGAGAACTTCCCCTGCCACTCACACCCGGCGGGGGAGGAAATGAGCGGGTAGCAGCAGCTGGCGGCTCGGGAGAGGGCCGGTGGCCCAGCATGTTAGAGAAGCGCGAAGTAGCAGCGGCGGCCACTTGCGCCGGTGAGTAGTCGAAAGCCATACTGACGGGACGAGGTTGCTGCATGCTTCTCCTAGGAGTGTATGGCGGAGGCGGAGGCGGGTTTGATGGTGAAGCTGTCATTTCAAATCTGGTCAGCACACTACTGTTGCCCATTCGCAGGTTGTCCACCGGAGATGTCAGAGAGGCCCAGCAAAGATCTAGCAGAGACATAGGAAAGGTTTCTAAAAACAGCTATCTAGGGAGAGTATCAACGAGAGAAGAGAAGAAAAGGTCCCCACCCTGAGCTTCACTGCCCGCAAACTGCAGAGGTCGCTCTGTCGCTGCCATGGCGGCTGGCGATGCTACCCATTCCTGCGGATTATACGGCAGGATGGCGCTGCCAGGCGTGTGTATCGTCTGGACATGAGAGGAAGCCATGGACACAGCGGATATGGGCGAGACGAGCTGGTTACCGTAGCCCGCTAAGGACGTGGTTGAGAGCGGATGAAGGGCATGGCGAAGACGCGTGGGATCACGGGGAGAGGTGGAAGACATATTGGCTCAAGCTCCCAGAGGCCCAACCGCCCGCGGTCTCCTAAGTCGGTAACCCTTGACCCTTGTTGTTGACCAAGGGGCAAAGACGCTTGCTGAGAAGTGCTGAGGCTGCCGAGGGATGCGACTTGGAAGGCAGGTGGAAGATTGGATCTGGAGATGGGCCCCCAGGTCGGGCCTGATGTCAGAACTATCGGCGGCAGCGCACTCCACACCAACTCGGAGGCGGTATGCCAGATGAGGTCTGTGTTTCGTTCTATTTGGAGGTCTCGCCTGGCATCCCTGGATCCACCCCAGAGCATCGATTTCAGGTGGCGGATAGAGGCCAGTCGACGAGGAGCGCTCGGATTGGCGAGAAGAGGGCGAGGAGGGGGAAGAGCTGGACTAGCGACAAGACCAGGAAGGACGGCTGCTACCATACAGGTACGGGTACTCGCACAGGCACGAGATGTTCCCTGTACTCGTACAGGACTCCGGACGACAGGCACTTGACGCAGGTATGGGCAAACGGGAAGCGATCAAACATGGCGAGTCGCACGGCATCCCGTAGTGGGAAAAGGAGCGAGCCGCGGCTGAGGTACGAGTACATTCGGCGCGGCTGGGCTTTGGCTTGGCCTGGACGTACCGGTTCGGACACTAACACCGCAGCCAGACACGAGCCATTAAGAAGCCTGCATCAAGGCAGAAAGAGGGAGCATGGCAGCACGCAAGGCAGCGCATTGAGGGGCCGTTTGGTGGTGATGGCGAGATCTGCTTGGCCGAGCGCGAGTTTGGCGGTCCCTGTGGAAGCGGCGCGCTAGGCCGAGCCAGGACGAGGCGACCAGCCTGTGGCGCCAGTGCGCAAATCCCATGTACAGGTACCAGGGATCTTTTGTACCCGCTGTTTCTCATACACATCGTATCGTACATGCGCTTTGCATCTGCACGTGTGTTCAATCCCTCCCTATAACACCTCCATAGCATTACTGTTCCTTTAACACTACTACCTGTACCTAGTATTACATGCAGTTAGATGGCTGTTTTGTCGTTTCAAGATGGCAACGAAGGATCTCGATGGCTGCAAGCTCGCTGAAGGATTCCCGCCGTCGACTCAAGGATTGCCTAAAAGCGCATACCCGGACGCTCCATGAATTGCCAGGGACGGTCCGGCGTGTGATGGAATGTGACGACGACAAAGTGGGCCGCCTCGTTTTCAAGATCACAACCGAACGTGCATTGTTCGTTTTTTCCTTATCAATCATGCCTGCATGCGACTGTTGGTTACAGGTTAATTGGGGATTTAGGCTGCATGGAGGTATGAAACTTGCATCTCCCACAGCAGTTCGTCTAGGCCTGGTCAATGTGGCGTGCATTCCTTTGCACTTTTACAGAAAGCACAGATAAGGAGTCGAATGTCAATACGGCGTTACAAACATGTGATGTGGCCTGAGAAATACCGATAAGGTAGGCAGACATCGAGGCCATCGCGAAGTGTTTGCATTGAAGAAAATCCAGTATTGGTGGGTGGTACGGGGTACATTCTACCAAGTACTCGGTACGAAGGCGTCTGCCACTAGACATGCGACCGCCCCTGCGTGGATCGCGCTTTTTTTTTTTCTTCTGCTTTCGACGCAAGTTTATTATCGAGAACCGGCTCCTGTTGGCTGGAAGAAACAATGCGCTACTAAGCGCCGGCAGCCATTGAACCACATGTGTTCCTAATATAGCTGCCAATCAGAGCTGCAGACGGAGATCCATCTCCAAGAATAGATCGGCGCTCCCACATTTGGATTCTGCATCATTGGAGCGACAAAAAGGAACGGATGGATAGGTTACTCAAAACTCGGTCGATTTTTTGCAGAATCTCCTCGCTTTTACTTTTCCGAGACTGTTTCTTCGGTGTTTTTGACTTTTCACCCTCTTATTCAATATTTTTTCATCTCCATCTTCATGATGCGATACAGATAACATACTCGGACACAAACCAGACCGCACCAATTTGTCTTCTATAGCCCTGCTCTTTCGGCAGTTGGTGGGCTTATAACCGCCCGGCCGGCATTCTTGCGCATAATCATCCTTGCCCTTCCATGTTCCCCTTGGTAAAATCACCGGAAGCAAAAAATAGCAATCGATCAGGATTTGGAATCTGCTATAAGGAGGCGTCAGATTTCCCCTTTTCCTACCAACGGCGAGCCCGCCAATGGCCTGTAAGGAGTAAAATGCTGTTGATTTTTTTTTTTTAGCAGCCGTTATATCTTGAGGCCATGTGTCATGCAACCGCGCTGATAACGGCGCCAGACCCAGATAGTGTGCAGCCTCGCTGACCCGGCACTCGGTCGCTCTACTAATCTGACTTTCAGATTCCTCTGCCAGATTCAGCTTCATGGGCGCTAGCCCCGCCTCTCACTGAGCTTATTGCTGAGAATGAGGCCCGGCGGGCGAACTAGCGCCCTGTTGTGTCGAATGATTCCTCAAACTGGCGGTGACATAAGCGAGAGTAATCACGCTTGGCGACTATTGAAGCGGTTATTTAAATCACTAACACGGTACAGGCCGTCCGTCTTCAGCGAGTGGTTACATACTAACAGCCGCTCGATTACAATCTTCCTGCTACAGGGTAAGGGTTATATGCAGACGCTTGTACGAGGATAGGAACTGTGCCAGGAACCTGGGATCATGATGTTACTCTGGTGATGTAAGTACTATAATAAGCCCTACGGATATTTCGATGCTTTGTCTTCCATTGCATGCGCCTTGCATATTCTAAGTGATCCTATAAAGGTATCATGATGAACTGCAAATAAGTGCAATGATAGAAAAGGGTCTGAGCGGCACAATATCCACAAGTAATCAGAGAGTCTGGATGGGTCGTAAGACCTAGCATTGCAGTACCATTATATTGATTGAGATATGTCACTTGACTCACTTCGAAGGTTTGATCTTAATCATTCTCGTACCACGGGAATGGCTCTCCAAGCACATCGCTCGGACAGCCACAAAACCTGCTCGGCCTTTCTCGAGCTTACTTGAACTCTTCAGTTGACTTGCACGGTAGAGCTGCGGGTTTACAGCGGATGTTCCGGATAACATGAGCATTCCATTGCTGTATTGTTTGCAAAATCTCATGGCCAATCGGAGCTGCTCCTTATCTAGCTGTCAAGTTGGCGTCTCAGCGCGCACCGAAATCCCAGAGAGGTGTGAAACAGATCAAGTATAGTAAGAGATTTGGGGCCTTTTAATTACCTCTCTCTGTCCTCGAGCTATTACCATTACCATAATATCCTACCCAATATTGCGTGCACAAGGTTAATATGCCGCCAGCCGTAGAGCCACCCAAGTGCACATGTGTCCTGTAGGACGTGCTTGAGTCCATTCGCGAATTATGTGGCTCTATATAGCTTATGTAATACAGTTGTTTGGTGAGGCTAGGTTGACCAGCCAATTGCACTAGCAGCCAAGTGGGGACGAGGCTCATAAAAATTCTAGAGGCTTCTGAAGGTCTCTTTCTTTCTTCTTCAAGCAGCCCGCCAATTCTCTCCTTCTCTGCTTCAAACCACCATTTCACCTTCACGCCATACTCTTACTTCTTAATCAGCTCTAATAAATACGGTACGTTGAATCCGAAGCTTCCCATACAACTGCCCACCATTGCATAACCCCTACATGATGAGATACCAGCTGGCACCAGTCATAGAGTGATTTGTACTCCCTTTCAGTGATGACCAAAATGCTTAGGTCTTAGACCATTTCTGAACTCTTGTTTGCAAGCTCAATTATGCGTTGTTCTTCTGCTCGATCTAGGGTTGACATTGAAGCTAACCACTGGAATCGATCAGGACCTACCCGCTGCGCGGACGACCGGTTAAAAGTTTTTTTATTCTCAAAGCCTGCTCGTCAAAATGGTTCTGCACAACCCCAACAACTGGCACTGGGTGAACAAGGATGCGTCTGCCTGGGCAAAAGACTGGTTCGAGGAGAACTTGACCAAGCTTGAGACCGAAAATGGAGACGTCAAGGCCAGAATTACCAAGGTCCAGAGCATGAGTGGTGACGTTGACGTCAGCCAACGCAAGGGGAAAGTCATCACCATCTTTGATGTTAAGCTAGTGCTGGAGTATTCTGGTATGGTAGACCTCAACGTTCATGGCGAGAGCGTCTGGGGCTGACTTTCCCCCTAGGGTCCACTGCCGATGTCGACGAAGTCTCTGGTAACATTACTGTTCCCGAGATTGCCCATGATACGGAAGAGGACGAGTACGTGGTATGTATAGCTGTCCTCTAGCCTTGTCTTTCTCTCACATATATCTAACAGCCCGTATCTAGTTTGAGATTGACATCTTCTCAGAGTCAAAGGAGAAGCAGCCCGTCAAGGATCTCGTGCGATCAAAGCTTGTTCCTCAGCTCCGAAAGGAGTTTCAGAAACTTGCTGGTGCCTTGATCACTGAGCATGGAAAGGATATTCAGCATGCCCCCGGCTCCAACCCTTCCAGCGGCTTCTCTACCCCGCGAACCCTCCCTCAGGCTGCGCCAAAGGCTGCAGCTCAACCCACAGCCTCTCACACTAGCAGCTCGGGCGTTGTCAACACGGTAACAGTGCGTGACGACCAAGAGTTTCGCACCACTGCTGAGGAGCTATATCAGACCTTTGTCGACCCTCAGCGATTGGCCGCCTTCACTCGGGCGCCGCCAAAGGTGTTTGAGGGAGCAAAGGCAGGAGGCAAGTTTGAGCTCTTTGACGGCAACGTCTCTGGAGAATATCTTGAGCTGGAAAAGCCCAAGAAGATTGTTCAGACCTGGAGGTTGAACCAGTGGCCGGCCGGTCACTTCTCGAAGCTCAACATTGAGTTTGACCAGAACGATATCGACCACGTTACCGTCATGCGCGTCACATGGGAGGGCGTTCCTGTCGGCCAAGAAGACGTGACCAGGCGTAACTGGGGCGAGTATTACGTGCGAAGCATCAAGCAGACCTTTGGGTAAGTTGTCATCATTCATTGAACGTGTTGCAGCCCTTCAAGAATAGGACTAACCTTTGGGAAATTAGTTTTGGTACCATTCTATAATCTAAGAAACATATCAATTGGAAACACATACACACTTTCTTTTATAATCAAAGCGCTCTAGATGAGGGTAGAGACAAGGGGATCGGCATCTCTGCCAATGGTGGCGGATGGGTATATACTTTATTACTAGGTAGTCTTGGTAGGTCTACGCAAGACCTAGATGCGTGTAGATACGACGAACATGAATGATGATACGAAGATGTCCAACAAGAAAGGGGAAAAAGTACAATATAAAAACCCATTATTCCAACAGTATCCATGAATTTGTTTCTTTCTTTCTCATGCCGCGAATGTAATACAAGGGGATTCATCTCTCTCTATTGAGGATATCCTGACTTGGTGGTAGAAATACTTCGCCCTCGTGGTCGACGCTCGGCTGGGGGCTCCTCTGTTCCGTCATCAAATGCATAGTTGGAAAAGAAGACGTCGCCGAGGTTATGCCACAATCCCATGTCATATAAGTTGTCCACGGTTTTTAGGTCCCATACATGCTCCCACTCGCCCTCGCCTGGGTAATTCCCTTCGTTGCTTGGTTGCTGAGCGTCTTGGGTGGCCAATATGATGTGCTCTGGCGACGAGGGCCACCGAGGGCATAGTGGCTCCAAACGCAGGTTACGGGGTCGGTTAGGCGCCAAAGGACGTCGAAAGGCATAGCCGTCCCTCATGTCCTCTTTGTAGTCTGTCCATTTCATGGACTCGTTGGTCGTGGTTCCGCAGTAGATTAGGAAGACGGTGTAGATGAAGAGAGCCCATATTAGAGGAGAGGTGAGGAGAGCCAAAAGTGTGGCTGCGCCGACACGGATGTCACCGTGAAGGCCCCAGCCCCAGACAGCAAAGTACTCGGTGAAGTCCAAATCTTGGCCTGGCCAGACGGTCCATAATGGGTACTCTTCTTTTATTTTCGACGTCAACAGGTAGAGACCTAGGAAGCCGCCGTAGGTGGCCAAGACGCACGTCGATAAGAGGAGGAGGAGGAACCAGTGGTGGTTGCCGTAGCCCACACACGAGTTGATGAAGACGCAGTGATGATCGGCCCTGGCGATGCAGCGTTTACAGACATCGCAGTGCTTTGATCGCGCGGGCTTCAGGAACCGACAGGTGCGGCATTCGTTGCCCGGGTGGAAGAGGGCGTAGTCATAGGGATAGAGAGACATGTGGTACGCATGATTCTCGCGGGTGATGTACCCTGGGTCTGCGGAGCAGGCGAGATAGAGGAACACGTACGGCAGGATGACGGCGATGGTGGCGGTGAATTTGGTGAAGGGGCCGATCTTGGGCCAGACGTCAGGGAGGTACATGTACTCAGAGACCGTCATGATCAATAAAAAGAAGATCTAGAGGGCATGTGTAAGTCGTGGATCATATGTATAAAGAGAGCCATTGCAACTACATACCACGATCGTTGGATGACGGTCATACATGAGGCGATTATAAATCCATGACATCGACCCAGTCACTCTCCCACCAGTGAGTGTCTGGTCTATACTCGTTACCAGATTGGGGAAATGAATCCATATCAGTTTGTGTAACCAGGCGATGGGCGTTTTCCTACGTGCCTCATGTGTTTAGTAACAGCCCCTTGTTGTACGCAGATGCCACTCAATAACTCACCTCAAAGCCGGAAGTCTACCGAAAAAGGTAATGAATACCATAAAAGATATGGCTAAAACTACAATGAGAATCTTCTTTAGGGTGTCCATCGTGACAGACGAGCCGAGCCGGGCAGGACTAAGGCATCTGAAGTTAATGAACCGAGGGGTCCTAGGCCGTACTTTCTTTCGTATATACGATCCGAATCCAAAATCTATCGTTGAGGGACTAAAAGTTCGTATATGTATGGTTGATATTGTTTGAGGGGTAAAAAAAAAAAGGAAAAAAGGAAATAACAAGAGAAATATATGCTACAAAGCTCGTGTACTGCAGCGCACTGAAAAGAAGCAAAAGGAAACAAAGGACTAAGGATAATAGAACGGTGGCTGAGCTGGATGACTGGACAACAGCTGTCAGCAGCTGCATCGCAAGCAAAATATTGGTGTTTACTATTCTTATCGCGGGGCGCCTAGGCCCCCGATAATCGATAATAGCCTGCAACTGCACTGTAACTGCAACTGGAACTGGAGGCCAAGGGAATGCAGCGCATGCATCACGTGATCCCGCGACGTCCATCACGCGTCTCATGCGTTGGGTGAATGAGTTTGGGAGTGAAAAGTGAGCAGAAAGGCACGGACAGCAAAGAAATGAACGCGGGAAAGAGCGTGGGTTTTATTTCAGACGAGAATCGACGCTGAATTTGAGCTCACGCAGCACCTCTGGGGGCGTGTTTCTGCCCTTTTTACTCACCTTTCCCTTGATTGATATCGCAGAGCCTCGATCCCTTCACTCACATCGGAGTCGGTCAGAATCCGCCAGCGCAACAACGCTCTTCATCTCATTGAGCATGACTTTTACCGAACTCTAGGGGAATCATATAGCTGGGGATCATCGCCACTGATTTAATTCTCAATCCTGCACGCCGACAAAGGGCTGCGCCTCAATCATATACAATGGCGTCGCACATTACGTATGATGGGGTTACAGGCGCAGCGGCGGGTGGCAACATCTTCAAGGATATCAAATTCTGGGTTTCCAGAAGAGTTCCCCAAAGAGACAGCATTCTCGACAAGATTCAGGTATGATGAGAGCTTACGAGTCTACTAAGCTATTACTAACATTTTTTTCAGAGCAACTCGGGAATTGTCGTCGCTCTGGAGAAGGATGCAGACATGCTCATTGCAGACCACGCAAGAAAAGATGCACCACTAGGCTCATACTCATGGAAGTACATCACGGAGTCTGTAAACGCCGGCATTATCCAGGTCGAAGACAAGTATCTCATAGGACCTCCGCCCAACCAGCGCCGATCAGTGCTCACGGGCGCACATGCCAAGAAAACTCGGACACCCTTCACCGAACAAGACGACGCCATCGTTGCCAAGTGGGTTCTCAAGCATGGGATCGATACGGCTGGGAATAAAATGTACATGGAGCTGGAAGACGCAGTATGTCTGCATCAATTGCCTCCCGTTCCCCTATAACTCAAAAAGACCATATCCTAATCATGTCTAGTATCCCCATCATCCTTGGCAGTCATGGAGGAATCGGTGGGTAAAGATCTTATCAGCAAGGTCCAATGCAGAGATAGATCGCCTGGCAAGATTGGCCAACGTGGATGTGGACAATGCACCAATTACCGCGAGACATATTATCAGGAGACACCAGAGAGAGGACTGGCCAGAGGCACCTCAGAGCAACGCTGTCCCCAACAGCAACCGAACCCCTCAAAATCACAACGTACCGGCGGCGCCTAGAGTATCTAGAAGTGAACAAAATCAGCCCCGAGATGTGGCATCGCCTGATCGCAGTAGGAGAACCGCCACAGATGATGCAGCTTCTAAGCCAAACAATCATGGTGATGAAGAAGATGATACGGTTATTCACCACGATACGGCTGGTGAAGCTAGGCCAGCTGCCGCCAGAGAGGGTGAGAGGGAATCAATACAGAAGCGACAGAAAAGTGCCAGAGTGGAATCAGGAGGCGACTTAGAAGAAGAAGAGAAAAGAAATGCCGAACAAGACACCGAAAATGACGACAACCAAGATAAAGCCAGTGTTGATGGCGGTCTATCTTCCTTCTCGGAGAGAGAACAGTTCCTCAGCGATCTCCAGGACTACTGTGAGGCAAATGACAGGGCGCTTGACACACGGTGTGTTATCGGGGACAAAGAAGTAGACCTGTGGGAATTGTTTCGCGCTGTTAGTGTGCAAGAACTACCTCCAGATGAGTTGGACTGGCAGCAAGTGGCAGAGCACGTGGGACTTGGGCAGATACGAAACAGGGATACCGTCGCTGCTTTACTGAGATCGAGCTACGATCGTCATCTCGCAGACTTCGTAGAGGCCATGATGAGCTTTGAAGAGAACGAGGAGGATCCTGATGAGGATATTGCTGAAGGCGAGGAAACGCTCATAGGAGATGAGGAGACTGCCGCGGGATCAAAAACACCACGGGGCTCACAGAGAAACACCGTAGCATCCCCATTATTGAGCGACAATGGCGGCTCAAATTTGAGAAAAAGATTACCAGATGGGCAGCTTTCGACACCAACCAAACTGACCAAGCGAAGGCGAACAGTGCACTCCGAGATTCCAGTGACCCCCGAAGACAAGCTGAGAACCGGCAGGCCCTCGTCCGCACCAGCATCAGCACCAGGTAATTTACAAAGCATGGCAAATCAAGAGCAGGATCTGCCAGAGGTAGAGGACTCGCGGCAAAGGACACCACGGCAGAATCAACAACGACAGCAATCGCCCGACGAGCCAGATATGACTCCCTCTCAACAACTACGGAGCGAGACTGATTCGATTGCGAGCCCCGAACATAACGAGTCAAGGACTCCCACTCTCTATTATAGTCCCACGGCATCTTATCCCCACAGGCAACTTGAAACAATACAAGAGGAAGACTCAGCTACATCTACGCCGACGAAGTCGAGGTCTAAGAGGCGCGAGCTCCCGGCGTCTTTTCAACAGCCTCGGGAACCTCGGCTCATGCAGCTTGAGGAGAGGCGAGAAAAGAGGCGGCAGTTGGAACAAGAACGACGGCAACGGCAACAGCAGCGACAGCAACAACGACTAGAAGAGCATCGGCAGCAAGAACTACGCCAGGAAGAAAGGCGACGAGAAGAGCAGCAGCAGCAGCAGCAGCAGCAACAGGAAGAACAGCAGCAAGAAGGTGATCAAGCACAGGAGCAGGAACAGGAACTGCAACGACAGCGGTGGCACCAAGACGCAGCCGACTCGAGCGAAACTGACCCAGAAGTCGTCCAGCAGAGCCAGGAACAGTTCATATCCTGGAAAGAACACTACCTCGACCAGGGCTTCTCCGAGGACATCATCATCGAAGCCATGCGCCGCACCACAATGACCCCCGGCGAAGCCATGGAGGCCGTCCTGACGAGCCTCAGGGACGGCCAGGGCATCCCGCCCAACCACGAGGGCATCTGGACGGACCGCGATGACGCACAGCTGAAATACGTCGTCCGCGTCGGCGATCTACGGCGCGCGGACGAGGATAACGGTGATACGCGGCGGCGCAAGGAGAAGGCGCGCAAGATGCTTGACAGGCTCCTGTTCAAGCACGACGAGTCCAGGGTCAAGCTGCGTAGGAAGTTTCATCGGGCGGTGGCCTTGGCGGAGAGGGACAGGCGGCGGAGGGAGAGGTAGTCGAGGGAAGGGAATGATGAATGATTTGCTTTGCTCATGTTACGTCCGAACATCATGTCCAGCGTTTGTGCTTTCTGCCTTTTCTCTCTTCTGTCACCGCAACGAATGGAGCAACAAATGGTATACTGAATGAAAATTGGGCTGGTTTGTCTTTCTCAGTGTCTGTCGGAAAAGAAATGGTCAAGTGCTCTCAGCATGCCACCATGGCAAGCAGAAGCATTTGCAGTATGAGTGTTTTACTGTCTTTTTTCTTCTTTCATTTTTATCACAAGTATATACTTAAACATATATACAGAATGCTGGAATTCCATCATTCTTAAAAAATCAATCGCTCGCCAACCTTCACTCTCTGGGCTGCAGAGTATGTCCATAGTGCCATCCCTCCATCGCGATATCCGCCCTCACCTTGTACACCTCCTCTGCAATGTCCAGGACCTTCATATCAACGTCCACCACAGTCATCGCCTCCTCAACGCCAAGCTTGCCAAGGGCTCCCTGCAACGGCATCGCCACCTGTGTCAGCCCGATAAACTCTGTGCCCTCTTCGTCCTTGCCACTCGTTCCGCTTCCCAACGGTGCGCCCGTGTTGCAGAACACAAAGCCGCACGTGTTCTCAAATGCTCGGGCCACAGCCACGTTCTCCAGGAACAGGCGCTCGCATTCTGGGTTCACCTCAGCGCCAATGTCACCTCCGTCGCTGTTGAGCCAAAAGGTAGGGCACACGACAAACTTGGCCCCGTCGGCAACCAGCGCACGGCATGCCTCAGGGAAGGCCAAGTCCCAGCAGATGATGAGTCCGACACGACCCCAGGGAGTATCAAACGCCCTGTGCGGCGTCAATCCATCGGCCGTCAGATGATCTCTCTCGGGGTGCCACAAGTTCTTCTTCTGGTAGCGTCCCAGAACGGCGCCGTCCGGACCGATAAAGTACGCCGCATTCGCAATTCCTTCAGTCATGGAGGCATTGCCTTCCTCCGCAGGGATGGGCTCTAGGATCGTGCCCGGAGCAATGGCGATGCCGAGCTCCTTGGCAATGGCCTGATATTTTGCAAGATACGGCGTCTGCTCCTTGGCCGTTGCGAGGAGGATCTTGGAGTCGGGCTTCCATGAGCCGAGATGGTACTCAGGAAGGACGACCAGGTTCGCGCCCTGGGAGGCGGCCTTGCGGATGTATGACTCTGCGCGAGCAAAGTTGCCAGCTACATCGAGCGGCTAGAGTTGGTGAACAATTAGGAGACAAGATCAGCCTTCATAATTGCTTCAGCTGCAGTAGGGGTTGTTGGTGGCACACGGGCGACGAATGCCAAGCAATGCGTCAGATACGCAAACTCACCTTGGAATACAGCTGAACGAGCGCAATCTTCAAATTCGACGCCATTGTCACAGAAAATCAAATGCTAACACAAGTCAAAGTGTACTGGGGAATCTTTGAAAGGATGGAGTCAAGTGCCAAGAGATGTTTTCTACCTAGTAGTAAACCGGCCCGGTCGAGATAAAGAAAGTTCGTTTATAGTAAATGCGCAACTCCATATGGGGTAGACCCGGAACCGGCAAAAAGCTGACATCGACCCCGGAGAGGGCGCCGGGTCTGTCCAATTGCACGGCGCGGCTGAACCCCGCGATTCGGTCACTAGCTGTACTCGATATTTCTGTTATCAAATCCCGAAACTCGAGTCAGGTCCAGGCCTAATAGGCTGCTCCATGCTATCATTCTCCATGATCCCACGTAAGAACTAGTAGAGATTCTCTCCCAAGAGGCCACGAGGCCACCATTTTCGTACGGAACGGATCGGAAGGCTGCGTAGTGATCAACTTTTAGATCCATAACTGTGTTGCCCAACGAACCAAGACCTGCCCACCCACAACTGATATAGATAATTGCTTGCGTATCTCGAAACCCATAAAACTCCTGGTCAATAATATTTGGTGGTAACCGTGCCCATTGGAATCGCTCCTGGAACACTAATATGAAAACGCCACTCCAGAGTATTCATGTCCCAAACGCCATATCCCCATATACCTTTCAAAAATGGAAACCCACCGATTTCCGCTGTTACGCTCGAGCAGCCTCGTCGAGTTTAAATTGGTAAAGATCGTCGCGGGAAAGCCCATTTTTCGAATAAATAGCCTCATCAAATGACGGTGTCGAGTTCGCTCTGAGGGACACCTTGCCATGAGACGAAAATGCCGTGTGAATATCACTTCCATAATGCTTGACAATGGATATTCCAAATCCAACCATTTCTCCTGTTTTTGCAATGGTTAATACTTCGCACCGAGAACGGCTAATTCACCTCAGTGACACTCACCTAAACTGATGAGCATAATGTTTCGAGTTGCAGAAGGTGGGAGTCCATATGAGCCAACAACCAAAGACGTTAGTGGGCAAAATACGTGCGGCCACCAAGAGCCCCAGCCAAAGCCTCCATAGATGGAGCCACGAAGGGTGACGGCTGATGACGAAGCCGAGTCCAGAATGTCTATCAGATCCGAAGCTGTTTGCTGGGCCGAAACAAGCTGTTCCTGGTGGCCCTTGTGCTGAGACAGCAACGAGTCAGCTAGACCTTCGAGTTTTTTCATGCTCTATTCAAGTTCCATCAGCTATTCGCGTTTTGAATAAGAGCCAGGGCGGGCAACTTACCGTCTCTATGCTCTCCTGCCTTAACGCAACTGCTGCAGCTGCGGACTGGGAGATTTCCTAACTAAAGGTGAGAGGAGAGAAAATGGCATATGCAAAGGTAACTCACAATTTCTCTATGCAGAGATGTGGACGAGGCAACTGCCGCGGCAAGCGCTGCCAAAATGACGTTCACTTCATTGGCGATTCGTAGTGTAGCCTGTTGCAAAGCAGACTCATGAGAAGTTGTTAAATCGTGACTCTGGTTTTGTGTCACGTTGACCAGCATGGATAGCAGCGTTTGTAGTTGCTTTGCCTCACCAAGTCCATGAGTGACAAAGTCCGCTGATTGCTGCAAGCTCGGTTAGTGCCAACCCTGAGAACCATTGTGTGAATCAAATATGCTAACCTGTACGTTTTGAACTATGTGATCTCTAAATAGCGCATCTACTTCTGTGATGCTATTTTTGAGTTGATTTAACTGAGGCTTTAGATTCTCCACAGTGGCTCCTGCTTCCTCGAACATTTCATTCATTGACCGAAACCGTACCCCCATCTCTTCTTCGAGCTGTGTCGTCAATTTCGCAAGGATACCAGTCAGCCTCTGATGGAGTCGGATATTTTGATCTATAGCCGAATTAGCCGAGCCCCCTTTATCGTGTTACAGTCTTGCACAAGCTACAGACCTTTCTCGTTATCCGCGCGAGCTGCTTCGCAAAATCGCAACGTCTTATGGCGATAGCTCACCCAAGTATTCCAGGCGGAATCTGACTGTGCCAGTCCCTCGAGGCAGCCATCGATCTCGGATGTCGTTACGTGTAGTTGTGGTTTGGTTGGCGGAGACATACGGGAGAGGATCGATTCCTGGAACTTGAAGCAAGAGGAGGGGATAGTGAAGCTACCTCTTTCCAAGTCACATATGGCTAGGCTTGCAGCATATGAGTCGACAAAATCACGGGCCGCTCGTCCACTATCAGTCAACATTGTTGCATCATTCCGGCCATCGAGTAGTTGACAGTTGTTGATCAAAAGGCGGGCCGCAGTACGATGGCATAAGGGCTCCGATTCCAGCTCCTGCAACTCGCTGAGCGCAGTGGCATACATGGCAGGCAGTTGTGAAGAGTCAAATCTGGAGGTGATGGTAGAGCGGCTCCCGGATGGTGGCACATCGGCAGAATAGTTAAGCCCTGAGACCAAATCAGCAACGGTTTAGATCTTATAGGAATGAGGTGTAGTGTGAATGAGATATGCACAACTCACTGCCGCCGGCCCTGCGCCCTCCCCATGAGAAGCCTAGAACTCCATTGAGGAGCAGAAGAATGATTTGGAAGCTGCAGAAAAAGAACATCAAGGTTGATGTCATTGTAAAGAACCAAGACTCTGGAATTTCCTGGAGATGCAGGATATAAACGGTCGAGGAGGCGTCTCTCCACAAGGTTTCTATGTTTCGGCCAAGCTCGAGTATCGTTTCTTACCAGACCTTGGTTGCGATTCGGTTGTGGTGTTTTATTGAGATGTTGCGAAAGAGATTGTAAGAGGTGGCTTCACGGCGGTTGAGGAGTGATGCACCGGTGGGCAGCTGATGGGCTGTTTTGTTTGTGCATAGACGGCGGTTACTTTTCTCCCATCTGCTTCTGGTTGGGCGTTTGGCATCTCTGATTTATTGTGCAAAACATGATGGAAACAAGGAGATAATAGGCAAACACAGAAAACTTTGGCGATGGTACCTGACCGAGCTCGTGCCTGCAGATCATCGGCGCGGCCAGTCGCACCTGCCGCAAGCGAGCGGGTGTACGACGGCCCGGCACCTCCTTCCTATGTATATTTTTTCGAGAGCTCTTTTTCACTGTTGAAATTATGCCGTTAACGGGATTCACATACTTGAAGCATTTTTCAAGGAATTTCTCAAACAGTCGTACAGCAAAGTTGCAACCACATTGCGATATTGGACACTACCGCTAAGCATCGAACAACACCAGAAATCCTCTATGCCCAGATACACACAGTCGCATGAATAGCTGCTGAGTGTTGATTTACATCACAGCTTGAAGCTGACTCAGTATCTTTGCATCATCTACTCTGGGCTTGATGATGACTTTGGGGTTCGTCACCGGCTCGAGAATGTGAACCGGCATGATCCGGTCGTCTTTCTCGGGAACAGTGACGGTACCTCCATCGGGAGCAACGATATCAACCGTATGAATGATCATAGCGGCAAATAGCAAAATCTCATTGGTGGCAAAGTCACGGCCAGGACACAAAGTCTTGCCACCACCGAATCCCCGAAACGCTGCTGGGTGAAAGCCATCGCTTTTGCCCTTCTCTTTGAGAAATCTGCCAGGGTTAAACTCGTCTACGTCTTGGCCCCAGATGGTGCTCCTAGCATGAATAGCTCCGCCAGATATCTGAACAACGGCACCCTTCTTCAAAAAGTACCGGTCAGCCAGCATCGTGTCCTCCTTGATCAGCCGAACAGAGAAATTCTCCGACCCGACGCGCAGACTCTCCCTATACACGGCGAATAGCGTTTTGCATGTTTCTTTGACTACTCCGATGCTCAATGAATCCGGTCCAGAGCGCTGGCCGCTGAATTCTAGCGCCTGACGAATCTCTTGGCGCACCTTGTCGAGGAGCTGTTGATCCGCGAAAATTCTCAATACTACCCAGAAAGTTGTAGTCGTCGCATTTACAATACCAGCAAAAAGGAACGACAAAGCCGATCGAGCTGTCATGTCTATATCCATGCCATATTCCTTCTCGATCCGCGCTCTACCTTTCACAATCAACGATGCTGAATCCAAATGGCCGGCTTCCAAATACTTGCGGAACGCCGCCGTTAACCTCTCTCGACCTTTGTATGCTTTAGGAGCCGTGAGAGATGGCAAGATCCCGATAAGCAGTCCACCAAGGCCGTGGTCGAATGCCCAGAAGTCATACTCCAAGTCTGGCTCTTCCGAAATAGGATTGTTCGGTCCAAAGAGAAACTTTCCTGTACCCACGGTGACCATATGACGAATCCAGGCCAAAAGATCGACGGGCTTAGAGACATGGCCAGCGTCGTTAGAGGCTTTAATTTCTTGAAGCAACTGGAAGCATAACTCCTGCGCCGCTTCACAGCTTAATGTATTCACATATTCACCAGGCCCAAAGGAAGAATACACCCAATCATGGATGTCGGCAAAGAACCCCCGGGGCTCCCCCGGTTCCGGATCCAGATTTTGTCCAATTACGCGACACGTTTTCTCATCGAGTCCTAGAACCCGCTTGGTTATCTCCGGCAGCAGAGGCGACATTGATAATGTCTTGGTATTACGCTGAACGCTAGCGGCCAATGACGGCTCCGTAACCACATATATTCGAGATCCTGGGACGGGCAGAGTCAGAATCGGCTCATCAGAGTGAGACAACCTAGGAGATGTTAGTACAACATCTCCCAATCTATGCAAATATAGATTTGATTCTAACCCAAGACGCTTGATGTAGCGGCCGCCTTGCGTCGCCATGCCCAATAAATGGCCTATGAGAGGAACCCATGGCTGAACCACCGTTGGTTCGCTTGGATGCAGCTTTTTTCCTGACGTGTAGCGAAGCACAAAGGCCAGTGTCAACAAGCTAACGGTGACGGTGGTTAAATTTATAGGCCATGCCTCAATATCAAATATTGCCATGATCCATACGAGCGCTGAGCCGACACTGCAATATATCCTTTACGAATTGATACGACGATGCCTCTAGTCACCTGCGAGGCAACGGTCAAGGCAAAAGAAATAAAGAAATTCGACACTTCTCCCAGAATATGAAATTCTATGGATATCACATATATCCCGCTTCAAATTCACAGTCAATGATGGTTAGCGGCCGCAGTTGAAAATTGAAATGCAAGGCGGGGTTGCGCGGTTGCATCCTGTAGGATCGTTACAGAATTGGCATGCCTCGTCGGTTTATCATTGGCCAATGGCGCATCCTGACTACGCAGCGGCCAGGCGGGACGCTTCCTGGCCAATGAATTTTTTCTGAGAGCTGACAGAGCTCATCTTCACCGTTGATCCCCCTGCAATCGACAGGTGCATTGATGGATAACCCGGGGAGAAGAGTGATATTCCAGAAATGAGGCTCAGTCGGAGGTTTTGCTCGACCATTGCAGAACTAACCGCTAAATCGCCGAGACTCGATGGCGCGTCTTCCTCTCTCTCAACAAGTCAGCCGTGGCGTCTGGAAAACATGTCACGCCATGTTGCCAATATTTTCTCTATACGTCGTATCCGCATTCAAGACGGGAATGACTGGTCATTGGGATAAGTGGGGGTGGAAATTCGATTCGATGCCGCCTCGAAGTGGAGGTTAGGCAAGCCCTGAATAGTCATAGTATGGAAGGAAACCCTGGCCTCACCGAAATGTTTCTCCGCTTTCGCGTTTTGTCTCTCTTTAACTCTTTAACTCTTATTTTCTTATTTTCTTATTTTCCCCCTTTAGCTCGTCTTCGGGTGGCGTGCCGGGCGTTGACAGCTACCCACAAGTCCTGGAAAAGGCCAGATAGCTCGGCATTCCGTGGACAAAGCGCGGCTTGTTGTTGGGGGAGCATGCCGTTTAGGAACACCGGCTCTACCCGCGGGACCAACTTGTATAAGCCAGCCCAAACCTATCAAGTCATGAAGAAGGCCGCCATCACGAGAGCATCTGTGCGGTCAGCGAAGAAAGAATACCGAGCCTCGTCGTTTCGGAGGGCAAGGTCCATGTGAAACCGCGAAAACGCCAATCCCATGGTTATTCCCGGTTGCCCCCCTAGGACTGCAGACGAGAAACAAAGCTTGATTTAAGGGCCGAAGCTCAAGATCACTCCACCCCTGGGAAAACTCGGAGCTGAGGCCATACTGCTCCGCCCCGGGGGCACGGCCAGGCGCCGGGACGGAGGCGGCGTCACGGAGAATCATGTGTGTTCAGGTTGATAAGCAATGGTCGTGTGGACACGTCGGATACTTCCAGATCCGGTGGTGTGAGAAGTTGTTCAACGGCTGCAAAGGGACGTCAGCTGCCCACGACATCATATACGAGCCGCAAGAATGCAGCGACTGCCTTCGTCGCAAGACGCTCCCCAAGCCATTTACTTCTAAGTGATCTCAGCTATAACTGGAATGATTGCCGGTTCTGGGAAACTTGTTCTCTCTTACAATACTAGCTCTAAATCGAGATTCAAATTCAAACCCAAACAAGTTATCGTGGCCATGGGTTTACACGAACGACGCTTGCGATTCAACTGGTGCCCATTAGGAAAGAGAAAGGAAATCAGTTGAAAATGCCGGCATGAGAACACTTTACAGCGAACGATTGTAAATATCAAAGTGACAAAATCAAGTATTACGGAGCCAGGAAGCGGCAAATGTTCTTTGTTCTATGCTTCTCGAACCTTTGGCTACTAAGATTATAGACATGGCTGTTGCCAAATTAAGCGACGGAAAATTCATTGTGGTTCACATAAAAACCAATTCACAAACCAAGCTCTCTGTCTGGTTTTCCTAGTCACAAAGCTGGGGCGGCCCTGAAGCATAATCAAGGCCCATAGCCTCGGCTCGGGGAAATGGATGGCAAAGTATCACGGTACCGCATGTGTTATTCGGTAGTACTTGCCAACAAAACTGGACTCTGGTGACCTGGCTCTGGTGACCTGGCTCTGGGCTTTTCCCTTTTCAGGGGTAAACTCGTGGGGGGCAGTTTGCCACTGTCTTTGATATTTAGTCCCGGAGATGGCCTCGTAGGAAAAGGATTTCATATGGAGATTGTGTGAGCCACCTGCAGTTAGCTCAAAGGGGGCATTTCGATGGGAACGAAGCAATCTGGAACGTGGTAACCAAGGAGTGTAGAGGTAGTTTCGATGTATACTCGCCACATCGTATCTTGAGCGAGTTCCTCTGCAGTTTCGATGTGTCAACGCTCCGTGATTGGGACAAAACAGCCAATGCTTGACCTCGCGTAATCTGTATCTTGCACAACATTGCGGGGATGATCTTTAGCCGATATCTTGGAAGGCAGCGGCGCGAATGACCATCTACTACGTCCAAACCGGGCGATAAGAGAGGCCGCCACGTACGCGATTCGCGCGGTCCTCGGTCGTTCGGAGTGGTGTTGTGGAGAGTGCCAGGCAACTAATTTCAGTCGTGTCTATTTCTGCAGTCAAAGAGCAGCACGCCATGCCATGTATCAAACCGCATCGAGACACACTTCCGGTGGGCTTTGGGCTGCCCTGCCACCGACCAGTAGCCGTGTGTACTTGGGTGAGATCGACGAAGCTCGGAGATGCCATGGAATGGGACGGACGGAGCATGGAAACGAGCAGGAGAGAGAACACTGCATCGATAGTTTGCCTCTCTCTCTCTGAAAAGGGCGTCACATGGCCCAGTGTCGGATGCCAGTTGCGGCAATGTAGCTTCAACAAGGAGCTGCCGCATGAGCACCAGCACCAGCACCAGCACCAGCACCAGCACCAGCAACCAGCAACCAGATGAATTGCTGCCACCCGCTGCTCTAGATTGGGCGACTGCTCTTCTTGGTTGTCGCCACGGGGATGCTGGAGGCGGATCATGAGAAGCGAGCCGGTGATTTTGGGGCGTATTTCTGGGGGATTTTTTGGGGTTGTCTTGTTTCCCAGCTGCATTTTTAGCATTAAACGAACTTTAGTCGTGTATGCAAGGCCCTGCTCGTTTCTGTCTCCCCCGGGGCTCGTTGGTCGCATCTGCAAATGCGCAGTGTCAGTGTCAGCAGTGGATGGGCCCATCTTAGCGACTGATGCCATCCTTAATCTTGCATCTTGCTATTCGATGGTGGCGAGACCTGGCGATGTCAGAGCATCAGAGCACTTGTCAACATCGCGACTGAAAAATACTTAAGAAGCAGCTTCCCCGTAGTCGTGGAGATGGCAGAGAAATCGTGGAGGCAGGAACCGCCCGGAGGTTGTTGCAAGATGCCGCCGCCCAGCAGCGTCACTATCTCCTGACCATGCGGCCACTTTTTGTTTTATTTCCCGAGAGAGCAAAAGTCGCCCCATCCCATGCGGCCGCCCCTTGCCTAACGGGGTAGCAATAAGCTCGATACCGAGGCGCCGACAGCGGGAAGCGGCCTGGCCAATCAGGGCCGACGTGGCTCCTTTGGGCCCTTCAGCAACCTTGCGAATCATACGATATTCGAGCAGCAATTTTTCTCTTCTTCCCACATGCATGGCATCCATGGCGCAAGGACCCCTCCAGCGCCTCAGAGGGTCCCCAAAAGCCCTTCGAGACCGCCCGGCGCCTCTGTGGCCTCTGTTTTCTCTGTGGCCGGTGGCAGCCCATTTCGCGGTTGCAGGGTCCCGGCATAGCTCCGCGAGCAAGAAATCAGGCCATTTTCATCATCGACGCAGCGCTGGTAAAAGGCTATCCCTTCGAATTTTTCTCGCTGCCCACCTGCAATTCGCCATTGCGCCTTGCTGATACCCACGGCAGTGACAGGTCATGTCTGGCTCACAGACGCCATCCCCCAACGCCTCGATCCCGGCTCTCGCCGACCGAAGCCTCGTGCGGGACGGGGAGACACAGCAGCAGGTCGAGGATGGATGAGACTCAGACTCATCTAGAGCCAGAGCAAAGCATGAGCATGAGCATGCAAGCGTTTTTCCCTCGCTTGCATGGCATGACTGGAGCCTTGCGATCCACCACTGCCAACCGCGGGTCCTAGCGCCGGGGCCTTGTTCTGGATAGCACCGGTTCCTGGAGCGGCATCCTCGTTGTTCGTAGCTGTGCTGTGCTGTTGCTGTGCTTGCTGTGCCGTCTGGAACGCCAGCGCCGTTCGCTCGGAATCGCAGCCGTCGCGGCGTTGCCCGACCTGTCACCCGGAGCTGGGCCTGCTCTCTTCGCTAGCTGCCCTGGAGGGTTACTGGTGTAATGCTAATGCTGAAACTTCCCGACCCCGTATATTACTTTGTGATGCTCTGGCACCGCATGGGGGCCAGCTTTTCGAGTTTTGCCAATATCGACACCCATTCTAAGTGCATATCGCCAGGTACTTTCTCCGAGTACCTCCTCTGCCTTGTACTCGTACGGATACCTTGCCTACCTTCCCGTTGACTCTTTATCAACGGTACATCTGCATCTACATCTACATTCGCATTCGCATCTGCACACATTCTGCTTTGTTTGCATTTGCATCATCCCGTACAAATATACATCATACAGTTGCACTCATCTCGGCGGAGCTGTGCCCGTCTCTCCCGCCCCGAACCACTCACTGTATCCTCCATCCGTCCGTCAGGGCGCTACCACGACGCATTACTCTTGATAATCAAACGTGGTCCTCTCTCAATCTCAATCTCAATCTCAATCTCATTTCTTTTCTCTTTTCTCTTCTCTCCCTCTCCCCCCCTCCATACTCCTCTTCACCTGTCAACTGCGCCCCTTCCTCCTCCTCCTGACGTAGCCAATTCCACCGAAACCGATCTGTGGATGCCATTGGCTTTTTGGCGCGCACCTCCCTCACGCCACCTGTAGGGTCCCCTTTAATCCCAGCAAGCCCATCGACCCTGTGTTTGCAGCCGGCTGCTGCGCTGGGCATGGAACAAGCCCTCGACTACTCTTCACAGCCTGTAACCAACGGCCGCGCTTTCAAGCTACCTGAGCGACACATCAACTCCTCAGCCTCAAAGGTCCAGCGCTCCTGGACATCACCCACCATGGACATGTTCAACTTCACATCCGCAGCCTCGTCTTCGGCGGTCCCCTCATATGCCCCCGCCGGCAACGGCAACGCCAGCGGCCTAGGCGGCGACATGAGCTTCTCCCAGATGCCGCAGTATCCCACCCGCAACCCACTACAGTCGGTCCTGTCTCAGGGCAAAGAGCACGATGCCAAACGGATAAAGGTTGAGTCGCCGCACTCGGCGCTCGACTCGATTGATTCTTGGCTTCAATTCGACGAAGAGGCCGACAAGTTTGGCAGCTTTGAGATTGACTTTTCAAAGCAGTACAACACGGCCAACCAGCCGAGGTGAGTCGGCCCAAGAGTGCTGATCACTGTCCCTCTCACGTTCTAACATGTGCGCATCAAGGCCTGCCACAAACATGACGCCAGGATTGGGTAGTGGTCTCTACGCCAATCCCACCGCCCCTTTCAGGGAAGAAGACTTCCTCGATGATAGCGCCTTTGATCATTCTCTGTCCGAGGACGATGAGCTGTTTGACACCGTCAACCTGAATGACCAGCTGTCCAAGATTGAGACGCTGCCCTCGACCGAGCCCCAGTCCTCCAGAAGCCTCTATTCCACGCCGTCACTGGGATGGGAGAAGCCCCAGCAGGGCATCCAGCCCAGTTCCATCACAATGTCTGATGAGATCCCAAGACGCATGACCAGCGACTCCTGGGATCCGATCCCACAAGGCACCAACTACACGCTTACTCCGGATGAGCGCCGCCGACTCCTCGAAATCGCCATGGGCCCCAGCAGAATGTCGGCCTATGTTTCCCCCAATCGATTCAACCTCGGATACGGATCTACGATGCAGCCCAGCCTAACTCAGGAGTTTGGCTTTGGCTTTGGCGCCCCGAAACAGGCGGGCCTAAATCCTGTGGGAATGTTCCAGAGAAACAACTCTACCGACACAACGGCATCTGGGCTCTCTCAGCAGAATCGGGATCTGAAACACAAACATCTCAAGAATGAGACGCCGCCCAAAACAGTACCCGCGAAACGACCAAGCACGTTGTCGGAAACCAGCAGCATCGGCAAAGAAAAGACAAAGTCCGCCGACCGCATGGCGCACAACGATGTCGAGCGGAAATATCGTACCAACCTCAAGGACAAAATCACCGAGCTGCGCAATGCGGTGCCAGCGCTGCAGGCAGCCACCGAAAACGAGCAGGACAACGGACAGGGCAATGCCAAAGTGAGCAAGGTTAGTATTAATATACCTCAGCTTAGACACATTTGCGAGATGATCTCTGCTAACTCAGGTCTTTACAGGGCACCGTATTGACAAAAGCGACTGAATACATCCACCAACTAGAGCAGCGCAACAAAGACATCATGTCAGAACATAAGCAGCTCATGCGAAGACTTCAAGCATTCGAAGCACTCCTTAACAACTCGATGAGAGTCGACATCATGCCCAGCCATAGCATGACGCTCTTTGACCCGAGAGGATTCTGTTGATTTATTGTATCAATATTTTCCGTGTTTCACCTACCACTTTTCAACGACTGCATGAGAAAAAATTATGACGGACTCTTGTTTTTCTTTTTTTCTCTTTTTAGTGAAAAGCATTTCAACGAGCTTCTTCTACAGGCCGGCATATTTTATGTTTATTCTTTTCATACTTCTATTTCTTTTCACCATCATTACGGGGTTTACTTTGGCATTCTGCCACCTACTTAACTCACTACTTTTTCGGCGTTGGGGTGGACTCTTTCTTTTCTTTTTTTCCTTTTACAAACATGGCATAAAAACCCAGAAAGGATATACTATAACTCGGCATGGGCGGTCTCTTGGGGATTTCTATTCATAGGAAACGGAACGAGATGAAAGGGGGTATTCTTATCAATGCAATGTGTGGGTCAGTGAAAGAAGGGAATCTTACGGAAGAGGGCAAATCTTGAGACGAAAAAATCGGAGCGGGTAGCATTTGTCGAAAGGAGCGAATTCAGAAGGGCAGAAATTGAGCTTTATTCTTATGACAGGGAATATAGATCTGGCGGGCCAATTGGTTGATAGAGAACGGGAACCCCTTGTTTTTTCTTGGACTTATTACAGACAGAAAGAGGAAGAACGAAAATTGTTTGGGGGTTTTTTGAGAACAAAGGAGCAGTTTTCGAAGGGGATTGTCAATAATACAAGTGCACGCGAGGCGTCTTTTTGCCTTGATTTGAACTGCCGGAAGAGCATCAGAGTCCCACCTTTTCTTTTTCTTTTTTTTTTTTTTTTTTTTTTTTTTTTTTTTTTTTTTTTTTTTTTTTGTCTTATTGTGAAACTCTCTCTTGGGGTCTAGGCATTCATGGAACTATGGTGAGATAAATAAACGGCAGTGATACCCTGGGCACATATGCAGGAGGTGTGATGCTACTGCATCCTCGCATCCGTTTAATATGCGAGGTGCTTTTTCTATTTGATGCAGGTAAGAAGGGGGGGGAGGGGGGACAAAATAGGCAGTCCTATGAGAAGGATGATTTAGTCCTATGTGAAGGATGATTTAGTCCTATGAGAAGAATGATTTAGTCCTATGAGAAGGATGATTTAGTCCTATGAGAAGGATGATTGTGTCCTATGAGAAGGGTGATTTATCCGATTCTCTTTTTACATAGTATATACAGGTGGTGGCTAGTAATACAGAAAGAGATTGCCTGCTAATCAATCTCGCAGCGCTTCGATGTCATCGATCTCCTTGACGGCCTCGGTGGTGAGTATGTAGGGCGCGTCCTCGTCCACACAGATGCTGTCCTCGATGCGGATGCCCATACCCCTGAAATGAGCGGGCCAGCGCTCATCGTCGGGAACGTAGACGCCCGGCTCAATAGTAACGCAGTGGCCTTGCCGCAGAATCTCTCTCCTGCTGTACCCTGGGCAGTCATGCACGTCCAGGCCGATGTAGTGGCCT
This sequence comes from Trichoderma afroharzianum, assembly GCA_037893235.1. Lineage (NCBI taxonomy): Eukaryota > Fungi > Ascomycota > Sordariomycetes > Hypocreales > Hypocreaceae > Trichoderma > Trichoderma afroharzianum. Next base: position 272,212 of record JBBLXW010000021.1, on the reverse strand, counting down.
ACGTGGTGGGGGAACAGCTGGTCGATGTTGCTCATGGTGAGGTTGGCGAAGCCGATGCTCTTGAGCTGGTCGACGAGGCCGCGGACGGTGACGCCGTGGATGTCCTCGAGGGACATGCGGGCGGACTCGCGGCAGAGGGAGACGCTGGAGCGCTGGACCTTGAGCACGGCCTCGTAGAGGTCGCGCTGGGCGGCGGAGAACTTGCCGGAGGCGGGCCACGTCCGGGAGATGTCGGTGATGTAGGTGCCGTACTGGCCGCCTGCGTCGACGAGGATGAACTCGTCGTCGCGGAAGATGTTGTTGTTGACCGTGTAGTGGATGCAGTTTGCGCGTGGGCCGCCTGCGATGACAGGAATGTAGGCAGGCCCGTCGCAGCCGTTGATGGTGAATTCGTAGTCGAGGAAGGCGTGCAGGTCCTTCTCCTTGACCCACGATCGCCGCATGGCATTGGTGATGGCACGGCCGGAGATTTGACCGGCCATCCGCATGTTGGTCACCTCGGCCGGGCTCTTGATAACGCGGAGCTTGTTCATGACGGGATAGAGCGGCGTCTTTGCAGGGCCGCTGCCAGAAGCATTACCGGTGATGAAGCGCCATAGGGAGCTATTAGTGGCCTTTGCCGATTCAACGTCGGTGTAAATGAGTTTGGCTGACTCGAGCAGCTTGGGCAGCACAGAGTCGATTCTGTCCATGGACCAAGCCTCGTCTGCATTCCACACGTCCTGAGCAGCCTGGACGCCGTTACGATAGCCTGACCACTGCTCCTCCCTGGGGTTCTTGGCCTTGACAAACATGCGAAAGAGATAATCCCCCCACTTGGGCCCCGTCTTCTCAATGATTGCCATGGCATCAGGCTCGTCCCATCCCGTCAGCCATAAGAAGTTTGTCTCCTGCCTGTAAGGATGGAAGACGGCGCCGGACTTGTACACGAGAGGCGCAGCGTGCAGGACAGCGACGCCGCCCTCGGGCATGGCATCGGCGAGGGCGGCCCGACGATCAGCATATTCCTGAGCGCTGATGCCCGGCGTGACTGATTGTAGCTTTCCAGTTAGCAGATGGTTCAAGTTGACAGCTCTCGGCTCATGGCACGAGTATACTGAATAACAGTAGTAAGATAAAGTTGTCAGAATATCAAAGGGGAGACCCACCCTCGCCAGCCTTGAGGATGTGGGGATGTGTCTCATGGACAGGCTGCCCAAATTGGAGGTTGGCAGCTGATACCAGGGAGCTGTATCTCTGCCGAGGGGAGAAGATGTAAGACGGTCTTTGGTATTTGGAGGTGGCTTGAGAGATGCCGCGCTGCTGTTGCTGGTGTTGGTGCAAGGGCAGCTTCCGAGGGGGCAGCCCGGGGCTCCGGAATGATGGCCGAGGGAGCCTCATTTTAAGGACTCAGGGTGTTGTTGTGGAATTTCTGAAGCAATTGAGGGTTGGATTCATGAGTCCACTGAATGTCTTTTCGCCTTGAGTTAACCAACTTTTTTTTTCTCAATGGCAGAGTGATCCACTTTTAGTTCTTATAGTGTTGTATGGTGGTTATGCGGAGGGAGAGTATTGATTCGATCCCTATAAGTTGAATGAAAAGAAGTGAAAATGTATATACATGGAGTGAGAGAGAGAGGTAGATGCTAGAGTAGACAGAAATGACGATTGCTTGGTGTTGGTGGTGATAACGCTGTGAGTGCCGTGTGTATGTAAGCAGATGGTGGCAATCGACATACCTGGCAGCATAAATGGTTAATGCAAGGGCGTTTGATGCCATGCACAATCTGCACAGCATTTGCACAGGTGGCGGTACGTACCTCTTCTCTGCTCTGCTCTGCTGGCAATCCCCGCGGATGTACCTCGAGAGTACCGCAATCAAATCATGTGCGCACCGCAGAGGCGCCCTAGGAGCGCGTCTTGCATCGTAGGCGCAGCTGTTGCTGGGCACTAACACCAAGTGGTGCTACTGCTGCTACTTTGCATGTACTAGTACGGGGCGTCTGTTTTCTGCGACCTGCCCCGCCATTTCTTTCCCACTTTGGACCGCGACGTGTTTTGGGCTCCAGCAGAGGAAAAAAAAAAAAAAATACAGCGCAGATTGATTTGTCTGTAAGGGCCATTGTGTGAGGGCTGTATGTGAGGGATGCAGTGTAGAAATCTGCAGCTTTAATGAGTTGACTCAGCTCGTGTTTGATGATACAATGAATGAAGAAACAATCATGTTGCACTTTTTTATATTGTTGTATGTCTATTACATTCGTACCTACCTCGTACCTATCAAGGTTTTGTTGTTTTTTTTCCCAGTTGTAGGTGCCCGCGCTAAGGTTGCTGGCAGGCCTGTTATGGGGTAAAGATGCATCCATCCATGTCGAGAATTGGGGGTTTCAACTTTTTGCGTGATAACAGCCCGAGCTCCATCTAGCGAAACCCAATCGGCCAAGGGTGTCGATGATACTTTTATGAGTCGAATTGAATGCAATGTAGAGTACTAGAACAACAGTCAATTCGCTGCAGATTCCAAGCTTTGTATATCTCATCTTCCATCAATTTATATTGAAACACAGAGCTACCCTATTGCTGTATTTTGATAGGTGCTGGAGCTTCACAATTTTTAATGCTACCCTTACCCGTGAATTAGCGGTTGCTGGTGCGCCGGGCGGGCCCGTGCATGTTTTTGGCAGGGAGGCCCAATCAGGTATAGCGCTGTTGTGCCAAGCGCGAAGGCTCCATCAACACCTCAAAGGCACGCCTCAGCCAATTCTTCCCACACACGCAAAACCACATTGATTTCTTTGTTCTCCAAAAAGCCCAAGACAGGCTCGACAAGCTCTCCAGCCAGCCTGGTCTCGTCCCCCAAAGGCTTCCTGGACCTTCAATGTCCTCTTAGCATCCTTTACCTGCCCCCCTCGTCCGCCTCTTCCTCTGCCTCCGAGAGGTGCCCCGTTCCCTGCACGTCGCGTGCTTCTCATTCTCTCCTCCCCAGCCCCTCCTTGGTGCTCCCTGTCTGGCTGCATCTCGACTTGCTCAGCACATTGCAACGGGGCATGCTGATCCCAGAGGCAACAGCTCTCGTACATGGCCACCGTCTCCGTGTCTCTGTCTGCTTCCACCAAGGCGCCGGTTCCCGCCATGGCCTCTAAGCGAGCGCCTCTCGCCAGCAATCCCAATGTCGCCAACTCACCTTTACGCGCACCTTCGATCCTGGCTGGGTACGCCAAGCCGAAGCGGTCCTTTGCCACGACCCAGCGCGAAGAGCCCTACGGACAGCCTCCGCCGGTGAAGAAGCAAGCTCTCGAAAATGGCGCCCAGCGGGCCGTCCGATCGCCGACCAAGCCATTGACCCGCGCCCCGGCACACATTGTTGTCCCCCGCAACTCGAGTGCTGTCCCACGGCCTGTTGTGAGAGAACGAGCTGCCAGAACGGTCACCGCCTCGGCAACAAGAGCTACGCAGGATCAAGACACTGATAGGGAAGCGTGGAAGAAGCACCACCGGGCCAAGTTTCCCAAAATGGTCTTTTACTTTGAAAGTATTCCAGATGACATTCGGGCAAAGCTGACCAAGAGAGTCACTTATCTTGGTGCTGTATGTTGCTCCAACGCTGAATTTTCCCTATTGAAGAATGCCACTAACTCGTCATGACTGAAAATAGCGCCAAGAGCCCTTCTTCTCAATTGATGTTACCCATGTCATCACTACGCGAGCCATTCCGCCCGAGAAACCAGAGGCTGGGGAAGCCGAAGCTGACGTATCTGAGGAACAAGAGCCTGAGGAGCAGCCCCAAACCATCAACCCGTCGCTTCTTGACAGGAACACCGCCGCCAGGCGAAGATTGCTCTTTGATTTTCGCCAGGCTTCTTCGGTGCCCTCTCAGTTGGACGGCCTTGCGAGACGTAACAAGACGGTTCGCAGCAATGATGTTCTAACCAAGGCTCGAGATATGGGGAAGAAAATCTGGTCTCTTGATAAGTTTCAGAGTATGCTTGCCGTTCTTCTCGAGTCAGAAACCCAAAATTACAACTCTCGATCTGCGAGCACGAGGAATCACTACGGCACCAAGGGCTCTCACGAGCCTAATCTGTTCCAACTTCTTCACAACGAGCGTATCAATGGACCCTCCGATCGAGACCCAACTGCGATCAACCGGGAGTTGACGTATTTCAAGGGTCCGTATGTCTATATCTGGGATATGGATGAAAAGCAGAAGCCCATCATGGTTCGTGAATATGCCAAGGTTGCGAACAAAACCGACGGCGAATGGCCCCAGTTCCGCAGCGTTGGAAACGGACGCTGCCCGTTTGTCGAGGAAGTGGATGCCGCTGAAAAGGATTACCGAAAGGCACGAGAGCGGGAAAAGGCGCGCTTGGCTAAGAAGGAAGAATCTGTTCAGATTCTCAAGGCCCCCGAGGTCCCTCCGATGAAACCCGTGACTGGAAAGCGCACCTTGACTGAGATGGAAGAGGCTCACAACCGATCCCGTGCTGGTGTGGCGGCGGAGACGTTCCAGCCAGTAAAGGTCACCTTCTCCAGGCCGGCGGCAGTACCGGCTCAGAATGCCTTTACCAGCCGAGCTGAAGGAGGTCGTATGTTTGGAGGCGAACCTGTGGCCTCTGGCATTCAGAACACCATTACCTCGGCAATCCGTTCCCAGATGATCTCGTCGACATCTGGCATCAACGGCGCAAAGGCCGGAACCAGCAAAGAGGTTCATGGGCTGCAGAGGAAAGTTCTGCAGATGGCCCAGCCGACCTCGCACGATGCCAGCTCGCGCCGTCTTGCAGAGGTTCCTGCGGACGTCGCGTCTAGCCGATCGACAACGCTGACCCGAACCACGTCCAAGATTCTTCAAGAGGAAGATGGGCAAAAGGCGGAGAAGAAGGCACCTGCACAGCACCTGAAGAGCAAGCGAGACTTGAAGCCGGGCTACTGTGAGAACTGCCAGGACAAGTTCCGCGATTTTGATGAGGTAAGATTCCATTTGACTTGCAGCACCCTTGCTTTACTACTTGTCAAAGGCTGTCAGCTAACATGTCACAATAGCACATATTGTCTCGCAAGCACCGCAAGTTTGCTGAAAATGATGAGAACTGGATCGAGCTGGATGCTCTTCTTACGCAGCTAAAGCGTTTACCAAAGTTTTCCGCTGCTACTTCTGATGATTCAGAGGGAGAGTGGTAACGACATGGCGTTATTCTTCTTGGGTTGATCTTGTCCAACTAGAGACTTTATGGGTTATGGTGCCGCGCATTTGAATCTCATTCTTTTTTCCCGACTTGCGTTGGCTATCGCATTCATTATGCTACTTCTCGACACTTTGCAAAAAATCTTCGGTCACCACAACCATCAACTTACATCCTGGGAGCCCGGTCAAGGAAACCGAGTGCCAGGCTTTGAATTTTCTTTTGCATCTCAATCAGATTTGCGCGGCATAGCGCAGAAGACACCTTTGTCAATACGTCTCTGATTTGAGCTATACCCTTTTTTGGTCTTTTTCTCGTTCTTTCTTTCAGGGTTCTTTACTTATCTCTCATTCGGCTATAACGAAACAGCACGTGGATTTTGTTTGGTACCACTGCCGGCATGGTTTGGCATTTTGAACCCGCATACATAGCAGGAGGCGTTATTTACAAGCTCGGCTCTTTTTTGTTGCCGTTTCACAGATGGATGGACTTTTTTTTTTGGTGGCGGAGAGGATTTTTGGCAAAGGTGAAGCTGAATGTGGTCTGGATTGCCCGATAGAGGATACTGGGATGCTCTGCGCGCTGACGCAGAATCGGCCTTAATGAAGGGACTTGGTTGGAACATTGTGGCGGGCCCATGGGGGTCGAGAAGAGGGAGAGGGATGCGATGGTATGTGATGCTTGCTGGAGCAAGATGTTCAATGGGAGGTTGATGGGACTGGTCATGTTAAAAGAAAAAAAATTATGTATATTGTAGCTGGCATGTTACAATTCACGAAAGTGTATAAGTAAAGGCAGGTCCGGGGGCGTCTATTTGGTGCACGGAACGGACAGGTATTTATGACATGAGATAGCATTTTATGATAGAGATATGTAGCGGTAACAGCAGAAATGGATAGGAATTAATTCTAGGGTGTTGAATGAAGTGTTGCGTGCTCTGTCTTGCGTACTTTATATCTTGGTGATGAGTGAGCTTGTGGTGTTGCACATATCGCACTGTGTATGCACTGTACAAGGCAGCCTACAGAGGGGTCAATATGCGTTCTGGCTGTTGCCTCATTCTTTGACATGTCATCCGCTCATAGACTCATGAAACTTTTCACTTCTTGACGCTGTCATCTCAGTTCTCTTCTTCAACTGCCTAGCGACTTTTCTCTACTTGGTTTTGTCATATCATCTAAACTCATCCAAACGCCAGCTGCATTACAACAAGATCAACAGCAGCCATGGATCCCGACCTGATCCCCCCCCCTCCGTCCGACTCCCCCATGCCGGACACGGACTCGGACATGAACAACAGAGCCAGCGGCACGGCCTCACCCGAGATCCCGCTGACTCTCAGCGCATCAGTGATGCTGGCAGACCTGCCACGAGACGCGACGGCAGCCCTAGCCAGCGCTGGAGGGTTCCCGCCGCAGCTCAAGGTCGTGGTCAAGTTCAAGGCCGTGGGGTCGGCGCCGGCGCTGCAGCAGGACGTGTGCAAGATCTCGGCGAGCCGCAAGTTTGAGGAGGTGGTGCGCTACCTGCGGCGGAAATTGCGGTGCAGCGAGACGGACAGCGTGTTTCTGTATGTGAATAGCGCGTTTGCGCCGTCGCTGGACGAGGTGGTGGGCAATTTACACCAGGTGAGCTCTTTTTTATACGAGGGAGATGGTATTCATGAGCTGACGGGATGAATAATGTGCAGTGCTTCAAGAATGCTCATGATCAGCTTGTTGTGGCCTATTCTATCACTCCGGCATTTGGATGAAACTGCTCGACTAAACGCGGCGGTATTCTTCTCCATCATCCATCCAGTTCTCCAACTCCTCCTCAGGAAACATCATTAGAACGCCCCTTCTTGCTCATGCTTAAACCATGAAATACACAATCTATATAGACAGGCCGGGACATTATATCATGCAAGGATGAAATTCCAGTAAAGCAAACAACGCCACCGCTCCATGTTCTCATACACATTTTCTCCTTTCTATCTTTTACAAGTCTTTCGCGGCTTTGGCAAACGCCTCAAACTCTTCGGCAGGCATTGGATACGTGTGCTCTGGAGCAGGGAACTGCTTGCTCTTGACCTCGTCACGATAGGCCACAACAGCCTTGGCTGACTCGCTCCAGATGTCGCCAAACTTTTTGACAAACTTGGGCATGAATCTTCCGGGAGGGAAGTTGCCGGTCAAGTCGATCTGGACAAGCACCTGGCCTGAGCAGCCACTGCCAGCGCCGATGCCGATGGTGGGAATGGATAGCTTTTGAGTAATCAGGGTAGCAACCTCGGCAGGGACGGCCTCCAGAACGACGGCGAAGGCACCAGCTTCCTGCACGGCGAGGGCGTCCTCCAAGACTCTCATGGCGCCGGCAGAAGTTTTACCCTGGACGCGGAATCCTCCAAGAGCGTTCTGGCGCTGAGGAGTGAGGCCGATGTGGGCAAGGACGGGGATGCCAGCGGTGGTGATTTTGCGGATGGTTGGGGCAAACTCCTTGCCGCCCTCGAGCTTGACGCTCTGCGCTTTGCCGTGCTTGACGAAGCGGATGGCTGTGGCTAGGGCTTGCTCGGGAGAGATTTCATATGAGCCCATGGGAAGATCTCCAACCTGCAATGAATTGTTAGCCGCCGTTGCATCTTGTCTCGTGTGCCGCCTGGACATGTTATAAGAGACTACTTACAGTGAAGGCACTCTTGGCTGCCCGTGCTACTGATCGGCAATGTAGCAGCATGTCTTCCACCTCTACTTCATTTGTGTCTTCCATGCCCAGCGCCACCATGGCCAAGCTATCACCCACCAGGATGATATCCATTCCGTTTTGGTCGGCAACGTAGGCACTGGGGAAGTCATGGGCAGTGATCATGGCAATGGGCTCTCCCTTTTGATAGAGCGACTTGATGGTGCTCATGGTGACCTTTTTGCGAGCAGGCCCGGACTGAGAGCCCATGGGAGAGTGAGAGCTGTATCTCTTTTGGTGGCATGGCGAGGCATGTGAGACAGTGACGGTGGGGGCATGAGACACGATGGAGTGTGTTGATGAAGAGAAGGGAGATGATGAAGGTGCAGTGATGGCAGCAGCAGTATATCTGAGGCTGGTGTTGAGTCGCGTGCTGCTGCGTGTGAGTGCTGCACACGATCTGGCCGAGGCTCCGATCGGGAACATTTTTTTTTCCCAACTCGGAAGTTACTTGGTGTTATGGAGATGCGGAATGTTTCTTGCAGGTACTCTGCAGTGCAGGTTTATATGTAAGAGGTACTAGTGGGGTACCTTTATGTGAGATGTGGGAACTGGAGAAGCAAGGGCAGGTTTTGGAGGATAGAGGGGGAAATGCGGGAGAAGAAAAAAAAAGTAAATAATCTATTGAGAAGAGGAGAGATGAGAGTAGTAATTCATGTAAATGAAACGAAGCAAAAGGAAAGCCAGAGGTGGCGGACGAGGCGGGTTTTTTTAATAGTTGAAGAAAAAGGCATGCTGGTTTTTACGATGTAGAATTGAGTATCTTGGGAGGCATAAGGCCAGGCCCCCGGGGGGCACTTGTCAGCATTGGATGGATGGTCTTGGTACGAGTACGGCAGGAGTAAGAGTACGAGGTACTGTGCTTGGCCGGTTTGGTTTGGTATTACTACATGCTGCGCAACCAACCTGCATCGGCAATTCCAGAGTTGTACTTATCTTTTATTGTTGTTGTTATTTTCTTAGTCGAGTTGTTTGGTATTACATGAGATGAGTGGATGATTATTCCTTTGTTTGTTAGGCTTTTCTTTTTCTTTAAAGTTGCTACGAGGGATCGGGCAGGTACTTTCACTGTCTGAGGTACTGTACAGGTAGAGTCAAGTTACGGCGCTCTTTGCGGGCTTCTATTGGCAGCACTGTGTGAGGAGCCGTCACGGCTCAATGGAACCGAGGCACGAGGCACGGACCCGATGCGGATTCGCCGTTGCCGCGGGCTGCAGCCTTATGAGAGGTCAACTGGTGTCATTTCAAGAGAAAATAATAATATTACCTGTATGAATATGCAATAAGAAATGCAGATGCAAAATACAAAGAGGTAGGAATCATGATGACGATGATGATGAAGATTGTGAAAATGAGAAATACAGCCTTGCGTTGGGTTTCTGGAGTACTGCACTCCGCAGTGTTAAACATCAATGAGAAGAGTAAACATGATTCAGCTTGCATCGATGATTAATTCGTTTGATGTGGCTTGCATGACTGTGGCTGTGGTTCCTATTGTAACACGCATGTTGCGGTAAGTTGTTTAAAGGGTACTATAATTATTAAGGCTGTGGCTGGAACTGACGTCGTGGTTCATTATGACGACGAATGAATCTGCGCATCAGCTGGGAGTGGCTTGTATTACGAGCGTTGTCCATGAGGATTCCAATTGCGTGGCTGTTGACTGTATACTGATTACTGTTACTATGAAGCTAAAGGTGTTGTGATGTATGTATACGGGCTGGTAATCTATGGGATTGGCCTAATTATGCGAATACGATTGATGGTGTTATTGAGTACATGTATGCACCTTGATAAGTCGATCTGTATGTTTACCATGATAGCACCCAGGACTCGATATTGCTGAACCTCCACTGCATTCCAACCAACTCGGCAACACGCCTTACGAGTACTCAAAAAGATGAACCCTTATCCTTGCCCCCTTCGGCTGACAACTCGCCTCCAATGGCCAAAGCGGTGCTCAGTAGGAAATAGCGCAAAAGTATGAAGCCCCCCCCCCCAAATGCTGAGCCCAGGACATGCCGTCAAATCAATCGAGCGCATGCAATCGCCATCCAACGGTCCAGTGCTGTAACGCCGGCGCCTTTCCGCTAAATCCTCGGCGCCCTCAGCGCTGCCCGCCTGCTACAAGGCCAAAATTGTTAGCGGTTAGCTGTTAGCCAGTGCCCTCCTCGTGACTCTTCCAGCGGGGTGAGGGAGGGGAGGGGCTGTTTTGGGTCTTGGTGGAGGCACTTCAGTGACATGACATGACAATTCCAACGGCTGCTCAACTCAGACCTGCTTTTGTTCCGCTGCATTTGCATTCGCATCACCAGAAACTCGGCCCAACCATCGACTGACTGACTCACTGCTGATTTTCCGCAACCAAATCACTCGCATTTCCCCCGTTGTCTTTCACTACTTTATTTTTCCTCTCTCTCTCTCTTTCTTTCTTCCTGTTCTACATCCGTCTTCGCCTCCGTTGTTCCGAGTCCGCGACAGGTCCGAACCGAACCGAACCGAACGTCCACGATCGATCCCCCTGCTGCAAGCTTTATAGCCACGAGAGACGCTACTGCAAGTGACGACGCCGGGAGCCACACACCTCGAGAGGCTCAGACATACTCAGCATCTCATCTCCACATCTGCTTCTTATAATTGCCCTTCCGGGCCAGAGAGTCCCTTGACAGTTGCCCATCATGAGCAGCCCACGCCGTCGAATTGAGACTGATGTAAGTCACGAGTCTACAACATTTCAACAATCTGGAGGGGGAAACCTGGGGCTAGGCTAATCAATTGTCTTTTGTTTTGGGACATTTAGGTCATGAAGTAAGTCGCTTCTTTCTACATTGCTGTGGAAATGGAACAAAGAAATAGGATCAAGGCTTGGCTAACAACTTTATAGGATGTACGAACCGCCACTCCCAACAACGCCGGCCCTGGCCCGACTAACATGACCGTGATCCAGGTTGATGAGCGACTATGAAGTGACACTAGTGAACGATAACAGTACGCAACACCCTGATATATCATCCACCCAAAGCCAAAGGTCGCTGACTGACTGACTCGTTACAGTGTAAGCATCATCACCAGCTACGCTCTTACTCCCTCCCGTCCTCGCACCGATCGATCCATAATATCAGCGTTGAATCATTAACAATCCGTCTCACTACAGGCAGGAGTTCTTTGTCAGATTCAAGGGCCCGGCAGAAAGTAAGTCGGCAAACAGAGAGGGGAACGGATGCGGCAAGTTTGTGTCACGGCAGCTAACACGCCTTGGCAGCTCCGTTCGAGGGAGGTCTTTGGAAAGTACATGTCGAACTTCCCGATACGTATCCGTATAAGTCACCTAGTATTGGCTTCGTGAATCGAATTTTCCACCCAAACATCGATGAGCTGTGAGTCTACACGGGAAGCGAAGGCGGCCGATTGCTGTGAATGGTTGTGCTAAGAGTGGCGAATCGGAAAATAGATCTGGCTCTGTGTGTCTGGATGTCATCAACCAGACATGGTCCCCCATGTTCGATATGATCAACATTTTCGAGGTCTTCCTGCCGCAGCTTCTTCGATACCCCAACCCGACGGATCCTCTCAACGGCGAAGCAGCTGCTCTGCTTATTAGGGAGCCCAAAAGCTACGACGCAAAAGTCAAAGGTGCGCAGTTTCTTGCAGAGTCGAGTGGAAGCTGGAATATGGGGGGGAATGAGAATCAAAGGCTGACAGGGCGGCTCAACAGAATATGTCCTGAAATACGCAAACAAGGATGTCGTGGACGAGGCTGGCGCCGAGAGTGAGGATGAGGACGACATGTCCTCCGTGGCCAGTTTCGACGATGACGACGAGGAGCCGGCTGGCCAGATGGACGACGTATAGGGATCATATTTTTGCTTTTTCTTTTGGTCATGGCAGTCACCATCTGCCGAAGCGCTCGATTTGAAACAAAACTACTGCAATTCAAGTCGCAAACAGCGGCGTCACAATGGGATTAATTAGTCGACAGGCCAGCCACACAGCAACGGGAGTTTTCATTTCTCACTTTTCATTTTTCAGCCCTCGACATAAACCAAGATGGAGGAATCGCACCAGCTGCCCCTTTTCTACCCTTTTTTGTACTTTTGTCTTTGTCGGTATCCCTCTTGCTTGCTCTCTGAGATGTGGGAGGAGAGACGACTACGTTTGGGTCACATGTGCTCTGGAGTTTGGTACCTAGTTATTTGAATGGACGACAACGTGGAGGAGGAAGCTCAGGTAATGAGTGGGATTGGCTTACAGTATGTTGAATAGGATGTCCGTTAGAATGCGGAATGCAAGTAGTTTTCAATGCATCTTGATTTAAGTCAAGGAAATGGCGGTAATGCGCCAGTCCAATTCAATTAAGTCTAACAAAGGGGTATCATATCTGGACTAGGTAAATAGTGTCATAATGTAATTCCATCTCTTTCTCGCTTGGGAGTCGTTTCCCTTTTCTAAATGCCAAATCCATGCGCCATTGGAACCGTATAAAACAAGATAGGAAAGAGATGCCGTCGCTCACGGCATTCAATCAGAATCATACTGCACCAGTCCTCCAACTGGCATCACAGCTTTAGTTTCAGGCCTGTCGTCCGATTCGCCGTCAACTCGCTTCCTCTTCTTGACGATGCCGAGAGACGGTCTGCTGCTTGCCGCCTTGTCGTTGTTGTTGGACTGGATAAGAAAGGGGTCTTGCGCTGCCCGCGTGTTGGAGATGACGTCTGCGACAAACGTCTCTTTTCTTCTGGATGCTACCTTTTCGGCCTTGAGTCTGGTGTCTTTCTTAGCCAAGGATGATGATGATGGCTTCTGTGCTTTGGTTCGTGAAGTCGTCGTCGTCGTCGTCGTCGTCGTCGTCGTAGATGCAAATAAAGGCTTAGAAAGCGCCTTGTCCTCCTCGTCCTCTCCATCCGGCATGGATCCAAAGTCCACCAACGCAGCTCTCTTCGCATCCTCCTCCCTCTCCGGCAGCAATTCCAGCCCCAACCCCATCCTCTCCTTCAAATCCTCCGTCGCAGCAGCTAGTTTCTCCCTCTCCTTGCGACCCACGCGAAACGCCTTTCTCAGCCTCTGATTCTGCGCATACGGATCGTCCCAGTGACGCCTCGACAAGTCCTCCAAGTCATCAAGCCTTTCCGCCGCCATCTCAAGCTGCTTCCTATCCGCAATCGTCTTCTCCAAACTCGCAAACGCATTCTTGCGCAACTCCTCCCTCTCCTGATCCGTCAAAATAGCCCCCCCTCCGTCTCCATCTTCAGTCCCAGTATCCCGCTTCGTAGCCCCCTCGACAACAACATACGCCGTGTTCTTCGGATCGGTGCGCATCTCAATCCACCCCCCACACTCAACATGCCTGAACCGAAACCCCCACACGGGCGTCGAAAAGTAGTTGCCCACGCGCTTCTTCTCCGCGTTGAAGCGCACGCCCTGGCCGATGATGGTGGGCTTCGGGCAGTGCGCGCACCAGATGGGGAAGGGCATCTCGAAGCGCACGGTGAGGATGCCGTGCGAGGCGAGCTTGGAGGCGCGGTTGCCGAGGGGGTGTTTCTTGTTGAGCTTGTTGCCGGAGGTGGTGCCCTCGAGGTCGGGCGGGACGTACCGTCCCATGTTGAAGCCCTGCATGGTGGGCGGGTTGTGGTGAGGAGATGGTGATTATGTGGTTGTTTATGTGTTTGTTTCTTTGTTTTGTGAGGTAGAGGTTGGAGATGAGGACGGAGATGAAGAGAGGAAGAGTTGGATTGTAGATGATTAGTATTGTGGAGTGCGAATTGATAGCGATACGTCACTCTAGGTAGAAAAAGGACCCTGGAAATGGCAGTGGGGCACGCCACTCCGCCTAAAAGCCCCGTGTAAGTGCCTGGGCATCGTCTTATACGTGACTCTTTGTCTACATATTTTCATCATCATTGCACACAATTCATAACATACTGATCATTTCTATCTTATAAGTCTAACTACCCAGTGTCCAACTAGGCGGTCTATCCTTCAATGCCGTCCCCCAGCTCGACTCCTTTGCTCCAAGCACCAGCTCCAGCGTCCACCCCTCTGTGAAAAACTCATGTCCAATCCACGACTTCGTCCACGGCTTACCATTCACCTTGGCGCTCTGCACATAAATATTCTTATATGAGGCATCGAAACCAATATTCCTCACAGTCGCCGTCTTGCCCGTCACGGGATGCTTGATGCTAATCTCCTCAACAAACGGCGGCGAGATCAAGTACACATTTTGTCCCGCGACGGGGAACAGACCCATGACGGAGAAGACGAGGAACGCGCCCATGGCACCGGAGTCGTCATTGCCGGGGAGGCCGCCGGGGGACGAGTTAAAGTCCGAGGGGACGTACTGGTGAATTCGCTCGGTCGAGAGGGCGGGCCGACCCGTGTAGTGATAGAGGAAGACGGTGAAGAAGACGGGCTCGTTGGAAATATCTGCCAGGCCCGAGGTGTGGAAGAAGTCGAGGCGCGAGATCATGGCGTCGTCGCCACCGAGGAGGGAAATGAGGGAAGATACGGAGTGAGGGACGTAGCTTGGAAAAGGGTTAGCTTGGGAACTCTTATCATTGGGCATAGTCTTTTCTTCTTATGGTGACTTACAAGAGATATTGCCAGATGCTGGCTTCAAACGTCTCGCTCGGATTTGTCGTCAACGAACAAAAGTCCGCAAGCGCAGAGCACGCAATGGGGTCCTGAAAGCCCCAAGTTCCATTCTGATACTTTGGTTGGAAGAAGCCCTTGAACCCAGTGTCGGTCCCGTTGATGAACGACGTCTGGTCAGCCTTCCACAGATTCTTCCAGTTCATGGCCCGCTGCTGGTATTTGCGCCGCAAGTCACCCCTACCCAGCCCGCTGGCAAGCTCCGAAATGCAATAGTCGTCATAGGCATACTCAAGCGTGCGGGAAATACTTCGAGAGTTGGTTCCAAAACCGTACGGATCAAAGTCTAGATAGGGGATATAGTCCAGACTCTTCCAGCTGTGGAGGCCGCCCCGACCGTGATACGACCATTCCAGTGGCTCGTTTTCAGCATCCGCCAAGACGGCGTCCAGGGCAAGCTCCCAATCAATGGTTGAACTGAGATTCTTGACAAACGCATCCGTAATGACAACGTCGGCGTTGGAACCTCCTTGGGTCCAGCCTTTGCAGAGCGACATTCGGCAGTCGGGCATCCATCCTTCGTGCTTGTATATGTCTAGTAGAGCTTCCACCATCTGCGTCTGAGCGTGGGGATCAAGAATGGTCAACAGAGGGTGCTGAACACGAAAGCTATCCCAAATGCTATATATACGTATTCCACGATTAGTCCGCCGAATGATAAAGGCAAACAAACCAAGAGGACAATTCTCTTACCAGTAAAATGAGTCAAAGTAAGGCTTATCGCTACGCCAGAGCGGGTTCTCGTCCGTATAATTCTGCGGTGAAATCATGTTGCGGTACACGCCGCTCCAGAAGCTGGTCAAAAGGTCGTCCGTTGCACCACCGCTCTTGATAGAAATAGGGCTCAGTTTCTCCGTCCAAGCCTTCTCCGCATTGTCAACAAGCCGGTTGAAATCCGTCACCGGTCTTGGGATCTCGCTTTCTGCGTTTCGGCATGCCTGCGCGCTGTTCATGTAGCTGATGCCCATCCGGACCGTCACCACGCCATCGCTCGGTGGGTTCAAGCGTACGAAGCCGCCGCCTTCCAGGAAGAACAAGTTGAAGCCTCGCGTGAGGAAGACCTGTTTAGGCTCGGTGCCCGCGCGGTTGTTGACCCATACGCCCGTCTCGTGTATACTTGACCCGTAGAAATCAACGCAGAAGTGCATCACGTATGACCCGGCGCCGAAGCTGGGGAGAAACGTGCCGTTGCCCGTCATGCGGCCTGACTTTTCATCGACCTGAATCGAGGCGTTCTGCCGGCTCTGCCACAGATCTGTCAGGTCTAGGAGAACCAGTGGGTGTTTCGTGCCCTTGGGGAACGTGAAGCGATACAGGGCCGCGTGTTGCGAAACTGTCATGTTGGCCCCGATACCAGATTCTAGCTGGAGTCCAAAGTGCCCCGGCTGGGCCACCAGCGAGGAGTTGACATAAGGGAGCTTCCGGTCGCCAATTCGAAACTTGCAGTTGTTGAGCTCGTCGTCGGGACAGACCTGTGGGAACAGCGGAAAGTTGCCCAAGCTGGGATTCCCGCCGGTACCGCTATCATGGACTGACGAGAATCCTACAACATTTGGTCCCTCAATTCCGAATCCCCCGGTATTCTGTCCATCTACATCGGCTGACGCCTTTGCGAGGCCGTAGGGAAGCGTTGCTCCAGCAAAGACGTTGCCACCGTTGGCGGTTCCGATCAGCGGGTTGATGTAGGAGAAGCCGTTGCTCGACTTCTGGGTTGCAAGCGATGCCGTAATCCCAGGCACAGAGCCAAGCAGGGCGAGGGCGAGGAGCTTGACACTCACACGCATCTTGGCTAGAAGAAGCCAATTGGATAAATATGACAAGGAGGTGGCCGGAACAGGGAGAGAGAGAGAGAGAGAGAGACAGTTCAGAGACACCCGTTGCTATTTGTACGACTCATCCCGGCAGAGACGCGGGGAGACATGGCCGAGACCCAATTGCCAATGCACTTTCCCAGAGACACAAGACAAAAAGACCCTGCAATCCAGGCGTAGCGACGTCACCGATCTGCAGGAAGAATGCATGTACCGTGCTGGTAAAAGGCACATCTCCAACTCTCTCAATGCATTCTGCCGACGGCTTGACCTCAAAGACTCTTATCATTGCTAAAGTCCCCACTCGATGCGGACAAATGTGATGATGATTAGACCATGGAGTTTTCGTGACCCCCGCCTTGAGCGACTGGGAATTCAGTTGCCTATTGTGGAAAAACGTTGTGTTGGAGAGGGGATGAAGACTGGGGACCGGGGTTGTTGGATGGGCTCATGGCTTAACAAAAAGCAAGCCTCTTTTAAAAAAAAACCATAATCATTGCAAAGGGTAATCGTAATCCAAACTATTGCTTCGTCATCATTCAGGTATACTATCGTTAGATCCAGAAGAATCCAGAGCACCGCGGTTCCCCATGTACCAATCCATAACAGACTAGATCTCATGATTCTAAAACCCCAAATCTTATTATAACCACCTCAAAATGAATCATCGTGCTTTCGTCAATATGTAGAGAAAGAGAAGAACATATCCAAAAACAGAGGCGCCCACGCATATAAAGACCAGATGATGAGTTGGGCAATACGTTCCTCTGCCCTCTCAGCCATATCAGGGCATCCCAAACTCACCATCTTCATCCGGCTTCCCGATAACAGGCTCTAATAGAATCGGTAGATATTCGGCTGCATCTTTACCAAAGGCAAAGTCGCCCGGCTTAATCTTGTACATTTCCGCCTCGTCTTCCGCTTCAGGGTTGATGGTGACGATGCGCGCGCCTCGCTTTCTCGCCTTGTCGATATAACTAGCAGCTGGATAAACCTGTGCAGAAGTCCCAATGACGAACATGAGGTCCTTTTTCAAGAGAACAATGATTAGTCACAGTGAAGAGAGATGGAAGAGAGTAATGTGTGGTTTGTGGTGGGTATAGTACTTACTATTGGCTCAGCACGCATCCATGCCGATATATCCATCATCATAGTCGCATCCAAATCCTCGCCAAACCAAACGACTCCGGGTCGCTGAATTCCTTTCTTGCATTGAGGACACTTGGGGATTTCATCCTCTCCGATATGCTTAACTCTATGATACGGGTCCAGGAGTGGGAGCGGCTCGCCATTGGGCATATCCACAGAGGCGGGAGCGAGCGCGGCACAAAAGGGATCGTCAAAGTTTCCTCTCTGTATCCAGTCGCAGCTCTCGTTTGAGCATTTGATATCATAGAGGGAGCCGTGGAGACACTTGAGTTGTGAAGAAGGATGTTCTGCTCGCTGCGAGAGGTCTAAGCGGTTGAGCAACGACGTTGATTAGCCATTGAGAACAACAGAAATATAGCCGCCATCAAACCTCCAACCCATGCAATTCTGAGGCCGGTTTCAACTACTTACTATCGACATTCTGCGTCAAGCACAAAAAGTCCATGTTCCGCCTGGCCAACGCGGCCAAGGCTCTATGCCCCATGTTCGGCTCTGCCTTGAGGGCAAGATGTCTTCGATATGAATAAAACAGCCATACTATTCCAGCGTCCATCTTGAAGGCTCGCACCGTCGCCAGTTGTGTGGCATCGTAGTTTCGCCAAAATCCTCCAGCACCACGGAATGTGGGAAGACCTGAGGAAGCTGAGAGGCCGGCTCCACAAAGGGCGAGGATACGGCGGCTGGACTTCAGCACTTGGTGAAAGGCCGCGATATCGTTGTGAGGCGCCATCGGGTGGTTCGTTGTGCTCGTTTCTCCGCTTGCGCTTGCGTCTGCCGGTGTGGAATCCATTGAGTTTGTGACTAGCGGAAGCCCTTCTTCTCCCATCCTTTGAACAGGAGATCGAAATGCTGAGTCAGGCCTCTGACGGGAAGAAACAATCGTCGAGGAGAAATAACGAGCGATGGAGGAATGGCTCAGGAAAAAGGGCGATAGAGATCGACGACACAAGGCGCGAGAGAGGGGACACAAAGGAGGGGAAACGCTGACCAGATGCAGAGGTACAGCAGAAACAAGCTGCTGCGGTGTAAGGCAGCAGGCCAGAATCAGTTATTGGTCGCGTCAAGCTCGGTCCGCGCACCAACAGCTAAGCGGCGCTCAAGATTATTAAAAAGGAACGAAAAGGAAAAGGCTGCAAGGCTGGATTGAGGCTTGACGGACGCCAAACCAGGGTCGTGAAAACGAGGGTCGTTGGGCAGGCAAGACAGAGGTAAACTAAGGGAGTAATTGGAAAAGACGCGGCGTCGGAGAAAATAGAAAGGCGCGAGTCCAGCTTTATCTAACCTGCAGTACCAGCGACCTGATGAAAACAATCTCGTTTGTAGGTCGAAGCCTGTTCCTGCGACCTGTTGCCGTGAGAAGATGTACGTCATGCTGTTAATCAGCTGTGAACTGGGATGTATGTCGCATCATTTTTGGAGACGTCGAGGTGGTTGGTGATTGGCCAGAGGAGGCTCCGTAGCTGCGACTCGACTAACAGCACAGACGATCAATCCCCCAGCCAAAGATTGGACGATCAGCGTTGGAGCAATACATATAGATACATGGCATAAGCTACATGAGCCGTAATTACTAGATCTGTGCTGTTGAATCGGCACTTGCGCTCTTGTCTGTATCCTCTCAATATACCTACTTCGGCATGAATCGACTAACCACGGATATGGGTCCGGCTCCAGCCAGCCATATTCTATATTTAGCAGCGATGGCGAGGTTCCTTATACCCGGGACCTACGGCGAACTTTAAAAGGAAGTAGCTTTTGACATCACCAGATCCTAGAGGAATATACCTGTAGCAGTAAAAAGGAAGAGGGTAAGTTGTACAAAACTATTCATTAGGGTATGTAGTTGCCTCGTGATTCACCGGTAACCAGCATTGGCCAGTATCTTCATTACTATTCTCTTCATTAAGCCTCTCGACATGGCAGTACTGGGGAGTTAGTGTACACAAATGTGCCGGAAAAATTATTCACTTACGTTGATGGCGGTGGCCGGCCCCAAAAAGTTGTAGTACTAGAAAATGGGATATTCTTCGTACATATGAAGTCAGCTATCCATCACCTCGTGTCATAAGGTTGAAGCTACATAGATAGGTACTAATAATTCCTGAATATATATATATATATTAAAGATATATCGCCGTAGTAGCAGATACTATAACAATGCGGCGATAGTGCGGATAGTAGAACACACCATCGACAATAGCAGGTACTATGATAAAATATTGATAATAACAGAAAGTAGCGGTAGTAGCAGATCTTTCAAGAGCCAGGTACAGGAACATATCCACTACCCTAGATACCTACTGGACCAGTAAGTAGTGAATAAAAGGCTTCCCTCTCGAAGAAATTGAAAAGAGAACGAATCATTTGGACTTGAGGCCGTCCGAAGGCAGTCTCAGAGAGATTGAAAGGGTTTCGAAGGCTATTGCAGCAACATTGCCAACTGCTGGAGAATTTGAACCATGGCGAGAGATTTTCACATCACCCGGGAACAATCAGCATGAAACGGGGCAAGATACCTGTATAAAGGCAATGAAGCAAGAAATGCAGCTACACAGCTTGAGCATCCGCAGCATATCAGCCGACATCAATCAAATTAAAGGAAATGGTATGCAAATCCGGGGAACTACTGGCTTCACATCCTGTTCTTACATGTGACCTCACGCAGTTTCTGGGGTGCTGGTTGGAATTCCCCCAGAAAATGGTTTCTCACGTAACCCCATTTGTGCGATACATATGGGAAGGGCGCACGGATAACCTCTGGTTCGAAGACGAGAGTAGGGGCAAGGCTCTGCTTCTCTTCTGCTTTTGGCTCCGGCTTGGGCTCCGGCAAGGGGGCCGGTTCTTCGGCCAATCGCAACGGCAGAGTTTGGGGAGGACGTTGCAGTCCCAATGGTTATGAACCCGGGGCTCTTCTGACCAACATTTTTTGATCTCCTCAAGAATCGCCACCGTTGTGTTTCTCCCTTCTTCTCCCCTGGTCTTCAAGCATACCTTGTCGTCGTCATTACGCTCCCTCTTCCTCTCCGGTTTCTCACACTTGTCGTCGTCGGCTCCTCTGTCTTCCTCTCGTCAGCCTACTGGCTCCACATGACAATTTGTCGACATCGTTGTGTCACTATGGCGTCTGAAACAATTGTCGAGGTAATGCGTGAGCTCATCTGGACTTGTCTTTCTGTCCCTACATACAAGAACGAAAACTTCGACCAGGTGTTTAATTCCATAGAAGCGTTCACCACTATCTTTGACGATGCTCAGTCTCACAAGCTTCCCAGGACAGACAAACAACATCATGGCAGACAGCCCACCGGCACCAGATCAAATGGCCGGCTTCGACGCTGGTGGTTCAGGTAACGCGGAGAGGAAGTCAATTGTAATTGTGTGGTACGGACACGGGGGAAGTAGTATTAGTTGGAGGTTCCCGTAGGCTTTGTGTGCGCATTTTTCGTAAACTCTGCATGTTTGACAGTCCGAGAGGTATTGTAGCAGTTTTTTCAGCCTTTTCTTTATGCAGAATTTCTCTACTACATTGCTGAGTTTGGCGTAGCCTAGGTGATTTCCTGCGTGTGCCGCGTCGAAGACGTCTTTCTCACAGGAGTTTGGGATGCAAAGTCTATCTTGGGCCCCTGGTGTCGATTTTCATAGCAGGCCGTCGTGTTTTCGGAATAGCAGGTTCGTGTGGTTCTTCGGTTCCAATATCAGGTTGTCTTCTAGGGTCTGTGTGATTCTCTTGTGTGTTCCTTGCCTAGACTGGATCAGTCTTGTAGCCGTCCCGGAGTTTTGCTCTGAATAACAGCTGCTGTCAACAGACAGCATCAGACTACCGCCCACACCAACTCTCGCGCTGTCTGCCCAAACGCCACAAACCGGCGATCCTGTCTACAATCTTCAATAAAAAATTAACCTTGTCCAACCTACTACATATATGCCGTTACTAGAGTAGCTTATTAAAAGAATTGGCTAACTGCAACTGTGGCTTAGGAGTAGTAGATAAAGATACCAGTAACATACCCCCATTAGTTGCCGATACTATCACTTGGGCCACTCCAGCGGTCCCTGTTTAGACGAGAAAACCCCGGCAGAGAGATCTCGTCGCTCTATAAAGATGTTTTAGAAGATAGATGCTAATAGATGGAGCAGATGCTAATAGATATAGTAGGCGAGAGTGTGCAAGTGTAAGAGAGAGTAAGAAGAAGAAGATGATAGAAGAAGGATATATTGATGCGTGTGTTGATCGCTGCTGCGAGGCCGGCATTGTATTACCCTTTTATCCTGATCAGAGACCTAGCTGTTTTTTTTATCCTCTACAAAAAATCGAGGGACAAAATATATGCAGACAGGAGCACAGTCGAGATTGTGAATTCATAACCTTTGGGCTCTTCTATTGGCCTTGTTTGCTGATGGATTGCAAACTCACATCGATGAAAGAGTTCTATGTAAGAGTTGCTGGATGTTCGTCATGTGGTTCGCGATGTAATGCACCAGTCAGCTATTTCGTTTTCCGGTCCAGCCTCGTCAAAGCGACGCTTTCTCTCCAATGAACCACAATTAGCAAATCTGTGCTGGTGAGTCGGCAGTCACAGCCTCGTCTGCTCGCAGGGCTATTCCCTGAACCCAATATGGGTCCCGCTGCCGCCATCTTCTATATTTAGCAACGATGGAGATATCTCATAGCCACCCGCCAAACTTTAAAAGCGTACTCCGTCTGGAGCTCGGAATAGACGGGTCGGCATTTTTACCCTTTCTTTCCATTCTCTGTTCTTCTATTTGGTGGGTCAGCTTGACGAACCCTATATTCGTGCTCATATCCACTACTCAACGACATGTGTGACGGCTTTCATGACATCACTCTCGTACGTCTTGAACCACAGACAGAGCATCGCGTGTTTGTTCCATAAATCTTCTTTTCTTATACCATGGGCTTGTGGTAATTAAGCGGACGAATCAACATCAATGATCAATGAAATTCTTGTTCTTTACTTATAATATGTGTGCATCGATAATCTCATTCTTCAACTGCAAGTGAGATTTGTATAAATATAGTGGCTTATGTAATGTCCGACGGAGCATACGGGCACATGTAACTATTCCGTACCTATTTTGAGCAGATTCATTGCGCTGAGATGCGTCAATGGTATAAATAAGTAAAAAGATAGATCACATACAAGTATATGAAAGCATCTATTTTGAGGAACTCATCAAGCACCATAGCATGCAAAGTCCTGCTGTTGGTGCATCACATCAACACCTAACGGAGAAATACATTTGACATGCCACTGCTAAATGAACGTGAAACTCAAGAATGTAAACATGAGAATTTATATCCTATTTTATTAGTTGCTAGTTATACTATCTAAGAGTCTAACAATTAACATTGCCGTGAAAGTCTATTTCAATCACGTGTACTAAAGGTCATTGGATCTAAAATGTCAACAAGATAGAACTTGTTCCTATCCTGTTGCTGGCTGGTATGCGGTATAGTATTGGCCATTGATCACAAGAATTCAGGACAGCTACTATTAAAGTGCATAAGCACCTAACCTGTATCATTTATCGTTTACATACTGGTACGCACAAATACATATAGGTATTGCTAATGCAACCGATATAACTGTACTGCCACGAATGCACTTATACTCGAATGACTCTGCACACCAGGACGGCTCTTCCCGTCATCGACAGCTTAATCGTAAACGTTAAATCATCATTAATCTACTCCGTACATAGAGATCGTTAGGGTAGAGTAAAAAACAACAAAAACAATAACAAAGAGTCTTTGTTATATTAAAGCGGAACAAAGTCTGAGACACTGAACCGATCCCAACCGAAACAACTTCTCAAGGGATAGCCTATGCACATACTGCCTAGCAACAGAAACGGGGCACTTCAAGCCGCTGTACTCCGTAGTTGCTTCTACTCTTTGTTGTGCCCAAACCGGCCGGTCTGAGGGAAAGACTACGGCCGCTAGGTGGGAGAATACGACCTTTGCATCCCATTGGGAGGCAACCGGCAACCCGCCATCACGGGCATCCCAATCCAAGTTTACGAGTACTTTTTACGAGACCCTACTGTACGAACAATGCACGTTCCGCTACACCTCTTTTTGATACGGCGGCAGCAGGATGGTTGAGTTCTGGATGCACCTTTGTCGCAGGCGCTATAGCTGTCTCATCCGTCCTGCAGGGAGCAAGAACTAGGAAACACCCGGCGCAAAGCACATCCAATATTCTTCCTCTTCCGTCTTTGTCTTTGAGCGTATAGCAAGTGCGTGATTAGGAAGACGGGGCTGTTGCTTGACAACTGTTTCGTGTGAAGCGTAAATTCGTCTGAAACGGCACCGGATAGGTCCCTTGCGCTGTCGAGCCACTGTTTAGAATGATCGTCGCGAAACCTTGGCACACAAAGACAACCGGGTTCTTTTCTTCCCCTTCTTTTCTTTTCTTTTTTGCTTCCCTTTTCCACTCCTCTCCGCTGGAACAAGAGCCGCTTGTCGACGCAGGATCTTGCCATATGCGGCCATGCCCGACCGTGCAAAGGGCGACCTGTCACCCAGTAGGTGCAAAGTAAGCCGTGGGTAAGAGTCAATGCCCGGGCCCTCAGCGGTGAGGCCGTATTAGAAATGAATACGAGAGGCACAACCGAAACGCCGAACAGCACCTGGGCAAAAAGCGATGTGGTGAAGGTTGCCAATGGGAACCCAAAAATTACGGCATTTATCTGCTGCTGGGAGTTTTGACGGGTTGAAACTTGGCGATAAGACGCCCTACGACGACAGTAGTGCCTCGTACATGCAGGTATGGTAATGCTCGTACGGGTGCTTGTACAACTACATGGTCAGCAAAGAAAAGGCTCACATGCCTTCCGGACATTTGGCTGCAGGGAGAGGAAGCTTAACAGCGAACAAGTCCCCTTTGCAGCCTAGCCGGGCCACGAACGTGATGCTACTTGCTTTGCGCAAAGAGTAAATATAGAAACATTGGAACTCATGATGCAGGCAAAAGGGCTGAACTAGCGCAACGGGAGTCCCCGTATCTCTCTCTCTAAATTTTTTCCTTCTCTTCTTCTTTTTTGCCTCGACAAATCTCGTGTCAATGCGATGATCGCTTCGGAGGCTAGATGAGCTGGCATTTAGGTGCATGTGCTCGGAGGTGGAAAATTTTGAGACCGTCAGATGAGCAACACCGAGTAAGTGCAGAGTGGCACAGCTACCGGCAGACTCCGAAGATGGATCCGGAGGCTAGAAACAAGCACGAAGAAAGAGAGAGACAGAAGGAAAATGGTAAAACAAAAGAAGACCAAAGAGGATAGTATCGCCTCCCTTGGAACATGTAGTAAGGTAGTACTCGTATCAATGTCATGATCACTCACTCACCTGGTGTCGACGTCAATGGGCCAAGAACCGCCGTGGACGAGACAAGAGACTGCCAAGGAGTAATTTAAAACAACAGACAATAGACGCTCTGGCACGGCCGAATTCGGTAGTCGCCGCGCCGGGGTCACACAAAGCGCCGCATGGCATTGGATGGAGACTCGGAAAAGGGCTTGCAAGCACAGCACAGCCCCGCGGCTACAGCCCACTTGTTTTTCTATTGTAGATTGAAGAAGAAAAAAGAGACGGAGAGATGATGCTACTACTCGTATGTACAGTAAGTACAGTACCTCACCTATCAACTCTCAATACGCAATATACGTGTGAATACGAAGCCGCCCCATGCCGCCGGGCTAGCACTGGACGGCGACGGTGCCGGAGTGCCGTGGCCAACAGAGCAGCTGAGGAAGTCGGCACAAGAGTTCAGTTCAATGCTTGGAGCGACTCGGGTCACGGGGACTGAGTTGGCGGACCTGGGCCCTGGACTTGTTCCCTTCATGTGCTGTCCGTTATTTTTGGTCCGTGATCTCGGAATCGATCATGGATGCCGGTACAAGTACGAGCACATCCATCGATGTTGTCATGGGCGACACCGGGTTCCCTGTGCGGGTACATGTACAAGTACAGGTGCCAAGCACCGACTTTCTCGTGTTTGCGGGCTCTCGTGAAAGTACCGCCCTCCGTATTTGAGTAAAAAAAGAACAAGACGGAGAAAAAAAAAGGGACAAAAGGGAAGAAGAAAAAGGGTGTGGAGGGGCAGGGAGAGAGAGAGGCTGGGCCTTGTAAGCTGCTCTGCTGTGCTTGTAAGGCTATTGGTCTAGGAATCGGAGCTGGCAACTTCGTAGCATCGGGCTGCAGAATCCACGGCATCCCGCTGCTGTGTCTGAGATTGGACGAGGTTGGATGGGATTGGCGCTGTGGAGGAGGAGTTTCCGATTGAGTCATCTGCGCTTTTCAGTCTTTTTTGTGAGACCCAGACCGTGTTACAGGCACTTTACATCCATACACATGTAAATCCATGACAGTAACGATCTCAGCCAAGGCGTTTTACTGTTACTAGTGGACATGACGCTTTGGCAGCCCCGGCGGAGCAAAAAAAGTCTCCTGGGGGGCTTTTGAGGGGCTCTTGAGGGGGATCGGATCAGAGATCAGATCAGAAAAGAAGGCGAGTCGAAGAATGGGCAGAAGGGAGGAGGCTGGGCTTAGCGTTGGTGACATGGCGACACATGCACGAAAACGACGGGACATGCATTAGAGGAGGAGAGATATGAGATGTAGATTTGGGTCACCCATATCCGCAGATACAGAGCAGATTGGGTGTATTACGGCGCACAAAGGGCTCGCAAAAGTCTGGAGAGGAAAGTGATTTGATTGATGGCATCTTGGGGGTGGATTGGACTAGGCAACACCATGCCGAGGCCGCTTGGCCGATTGAGGCTGGTTACCTGACCTTGGATGGGGCTTCCGACCAGCAGCTTACTCTGAGCCCCATGTAGCGATACCTGTACACTAGTCGTACTTTTTGCGGGTGATCGGTGCACCTTTTTAGTGGTACGAGCGACGAGGACGAGGACGAGAAGGGCACGGTGCTTATACTCCGTACTAGATATCAGCTCGGATGGTGTTTTGGAGATGGTGGCAACAAGCTCCAGACTCGAGACTCGAGCTCCTTTTTTTTTTTTTCTGCGGCTCTGGACGATCCATCGCGCATCCCATCTCGGGCACTGTGACACATAGCTGTCAACGGCCTGAGCAACGCCGTATCGTTGGCCGTGCTTTTTTGTTTCGCTGCTGTATCCGAAGATGGACCCTGCAGCTCGATAGTCGTGTCCATCCAGGGGCCGGAGCCAATGACGTACCAGTACAAGCAGGGTCTCTAACTTGTACCGGTACGGCGTCAGGTTGAAGCGCTATGCCTGGGCTGGGCATGTAATGTAGGTACAGTAAGAGTACATGTAACCTCCCTAAAGCAGCAGGTCCTGTCGCAGCGATTCCAACGGCGGTTTCGAAAGAGCGCACATCCTTCTTTGTGATGATCGTGATTGACAGCCCAACGGACCGAAACGGAGCACAGGGCATCGTGTGAGCTGACGGTGCGATTATTATTTTGTGCGATTTGTTTGCGATTGTGTTGCGCGTCGGCGTCATGGACTGACCGTTTGATCAATCGGTTTCCTGGTGACGTACTATACAGTATTGCAAAGTGTGTATGTGTACTGTCACAGGCCTGAAAGAGTCTCCCATTCACTACCACTCGGAAGCTGATTAAAATACGAGTCTAATGTGTGGGTGCTGCTGCAACTGCACCGCTCGTTACGCGTACCAGAGCAACAAGAATCACTCGTATGAGCGTCGGATGTACGAGTACTCGTACAAAACGGCTGATAACGGCAAGCCACCACGTTGGCTGCAGTTTTCTGGCAGGAAAATGGGCGGCTAGGCAGGAGACACGAGACCCGATTAGGCTACCGGAAAGTCGGAAATGGCATCAATCGAGCAATACGATGCGGAGTACCGGTACAAGGCCAGCCGCAGCTGTGATGACTGAGCGGGAGAGTAACACCTCGTACCTCGTTCTTTTGCTTGTCTAAACGCCAGTAGCCATACAGTTGAACGCCACCTGGGCACTGACTGGGGGTCCCGAACGGTGGACGACTTTTTTTTTCTGGCGGGCTCTCCACCAGCCGGACCCATGGAGCCGAGGACAGTTCTTGGGGCTTTGGGGGCTCTCTGGGCTCCTACTGTACGAGCACATGCACTATACGAGTACACAGCGCTGGCAATGGGCTGGGCTGCTGGGCTGGGCTCTTTCAGGCGTCGTATCGTACAGCACTCAGCCTGGTTGGCCACCGCAGCAGCGCGCCATGACCGACAGGGGGAGGCGAAGAACAGTCTGAACAGATGCAGGGGGGCTAAGTCAAAGATAGGCGCCATGTACTCGTACTGTACTCGTACGAAAAGCTGACATGGATCCCCTGCCTCCGCCAAGACAAGGGTCCACAGCAGGGGGCCTGGACCCCTGGAAGGTCTCGAGGTTCCTCCAAGCCTCTCAGTCGGCGTCCCTTCCTCTAGTGTACTGTAGGTGTCTTGGAAAAAGAATAATAAGACACTCACCACCAGCCCAGCTTTCCCTTCTTCTTTTCCTCTCTTTTTCCTCTCGTCCCTTTTAATCGTCATCACACTTTCTCGTTAAAAGCCTCTCGAGCTTCCTCAACCTCTCCTCGAGTCCCCTCCCGCGTCTTTTCTTTTGCGCAGTCTCTCGCTACCAGCCTTTCGGATTGACCGACTATCGCTTGGTTTTTGCAGCCATAATCCTGCAATAGGTTAATAATATCTTTCGACCGTCTTATACTTGCACATTTTCCACCCGTCAATCCGGTTAACTATTTATTTTCGACAAGCCGTCGCTATCGTATAATCATCTGCAACCATGCTTTCCAAGACCTTCACCACCGCTGCTCTGGCTCTTGCCGCCTCCACCCTGGTGTCTGCCCAGACCTCCACGGACTGCAACCCTCTCGAGAAGAGTAAGTGAATTTCGAAAAGGGCATCTCATTTCTCTAGCACGGATTATGAGATATGTCACCCAGCAGTCAGCTAACACAAACCTCACAGCTTGCCCTAACGACCCTGCCTTCGGAAAGAACGACGGCGACTGTGACTTCACCAAGGGCGCCTGCGGCAACTTCGAGAGCCTTCCCGGCACCACCCTCAGCTACAACGGCAACGGTGCTGTCTTCTCCATCAGCACCGAGACGGAGGCCCCTACCATCCGCACTGGCAAGTACATCTTCTTCGGCCGTATCGATGTCGTTGTCCAGGCCGCCGCCGGTGCTGGTATCGTCACCTCTGCCGTTCTCCAGTCCGACGATCTTGACGAGGTATGTTTCTTTCTTTCTTTGTTACCGCTACCAGTATCAAAATGTGACAACATGACTGACTGTGAGGATGTAGATCGATTGGGAGTGGGTTGGCGGTGACAACGCCCAGGCTCAGACCAACTACTTCAGCAAGGGTAACACCGCTACTTACGACCGTGGTGCTTTCCACTCCGTCTCCAACCCTCTGGGCTCTTTCCACACCTACTCTGTTGAGTGGACCTCTGCTGGTGTTACCTGGCTGATCGACAACAACGTCGTCCGCACCCTCACTGCTGCTAACGCCGAGGGCGGTGCTTCCGGCCTTCCCCAGACCCCCATGCAGGTCAAGCTCGGAACCTGGGTCGCTGGCCGCAAGGATGCTCCCCAGGGCACCGTCGAGTGGGCTGGTGGTTACGCCGATTTCTCCAAGGCCCCTTTCCTCGGCTACTACAAGAGCATCTCCATTGTCGACTACGCCGGTGCTGATGCCCCTACCTCCAAGAGCGTCAAGGAGTACATCTACAGCGACCACAGCGGCTCTTGGCAGAGCATCAAGGTCTCTCTCGGAGACGGCAGCGATGACAGCAGCGACTCTTCCACCACTGCTGCTCCCACCTCCACCAAGGGATCTTCCTCCACCAAGGCTCCTGCTTCTTCCACCAAGGCCCCTGCTTCCACCACCGCCGCTGAGCAGCAGACCACCACCGCCGAGCAGACCACCCTGGCTTCTTCCACTGCCGCTCCCACCAAGAGCTCCGGCGGTGGCAGCGCCAGCAACGGCACCGTCTCCTCCACCGGCTCTGTCCACCCCACCAAGCCTCCCACCGTCCCCGGCAGCGCTGGTGCCCGCACCGCCGCTACCCTCGGCAGCGTCTTCGCTGTTGGCGCTGGCCTTGCCCTTGCTCAGTTCCTCCTGTAAACGGGACCCTCAAGCCACACTCCCCTTTTGTTTTGCTTTTTAGGAATGTACTTATTGTTGCGGGTATGAAAAGCATGTAGATGGGGCAGATCGTTTGCGTGCGGAGAAGAGAGCGGACCAAGCTAATACTATACAAATTCGGGTTTTTACACAAGCCGCCGTTTTTCTTGTTCACTTGTACATCTGGCAACGGACACCAAAATCTGTGGCAAAGTCGTATTCACTCGATCGAAATATTCCACCCAAATTTCCTTTTATTCCTATTCACTGCAAATTACTTCTGGACGAGAACGCCTATAATGATTTTTTTAATGGGGGAGGTCTGCTCTTCTTCCCGCCGAGCCGATTTCGGGTAATGACGTTTGCTTGGATTGATGAAGAGAACAGGATCGATGATTTTTTTTTTGCCGTTGGTGTTTTTGCTTTTATTTTTTTTGGTTTGATATCCTCTTTTGATGTTTTGTTTTTGCCTGTTTGGATCATGTATTTCCCGGCGCATACCCGATTGGGGCGCTGCCTATATGTAGAAGGACGTTACAAAAATGAGAGAAACCTTGATTACATCTTGTTACCCTTGCTCTTCTCCATGTGTGATTGATTCTGTTACTAACAACCTTTGAAGGAGTCGGGTATCATAATTCTCTTCGCTTGGCCTTCTCCATTCCCCCCATACTCGTGTCAAATTGCCATCTGCTGTGAATACGGGGTACTGCTACACCGTCCCGGGCCATTAATTACACCCAGACGCAGCTAGTGGCTGCTATTTGTGCCTCCCCGCGCATAGGCGCAGTTGGTTAGGCCCGAAGCGGACGATGCGATGCAAGGGTCTGGGGGGGCTTTCATTTCCTTTCGGTGCCTGCCAAGCTTGGGAGGCGTTTGCGGGCTTTTGGGGCGGCGGATTTTGTGTTTGGGGCCTTTGCTTGCATGGTACGTGTACGGGGGGGGGATGGGATGATGGTTCGTGATCAACTGGAGAGGGCATGGAGGCATGGGCGTTGAAGGGGCCTGTGCGTTGGTGATCGAGTAATACGATACGAGAGGGCATGGGTGTGGAAGAGGTGAGTTGAGTGAACTGGACTCGTGTTGGATGAGGTGAGGCGAGGTGAGGGAGATGGAGATGAATTGTTACGGAGTACAGAGGGCGCTGAATCATCATGCCGTTGTGGGAGTTGGTTGGTTTGGATTGCAACGGTGAAGATGGAAGTAAATTACGTGCATGAACAATGAAACGTGCAAGAGTCTCGCGATACGAGTAAGCAGAGAGAGGCTTCCAGCATTTTTCTCTCTGTCTTTTACCAACAAGTCCATGCGACCACCTCCTTTTCCATGGGCTAAACGCGTACTTGGCTGCATTGGGTAAGAGAGAAATAGGTGGTTCTGTTATTACTGTTACACTGGTACCTGTACTGGTGCTGGGACGAAGCTATCGAGTGCGAGTGAGTGCTGGTGCTAGGCGGAAATGAGGGTAGTGCGCTTTTATGGGCGATTGGGCGCGTGGGATGATGTTCCTTTTTTCTGTCAAGGATGAGAGATGGTGCATGAATTGAGTGCTCTGTTTGATGTTTTGCATGATGGAGGGGATGGAGACTGTCAACTGAGGTGTGGTGTCATTGGCGGTGGACTGTTTGCTCTTGTTTCTCTTCTTCTTCTCGTGTTTAAGTGAGCGAAGTTACATGTAGCTGTTGTGTCGACGTGAAGCTGCTCGTATTGCTACTTGGGTAAGTACACGTTATTACAAGCACCTAGTACCTCCCAAGACGAGATAACGCGAGATGGCACTTCATTGCTGTGCCGATGATAAGAGGCATTTATTCCGCCAATGCAGGTACCAGTACCTACTATCCCCATTGCCGTGCTATACGGAGAACGCCGTGGTTTTGCCTCATACCTTAGCTCTGTAGGTACCTGAATGCTATCTTGGGCTGCTTCGAACTGAGCTCGGCCTTTTCGCACAAGCTGATGGCGCCGAGTCCGGCTTGGCCTCTTCTAATGCCAATGCAATGCTTGGCTACCTGTTTTTTTCTTTCCTCACCCATTGAAGCCATTAAGCGAGCTAGCAGCCTGTAGCTTCCCCCGGGGTTAGTTACTTTGAGCACTAGCTGCCGAAACATTTGGGGAGATGCGCCGAATGAGCGCGCAGAGACGAGTGTTCTGAGTCATGAAGCTTTTTCAGCTGTGATTTTAGAACGTGCTTGGCCTTTTACTATCTCTCACTCTCGCTATTTGTTTCCTAGAATGGGTAATTTTCTTTGGCTGCATTGGTAGAGTGTTACTTTGTTGTGAGCTGAGTTGCGCATGATTGTGGTTTTGAGTGACGCGACCTGGCTTTTGACGTGACGGTTGTACACCACTCCTTGGTGGTTAAGGCGAGATGCCATTTGGAACGAAATTCTCACTTTTATAAATGCCGTGCCTATGAGAAGCATAAATAAAGGAACGGTGGTTCGTAGATTGATGGTGGTTTCTTGGTGGAGAGTGTGTATTGCTTCTCAAAGATGTACATGCACATTTGGTGTCTTGCACGTGTATTCACAATTAAAGACGTCGACAGGACATATAAGTAGGCATCTATTGAAAGGTTCTATGACTGCGTATTTCCTAGATAATGCAGACGTAAAAGATCTGGCAGTCGCAAACTTCCATTAAATGCTGCCATGCCTCGTTATCATCACCATAGCGGGAGAGTCTCAGCAGTGTGCTCATACTCATGGCACGAGACTTGCTACCTATTCATCTAGGACACCAGTGATATCGTTAAACAGCTGCGCTATGCTTGCACGCACTTGCTTGAAACACTTGAACGCATCTATATAATGACTCTGTCCAACGTCTCATGGCCCTCTTCGGGAATTCTACTCCAAAGAGGCTTACAAGCGAAAATGACTCTGCTCTTGTGAGATTCTCAAGAATAAAACTCCATTCATTCGGCCTTGCGAGTGTTTTACGTGCCTACCTTACTTTCTTTGCACAAAGACGCAGCGTGACTGACTGATATGACGTGGGTTGAGCATCTCAGCAGCCGTGGAAGGCACAGCCGTCGTCTCCCGCGGTTGACAAGATGGGTTTTGATATAAAAAGGGAAAGAGCATCTCAGGATCATGATTCTGGCTCTTCATATCCCAACGCAAACCTGCATCTCTGCACATCAACACACACTCCATCATCATTACTACCATCAT
Organism: Trichoderma afroharzianum; assembly: GCA_037893235.1. Classification (NCBI taxonomy): domain Eukaryota; kingdom Fungi; phylum Ascomycota; class Sordariomycetes; order Hypocreales; family Hypocreaceae; genus Trichoderma; species Trichoderma afroharzianum. The sequence continues at coordinate 239,400 of JBBLXW010000021.1, read as the reverse complement.
CAACTTATTGTCGTATTGCGTTATTGCCTCTCCCTGAAGCCACATTATTTCTATCATACTGTTACCATCTCAACATCTCCACCATGTCCTATCGCTGCTACATCGTCCCTCCTCACCTCCTCAAGGCCATTGGTGAATCCTCTCATAACCCCGATACCATCCGTGAAGCTGCTCGAGCTGCCCTCCAGTCTCATCACGCCTTTACCACCAAACGCAAGAGCCACATCGAGGCAGTCATACAGAGCCGACGCAGCAGTCGTGCTCCACCACCCACTCGTCCCTTTGTTCCTGCCCATGTCCTCCGCCATATATCAGAATCGGAGCACGTGGACGAGGAAGCTCGGGCACGCGCTGCGAGAGACCTAGAACATACCCTTCACCTTGAGTCACGAGCAAAGCATCGTGAAGGAGAGACTCAGCTCGCGACGGAAGTAGCAAAACTTGGTAAAGATGCGCCACAACGATCAATTTACGATGCAGAGCATACCTCAAGCGAGAGACAATTGCCTGGTAAGCTCGTTCGGGCTGAGGGTGACAAGGCGGCCAAAGACAAGACTGTCAATCAGGCATATGACAATGTCGGAACAGTTTTGGAGTTTTACAAAGACAAGTTTAAGTGGAACTCCATCGACAACAAAAACATGGATGTTATCAGCTCTGTCCATTTTGGCCGACAATACGAGAATGCTTGTAAGTGTTTGATCGATAGCCCTACTTCAATCCCAACCTATTGCACTGGCTAACACGAGAGCAGTTTGGGACTCGGAAGAACGGCAAATGGTCTTTGGAGATGGCGGAGAGTTCCTCAGCAACTTTACTGGCTGCATCGACGTTATTGGGCACGAGTTGACGCACGCAGTTACCGAGCACACAAGTGCCCTCGACTATCAGGGACAACCAGGTGCCTTGAATGAGCATATTTCCGACGTGTTTGGCATCATGATAAAGCAAAAGGTGCAGGATGAAAAGTCGCAAGATGCCGACTGGCTCATTGGCGAGGACTGCATTCTTCCCGGTGTCAAAGGCGTTGCTCTTCGAAGCATGAAAGCTCCTGGAACCGCATACGATGACCCTCGATTTGTGAGTTGAAGAGTTTAACCCTTAGATGATTCAAGACTGACAGCTTGATCAGGGCAAAGATCCCCAAGTCGACAACATGAAGGATTATGTCACAATGTATGAGGACAATGGCGGTGTGCACATCTACTCTGGCATTCCCAACAAGGCCTTTTACCTGGTAGCCAAGGCATTCGGCGGCTACTCTTGGGAAAAGGCCGGCCAGATTTGGTGGAAGACGATGCGGAGCGGCAAGGTGCCTGAGAGTTCGACGTTTCTCCAGTTCGCCGATGCTACCGTCGATGTTGCCAAGAAGGAGTTTGGCGATGATGTAGCCAAGACGGTTCGGAAGGCTTGGGATGATGTTGGCGTGCGCAGGAGCATCTAGAAGAGAAGCCCGGGTGGTGGCTGGTGCACCATTCTCTAGACACTTGTCTTGCTAGGATTCTCCCTATGATGTAGCCGCTCCCTAAGTTGCCCTTCTTTTTTCTCCTCGATTACCGATAGTTTGAATTGTATCCTTCCAAGACTGAGGCCTAAATGATGTGTTTTCTCATGTGCTTGTCCAAATCAGCCACCGTGGCAAGAGGTTGAGTTTGCTAATGTATTACAGCTACATGTGCTGAATAGACTCATCATCTCAGTGATGTCTCAACTGATAGCCGACTGAGAGAAAGTCATACTCAACATTGCATTTCTTTGGATAAGGTGAGACTGATAGAGTTATAGGTAATCTGCCTGGAGAATCGAGTATCTGATCAAAGATAAGATAGGGCTACTTTCGAACGCCCAAGGGAAGGAGCAAAGGGGTGAATGGATGGAGCATCAAAGCAGAGTGGATATTAGGAAGGAGGTGCCTGCCATCCTGTAAGAAAAGACAGAGGTAAGAATCTCTGCATTTCCAACTTTTGGCAATTCATCTCTCTTCTCTGCTTCACTCAAACCATTTCACGCCATTTACCAACATTTACTGCGTTTCGTTAACCCCTGTTGCTCATCATTAAAGTGCTGCAGCCAGCTGGATCGAAATCCATATCATCAAGCACAAGAGCAAGACAATGGCTTCTTTCTTCACGCCGCTCAACCGCAAGGTCGACCAGAAGGCGCCGCCTTGTACTCCAGCGGATGAAAGGCAACAAGAAACGCCCCCTAAACCGTCTCCCATCACTGTCGGAAAGATGGAATCACCACAACACAACGAAATCAGACTTCGCTACCAACTCTCACTGCCCACTATTAGATGGCTTTCTGCAATTGACAAGGCGCCTGACCGACGAAAGGTTCTGCAGACTGCGTGCGGCGCAACAGAGTTTCGATCTTTCCCCATAAGACAAGCAGAAAAGAATTTATTTCGAGAAATCAACGATCATACAGGAATTCCATATCCAATCAACGGGCCGGTCACTGAGCCTTGGCACAAGGTGTTCTTGCTCATTCAGATTGATCTCTCGCGAGTAGGATGGCCCAACAAGATATCTGCCAATGGTCGCAAAGAGCTCATGCGAGACAGCGGCCGAATCTATATTGTGATGGATCGTGTATTGAGATGCATTGCTGACATACTTGGAGAGAAGGAAGACGGCAGGGGAGTTACTGTTACCTTGGATGTTCTCAGGAGTGTTCATGCAAAAGTATGGGAAGGCTCCGAAATGGAATTGCTACAGGTCGAGGGGATTGGCGCGGCAAAGATGAAGCGCCTTACTGATGCGAACGTCAAGACCATCAAGCAACTTGCCGGATTGGAGTTTTACCGCATTGAACGGTTACTTAGCAGAAACCCACCATTTGGGCATCAGATGTTAAATCAGCTATCGGGATTCCCACTGCTCCACCTACAGGTTTCTGTGATATCCAGCTATACTCCTGCTCAGGATGAGGCGGGAGACGCTAGCATACCAGAACCCTGTCAATCTTGGGTGACTAGAATCGTACTGGGGTATAGCAATGACATTATGCCAACCTGGTGTAACAAGAATCCGTGGGCAACTTTGGTGATTGAAGGAGATGACGGTCGGCTCTTGTGGTTTTGGAGGAGAAGCGTGAAAAGGATGGAGGGCACCAAGATTATGTTTGTCCGCCTAGACGCCAAGAAGGGAGAGAGCGTCAAGGCTACGTTTGCTTGTGAAGGCATTGTAGGGACTCTCGTACGATTTACACTGGCCATCTAAAACCTACTAGTAGCCGCATGTATACTACAATTGCATCTCAAAGTGGTAGGTTAGAAGAAGCCTCTGCTCGCGCTCTCACACCACTATCTTATCATTGTGTCGGAAAAAGTACCGACATATTAATAGCTTTACGAAATAGCCAATGCGGGTGACCGACAATACAGAGCTGTGCCTTGAGGAAATTGGAAGGAGATTTTCGACCACTCTGGCTTGCAGCTGTTGAAACCAATGCAACGACCGGCTTGCTTTTGCTTTTAGCGCATATGCAAGGCAGACTGCCCCGACCTCATTGTCGCTGACAACTCACAGACAGACTAATTTCAGCCGCAATTATCCTGGTTAGCCCCCTCCGTAAGGGAGGAGGAATTATATGCCGAGGCCAAAAGAGAGAGATAAACAGAAGAGGACAAGGAAGTCAAAAGAGCAGACAAGTTGTGAGAACTTATGAGGGGGGAAATCAATCATCGTTCTTGGTTTATAGTCAAAGGACAGCATCGAAACAATCCAAGAAGAAGAGACCTAAGCGAGAAATCTTAGGCCTTGAGCTATACTCCCCTAGACCGGAGCCTGATTCAGCCCAATGGAGTTTTTCCCGGCAGTCGATGTATAAGGAACACTTCAGCCCCATGGCAACTTGCTGCTTGCCACTGGGAAACAAAGTCTCATGGGCACCCCTTCGCAACGGGTGCAAATACGATATACGATCTGGTTGGCGAGCGGGTTGGCGAGCGCCTGTCGGCTGAGGCTTGTGTTGGCCTTAGTCTTGTAGCTAAGCTTAAGTGCGTCTCCACTGCGACATCCGGCTGGATTACTCGTCCTTTGCCTATTTCCTGCCGATGCTATCAACGAGAGCGGCCCAAGTACACGGCGAAAGATTGAGTCACCAGTCCAACACCTGCATGTGTACACCCAAGTGAGGATAATGGCTGCTGGAAGCAACGAGATCGAGGGACGGTCTTTTGGTGAATACTCTTCAGGGCCTAGAATTCGACGAGGCGAGTGCCGGAATATTACTGGGGTATATCCACAACCCATTGGGCTGCTTCATAGGGAGATCATCCGCAACGGTATGGCCCAACCCTGGTCTACAACTGACTATCGCTGGCATTATGGAGGCTAGAGTGATCCCATGTCTCACATCCTATAAAACCATCCAACTGTTGCCTCGCACTATTCCCAGAACTGCTCATCCCGTCCACATGGTCCCTGCGAGCTGAAAGAATCGACCCCGCTCTCTCTGTTTTCCTTCCTGCTCTGGGCTCCATCGTGGGAGGCAATTGTTATTCTTGGTCACCGCGACTTTCTATTGTCGCTGGCAAACAAAACGCATCAATGGCGGACCTGACCGCCTCATTGAGAAGGGAGCGGGAGGAATTAGCCACCCACCCTCCTAAACTTGGGTGTCATTCAAGCAATGCCACATGAAGCCATTTGGCTGGGCTGCATGAATATGAGCAGTAGCTCAAGCCACCGTTGAACCCTCACACACTGGCATACTGTAAGGCTTCCTCTGCCCTACTGGGAATACTTGGCGAAATGGGCTGAGGAATTAGTGCCGGTATGGGCCTTGCCATGACTCCAAGCCGTCCCTGTGCTTCACCAATCAAGGCAGGATGGAGCGTCGCTTGTTTTTCGACCCCTGGACAGGATTGCCTGCTAGCTTGTGATGGCTTCTTCTGAAGCCCAATGGGTGTATGAGAAGTTCAGGGCTACTGCAGGAGTTTTGGAAAAGGAAATTGTTGAGAGTCCCTTTTTGCAGCTTTGCGTAGCTGCCTATAAAGACGGCTGAGAACCTGCTTCAACTCTAGTTGTTGCCCGTCTATTGCTATCAAACACTCTTTGAGTCCAAGGCAATCTTTTGGCCAAGCGACATTGTGTGTCGTCCACTCAATTCTTTCACGACCATCATCTTTCACTTCTCCATTATGACTGTTTACTCTACTCTTCTCCTGGCCGCGGCTGGGCTCGCCGCCGCCGATAAGCTGGCGGCCATGAACCTCGGTGAGGCCAGCGGTCGAGGCGTCACCGTCGCCGCTCCGGGTTCGTCAGCCTTCGGCGTCCACTCCCCCTTCGGCGTCCACTCCGTTTCCGATGGCTGTGACATTGGAATGACTACCTGTGATGCCAACTGCATGCCTCTTACCGGCATCTGCTGCGGCATCGGCAATGGGGCCTACTGCGATATCGGCTACGTTTGTGAATCGGACGGTTGTTGTCCTGTTGGCAAGGTCTGTACTGGACCTCCCACGGGCTGTGAGGGTGATCGTGATCTTTGCGGCGAGTTTTGTGTGCCGAAGGGTACTTGCTCAAGCGGTGGAGGGGGAGGAGGAGGAGGAGGTGGTGGTGGTGGTGGCGGAGGTGGTGGTGACGGCGGCTGTCCTACCGGATACGAAGCGTGCGACGACGAATGTATGCCAACTGGTTCAGTCTGTTGCCACAACGGCTACCATTGCGATGCTGGACAGACGTGTACGGCCGACTTCAAATGCCGAATCGGTGGTGGAGGAGGTGGCGGCAGCGGAGGAGGCAGCGGCGGAGGCAGCGGCGGCGATGGTGGTGATGACCAGACCACTTCCAGAGGAGGATCTAGCGGTTCTCAAACCACCTACAGCCTCTCGCCCAACCCTGAGCCTACTGCTACATCTTCGACCGAGTCGAACCCCTTTGGCGGCAATGATGCTACCACTACCACTGAAGACAGCTTCCCTGAGCCTACTCAGCCTCCTGCCACCACTTCTAGCAGCAGCAGCAGTGGCGGCAACGGTGGTAGCAACGGCGGTAACAACGGAGGCAACAATGGTGGAAACAATGGCGGCAGCGGAGGCAGCAACGGCGGCTCCAATGGAGGCTCCAGCGGCGGTAGCAGTGGTGGCAGCAATGGAGGCAACGAAGGCAGCAGTGGCTCAATCAATGCTCCCAGCATCCTCGTTGGCCTTCTTGCTCTTGTCCCCTTTGTTCTATAAGCGGGATCCTTCATCGTGGTGCTCAGGGGTACAATACACGCAGCCATCATCGGCAAACATGGACCAATGTTTGCAATATAAGAGAGTGAAGGACATGATCTGGTAATGATTAATAATGGAATACAATGTTGGTGGAATGGGAATGGAAATTGAAATTGAAATGATACCTTTGTTCTTTTCTTATATACTTGGGAGATATCGAGGGGCTGTGTCAAGACTTTGACCTCCCCAGAATAGCCATTAGATATATATATACGCAATTCTAATGCTTTAATTACCTTGACGTACCTAATTCTGTTTCTCTTTCTATGACTTGACACTCTTCAATTTCAGCTGCCTCTTATGTACGGAAAGTGGTATTCGCCTATTCATACAAACATCGTATGTGCCTCTTCCACCACCCCCTTTTTATCATTGTAGTTTTACAAGCTAAAGGATTAAAAAAAAAACAATGCAAAAGCAAATAGCAAAAAATGGTTGTATGATGAGATTTTTTTACAGGGGAGAGAGGGGGAAAACCAACAAGAAAAAAAAAAGAAAGAAAGAAAAATCACACACATGCGAACAAAAACGCGCATTAAAACGCCGTGTCTGCCCAAATCTTCGCTTTCCCTATAGTTGCAGTCGTGACGTGGGCCAACAACGCCTTCCATACTCCCCTCCTTACTCTTCCCCCCCCCCCACCCTTTTCACATGTCCAGAAGGTAATCCTGTGGCCCCTATTTGGCCCATGCGTTATGATCATTGCAGAAATTGTTTCGTGGTTTCATTTATATGGCTTGGCGTTCTCTTGTCCCTTACTTCTTCTCGGCAACCTGATTGAAGCTCTCCAGCACCTTGTCCTTTAGATCGCCCTTGTTTTCGTTGGCAAACTCTTCCGAGGGCGTCCCTGTGACGGTCTCGGCTTCGCTGCTGGAAGATGATGGGAGGAGTTGCTTGGCCAAGACCTTTGCCTGGGCCTCGCTGACTTTGCCGTATACATTGAGACCAGTGGCAATCATGCCGCTGATGTCGCCAACATTTCCAGGAACCACAACGGCCGTGCTCTCCTTGGCAAGCTTGCTGAAGGCCTCGACATACTTCTCCGCCACTGTCAAGCTCATGGCGCCCTGGGCTCCGTGAGAGCCCTTGAGAATGCTGGCAGCCACTGCATCAATACCTTCGGCAGTGGCCTTGGCCTTGAGCAGGATGGCTTCAGCCTCACCATCTGCCTCGTTGATGCGCTCGGCACGCAAAGCTTCGGAAGCGAGAATGACGCTCTGCTTCTTACCCTCGGCAATGTTGATGGCACTCTGTCGCTGACCTTCGGACTCGAGAATCTCAGCACGCTTGGAGCGCTCGGCGGTGACTTGGCGGTGCATGGCTTCCACGACAGCTCCAGGAGCATGGATATCCCGAATCTCATATCGAAGGCAAGTGACGCCCCAAGCCTGGGCGGCTTCATTGATTGCGGCGGTAATGTTGGTGTTGAGAGCAGCACGCTCTTTGAGGACGTGATCGAGAGTCAGCTGGCCGATTTCGGATCGCATCGTAGTCTGGGCAAGCTGAGAGATGGCATATTCGGCATCTTCAACACCGTAACTGGAAACACAGTCTTTGTTAGTATGGACCTTGCCTCCCTGTAGTTTAGTAGTAAAGGAGTTTTTTTTTTTTTATCAACTCACCTAGCCTTGTACGCATCAAACACTCTTGTAAACAAAACACCGTCCAGCTCTAATGTCACATTGTCCGCCGTAATGGCACTCTGACTAGGAATCTCAATTGCCACCTCCTTCAAGCTCTTGACGTATGCAATCCTGTCAATGACCGGCGCCAGAATTGCCAATCCAGGCTCCAGAATGCGGCTAAACTTTCCCATTCGCTCGACAATCCATGCTGTCTGCTGCGGCACAAAGCGCACAATGGTGTTGGCGGGCAGCCGAGGCTTCTGGAAATATGAGGGCAGAGGACCACCAAAGCTGCCGCTGGTGCCCGAGAAGCTGGCGGGGAGGAGAGTGCGTGAAGTCGTGGAGAAGGAGAGGTGCGATTGTGGCCGCAGCAGGAGAGCCGTGGTTGTCCTGCCCGCTCGGAGGGCGGCTCTGGGTGGCAATGAGGGCATCGTGGAAAAATGTAATGTGTGGCTGCGTGTATGTGTGTGCCTGCTTGGGCTAGCCGGTGGCCGAGAGTTGCGGATTGCTTCCCTGGTTTGCCTCGGAGCTGCAGCTTGTGCTTGTGTGGTAGCGTATCCTGTATGTCGAATTGAGCTGCAGCAAAGCAGGGAGAACAGCAGATGGCCGAGAAAAGAGAAAACAAAAGGAAAAACTTGTGCCGTCGTACGAGGAACCAAGTGGTGTAGATGGCTATGATTTGTCGTTTCGGGAAATGCTTGCAGGTTGCAGCTTTCGGAGAGCTTCAGTGCTCCCGGCATTTACCCATTCAGCTGCAATCCCCACGGAAAGCACTAACAATCCGCTGAGCCGCAGACAGGACAGGGTACCTCCGACCAGGTACCCCCGAACCATTCCGTCATATCACTCATTGTCCTTGTTCTCGTTCTCCATAATAGTGATTCGGCATACAAAAACTGCCCCGCGCCAGGAATAGCTACACAGCGGTGATCCCATACTAAACAAAACCTGCGACAGTACGGATACACTGCGATAGTTCGACATCATATCTTCCATTTGCGTCTAGATCCGCTCGATCAAAGAGAACAGAAATAAACGCATAGAGACGAGAGAGCCGCCGAGTGGTTACTGCGCCACGCAACGACGAGCAGCAAAAGCATCACACACGCAACCCATCGAGGCGATAAGGAGAGAAGAAAAAAAAGAAGGGGAACATAGAACAGGAACCATGTCTGCCAAGGTCCCGCGCAATTTCCGCCTGCTGGAGGAGCTCGAAAAGGGCGAAAAGGGTCTCGGAGCTGAAGCCTGTAGCTACGGCTTGGAAGACGGAGAGGACTTGCTCATGTCCAACTGGAACGGAACCATCCTGGGACCTCCTCATGTAAGACTGACTCACTGCATCTGTTTTTGTTGTCCACAAACGCTTTATGTCATCGTCTTATACATGTCTGGACCTGCGGACTTCAGCAGTCCTATAAGACGAGAGATGAATCGCTTGATTTCACCCCTTTGGCGTTGATGTCCGGGAAGACAGTACGCTGTCCTTCAGTTCTACATGCAAGTCAGAAAAGCTAACCTCCAATACGCCTGCAGTCCGCCCACGAGAACCGCATCTACAGCCTCAAAATGCACTGCAGCGAGAAATACCCCGACGAACCCCCGTCCATCCAATTCGTCAGCCAGGTCAACCTCCCCTGCGTCAACCCCCAGAACGGCGTCGTCGATCCTAGGCAGCTGCCCTGCCTGGCCCAGTGGAAGCGCGAAAACACCATGGAGATGGTCTTGATTGAGCTGCGAAGGTGGGTTTACATGCCCCCCCCCCTCCCCCCCCCTTTTTTTTGTTTCCCCCTTTGCCCATATTCACCGTCTTGTTGCTGCCTGGCACTTGAGTTATTTTGCACTCTCCTTGACCGCCATAACTGACTTGATATGAAAGATATATGGCTGCTCCCGCCAACAAGAAGATTCCCCAGCCCCCTGAAGGTTCTACATACTCATAATCACCAAAGGTAATACGGAGAAGACGGGGAGAAGAGGGGCGTTCGTAGATGGGAAAGGAAACAGGGCAAACAGACACGCGTGGAACCTCTCTTTCAGCCAACAATACACGGTTCCACAAGACCACACACCGTCACTCACGAAGAAATTACGTAGCACGTCTTCTTTTAAAGCGCAAAATCTCATCCACAATCTTGTTCAAGAGTTTTGGAAGCACGAAAATTCACATTTCTCATTCCAATCGTCAACTTTCTTCCTCGAATAGTTTAAAATTGTTGCACATGAGCAGACCATAAGTTGACGTTAATATGAGCGAGCACCATGAAATCCCGTACTCCCCCAACAAGACACCCATTCATTCCATGCCGTTTCTCTCATCCTTCCTTCCCGCTTGCTCCAACCATTAATCCAACCAATATTTCTTTTGTTTCGCTCCGTTCTATCCCCCCTGTCATGCATAGATAAATAAAGGAATATGGAAAATAAATAAACGACAAAGAAAATGAAAAGGAAAAGGAAAAGGAAAAGGAAAAGGGAAGAAACCGAAAGAAGATCCCTCCAATGACGCAGTTTGCTCCGGGTATCAGCTTGCTTATGTTTGCCGGCAAGATTGTGACAACCAACCCAATATATATAGCAATGTTCGACATAAAAAGAAAAGTGATAATTAAAAAGTTGTAGTAGATGGTAAAAATTGTGTGGCGTAGTAATGAACCGGAAGATACTTTGTTGTAGTTTGCGGTCATTTGAAAACAGTTCGTAATGTCGAGAAGCAGAAAGCATAGGCGTACATATGAGAGTGATAGCGAGGTTGCGAGTAGTTCGTTTAATCGTCATCTCCCCACCACCCCATCTCGGGATCCCTTCGCACGAATCCTACGGCACTAAGACGTGCTGTGTTAAGCACAGCGCGACGTTGCTGTCGCGGCTGGAACGTATCATTAGATATCGGACTGTCTGGTCGGGGCACATCTTCACTTCCATCCTCGGAGAGCCTAGTAAGCTTAGAAGGAGACATGGCCTCGGCTTGCATTTGCTGCCGGGCTGATGCTCTACCCTTGAGCTTGGATGTGCGCTTATCCTCTGGATAATCCCACGACGAAACGGCGTGAAAGCCTGACGACATAGCCGCCTCGTCAAGAGCCTGGCCTTCGCCTCCGGACTGACTCCATTGACCACTAGCGTGCTTGCCTTGGTCAAGGTACACAAGGACATCCTGCTGCTCGCCAAATTCGTCTGGGCCACGAATGGAAGAGACAAAAGATGCCCTTTCGGATCCAGTGTCCGCAGTCAAACGAGAAGGTGCTCGGTAGGGCTCATCCTCGCCAAACTGGTGCTCCGTAATGGGCGCACTCAGCATCGAACTCGCTCCCGATTGTCGTTGTTTCGATCCATGAGATGGTGGCGCGGGGAAGTCAAAGTCGAGCATCGAGTCCGTCACCATTACTTGAGACGGGCTTGAGACGTGTCTTCCGCCTTGACGGCCATCCGACTGGGGTTTGCCAGCGGAACCAAGCTGTGACTTTTCACGCATTGCTTGAGTCTTCTTGCGGAGTGCTGATATCAGCATCTCCTCTTGACGAGTAAGTGTCATGATGCGGCCTTGGCCATTGGAGTCGTCGATGGATGACCGGGCGGATCGTAAATAAAAGTTGACAGAGGATGGGCTCAGCGGTGGTGTCGGTTCGTGATCGGGATGGTCTGATGATGTTGCTGCAGATTCCCGGCGCAACGAGGGCCCGGAACCACTGGTTAGCGCCGCCAATGCCTTTTGATGATCCAATTCCGCCTGAGATGGGCGACGAGCTGGCAGAACTGTCGTAGGAACAGAGTCTTCTGCGCCGTAGCCGATCTGACCCGTCATGCCTGACCGTGTCGAGTTCGTAGATCCAACTGAAGGTTTGGGCGAGGAAGCGCGGGAGCCATCTCTGAAAGGCGGGTTCAGCCGAGAAGGAGATGGTGACAGTCGCTTTCGCTCGGCGCTAGGGATAGCAATGTAGGTGTTGGATGGCGCGAAGCTTGCCTTCTTATTCTGCAGCCCACCTGATTCGTGTCCCGAAACCTGTCGTGATCGCGACGATCTCGGCTGGCTGTGACTTGGTGGTTCCGGTAGTGGTCGCGTGGGAAGAGGGACGTGGTCTCTGGTCGAAGACTTCTCATCATCATCGTCCTCTTCCGAGTCGGATGACAAAAGCAACACGCTTTTATCATGAAAGTCAGCTTCCTGGATGAGGCCACTGTCAGTCTGCCTGGAAGCCCTAGAAGTTCGAGTATGTCTGCTCGAAACACTTCTAGCACCATCGCCTGGAGACGACGAGTATTCCGAATGAGACATTGTTTTCGACTCGTGTGATTCATTGAGGGGCTTGTGAAGCCAATCGAGATTCTGTCGTACTTGCGGTTCCCGCCATTCAGATTCACCCTGGCCGCGACCGTCTGTTTGGTCCTTCTTGTAGACAGGGCTACCCATGACATCAGAGTCATCATCCATAGCGTTTCGGAAGGTCATCTGCTCATAGTGGTCATATAACGTGGAGAGCCCGTTGTCTGAAAGTTGTGTAGTCATTCGGCGGGCTTCTTCAGCGTTTGATGGCGAGGCATCAGGCACCAAAGACCTGAAGCTGTCCTTTGTCCGTCGTTTGAACATGCCGCGTAGGTCGCTCTGCCGATGGGATACAGTGGAATAGGGAGATGACACCGTCAGGGTTTTTAACGAATTGTTAGATGCACTGGGATTGAAATTGTCCGGCTCTTTTCTTGACAACCGGGGAGACGGTCCTATTGTAGTAAAGTCGAGTTTGGGGGGCTTCTTTCTTAACTTGGAAGACTCGTCGGTATCGGGAAAAGCATGCGGGTTTGATGAAAGGGCAGTATTCATGAGTGGAATCGAGGCTTGCCGTGAAAGAGAACGAGAATGTTTTGATTTGTCGTGCCAAGATTTAATGGTCGAAGACGACTGGGCTTTCTTGAGAGTGCCGGACGAATTCTTTCCCCCAAAGTTCATGCTATCGGTAAGGGCACTCAGCCTCAGGTTCGAAGGGGACGGTCCGCGCTCTTTTCTCCGATCATCATCAGTTCTTGTCATCCTTGTTTGGCGCAGATTCAAATCCAGATCGCTTAGGGTCTTGTCTTCGTACATACCAACACTCACGGTTGGCGGCGGGGCGTCATGAATTGAAGGGTCGATACTGAGCGGCGTTGAACCCAAGATTTTATGAGCTTTACTCATAGGCATCGCGGGCATTGGCTGCTGCTGCTGCTGGGGCTCCTGCGGCTTCTTACGTGCCGGCCGGGAAAAGTTGAACTTCCTCATCCTGTAAGATTTCCCCCAAGGCGCCTGGATAAGAAAAAAGGAAAAAAAAAAAAAAGTTCCGTCCCAACCCTGGTAATCGAAACGCTATTACTCCGTCATCTGACAAAATGTTTTAAATAATGTGTGTAAGGACCGAATGAAGTCTGTGCAGCTGTATTCTAAACTCCAGGGATTCCAAGAATTCGGTTGAAACGTCGAGAGTGTGAGGTGGTTACGTCGGCGAGTTCGCAATCGCAGAAAAAGGAAATCTGGAGGTTGTTTTGTCGTTCGCGAATTCCGATTGCCAGTGGGACCCTGGTCTAATCGCGGGTTTTCGCCTCGCTTTGGCCGTGATAGAAACCGCAAAGCGAAGAAGCAAACAAGACGACGCGCAGCAGAGCACACGATTCCTCTGGCTGGGAGGCGCGTGGTAATGGCGGGGAAAGATGCAAGTTTGTAAAAGAGACAGGCAAGATCGGGAATGGGGGCTCTCGTGTAAATGAACAAAAACTCCGGGTACCGCCTGGGATGTGGTGAAGCGAGGTCTAGTGTTCTGCCACGCTGAATTAGACCACTGCAGAATCCGCAGCCAGTCTCCACAGTCTAATTACCTGGAGCAATATAGCCAATGCGACCAGCCGATCAGAGTGACCAGGGAGAGCCAGATGCGAGGATAAGGCCGTGGGCAATTGTCAAGCCAGCCTAGCCGTGCGTGCGTGCGTGCTTGTCGTTCTGTACTTGTAGGTACGTGCTCCGTATAGTACTGTAGTGTATCATGGAACAAAGAGAAGTGGACTGGACCAAGAAACGATGCGATTACGGGCAAAGATCGAAGCGAGCCTGTCTCTTTTCCTCCTCTTGCCGATTCCCTTGGTCGCAATGGGAAGAACAAGCGAGAGAAGCAGGCCTGGCTGAATCACGAGGGGAGGGAAATGGCGCTGCCGTCAACAACAAGATGGGAGTCTCAGACGATGTCGACAACCTTGCAGGGCCTGGCGCCGGATCACCGACTTGGATGCAACACCATCGTCTCCTCAAAGGCAAGGGTTTGTCGAGCTACCGCTTCCCGCTGCAGGCTCGAAGGCAATTGACCGGCAGTAATGGCGATACCACCTGCACCAACATGCAAGTACTTTGTATCACAACCACATCCGCGGTGCTGGACTCCGTACTACTGGAGTAGCGTGTGCTTGTCGGGTCGGTGCTAAGGGCGCGTTGCTGGACTTGTAAGAACTTCTGGGACATGGCCATTTAGCCTACCGGCGCACAACTGAATCCCACTCGTCGGGAGCAACAGCTCCTCTCCTTAGGGCAGCACACGGGCTTGTGCATTCCATCAATGCTTCGCGTCGGTACTCGTACTTGGCACCTCTCGAATCACTCGAATCATGTCGGACTGAGGCCTTGTTGGGGTGACGCTAGCCACGATCTCCACGGTAGACCCATGCAGTCTCTGTCTCCCTGTCACCACCTGGTCCGGGCACGATAGGCTCGCGTGCTTGCAGACTTTCCTGTACGAGTACGCGATTTGGAGCGAGAAGCAATCAAAGCAAGCACGCAACGGCTTCAAGGCGTGTAATCGGCTCGTTCCACCACACTGTGTGTCTGGGCTTGTTTGGCACATCCGTCTCCGTCTGCGTCTTGCCCTCGGCCCGCGACTGTGCGCACGATGGCATCCAAAGCCGATTTAAGTCGGTGTCGCCTGCTGACCAGGCATTGGCTGTCTAATTTCCGCGGGGGGTCGGTCTTTGGGGGCTTCTCAGCCTTTCTGCAGTGCGATGCAACACATGGCCAGTAATGCGATGACTCTCGGTTGGTGGCAACGAGCGAGCAGCGCAGAAATGGGAAATGAGGAGTCAAGTCAAGACCAGCAGCAAGCAGGGGTTCCCCTTCTTAGGCCCATCCTAGGTGCCTGAGGTCGGCGGACATCCCCTGCACGGGCCGTTCATGGTCAGGTAGGGGCTGCTTTCAGGGCCTTGGCGCACCGGGAAGCCCAGACGAACCACTGAAGCCACTGGAGGATGCTCAAAGTGATCAATCAGCATTTGCACCTCAGTCAAATGACCTCCAGTGTGCTTGAATCTCAACCGCATCCATGCATTGAAACTTCACCGCTGCAAATTCTCACCATGATTGCCCGACTTAATCTATATCGTATACCCGCAGTACTGTATCTGCTACACAAGATGTAAGAGGAGGGATACCGCTCTTAGATCAGCTGTTGCGGAGCTTGCCGATATCGACTCGGCTCCTCCGCCATTTTACAGGTACTATTTCCAATTTGATGTGAGGTACTTGAAGACTCCAGCACAGATTACGCCATTTGATTCGCGCGAGAACAACAACAGCTGAGACATCTCACAGCAAGCGTCCTTCATCCTCCTCCTCCTTCTGCAGGGAAACCGAAATCCTACAGGCTTGTCCCTCACACACTTACCTTGAGTCTGGGGCGCCCACGTGTCCCTCCCCATCTGCGTTAGCTATCCCGCTGGTTGTAGGAATGGAGCATCAGCTCGTGCCTCAGCGTCTCATTGGGTCCGTCCGTGTCTTTAATGCCCGTCCGTCAATTGCCGTATCGGCAGTTCCATCAATCTCACCAACAAAAAAAAAGTTGGTGTGCTGTCGCGGCTGTGATATATCCATATCGTGTCTAAAGGTCCTATTGTGCGAACCACGCAAGTTTCCCTATAGTACTCAGGAAGTTGATATACCAATTTCGCCCGATGAGATTAACGACGGTCGCCGGGATGTGTCGAACTAATAATTTGCCATGCATTTATCTGTTGGCGAGATATGCCATCCTCCTTGCCAATACGAGACAGAAATGCCTGCGTATGAGTACCTACCCAGGGTTCAATACAGGGAACATCCGATAAATGTGCGTTATCTGCA
Organism: Trichoderma afroharzianum; assembly: GCA_037893235.1. Taxonomy (NCBI): domain Eukaryota; kingdom Fungi; phylum Ascomycota; class Sordariomycetes; order Hypocreales; family Hypocreaceae; genus Trichoderma; species Trichoderma afroharzianum. The sequence goes on along the minus strand of JBBLXW010000021.1, from coordinate 223,424 downwards.
GGGAAATCACAAGCCTGATCCTCACAGGGCAAGGGAAGACGGCAGATCGCCAGTCCTCTTGTAGACCAACTCCCCGGCCAAATAAGTGACCAAATGCATCATCAACCAGGTGCCAAGCTGCCTAAGAGATGACATCGTCAGCGCTTGCTAGCAGTCATGATAAGCTTTGCTGATGGCAAATATGGCATCATCAGTTGTTGAGGCTGTACTCGTGTATGTTTATGTTTGCACTCTCAGCCTGAATGTTGTTTCATCGCGCAAATCTCAGCCCGCTACGATCCGTTTGTCCGCCGTTAACCCCGTTTCCTTTGCTGTTTGATCGAAACTAGAAACATTCATTGTTTTGTACTAGCAATCCAGCAATCTACAGCTCGAGCCATCCAATTTAAAATCCGGTGACAATGCCCTCAAGGGAAGAGCGTGTGGTGTGGTTCACTCCACCTCACAGAAATCACGTCAATCCTTTGTGTTGACTTGAATATCAGTCGTCGCCAAGAGGGCCAGCAGCAACAAAGTAAGACAATCTGCTCGTCAATTAGCCATGCAGAATATTCCTTACCAACGCTACTGTGCCGTCCATCTTCAACGTCATTTTCTTCTTCCTTGTCCGTTCGTGCGCGTGATTCGTCCCCTTATCCATGTCCATATAATTACGGCTCAATGCGGAGCCCGCTGACTTGCCGGAATGGGATCGATCTATTGCTGCACGTACCTTTGACTGGTCCGTTCACCACATATACAGCTCTGTTTGTCTTTTCCCTTTTTCTTTTGGACTCGCCTTGTTTCTGTTTTTGACTCGTTACTTGGACGAATCTGGAGGTGGGCGCTGGCTTAGACGATCCTTGGACAACTCATCAGCCGTGCCATGTGTTCAAAGTGATCAGTGTGGCCTCAAGTCTCAGTCAGTCACAGCCTAGCCCCTCGAGCTCATTTCAATTTCCAGTAGCCTGACGTCTTAAGGGAAACAAGAATACGGAGTGCAGGGCTGTTTATTAGTATGTGAATGACTCGATCCCAGGGTGGAGGCCGCTACGGTGGGAATTGATCCATTAATTGTGTCTTCGCCACAAGCCGAGGTGCCTCGACTCATTAGTTCTGCATTTGACAGCTGCTCCATGTCGGGAGATGTGGAAAGATGGGAAATAATAAAACGTTTATTGACAACGACACTATAATATTTGTAATTTCAAGCTCTGCTGGGCATACTAAGCTTCATTGCTATTGACTGTGTACATACTTGATGAGTATCTAAGGACTCTTTCCCTGCTGCGCATGACATCAACAAAGCTCCAAAAAAGCGGCTCAATGTTCCCTTGTCCTTACGTTACCTCCACTGTCTTCAGATAAGAATATTTACTGAGAAACCATCAAGTCCGCCGTTGTAGTTTATAAACGAGATCATGTTAGTCGTGACGCATCACAATGCTAGAAAAGAAGGCCACCAGTCCTGATCTTTCCCAATACTCAGTCTATAACGAAACCACCATTCTTGAGACTTGGGAGCAGATTCAACAGCCTCTTGGATTCTCCGCGTCCGAAATTTGACCTTGACTCCTCGCCCATTCATGCCGTCGAGCATACCTCGGGCAAACTGCCGCCACCACTCGAGGACTTCCACATGCTGGCGAGCTGTAGCGATGAATATGACTTCCTCGGCATCAAACAAGACATTATCATCGCCTTGCAGCTTTCGCCACGTTTCCAGGACATGGAAATGTCCCCACCGGCTAGCTGTAAAGGCCACACCACCGCTGTACCCCATTTGAATGCCAGAAGCATGCCACCATCGCAGCACATCTGCTTGGCCATTCGTGGCGGCCCATAGGAGCGACCTGCCAGTTTTCAAGACGATATTGTGGTCCAGGGCAGCAGCGTCGCGCCACCATTCAAGGACCGAGATGAGGCCGTTGCCGCTCGCCTGTTCCAGTGAGACCTTGGTGTATAACAACGGTAACCCCGATTGCTTCCACCACTGCAAAATATGCACGTGGCCATTCTTACATGCGCCATCTATCGCCTCGGTATCGTAGACATGGCGATTCTGGAAATGAGGACTGTTTTTCCAGTAATCCAAGACTTTGACCTGAGGATAATATGCAGACGCTTTGGTTGGAAGAAAGGCCCCATCGAATGCCTTGAACAGCTGGGGATGATTGTTTTCCAGATAAGTGAGCACCTTAACTAGAGCGAATCGTGTGATGAGTTTCACGACCAGCACTGGTAAAATCTGGAAATCGTCTGGTGCTTGTGATAACTTTCGACAAATGGCAGCCGTGTTGCATGTGAGGACCGTCCGCTCGAGTTCATGTGAGTAGATGAGCAAAGGATCGCTCAGATCTTCGACTCGTACGTTCCATTCTGTTGGCTCAGGTAGACTGGTGTTGATACCAAGCGCAGCGGCCAGCTCCCAATCAGCTGTGAAACTCAACACTTTGCTCCATAATTCGAATGGTAGCCCTGGTAGAGTCGTTGCATGAAGTTCGGACATGGCAACGGCTCTCCCTGTTGCTTCCCCATCGCGGCCGAGATTTAATAGATCAGCCTGGTTTTGGATAAGATCAAGCAAGTCTCTGAATCCGCTCCAGTTCGTTGCTTGCTGTGGATGTGCTGCATCTTCATAGTGCCACAGTATGGGCTGCATCACACGGATACATGGCCATTCTCTCTGAACTTCACCCAGTTGCTGTTGGACTAGAGGACTCAGCCATGCGCTGTCATCCATTCCAGGTACCATGATACACCCCTTCTGAGCCTCGTTCCAGCTTCTCAAGAGGTCATCAAGAAAAGTGTCGCCTCCGCCCACCAATAAGGTTTCAATTTTTCTGATATCAAGCGGCACACAAACCAAGAGGTCAGCCCATTCAACTAGGTCGTGTATATTTAGCCCAGTATGTTTAGAAGACACGTCTTCCGGGCCGATTGGTTCTTGAGCAATGCGAGTGTTTTGGATGGTAATAATGAGCTGATTCAGCCTCGGTGATGGATCATCAACCACCGCCCTCATCTCTATACGACGGTCCTTGGAAAGCCGCACCACGAGTGGTTGCGCCCAAGACGAATGCCGCGTGCCCGTGGCAGTGATTAGCAGCCGCAAGGGGCGGCTTTTCAGTGAGTCTTCGCGCAGAGAAAAGCAAGCCATCATGTCGGTTGCACTGGGCCGCGGAGACTGATGAGATTGAGACTGCATGGTCAAAGAAGCAGTTATGACGACACACTATGCTCTGTATGATGGAGAAGCGCATATAGATGTCATGTATACTCTTGTGCAGTCCTTTATATGGCAATCAATGTTTCAATTGCCATAGCCAAAGCTAGCTTCGATGAATTGGTCTATCATTGAACTCTTGATGGATTTGGTTCGGTGTCGTCATGGAGCCTTTGCCGAATATCTCACGGCATGCTCTGAAGCGCAGCTTTCATCTTATGTATCTCATCGAGTTGCTGTCGTCTACAGAATCGAGGTTCACAAGATGAGAAAAATCCTGTATGAAACAATATAAAATAGGAAAAACACCAATTGTTACATCGCCCGGCCTCCGTAGCCCCGGCGAGAATGATTCCGATTCTCGCGGTTCAAGGGAAGCTGTTGCTTATCGTCGATGTAACTGCGGTTCATGTATGTGATAGGTCCAAGCTCCGCATTCAAGCTCGATAGTGGTGCTCGGCAATTCATACAGTGCAAAAGAGGCGTAACCGGCTGTCACATGACCGCCCCAGCGTCAAGACTCATCCTAAACTCATGTACTTGGTACGTGCAAACTTTCATCGAAAAAAAGTCAATTTAGCAAGAGTCATGCTGATTTCAGCTTCAAACATCTTATAACTGCGCGTTCTTCCATCGCCAGCGAGCAGCTTTAGCTTCCTCTTTCATTTCTTTCAAACCGAGATTCAACACCTGCGTCTTTGCTGCCTCTGCACACCACCCAATCCTGCTCGCCCCCACTCTTTTTTTTTCTCTTCTTACTTTTTTTCTCTCTCCGGCAGAAGGGACTTCTGCTACCCTCTGTAACGATGTTGGACCAAATGGCAAACGAGATCAAGTTAATCTCTGGGAGCTCCCACCCGGAGCTGAGTGCTCTGGTGGCTAGTCGGTATGTCTCGCAAGATGGTCGTTGAACGAGATATGAGACAAATAGCGCCAGACATCACTTGACTGATGACTGATTCTGCGGCAGACTTGGCATCAATATCGCCAACACCATGAGCCTCAACTACTCCAACCAAGAGACTAGTGTTTCCATTGGAGAGTCCGTGAGAGACGAGGACGTCTTCATCCTTCAGTCGACGGCTCCGGGTGACGTCAACGATGGCCTCATGGAGCTGCTCATCATGATCCACGCTTGCCGCACTGCGTCTGCTAGACGTATCACGGCCGTCATTCCTAACTACCCCTACGCTCGCCAGGACAAGAAGGACAAGTCCCGTGCGCCCATTAGTGCCAGACTGATCGCAAACATGCTGCAGGTGTCCGGCTGCGTGCGTTGAGCCAACCTCTTTTTGATTTTGATCAAGAAGCTAACATGCGGTAGAACCATATCATTACTATGGACCTGCATGCCTCACAGATCCAGGGATTTTTCAACGTGCCTGTAGATAACCTGTATGCTGAGCCATCCGTCCTGCGGTGGATCAGCGAGAACCTGGACGTTGAGAACTGCGTCATCGTCTCTCCAGATGCTGGTGGTGCAAAGCGCGCCACCTCGCTTGCAGACCGTCTCAACACCGGATTTGCTCTAATTCACAAGGAGCGCCCGCGACCTAATGTTGTTGGCCGCATGGTGCTTGTGGGTGATGTTCAGGACAAGGTAGCTATCCTTGTGGATGACATGGCCGACACCTGCGGAACTGTAAGTGATACCTATTTCCTGATTTCGTAATCATGCAATTAATGGCCTTCAATAGCTGGCCAAGGCGGCGGAAACCCTCAACGCCCACGGCGCTCGCCAAGTTTTTGCTATTGTCACTCATGGCATTCTCAGCGGCACCGCCATTGACACCATTAACAACTCCCATCTATCTGGCCTTGTCGTCACCAACAGTAAGTGACTTCTAATGAAAATGTACCCTGTTTTGATAAACGCATTACTAACATGTAACTAGCCGTTCCTCGTAAGTCTCATCAATTTCCCCCATGCAAGCATCCAGAGTCTAACCATGTGTGATGTTAGTTGGCGATAAAACTGAGCGGTGCCCTAAGCTCAAGGTCATCGATGTGTCTGGCACGCTTGCTGAGGTAGGCTCATCTCTGCTGAATACTCTTTTATTCCAGACACTGACTTTTCTTAGGCTATTCGACGAACCCACAACGGTGAATCGGTGTCATACCTTTTCACCAATGTTCCCGTCTAAACAACTTGATGGGTTGTTATTTTGTTTGGTTAAACTCTTTAGTATGTGAAGACATGTTCTCTGATCCCGGAGGCTCTGCTAATACTTTCCAAAGCTGTTTGTCTTGGTTGGCGACGATTAGATACTCGATCAACCAATGCTTGGGATAATTAGGTGCACCGAATTCCTTTTTTGAGAGAAAGTTTCTTGAAAGTGTCAAGGATGGTTAGATTGATCTCCATATGGTTATTGGAAAACACGATCCTAGCTATTTAGGGTTCTACCAGAAGCTTCGTCATTACTTAAACTGCTGGTACTATTCGCAAAGCCGGTTCTGCCTCCAAAGCCGGAGGAATTATTCTATACTAGGCCGGCTCATGCAAACAATGCTGCAACTACTAGATGCTGCTATGGGATTTGATTGAGAGAACAAAGAGGGAGGCGATTGGATGATTTTTATGGTTACAGAAAACGAAATGCATTGGGCGTAAGGGGTATGAAAATTTTAGCAGAGACAAAAAGACTGAGAGCAATACACATGAGCCAATTTTTTAGCGGGTACTCACGGCTGCTCTCTCCGTGTAGGTCTGTGTATATAAGGTAGCCCGCTATGCTTTAAAGTTGCCAATTTTCAAGATAGAAAAGCGCAAAAGAAGACGAGACTTGACTGTCTATCTTCTTTTCTATCATTTATTTGAAGCAAAATAAAGAATTCGCGAGATGATAATTTATATACGAGGGCTCCAATGAATGAAGCTGCAATATCTCGATGGCCCAATCGAGTGCGCTAGTCCCCATGCAACTAGCACTAAACGGGCAAAAAGCCGGAAGGCGGTGAGCTTATTCTGCCGGCTTGATGCTGCACCAAGCATAACACCTACACACTACTGATGCGCTGTCCTTGATCATGAATGAGACCCGTTTGGAGCAAAGAGCATGAAACCGCGGTATTCTCTCATCATTACAACGCCAAAGCTGTATGAAAGCGATATAAACGTCGCCCGTACGTTGATTGCTCATGGGCAGATTATTCGGCCGGACCCAAGATGACGACGCAGCTTCTGGCCACGGAGCTAGCTAATCTCATTCAGGAGAGCAAGAGGAAGCATAATGACCTTCGACAAGTACGCACTTCTTCTTCAACTGCAGCTTCATTGTTCATCGACTCACCTTTTTCTTCTCCCCTAGGCGGCCGAAAGATCTTTAGAAGAGCTGAAGAGCCTTGGCAATGTCCCCGAAACGGCAGCTCCTGAGTGTATGCGCCAGTGGATCCTTCTAAGCCCAAGTGACATCTCATTGACATTGAACCCCCAGTGCTCTCGCAAAAGCCCAGCTTTGTGAATCCCTTCATCATTGCGTGTGGCACCAAGAATGCAAAGTTCACCGGCATTGCAATCGTCTGTCTGCAGAGGCTTATCGTTGCGAAGGCGCTGCCCAGATCCAAGCTCAACCAGGTCCTGGAGGCGCTGATGCAAGCGTCCTCGGCCGGGCTTGACGTGCAGTTAAAGATTTTGCAGGCGTTGCCTTCGCTGTTGCAAAACTACTCCTCGGATTTGAATGGCAATCTTCTTGTGACTGCTCTGAATATCTGCTTCATCCTGCAAAGTAGCAAGAATGCCATTGTGAATAATACCTCAGCTGCCACTCTCCAGCAGCTTGTCGTTTCGGTATTTGACAAAGTAGTCGCTGAAGATAGTGAGTTCATTCACATTGCCATCAGCTTACATTTCCTGACGTTGGTATAGAGAATGGCGGCGATGCCCCTATTACAGGCGAGGCGCCATCAGCCGACGGCAAAGTAGAACTCCGCGCAGCCGCATTAGATGCGTACCGTGTTAGTGACCTATCTACCTAGATACGCATCGGGCTTTGTAACTAACAGTTTTAGATATTCAACGACCTGTGTCTCTTGACAGAGAACCAGCGGTCCGAATTCCTGCGTTTCTCGGGATTGCAGCAAACATTTGGATTGGAGCTCATTGAGTCGGTTATCACGAATCATGCGAGCGTCTTCCTCAGCCATCCTGAACAAGCTCATATTCTTCGCGACCGCGTGATGCCTCTTCTGATGAGTGCACTCAAAGGCAAGCCCTCATTTGCCACAACTGTGAGGCTCGTCCGCATCCTCTATACCTTGCTGCGCCGTCATATCAGCATCTTGCCTTCAGAGTGCGGCGATGCACTATCACTTCTCACAACTCTCCTGGACCAAGATACCACCATCTGGAAGCGGGCGTTGTGCATGGAGGTATTCCGTGGCATATTTGCCGAACACGCTCTCGTGCGTCGCATATTCACCATGTACGACGCAAAAGAGGGCGAGAAGGACATCATTAAAACACTTATTGCGACTTTTGTACGGCTGAGCACCGAGAAGCCGGCAGTCATCGGCTTAGGCCATCAGTCTTCAATACCAGTAGCTGATCCGTCTGGTGGCTCTGGCTTGTCTACAGACCAGGCATTGCTCGAGGCTACTAGTGTTACTGGAATCATCAGCGGCTCTATTGGGTCCGAAACCTCTAATATAGGCATCAGCGTAACGTGGAGCTCTGTTCGAGTTCCCTGTATAGATCAACTGGATAAAGCCGAGGCGCCAACGATTCCCGAGTCGTACATTTACAGTTTGATATTGGCATGCCTCTCGTCTCTATCAGATGGGCTTGCCAAGTTTATTCTACCGCTCACAGTTCCTAATGAGACTCGAGCTCGCAAAAAGGCCTCAAAACAGGATATGGGGCGTAGCTCGCCTGCTCCATCCCAGCTGGAAGCTGAAGGTCCATCTCACGGAGGAGCACGAGAACGGTCAGCCTCATTTAAGAAGAACCCTGTACCAATCAATCCATTAGAGCTAGAAGACCATCCTGCCTATTCCGAAGTTAAGGTCTGCTCTGACATCGTCAACGAGTGTTGGCCTGCTATATTGGCTACTTGCTCGACCTTTTTATATGCTGCCCTGGATTCAGAGTATTACCATGGCTTGGTTCGCGCATTTCAGAGGTTTGCCCATGTGGCAGGCTTATTGCAGCTCCCAACGCCACGAGATGCCTTTTTATCTACGCTTGGAAAAGCTGCAGTACCTCCAAATGTCTTGAGTGCGTGCGTCAATGCTGGTCAGTCACGATCTACAGCCACTACTCCGACGGAAACACCAAGCAGCGTTTTCAGCAATGCTCGAGGCCTATTGAGCGTAGAAAATTTGTCGCAAGTGTCCAGCCCTACGGAAAGACAGCGTCAAGGTCCTATTGATGCGTCCATAACTCTAAACACACGAAACCTCCTCTGCTTGCGAGCCCTGCTTAATCTCGGCATTGCTCTTGGTCCAACGCTTGGGCTTGCCTGGGGTATCATACTTGAGACCTTACAACAAGCTGACTTTGTGCTCTATGTTACTGGGAAGGCTCCCGGGAGAACTCAATCTCTGAGCCGTGGCGGACAGGACTATCAAAGTGAATCAGACGCAAACTCACTCATGGCCAATTTTGGCAGCGAAGTCCGATCTGTTGAAACAGCCGCATCCAGATTGATTGAAAGCAGTGTTGACTTCCCCAATGAGTCATTCGTCGAAGTCGTTCAAGCTATATGCGGCTTGCTACCAGATGAAGGCGAGGTAAAGCCTAACGCCGACGACAAAGAGCCATCGCGGCAGAGTCAGCATGCGAGAAGCTCGTCTGGCCAGCACCGACGAGTACTCAGCTTCTCTGGCCAGTCGACAGCATCCAATCAAGAACTCCAGTTTGCGCTAGCAAAACTGGGTGAGGTTGCCATGATTAATCTCGAACGGCTGTTGGAATACGATCCGACAGAGTCAGGCTGGGACCTATTGATGCACAAGCTGATTCAGATGTTGGACTCAAGTATTATTAGTCCATCAGTCAGAACAAGAGCCTCTGAGATACTTGCTAAGCTAGTGCTCGAAGCAGCAAATGCTGCAGGCACCCTCCCTCCCGACATTCGCGGAGCGATTCAACTCCGGCTATTCGGTGCCCTTCGAGACTCGTTGAAACCTTTACAGAAGGGTGGCCGGGACATCTCTGTTTCAAACGCAACGACTGATATTGAGATTCATAGAATCATTCTTGATGGTTTGCGAGGCGTTATTGAGGACTGCGGGCAAACTCTTGTCAGCGGCTGGGACGTCACGTTTGACATTATTGGGAGCGTTTTCACAGCAAGAGAAGCTGATTTGGGAGATCACGAATCTACCATTAGTGCTCGAAACCTCGGTACACGATCGTCAAAGCTTGTGCGATCTTCTTTTAGCTCACTTCAACTAATCTGCTCGGATTTTCTACCTTCATTACCTAACTCCTGCTTCTTAATTTTGGTAGATACTCTCTACAAATTCTGCTCTCAAGACGACGATCTCAATATTGCACTAACGGTAAGGCTCGGTTTGTTAATGGAAATAAATCAACTTGCTAATAAGAATGTATTCTTAGACTGTCACCTTTTTCTGGGCTCTTTCCGACTTTCTATCCGGCAAGGATAAGTCGCTTGATATAACGATTGACTTATTTCAAGACGCGGATGTCGACGCGCTGGAGCGCCTAGCAGCAGATTTTGGTGGCCGAGGATCCGACGCAGCGTTGTGGATGCTATTGCTATTGAGGCTCACAGCTGTCGCTTCTGATGACAGAGTTGAACTTCGTAACACAGCTATTCAAACACTTCTTCGTATCTTTGATGCTTATGGGGAAAGGCTCAGCCCTGAAGCATGGTCAATATGCATCAAATCCGTGGTTTTCAAACTATTGGCTTCACTTGAAGGAGAGTTGAGGACCACCCAGGACGAAGAAGTAGACGAAGCCGACAGGGTAGAGTGGCACGATACTGCAGTCGTTGTGCTGAATGGCATATCAACTTTGCTAGGAAACAACCTTGAAGTACTTACCGCACACTCATCTTTCAACGAGCTCTGGAATAAGCTACTTGAGCATCTAGCTACGTTACTCGATTTCAAGGTTCTTGATATCAATACCGCAACTTTCAAAGCATTAAGTCATGTGCTTTCTCAGTCAGGAAGTGAAGAGAAGCCCGTTTTCAACGAGACAACTGTCAGGTTCGCCTGGGACTTGTGGTCCCGAGGTATCCCAATCACAAAATCTCCCAGTGGGAAAGCTCAGGACAACCAAAACTGTCTAACCGCCTACGTGGCCGCTCTTCGCGAGGTGTACAGGCTGATCAAGTCTGATCTAACGGTGGAGAGAGTACAGCGTATCCTTGGCCTATTGCGCCACACCGTTGAGGAAGCCTCTGTAGGAAGTTATGCTACAGATATTGACAATCTGACGCAGCTTCAAGCACAGGTATTGGACGCTGTGAAAATGATTCGGACTGACATTAGCGGTGTTCCATCGGCATTGATCAAGCAGGTTTCCGAGTTTGTTACTTTGGCCTACGACCAGGATTATAACGCTCAGCCTCCGTCAAAGAGGACTTACGTTGCAATGTCGAAAACCAGTATGCAAATGTTAGAGGGCCTAGTAGTGAGCCACTCGACCGACACTGATATATACACGAGCGGATCAGTCAGCGCAGCTCTATCCGCTCTCCTCAGACCTATTGCTCTCAAATATCAGTTCCCTATTACTACAAGGACAATCCAGCCCTGGAAGCTGGCGACATCGACAGTCTTGACAATCGCCGAAGCGACTCTGTCAAAGCTTGATGATCTAGACATACCCACAGACACCATCCAAGGCATTTGGCAGCTTATTGCCGAGATTGCGGATGGTATTCTGAGTGCAGATTGCGACAATCCACCACCTGGCACAAGCGTTGCAGAAGATGAAGCAGCAGATATTGCGTGGTTCCACAAGTTGGTAGAACTGGTCATCCCGTCAATGGGATCAGAAAAGGTGAAGGAGGAGACTCGAAACGCATATACTAGAAGTCTGTTCAAGACATCAATCATTCACGAACCTCCATCTATGGACAAGGTCATCATTCAAGACGGAGGAGCCGGCCTGCCAAAGTTGTACCAGCCACGAACCGGACTAACAACTTCCCTCCCACCGACGCAGCGTACGAAGATGGCCTACGTCGCGTTTGAAGAGCTCTTCTTGCTCATTTCAACAGATGAGCCTGCTGCACATAAGCCGTCTGGTGCCAAGGCCATGGAGGATCATCCTGCTTCAAGAAGCCGCATAGCGTGTACCGCAGCCCCATTCTTAATTCTACGATGCGCGTTGACCCTTCGCGCATATGTATCTGATCAGCCGCTTCGAGGCAAAATGCCCCAGCCACTCAGCCAGAGAAAGGAATTGCTCTGGACGTTGCAAAAGCTGGTTGGTTTGCAGAGCCAGAGCGAGGCGATACCTCCTCTTGAAAAGGCACAAAGCGATGTCAGGAAGCACTTGCTGAGGTTGTACCCCTTGATTGTGAAGGCACTGAGAGTGCAGAGCGATGAAAAGGTCCAGTCTCTTCTGAGGGAGGCTTTAGATGTTATCGGGGGCGAGTTTGGAGTTGTTTAGAAGATAAACATGGCTTCTTTCTAGTGTTTGAGGGTAATATGCTGCAGCAGATGCAAGAATTTTGCGATTAATAGAAGCCTTATAAGTTGATTACCTTGTTTAGAGTGTAGAGAAGATAGAGCCTGTTTACAGCACTATTCCATCGCGTCACCTCTGGAGGGAATGCCGGAATTAAATAATATTATAAAACATTCACTCTCTTTAAAGTAGCTGATCGTTGAGTAATAAATTTATTGCTCTTAATGAAGATCTTGATGGAATTTTCTTCTCCTGATGCAGGGTACATAATCCAACGCTCACATGTCAAGATCAGATCCACCCCCACCATGCCACAAAGGTACATGCACCGCAGGTAGAGCCACCAAAAAGTGACATCGCGGGGCAGAAAAAAAGTTGCACATTCAATATCTCGTCTGCATAGAAATCCTCCAACAGCATCCCGCATTCTCCTCAGCTGCAAAAAGAAAGGGAGGAAATACTACATCTACTTGTAATGGGTAAATCCTCCAAAGACAAACGTGACGCCTACTACCGGCTCGCCAAAGAGCAGGGATGGCGCGCAAGAAGTGCATTCAAGCTTCTCCAGCTTGACGAAGGTACTGCCCCTCCGATTCCTGCATTCTTAGGAGCGCGAGATGCCCAATTGCATAAGGCTTGGCGCTAAACCAACTCTCTTACTATAGAATTCGATCTCTTCTCAAACGTCTCCCGCGTCGTCGATCTTTGCGCCGCTCCGGGCTCCTGGTCCCAAGTCCTTTCGCGCGTGCTCATCAGGGGCGAGAAGTTTGGCCGCTCGGCATGGCAAGATCGCGACGCCAAAGTCCGGCAGCAGATGCTGGGCGTCTTTCCTGAGGCCTTTACACCCGAACAGAAGGCGGCTATAGAAAAAGAGACGAGCTTGTCCGCCGCAGCGCAAACCGGAGCCGAAGCGACGACCGCAGCCAACCCAGACGTCAAGATCGTGTCCATCGATCTCCAGCCTATATCTCCCCTCGCGGGCATCACAACTCTTAGAGCAGATATCACGCATCCCGCTACCGTTCCTCTCCTCCTCTCTGCCCTCGATCCATCCTACGATTCCGCAACAGCAGCGGGAACCCAGGCCCAGCACCCTGTCGACCTCGTTCTCAGCGATGGCGCCCCCGACGTCACGGGCCTGCACGATCTCGACATCTACGTCCAATCACAGCTCCTCTTTGCAGCGCTTAATCTTGCCCTCTGCGTTCTGAAGCCGGGCGGCAAGTTCGTCGCCAAGATCTTCCGGGGTAGAAACGTGGACATTCTATACGCACAGCTCAAGATATTCTTCGAAAAGGTCATTGTGGCGAAGCCAAGGAGTAGCAGAGCGAGCAGTGTCGAAGCATTCATCGTGTGCCTGAATTTCCGGCCGCCAGCGGGTTTCCATGCAAGCCTGGAGGAGCCCCTCGGGGTAGGACAGCGACTGGATAGGCTGGTGAAAGAGCGGGATATGCAGCTACCCATTGTCGCTGAAGCAACCATGCAGTCAAGTAAGGGGACATGGGACTTGAGCGTCAAATCAGCGCCAACGACATCATGCGAGGGTGGAATCACAGAGGTGGAAGTTTACGACGAGACGGAGGGCAACGACGACAAGGTCAATGGGTCAAGATGGATTGCACCTTTTATCGCTTGTGGCGATCTATCAGCTTTTGACTCCGACGCTTCCTACCAGCTGCCTGAAGACTATGTCTCGCTGGACCCCGTGCAGCCTCCTATTGCTCCGCCTTACAAGAGAGCTCTCGAGATGCGGGCTGCCATATCTAAAACTACCAGGTAGAGACAAAAATGGAGAGGTATAAAAGAGAGAAAAAGAGAAAAAGAGAAAAAGAAAGAAAAAATCAATAATATCCAAGAAACCCAAGATGCAAAAAAGCTAACCGTGCCTCGTCGATGAGCGTCGAAACGAGACTATGCAATGCTGAAACATGTCGACAATAAAAGAAAAGAAAAAAAGGGAGCCAAAACAAAAAAAAAAAATAAGCGGCGCGCCAGTCTCATTTGTGATCCTCTGGGATATCCTTGACCCCCCCGCCCGGCATCTCCAACAACACCAAGCCAGCGGAAGGGCCTTGGTCCCAGTCGAGGGCCTTCAGCTCGCGCTGGTACATCTTCGCGGCGGACTGGTCATGTGTCATGAGGACGAGGCCGCGCAGGTTGGGCCACTCGTCGACGATTTCCTTGAGGCCTTGCATCATCCAGCTGGCGAGGCCGCGGCGCTGGAACTCCTCGATGATGAAGACGTCGGTGAGGTAGGCGAATGTGACGTAGTCGGTTACGACACGGGCGAGGCCGACGAGTTTTACATTGGAGCCGTATGGTCTCCGCGGAGCTCCGTTGTCTGAAGAAGCTGTTAGCCTGAATATTCTACGGAGAGTGGTGGATGAAATGACACCGTGTGTGGTTCGACCACGGACGAGGAATTCATCCAGATGGAATATCCCAGGGAATGGGGGGGGCGACGAACTCTGCATCTGCTTCTCCGACTCGGGTACGTGGTATATGCTCATTGTCATGCAGTTGGACAGCATTTTGCGCATCTGTGACTCCGGCAGCGGATCGTTCCACCACATGAGGTCTGATTCAAAGACGGCGTTGACGGCCTGGGGCTCGAGATATTTCTTGTCGTTTGTGAGGAAGAAGTTGTCGCGGAACCAGTACCGCGGCTCGCCCTCGGGGTTGGTGGCCTTTGAGCTCTTTGAGGATTTGGAACCCATTGTGGAAACGAGAGAGCCCATGGTTGCTGTCTTGTATGTGTCTTTTCTTTCTTTCTTGGATATGATGTGCTGGGTTGTTTTTTATGTATAGATACTTGTTCTTTTTTCCGTTTCTTTTCTTCTACGAAAGAGTACAAATGGCTTGGGTGTCTGGGTGGAGGAGAGAAGGGAGGAGTAGTACGATATATGTTTACTTTTGCGGATGAGAGTTTGACCCTGGTTCATCCTTGCTCTTCTCAATGGTCCCCCCTGGCGCTTGGTTCCCCATCTTCCCGCCTTCCGCCCTGCTTCTTTTATTCTCCCCTACCCCAGCACAGCAACCTACCAAGATAGATGGCCAAGATTAGAAACACGGGGGAGAAAGTCCATGGCCCATACGACTACGTGCTACCTCCATCATGGGCCAATCCTGTGGCGTTTACTAGCCGGTTAGCTACGGCTCTTAGAGCGACGGACTGGGGTGTCATTTAGGAACTTTACGTTATCCATTGAAGTTGTTGTCTCTTTTGCGGAGTGTGATATTGATGGGAAACGCCCAGCGAACAGGGTCAGGTGCACCAGCACCAGCACCAGCACCAGCACCAGCGCCGGAGCTTGTTTGCGGCGCACGCAACGCACGCAGGCACTTACTCTTACTACTTGGCGCCGGCGGCTCTGGGCCTATTGGATGCGTTGTTTGGCGTGGGCCTGGCCCTAACTGTACTAACTGACGATCGCCTTTTGATGCTCAGGACAATATGCAAATCCAGTCAAACGGCGGAGAAGCGGGTCGCACGGGGGGTCGGATGAGGAAGGTCGCGGCGGTTCCGGATTCTTATGCCAGTGATGCTGTTGTTGCTCCGGCCGATGGACGACTGATAACATATCATGCAGTAATTCTACGATTTAACAGCCCTTCTCGTCTTCTTCTCGTCTTCTATTCTCCGATTTACTTGGCTAGGTAGCCAGCACATGGACACCGCCTTTCCCCCCCGGATGGAAAGGCAAGCAAGCATGAGCCAGCGGACAGCCCATTGGTAAAGCCCGGCACTTGCTGGCTTCGCGAAAACCCAGGGCGTGACAAGATCGCGCGCCATCATCTCCAATCGCCGCCAGCATGGCCGCCATGATTTCCTGACAAGGTAACTGTTAGGCAATCATTACATACTCGTGGTGTGTCGTTGGCAGCACAAGCTCCAAAGCAACTCGAGGACTTTTGGGGTGCAAGTGGCGGATGACGCCGGCTGGAGTGTGGGGTTTCACCGCGTTACCGAACCGGTCTGACGGCATGGGTGGACACAACTGAATAGATACCGGAAGGGGCGATTAACGGTAGAAAATGAGAGGCTAAGGATGCATCTGGTTGATAGGCCTGAGATGTCGCAGAAACGGGCTGCATGTTTGCATGTTTGCTCGAAAAGATGGCCCGCGCGGGTCTTTGAACATCGTATCATCCAGGTACCCCGTCCATCGCTTTTCATCCCTTTCGTCCTGCATCTCTCTCAATCGCTTGTCCTGGCATGTCCTTGCTCCCGTCAGGGCTGAGATGGTCGGTGAGAGAGCTGAGCGGAGGCTGCGCGGTGCCTGGACTCGTTACCTGTGCACTGCATGCTGTGGCTGTTAATTCGTACGACACAACCCAGCGCGTGCGATAACAACAAACAGGCGTTTCTCTCTCCCCCCTTTAATTGGAATAATCTGCGCCTCTCTTTTCCGACCGCATGTATGACGGCATGGCTTTCCGCAGCGCCTAACAATCACCGCCTCGGATGGTTTGCACGACAAGCGCCTCTTTGGGGTTTAGCAGGTGAAGCAGCGACGGAGATTCAAAGGGAGATCTCATCTGGCTGGGTGTGATGGGTCTAGCCGCATTGGGAGTGTATGATGGATGTCTTACATAATATCTCGGCTTCCATAATTCCGGATTCCTTGATACTGGACTCTTACGAGAGTCATCGTACTTGCGTCAACAGCGGAATCAAACGTCAATCACCCCTTGCATGACGCTTGATTTATTCACAGGCATACAATTACCCACATAAGCATATTTACGTCGACACATCACTTGTTCACATTCACATTGGCTTCATTCCCAAGCGGCAACGCAGAAATTGTCAAAAACATCCCTACAAAGGGTTTCTTTGAATATTCAATCCCATCTCTACCTCCATCTCCTCCATATCCTCCCCTACATGAATTGGCACTCATGATAGGATTTCCTTGACAAATTGTCAACACACGCCACCTCTTTACAGCATACCAACACAGGCGGCAACACCAGCAATCAAGCATGAGCCAAGAATGGCAACAGCAGTGGGAGCGGCGCCGTTGGTGGTGAAGGTGCTGGTGGGGTGAGCGCCGGTGGAAGTGCCGTTACGTCCAGGCAGTCCCTGAGAAGCGGTCACTGCGGATGAGCTTGCGCTCGACTTAACGGGAGGGACAACAGCCGTGGTTGAGGGGGCCGCAGTAGTCTGGGCGGCCGAGTCGGTCTCGGAGGCCGTCTTGGACACGGAAGTCTCCAAGGTCGTGGACGGAGCGATGGTAGCCTTGGTCGTCACCTGAGACTCGCCGGTGGTTGTGGCACCAGATGAGCCAGTGGCTGTGGCCTCACCCTCGCTACCAGCAGCAGCCTTGGTCTGGAGGTTGAGGTAGCTGGGCGAGTAGGTCTCGGTGCCGGAGTACAGAGGGCAGCCGGGGACGTTGGTCTTGGGGGGAGCTCGGCCGCCACCGCAGTCCAGGAAGTCGCAGAGCTCGCCGGTGCCAGGAACGTACCAGATGCGGCTGGCATAGGCATCGTAGGCGGGACGGTCAGTGGGCATGACGACGACGTCGGTGTAAGTGCAGCCGGCAAGGTCAGTCTTGGCCAAGGCCGAAGAGGCCAAAAGGAGAGTCGCGACGAGAGATCGAACAGCCATGGTGGGACTTTGAAGATTGACTTTCAAGTGAATTGAGTCTGATTGACAATGGATGCAATGGCCTAGCTTTTAGCGGCAACGAAAGAATGGACGATCACTGGAGCGATCTTGACGATTGAGCGAGCGACTGGCAACGAGGGAGTTGTCTGGCGAAAATCAACAAGCGCGATTCCCAAACGGCGACGGCGCCCTTTTTTAACCAAACCCAAGGCCTGGGCTACGCACCGTTTAGCGGCGTCTCATCTTGGACCGGAGGCGACGGACAAACTGGAGCCACCAAGTCGAGCCCGTTCAGGCAATCGCCGAGCCACGGGGCCCTGAAAGCAGTGGACGTTTGGGCTTAGGGACCTCGAAACTGGCCTCCCTTCTGCCTGATTTGGTATTCTCGTCTCCTGTTTTGCAAACACCTACAGTACAGTATCATGACTTTGTCCCCCTTTTCTGAGCTGGACGTGTCACGGCGCTATTGCTCGACATGACGCGGTCCGATCATTACCGCGTCTTGCTACCTGCCCTTTGGCTCTTCTCCAACTGACATTGCGATTCAAGGATGACCATGAACGCGCATTAACCTCGGTGCTCCAGGAACTGTTATGCCATAATAGGCATTATACGAGAAAAGAAGTGAGATGAAAAACCTGCAGAATCGTGAGTGGAGTAGCGATGAGACCGAAACCCGAAGCTAGCACAACTCACGCTGCTAAGCGCCCGTACAAAAGTAAACTGTGCTCATATCCAAGAAACCTGGCGGGACATTGATACGCCGAGGAGTAAAAACAAGGTTATTTGGATGCAGTGCTATGCTTAAAACGTGTAATTCACCTGTAAAATCAACCATGTTGGTTTTTGTTCAAGGAAAGCCTGCAAGCCGTAATTACACCATGTAACTTCGGGGTTTTTTCTGGCCTATTAGTGGCGAGTCATTGAGGGTCTGTCTAATTGCTCCAAACACTAGGCGTATCATGCATGTCAGCCCCTGGTTGGGGGACCTCGGCAGGTGCCGGTTTGCATGGCTACTATGTATTCTCATGAGAATCCAACAGAGTAAAATACAAACCAACAATGGCGAGTGTCCAACCCGATGATGGGGAATTTTATCCGGTGGGATCTGTAGCTTGGTCAATCCAACCTGAAAAACGCGAATATGATAAATACCAAGGACATCAAACTGAACTCCGTGGAGTAGTAAAATATATATAAAGAGCTGGGTGTATACTGCCTAGTACTATAGACAAGTAGTAAGCTAACAGCGTCCTCCCTCCTCTTCAAAGAAGCACAACAGCTCAGTTGTAATGGCCAGGTGCAGGCCCAAAGAACTCTCCCTTGGGTAGCTTCTTGAGAGGACAGGCGGTGCCTTCGCATCCCATGTTGACCACGTTATTACCCCACCAGTCCAAGGTGATGCCCCGGTATGTGAGAGCAAAGAATTGGATAATGGCCGAGATGGCGATGCCGGCGGAGAAGGCGGCAGACAGAACAAAGTTGTACTGCAAAAAGAGGTGGGATTGTTAGCAAGTTAGATGAGGTATCAAGGTGAGTATGTAGTTTCTTGCATACCTTGGACCACAGAGTCAAGAATCGCTTCTTGATATAAATCCTGGACAAAAACGCAACAGGCACAGCGGTCCAGATATAGCAAAGATTATACGGCGCCCAGTACATGCCCCCATTCAACAGAGCGACGGGATGTGTTGCGCGAAGCACGCGGTTCTTGGGGAAATACTTGCCGAGAACCCAGAATATCACCACAACGGCGATGCCAACGGGGAATCCAACAAGAGTTTCTGAGTATTGGCCGCCCACGCCCCAGAGCCTTTTGGGTCCTGCGGTGCCCCAGAGAGTAACACCAGTGAAGAACGAGGTTTGGTTGGGGCATGTGAACTTGAACGGAGCGTTCTCAGTACAAATATCTTTGAGATGGACTTGGTATGAGACGATGCCGACGCTGACAAACGTCGAGACCAGGGTTGGCACCATCTGCGCAAAGAAGGTGAACCGAGGCGGAATTTTGACATAGTGGGCTATCTTGAGGTCGATGCTAAACGATAAAGCGTGAGAACAAGTGACGAAGCCGTATGTCTTGAAGAAACACAGGGCGAGCGCGTTGCCTTGCACAAACGATCCACCGATCAACTCGGCCAGTATATCCAACATCGTCTCAATGCCAGTCATGGCGTAAATCAATCCCAGTAGGGACCATAAAGATCAAACAGAGACCGATGCCATAAAAGACAACGCCAGGACCCGTGTATGTTGGCCAGTGAGCAATTGCCGCACAACCGAGCGCAACCGAGAGAACAAGAACAATCATATACCACCACTCTGGAACTTCCCGATACTTTCTCATCAGCCGGTTGTGGACGTCAAGGACCTGACCCTTTTCGATTTCAGCCTTTTTAGAAGGACGGAATCTGTTGACGAGGTCTCTGAATCCCATCATAATCTCCAACCGGTGGTAGAGAAACCCATATGCCAAAGCGGCGCTGTAAGTGCTAAAGCCGAACATGTAGTATGTGACATACCCAGCGGAGAGGTATGGCTGTGAATATGCTTGATATTTCTCATTGTCGATTATTCCACGGCTGTCGAGGATGGAAGTAACGTTATAGCGCTTGCCATAGTGATCGTATGGCTCATTGGAGTTGATTGGCAGGTATGCAGTTTCATACGTGTTTGTGTAATATATCACGATGATGATAAACATGGACAAGAACATGCCGATAAATAGGTTGAAAGTACTAAAGAACGGCGCCATAAGGGGGTCGATGGCATATGTGAAGACGTTCCAGTCAAAGGTAGACAGGGGGTTAAGGCCAAGGCCGTTGACCGCGCCCGTGATGTGATTCAAGCTAGCATTATTTGGAGAGATCCAAGTCATCCAGCTGAAAAGTCCAAGGGCACCGAATATGTAGTTGGGGAACCAAAAGTACACAAACATGAACACGAAAGCATAGAGGAAGAATCTGAATCTCGACATGCGCCAGGTTATACCGAAGGGACCCAAGGCCGGGACATTCCCTTCGGTGTGGAACGCGCTGTTCAGGGCAATAGTAACAAGAGCCTGTGGCCATACACAATACGATGGATAGACCAGAAACCTTCGGCAAATTCCGGCAAGACTATAGCCGATGAAGTTGCTCGATAGAGCAATCAGAAGTTGGTATCCAAAATTGAGCGCCCAGGGCTGGTTGAAGTACTGCGGGAGGACTTGGGCCAAGATGACGTTGTTCGTGTACGGCGTGCTCTTTGCAATACGGGCCATTAATGTGATGAGCATGTGCTCTTTCTTATTGAAAGGGCCAGGGTTCAAGCTATGTCGGACTCCAAACAGCGTAATGCCCACGTCAGGCAGAAGCCATTCCAACAGCTTCCCCAAGGGATACGCCAATAGTTGAGGGACATTGGATGTGACGTAAATGGCAGGCTGACGAATGCCAAAGAAGCTGTTGATAAAAGCGATGCCACCGAAAAATAGAATTCCCAAGACCCAGGCCCGGATAGTCGAGCATGGCATCGTGGGGTCATCGTGGGGGGAAACAACGCTTCTGACTTCGGCGTAGGGGCTGTTGGTGACGATGAGAGCAGCTTGAATCTTCATTTCGGAGATTTGCTGCCCGTGTTTTTCGGGATGTTCCAAAATGTCCTCATTATCTAAACGCCACGAGTTAGAGATGTGATGGGTCTTCGGATGTAAGTCTTCAAGAGGGATTAGTAATAACTCACGAGAAAAAGCTTCAATTTTTTCAATTACATCCAAGGGGAAGTTGGGATCCCTCTTATGAAGCCGATAAAAGGTGTTGAGAAGCTAATCGAGCATAGTAGAGTCAGCCTTTCATTACATAGATTGCTACATGCGAGGAGTCGCATACATCTCGCACTTCTTCTAGAGTGTATGTTGCCGCAAGTTCCCTGGCCTCAAGTAAGTCGTCCTCGGTGACGTGTAGATCGCGCTCTGCTACTTGATCTTCGACTATGAAGCCAGGCAGCTCATCAGAGTTGTTGTGGCCCTAATACGATGTTATTCAATCTTTCTCAAGGTATGTGCTGCAAGGTACTAGGGTGATGGATAAAGAAGGGCAAGACCAGCGATAATGTCAAGTATCATAGAGGTATATAAGCATAAGAAAACGCATACACTACTACTCTTCTCACCACGAGCACCGCCAACATCATCTTGCTCCTGGACGACAGGCTTCTCGATTTCCATGGACATGACTGCAGCCTTTGATCCAATGGCTCTCTCTCCGGGATGACCTCAAACGGCTCGACAATAGGCGAGCAGGTCTGTCAAAGATTTGATCAAGGCGGGCCAGGGTCGGCTTTTTATCCCTGTCCCAATAGACAACCATTCAGCGACTTATTCAGAACCAAAAGTCATCTATGGGCTGTACAGAGGGACATATATATATGCAGTGTAACCGAGGGAAGCCAGATTCCGATATTGACAGGGGGGTTATATGCAAGATAAACACGAGCGCAACATGAATGGCAGAGAAAAGCCCAAGAAGCCGAGGGACGGCAGCTTTTACCCCCTTACTCGGGTGGTTTTCTCCAAGGCAGTGTCGCACAATTCGGCCTCCACTTTACCGATCCAAGACATGTCTTAGAACTTGCGAAAGCACCCTAAGTCCTGGCCGACACAGTAATATCGTCCTCATATAGTAGTACGAGTAATACTAGGTGGCAAATAGGTATCCCGAACTACAGGTATATACAATAAGCGCATTCATGCCATGGATCAGAAACTGAGCTTAAATGCAGAGGAGGTATGCCGAAATGGATATTGGCAAGTTACAGTGCGCCAACCTACACGAGGAATCGTTGGTGGCAAATAGCACATCTGTTTTATTCGGTTGATATGGCAGGAAAAAACCTTGCCGAATGGTAGAAACAAAACTACACAGTCATGACATGGATCTAAGGATATTTTGTCCAAGATAAATATAGCATCCTATTCTTCTATGTGATTGTGTAAGTTCAATATGTTTGGAAGCGCCATCTGTTTTCCCAGGACTAACGTGGAGTGCAAAGTATATAGGCGTGACTTTTACTTTCTGAGATGATTAAGTCAATGAACTATATTCTTTGGGCTTATCTGGCGCATGCAGCGCTGGTCTTGGATATAATTATAATTTGCTCCAAGGGCTGAATACCTGTATATTAGTATTTTACTCTGTGGTATCCTGTTAGACTTTTATCCGGCACAAGGCAGCCATGCCAGTCATAATAAAAGGCAGCCGCAGCAGCATCTGTGCGCCCATCTTCGCGACCCTACTGTTTCTTTGAACTGTTTTCCTTTCATCTGCCCGATTTTATCTCTCATCTACTACGCTTGGAAGCAGTGTCAAAATGGAAGCCCAGGTTGAAAGTGTTTTAAAACCCCTTTTTGCCGTCCTAGGCTACGTCGCTGTCCCATGCTTCTGGGTCGAGACTTTTATCTTCTGGATTCTCGGCCTCCGCACATCGACGAGTTTTCGCATGTTTCCTCCAGCAGACATCGTCCCCGGACACGACTACCCCACTAGTACAGCATACAGCTTTGCTTTGATTACTGTCCTATTCATACCCAGATTCATCTCTTCGGATCGATATATAGATGGTTCGGGAATTCTTGGGACGATACTTCGTCCTTTATCTAGGAGGGCTAGCCCATCCATGGAAGTCGTCATTATGTTCGCTCGCATTTGGCTGGCTGTGGCGTGGGTAAATGCGGCAACGGCTCAGCTTATGACCGACTGGGTACCTTGGACATTTTTTGCGAAGCTAGGATGTGTGTACATCATCTTGTGACAAGACCAGACTCGCGGCCGTGATGCCTGCCTATGATGGCGCTCACAACCTGAACAAATTACATTGGATGAGTATTGGGGAGCTAAGGGGAACAAGTTATTCTCTGGAAACTCTGGTAATTTTGAAGTTTGGCATTGGGTTGGCGGGGTTAGCTCATCGACGATCGTCTCGGTATACAAGTGTTTGGATGCAACAAGATCACTATCCACCTCAGTCGTCATTCGTTCGCCAATATACAAATTGTCGCAGTCTCAAGCTCTCCTACTCTCCGTTTCCTTGTCATTTCACATCAATATCTTAACGCATAATAAACCCCATACTACAGAAGAGGCAATAATAGACTGACGGATATTGGATGGATGCGTTTGTTTGCCATCAGTCACTGCAACCTACCCTCTTTTACCCCTCGGTTTTGTTTTCTGCGAAAGGCAAAAAGGAGCGGCAAAGTGCATTTGTATAACGATTGGTTTGACATTCACTACCAGGTATAGCATCGATATGCCAGAATCTACGTGCCAAAACCCCCACAACCAAACCCAGAAATCAGTCGTCCTATTTGCTTGCTTCCCACCAACTCAACATTTACCCAATAGTCCGTTAGCCGGCGAGATGGGACAGGAACATGATACTTGGAGTGGCCACCAATTCTTCTCCCTTCTCCCACCGGGGGCTCGGCTTTGTCGACGCATCATACAGACACCGATTGGCAAGGTTCACATCTGTAAACTCGTGGTCAGTTATACGTCAGTCTCTCCGCTATATCGAGGTACCATCTTCGGAGTCTTTGCTTCAGTCTGGAGTCGGCCAAGGGAAACACGGGCGCGACCCAGAGACTGAACGTGCGAAGGCCGTCTCGTAACTGAAACCCAACCAGGATGGTGAAGAAGAGTAGGAAGGCGGTAAAGAAGGCGTTCATGATGGGGTAAGTGTATATAAAGAGACTACGAATTTCCTGAGCGGATGAAGAAAAGAAGAAGAGAATTGAAACGAGAGGGCATCTCGAGGAGAGGAAAAGGTTCCGAATGGGCATCATATCTTGGAAGGTACGCTGGGCGGCGCTGATGTTTATGATAAAGGAAGTCGCAGATGGAGAAGGACCAGCCCTGACCGACCTCTATGTTCATGAATCTGAAGAAGGTATGGGCGTATCATCCAGGAAGTCTCTCCATGCATCCTTCCTCAAATCGGTGCCAAGCAACAAATTGCTCTGGTGACCTAAGTCGCGAACACCTTCCGACGTCAAGTACCCGCCGCACCAACATCGGGATGGATAAGTTGGACAAATGCCTATGTTATTTGGAAACTCAAGCTCTGGACAATTAACAATTGCCAATCGCGGATATCCCTTGCTTACCTACCTAGTAGGTACATATAGCATACCTTGGCAACTGGATAACCGGAGGCCGAGTAAGTTGGTTGTAGCTCAACCAGTGCCTAACTAGGTACAAGGTACCTAGTACGGAGTTGAAAGTTTCATTATATCAAGACAGCTCTATAAAAGTCCTTGAGAGAGATTGGTTTGATCCATGATAATGGTTCGTCATGCACGGAGTGAAAAGGACCTTATTAACTGCCCGATTTAGCGCTGAACATTCGTCATCTTTTGCATTAAGAATATCGCGGAATTCCCAGCACCTTCAAACGGGCTGATTGGTGATTATACTACTGTAGCCTGTGCAGAGTCGTGTTTACTCCCTACTGCCAGACTGGCATTAAAAGGTTTCTCACTTCTGCAGCCTGGGACCTATCTCCATTTCATATTTTGAACATAATACCTCTATACCTGCACTTAACGGCCATGCGGCTACATACAGTGCCTTACAGTTAGGGTACCAACGTACGTACGCAGTAGGCGGGCAATCGACATACATTCAACCGACGAGCTTGAACAGGGCCACTCTTAATGGATACTTACTAGGTAGGTACCCTAGCAACCAGATAGGTAGTGATATCAATTCATCTTGCTTGATCTTGCCTATTGGGGCTACAAATGAAAGGTATTGATTGCTACATAGATCATGACTCCATATTCAAGTGCGTAGGTGGAATCAAATACAGAGCATATCATACATCAAATGTTCATCACGAAAGAATATACCGCTTGAGAAATGGCTGACAGAATGGACATCATACTGGCGTTGTCTCTATGAACAATATACGAAGTAACATTAATGCGATAGGATCAAGGTCAAATGAAATAGTAACATTTACACTCTGAAAAAGAAAAGAACTACTTTAGTAGTATCAGATGCGCAACATTGCGAATAGTAAATACAATCTTCCCTCAGAACCGTTTTTTAGTCAAACATTAATAGCGAAAAAGGAAAGTGAAACAACTTCCGTCTTGATTACTTCTTCACTCCGACAATGCTCCAGATTGCGACAGTGCAATCCTCTTCCAGTGATCACGCTCTGCCTCCAGCTTCGCAATACGCTCTTCCAGCTCTTCGAATCGCTGAGCCTTTCGCTCACGCGACTTTCGAGCAGCCAAGGTATTGCGAGCTCGCTTCATGGCAACGGTGTCATTGGCGTCCTCCACAATGATAGGGGGCAGGGGCTTGTCTCGTCGGCGAGAGTTAACACCGGAGACGGAAGAGTGTCGCGTAGAACCTGTGGGGGACCCAGACGACTTCTTCCTGCCGCTACCGCTACCGCTGCCACTGCCACTGCCAGAAGATGATGATCGGTACATGGGCTCTGATTCCAAAGGCTTCTGAGCAGGCGACTCGCTTGGGTTGGCAAGCTCTTGGCTGCCTGCATCAGAAGGAAACAGTGAGTACCAGGCGTCGCTAGGACCGTTCTCAAATTCGGCATTGCCAAAGTTGGGAGAAACATCATATGAATCAAACTCAGGGCTGCCATTGTACAGCGAAGGAGAGGTCAAGGCAGTCAGCGCCGCTGAGTTCGGCGCTGACATGAAGGGCTCCTGAATCAGGAGGTCTTGGGGAGACACAGTGCCAAGATTAGAAGCAGCGCTGGAAGCGCCACTGCTGAAGTCAAAGTTGGAAGCGACTGCCGGAGAAGAGAAGGCCGTGGAGGCACCTCCTTCGAAAAAGGTGAAGTCGTCCAAATCGACGTCTGTTGGAGAGTGTGAGCGAGAGTGATCAAGCAGAAACAAATTAGAAGGGTTGCACAAACCTGCAGCGTTCATCATCTTGGCGGTTTGATTTTGGTTACCAGTGCTCTGATTAAACAAGGGTACTGGTGGCCGTGCAGTGCGAGAAGACCGATTCAAAGAAACCGTTGAAGATGGAGCAGAGGATGCGTAAAACTGATTCGATAAACGATTGCCGTATGCAGTAGACAGTGAAGGGTGCCCAATAGCCTGGAGTATCTGGGCCACTCGTTGATTTTGGACTGCGTGTGAAGCGTGCTTCTCGCGACGGGTATGACAAGAGTGACGACGTTGGCTAGGTAAAGGAATACTCCTATTATGTTGACGAGGCTGAGGGTTGTCGAACAAGACAAAGTCCTGCTGGGGATTCTCGACGGGGTTCAGGGAGAGGTGCTCGGATGGTGCCGGCAGGGCGGAAGCTGAGTTGGGAAGCCATGTTGACTGGGAATCCGTGGTGAAGACTGGGAAGTCTTGAGCTGAAATGTTGGCGGTGAGGAAGGAACTCGTGCTGATGCTATTCAAAGCAGTGCTGAAGTTCAGATCGACCGAATGGTGAACTGAACGAGAAGGTTGAGTGGGGAGAATGTTGTTTATGTCCTGGGACTGAATTTTGACGGAAGGGGGAGAAACGCTCGGGGAGAGGTTTGTTTAGATCATCTTGAAGGCAGCCTGAGGCTTCTAACGCTTGTGTGATGTATGTGATGTGAATGCTTGGGGGTGGAGGAGAAAAGAAGAAAAAAAAACCAGAAAAAAATGTGGCCGTGGCGGTTATGTATTTCTCAGGCAGCAACTCTCGTAGCGGGCACACCAGCGGGTACGTACCCGGGCGGCACGGGCTGTGGTACAAGGCGAGGGCATTGGGGCTTGTGCAGCCCTAACATGCACGGCGCCAGG
Organism: Trichoderma afroharzianum; assembly: GCA_037893235.1. Taxonomy (NCBI): domain Eukaryota; kingdom Fungi; phylum Ascomycota; class Sordariomycetes; order Hypocreales; family Hypocreaceae; genus Trichoderma; species Trichoderma afroharzianum. Next base: position 196,195 of record JBBLXW010000021.1, on the reverse strand, counting down.
CTGCCTGCCAGGCTGTTAGGCACCCGCTGAGCGGACCACTGGCGACCAAGTACAGGCACGTCGCAGGCGCTGTCTCAATTGGCAGGCGCCCTTTTGCCAGAAGGCGTGGCCCCGCCGGTGACTCACACTTTTGACACCAGGCCGCTTCTGGACTGGCCGGAACAGCGCCAGCCCCAGTTGGTGGCACCGCGCCTTTCGAGTCTTCCCCAGCCGATCCAAGTTGATTGCAGCGAGAGCCTCACAGTGAGGGGCCGCACTGTGCGATCCAACGCCTCATCCTTCACGATGCAGCTGCCGGCATTTGCTGGGACTGAACTGCGTGCTCATAGTCATTGGAGTCATATGAATTGATTCAGATTGGTTTCAATTGTAAGCGTCAATTTCACATGCGACACTTGATATCGACTCCCTTGATGAAGAAAGCGAGCAAAGTAAACAAGCAAAGAAAACAAGAGAAAAGTGGTCTTTGTTCTTACTGTAAGTGTCTGTGCTAAAATCGTTTCTTTGGTGTTTTGGGTGGATTAGCAATCTTTCATGCCGTCTCTCGCTAGTTCTCTAGTTCAAAGCCAAGCGCGAATCCTACTCGAATTTCCCCATACAGGACGAGGCCTTGCCGGGTACACGGTGCTGCGATGCCAGCGGAGTGAGATATATACTGTCCATATGCTTAACAATGCCTGCACCAGACAGACGGATCTCAGCGGGATTCGCTTCCCGTGATAACACGTACTCGTAAACCACAATAGTTTCAGCTTCAACGCGCGTAACCCGTCTCGTATTGCTACACGTACTAGATCTATGTATACTTACTACGCATTCTGCATATTACGAATTCTGCTATTAATACCAAGATCGGACAGCATCCAGCTGCAATTTTACATCGACATGGGGAAAGCCCGTCTGAATGCCCAGCGCTGAGGCGCAGACTCATGTCTCATCTTACTCTTTGGATCTGGACAAGCACAGTAAGATTAACTTACCCGCTTGAGGAGGTCTCAAAAAGTAAGCAGAAATACCAGAAAACCACGCTTGCCTGCCATTCGGGGGAAACGCAACGCAGCACAAGGCCACAGTGAAAACCTGCTTCGCGGTGCAACCCCCGGACGAGGAAGAGGAAATGCCGCTGGTGCCAAATGCAGCCCTTCGGAGGCCGAGAGCCACATGCCCTGCAGCCTCGCGCATTGAATGGCCCAGAGCGCACGCAATCTGTGACGACGACACATTGCGACGTCCATCAAAGGGGAGACGGACGCCGTCACATGGAGAGAAACTGCCCGCAAAAGGCCTCGTTTGAAATTACTCCGTATGGATTGTCTCGTCCACCAACTGTGTGGCCGGAATGCTCTCTTTGTTCCTGGCTGTTTTGTTACTCGTATACGACACAAATACGACCAGACGCCTCACATTCCCTAGCGCTTCCTCCCTGCTTTGGACTAGAAGAGACTTGCATGCTACACGTAGTTTTCAAGTCCTTGGTTTTCTGCCCTTCTTGTTTCTCGTCGTCGCCGGCACCATGAAGGCCTTCCATTGGCTCTTTTTCGCAGTCCGGACTCTCATCCAACTCCGCCCCGACCAATCAACGAGTTGAGCGCCATGGCTAAACGGAACGAGGGAAATAGGTATTCAAACCAGAAAGAGCCAGAAGAAAAAAAAAAGGTGAAGAGAAAAAAAGCCTCCTTGCCGCTACCAGCCCGCGATGGAGTCTGACCCGTGTGGCTGAAGCGATGGCGCGCTGCTTTCAACACTATCGTCTCGGGCTACGAGTTTCTGGTTGGCGGTGCCTGGGCTGGCGCTGGGCAAGCGGTTGGACTTTTGGACACACCAAGTCCAGGTGTGGCGCCGCTCAATCAAATCACAATACAGAGTACAGAGCACGCTTCGACTTGTAATAACAAGTGCCCCGGATCAGATGCAACCAGGTGTTAGTCCTACTACTAGTACTGCATAGCACTGCTACCATTGGAAACCAGGTGTCCTCTCACCTCTGTCCTTGGTCACGTAGGACCGACTTCCTCCCGTCTCTTACAGGCCGTCCAGGAAGCTGTCGGCCTGCCGCTTCGCCCGCCTCTCCCCCATATCCTTACGGCGCTGTTCGATTTCGCGCCGTCGTGCAGCCCGCTGTTCCTCGCGCTGCTTACGCTGTTCCTCGGTCTTGAGCCTCTCCTCCTCCAGCGACTGCATCTCCTTCGTCCGCGTCTCCTCGTCCTTGCTGAACTTGTAGAAGCCAACGCCCTTGGTACGGATCTCGTTGTCGGCATCGTAGTGCTTCATCTCGGGCGGCGTAGCGCTCCTATCCCGCCTGCTCGCCAGTTCCGCCATCTTGTCCGGATCATCCGGCGCAAACGCCATTGCTTGAATCGCGTCGCCGTAGATGAGGTTGCTGGGAGCACTAGGCCGGGCTGACATGCGCTCCAGTTCCTCGGCGCCCAGCAGCCCTCGCCGTATGCGACGTTCCATCTTTTCCTTGTCGGCTCGCGTGCCTCGCCGTGTACGACCAAACTCGTCTTCATACTCCACCATCTCCTCGCCGCCGCTGCCATTTGCATCCTCCTCATCTGAGCTGGTCTCGTAGTCGTCGTGGCCTTCCACCGTTTCAGCCCACTTGCGGTCAAAGTCCACCAGCGGCGCCGCCTCGTTCTCCTTGGGCACGTAGTCTCCGCGCTTCATGGCGGCATAGAGCCGTGCCTTGCTCTCCATCTTTCGCTTTGCACGCTCAAGTTCCTGAGCTTCCTCCTCTGTACCAGCCACTTCTTTGAGTACCAGCTTTTCTGATTTGGCATCTCGCTCCTTGCTGCTGGTTGTTGTCTTTTTTGATTTGCTGGAACCACGGAAGATGTCGTCCTTTGACTGTGTCGGCCTTGCGCGTCCAGGCCCCGTTGATGTTGATCCTTGAGGGGTGGCATTTGATATAAGTGATGTGAGCTGGGCAGTAAAATCTAATGATGACGATAACGCCTCTCGTTTTGCTCGCTTTTGCGGCCTTTGGCCGTAGAGATTCGGATCCTGAGGCATTGTGTGATTCCTTAGGCGTAGATGCGATTTCCTTTGTCCGCGGCTCTTGTATGTGCACTGACGGAGGCCCTATTTATTCCCTAGAAATGAAGGATCTTTCTTCAGATTAGAGCACCTGATAGGGTGGTTTATACCGTGGATGGTCGATTTCCAGATATTGATCAATGAAGCCCAGAAATTGAACTTATCGCCGCCCCGCGCTACTGAGAAGCTGAACGTCACCGATTAAAGTTGACTGGTCTTGGTGACTAAGCGTCTTTGTTGATGACCGTCCTTGGCATCTCGCACAAACAAAACATCTCGATCTAAGTATGATGAGATGACAGCAATATTTTTGTCAGTAAACCCGTAAAAGGGCAATGAATCGCAAATGTAGACTCTTTTCTCCCATGCATTATAAGAGACAGAATGCTGATTCTGCAGCCAGTGTCTCTGCCCTTTGACCTGCTAGAGCATGTAAGCCCCAATTCGTCTGTAGCTCCATAGCTGTCACCTCATCCATCTTAGACTCTCGATATTTTTCAGCGATCTTTTTGTTCCGATGATCCAAGTGCCATCTCTATATCAGCCTTACTTCTTGAAACTCCTTGAATGAATTGGCATTTCGTAAGATTCAAGATTCGGGGAATTGGTGTAGGGGTATCACGTTTGCTTTGCATTTGTTCAGTCTGAGTGCAAGTCTGTAAAAGGTCAGGGGTTCAAATCCCTTATTCTCCAGTCTTTTTGCTCCTCTCAATGCAGGGCATCATTCGTATCTATTCCATTTCTTCTTGCATAGTATGGAGAAATGATTATTGCGACGCTTCCCACTAAAAAAAGAGTATATCAAGACATATTACAGCACCAACATTAATCATTGATGATTTGCTAACAACAACCTTAGCAGAGAGATAGTATAGTGGCATACCGTAATGAGAAGGTAAACACGAAAAGAGACTATGAATAACCCAGACACATTATAGATTTTTTCCCCCCTCATCCATACGCATATCATACCCCATATAGCACAGGAAACCTCATTTATCAAACAATGGTACAGGTTAAGCCGACCCAAGTTTTAGCGCTGTTAGCTGCAACCCCACTAATTCCATCACCCCGCTATCGGAACGAAATCCATCATCTTCCATCCAAGCTACCTGTATTTTCGCAGCATCTGTTCACCCACACGACAAAATGGCTGCAGTCAATCAGGTTTACATCGCCATCATTGGTACATACTCCCAGAAGTGTTGATTCATTCGGCGTGCCAGTTATCAATGGATTAAACTAACTCATGATTATACATTAGGCGCCGGTGGTGTCGGCAAATGCTTCCTCTCTCAGCTGCAAGCGCTCGCCGCTCGCAGGCCGTCTCCCAAGCTGAGCCTCTGCTACATCTCGACAAGTCGCAAGGCCCTATACAACGTCGATTACTCCCCCGTGAGCCTTGATGGCGTCACCGAAAGCCTCGCTGCATCCACACAGGCCCCTCCTCCTCTGCCGCAAGTGATTGACTACCTGGCTTCCGCCCCCGCCAAGGTGATCTTGGTCGACAACACGAGCTCTCAGGATGTTGCAGACGCCTACCCCCTGGCGCTGAGTCGGGGTCTCAGCATCGTGACACCTAACAAGAAGGCCTTTTCCGGCTCATACAAGCTCTGGCAGGATATCTTCACGGCATCCGCAACCTCTGGCGCCAAGGTCTACCACGAGTCTTCGGTCGGCGCTGGTCTGCCAGTCATCTCCACGCTGAAGGATCTGGTCGATACTGGAGACAAGGTGACCAAAATCGAAGGTGTCTTCAGCGGCACCATGTCGTTCCTCTTCAATTCGTTTGCACCGACCGAGGGTCAGGGCGGCAAGTGGTCTGAGGAGGTGAAGAAAGCAAAGGCACTTGGCTATACCGAGCCGGATCCAAGAGATGACCTCAATGGCCTTGATGTCGCCCGCAAGTTGACTATCTTAGCCCGCTTGGCAGGCCTCCCTGTTGAATCGCCCACATCTTTCCCTGTCCGGAGCCTTATCCCCAAGGAATTGGAGGCTTGTTCGACTGGAGACGAATTTCTTGAGAAGCTGCCTGCCTTTGATCAGCAGATGGAAGACACCAAAGCTGCCGCCGAGAAGGCTGGAAAGGTTGTTCGATTTGTTGGGAGTATTGACGTGGCCACCCAGCAGGTCAAGGTCGGACTGGAGCAATTTGATCGCTCACACCCCATTGCCTCCCTCAAGGGCAGTGACAACATCATCAGCTTCTATACTGAGAGATATGGCAGCAATCCTTTGATTATCCAGGGCGCGGGTGCCGGCGGAGACGTGACGGCCATGGGTGTGACGGGAGATCTCATCAAGGTGCTTTCGCAAATCGCTTAGAACCGTATCCAAGATATCTACGTGACATATATGTATCTGATAAAAAAAAAAGACCAATTGTTATAAGTCATGATCGCTTATCGTCGTCTCGCTCGCTGATCGCCATGTTCGGAACCGATTGTTGTTGTAGTTGCCGCGACTATTGCTGCTGCCGAACCGGCTGCGGCGGGGGCCCGTCCATCTGGGGCTTGGGTAAACGTTCTCCAGATCCATAAGAGAACATCGAAAACGACGGCAAGGAGAGAAGGAACAATAAAAAACAAGCCAAGGGCCAACTATGCATGGAAGTTAGCGACGAGAGACGAGAAAAAGGAGGCATCTAGGAGAGCACTCACGCTAATCCATGATATGGCACTGACGAGAAAAGCTGAGCCGGGGAACGACAAAAATGCCAGCGCACCAGAGACATCCCAGAGTAGCACAGCCATGGCGCAAGGCTATGGAAGAAGGCGTCGCGATGATGGAAAAGAAAGGGAAGCGTTCATTGACCAGCGAGCACAATGAAGAAGCGAAGAGATGCTCAGGAGCTGTCTCAGCTAAGGTATTTTTTTAAAGGCTGGTGCTCGCAGCAGTCCAGTCGCGATGTCCAGGGGTCGAGCCGTTATTTTGCGACGCTGTAAGTACTCGATACTTTATGGGCTGCCTTCCAGGAGCTCCGGTCTCACCACCCAAATCTCGCCACTTCAGACCGCTTTACCTTAGAGTTCCAAACCAGTGAGCTGACATTGATGGGTCGTCGACTGTGCATTAATATTTGGCTGACATGTGAAGTTGTACGTTCTCTCGAGATGATCCAAATGCCGTACGTTGTAGTCACTGGTACCTGGCTGGGCTGAAGCTGTCAAGGTGGGCCGAGTGCAACTAAACCCAATGTAGCTTTGTGCCGTAAAATGCATGCACTCATTGTGTCTGACCGCTTTCCTAATTCGCCTCTAAACTTTCCCTGGTTGCCAGCCAAAGTCGGATATTGAATCTCATCAATAAAATTTCCGTCTGCTGTCCCACAAAGCTCAACACACGAATTGCTACCAAAGATATTGGACTAGCGCAATGGGCAATCAAACAAACAAGAAAGAGAGGCGAGACAGGTTTAGAGAAAGAAGAGGCCAAGATGGCGTCGTGTTGCTACCCCGGAAAAAGCTTTATCGCCAGAGAGCTCACGCAAACCCTTTCTCAGACCACATGTTAGAGTAGTAAGTATGCTTCCATGAGATTCTCTGTATCTTTTACTAACTCGTTTGTAGCCCAATCTCACCTGAGCACATGGATTGGTCATCCTATTATCCTTCTTATGTGGATGAAGAAGCGCCACGGGATGAGTTCAAGCCTCCGCGAATGAAGCAAGGTGTTGAGATTGTCGACATCGGATGTGGTTTTGGAGGTCTCCTTGTTGGTCTCGCTCCTGTTTTCCCAGACAAGCTCATTCTTGGTGAGTGCTTCCTCGTCTCTTCTTTATTCGACCAAGGGGATCGATGATTAACATGTTTCTAGGTCTGGAGATCCGTACTACAGTAACGCAGTTTGTGCAGGAAAAGATATGGGCACTGCGCGCGCAAAGCTCTGAAAAACTCTACCAGAATGCGGCCTGCATCCGGGCAAACACCATGAAGTTCTTGCCCAACTTTTTCAAGAAGAGCCAGCTGAGCAAAATATTCATATGCTTCCCTGATCCACACTTCAAAACGAAAAAGCACAAGGCCCGGATTGTTTCAACAACACTCAATTCCGAATACGCTTACGCCCTGCGGCCTGGCGGCATTGTCTATACTATTACCGATGTCGAGGCATTGCACGAGTGGATGGTGGAGCATCTCGACGCTCATCCGTCCTTTGAGCGAGTGAGCAAAGAAGAGGAGGAAAACGATGAGTGCGTCAAGATTATGTTGAACGAGACGGAGGAGGGCAAGAAGGTGGAACGAAACAAGGGACATAAATTTGTAGCCCTATTCCGCCGCATGGAAGACCCCCCTTGGTAATTGCACGATGTTGGAGCATGATAGATGAAAGATTGAATACCCTTTTAAGCCCGTTTATTGGCGTGGAGGATGGAATATGCAGAATCGGAGATGACAGTCGTGAATATTACTCGTAGAAGCTATCGCGCGCGTGATGCATCTCTGTTGGGCTGTATCCCATACCATGGCGCCTGCAGTGTTATAGGTAATGTACAAATGCTATCCCATTGACGAATCAAATGGAAATGGCATATCAGGTGAAAGTCGGCTCATGTGCAGCGGCATCATGCGTTCATATCTATCCTTTCCACGGCCTGTAAGCTGTGCATCCTTAGAGAGATGCCGTACAATGGCGGCTGCGAATGGAGTGCTTGCAGGCCGCTACGTAATGGTGGGCCTGCCGCTAATCGATAACGGGGGGGCTTGCAACCACACCTGTTTATAGCGTCGCAATCGCGAAGCTCCCACCCCATATATGCCACTACGATACCCTCGCTCACCGTGTCTTTCAACAATGATGCTTAGGAGGCGACGATGGCCCTGAAGCGTAGAGATGTAGCCCTTGCTGGAGTGGCCTACTTTATAGCATGGGGCTATGCCGTGAGCTGGTTCTCTGCGCTGCGCTGGGTCGGATACGCCTTCGTAGGCGGTATCGTCATCAGCTTCCTCTCGCTTATCGCGGCTCTTGTTTTAACCACACAGCATCCTCGCGGCGATCGACCGGCACGGCCGGCCAGGGTCTCGTTTCTGAGCTCCCAGAGATGGCGCGCGGAAGCGGAAGCGTTGCGGCAACGGCAGACTTACCATAAGGAGCCCCTCGATCCCAGCTTCCCCCAGGCATCTCAAGCTCTCGATGAGGTCTTGGGCCTGATATTCCGCGACTTTGTACGCTCGTGGTATTCCCACATCAGCAAGAACCCAACATTTGAACACGAGGTGGACAAGGCAATTCGACAGGCACTGCTAAGCCTCGTTGGCTCGCTCCGCAACAAAGATCTTGCTGATCTCGTCACGAGCCGCTTTGTGCCCATCTTGACGGCCCATTTCCATGACTTTTACGAAGCCGAGAAATCAGTGCGAGGGAGGAAGCTGAACCGATCCGTGACAGAGTCTGAAGAGCTTGACCTTGCCATTGCGTCCAAGTTTAGAGATGGCCGGCTACACCCAGCTGCTTCGCTGTCCTTTCCGGACACCAAAATGGTCCAGCAAGATTACTTACGATCATTGGTAGAGCGACTCCTGTCCAAGATTCTTCCCAAGAAGATGCTTTCCAGCCGGGCTGTCTCTATCATAGTGCGGGAGATTGTGGGCTGTGCTGTCTTATTTCCCGTCGTTCAGCTACTGAGCGACCCTGACATGTGGAATCAGCTGATCGAGACCCTTGGTCGCTCAATGCTTCAAGATAGATCTACTGTTCGCAAGCTCAGGGCAGCACTGGACCAGCACGCTTCTCCTACGCCAAGATCTAACAAGCTAGCCATAGCACCGCGGTTGGCGCCTGGGGATAACGAGCGCAAGTTTGAAAAGTTCATTCGAGCCATCCGCAGGGTCAATAACCTATCTGACGCACGTCGATTCCGCAGCGAAGTTGCTAGTCAGCTCAAGCGCGATTCTCTGCAGGAGAATCAAGATCCAGTCTACCTTCGTCGACTGGAAATGGGAAAGCGGCTACTCGATGAGAGAGTACATCACTTGGCTGCGGGTGGAAATCGCCATTCGCCTATGCCAGCTTCTTCGGTGCCTCCCGTTTCCACCACTTCGAAGCTTGAAAACGCCTCCCTCGTAGAGCTGTTGCGAGATCCGGCAGGTTTATCATACTTTATGGAATACATGGACCGCCAGCGTTTGATGCCTTTGGTTCAGTTTTGGCTGGTCGTTGATGGCTTCCGTAACCCCCTAGAAGAGGATGGCCAAGACGACGAGCTCCCCTCTACATTGCCCATGTGGACAGACTCGGATCGCCTAGACTTGCTTCAGATTCACCAAGCATATTTGTCCAAGCCGGAGCTCAACGTGCCGGAAGTTGCCAAGAAGGCTGTCAAGGAGTTTCTCCAAGCTGGTGTATCTGCTACACCAGCTGAATACTACAAGGCTAGGAGAGCTATTTTGAGGGCTCAAAGCGGAGTTTTGGAAACAATGCGCTCTCAATACTTTGAAGGATTCAAGAAATCAGACCTGTACTACAAATGCCTCGCATCGCAGGAGATGTCGCGCGCTACCATGTCACCGCCGCCCCCCACGCATCAGGCTCCTTCAGTAGCAAGCAGGACTCACTCATATCAGTCCAAGCCCAAGCCCGCTCCACGGTTTGCTCCATTGGCCGCTGGACCCTCTAGACGACTCTCTGGATCAATTTCGGATCTAAGATCAGTGAATAATAATGGCAATGGCCTAGATCCGCTTACTTCCTCGCGGAGGTCTCTTGATGACGATCGATCTGTGAATCCTCTTTTCGACGATGATGATGTGGATAACTATGGAATGATGGATTCGGTGCAGAGCTTGGACCAAGCTCTGTCGAGGCAGCAGACACCTGACAAACAAGTTGTCCAAGCCGTGGAGCAAGCATTAACAAATATTTTGGAAGATGATAGGCCACAGACCGCCGAGGATCTACGGGCCTCTCTGTTCGATACTGAAGACAACGTGTCGAGCTTGTTTGGCAATGATAACGAATCTAATCGAGGTTCGTTTGACGCCGGTAAACCTCTGATGATGGCAAAAGAGGCTGGTAAGCCCACTCTGTCGTCGTTGGGGCTTGTAAGCGCCGCCTCTCGAATCGGTGTGTTCGTGGACGATGACCTTTTTGGGGACGAGGACAAGTATCTCCCCGGCGAAAGGGACGACGTAGATGAAGAGGCACAGTCTGATGAGGAGGATGAAATTCACGAAGCCGCTCCAGGTGATCTTGGACTGGCAGAAGCCATCACGGCTCTGACAAACGACATTGATCGCTTGGTGGCACAGGACGCGGTTATAGAATCGCTAACAAAGAAGGCTGAGCTTACAAACAATGCAGCAGAGCTGCGAATTCTGAAAAAGTCAAGGACGAGTCTTCAGAGGGAGATTAGGCGCAAGGAGTTACAACGGCAGCAATACGTGATACAAGAAAGCGATAATAGCCTCTACGGAAGATCGGAAATCAGGATTAAATCCATTCAGGTGGGGCGAGAAGATGACGGCCGAGAGTTTGCCTTGTATGTCATTGAAGTCCAGAGGAACGCGGGCGAGCAGATGCCAGCGTCATCCTGGGCGGTGATGAGAAGATATAGCGAGTTCCACGAGCTACACCAGAAGCTCCGCTCGATGTATCCCTCAGTACGAAATCTGGATTTCCCCCGGCGCCGCGTGGTGATGAAGTTCCAAAGCGATTTCCTTCGCAAAAGACGTACAGCGCTAGAGAAGTACCTGCGTGAGCTCTTGCTTCTACCCGAGGTGTGCCGCAGCCGCGAACTGCGAGCGTTTCTATCGCAGAGTGCCATAGCGCAAGGCGAGGACCCGCTGAGCCGAGAGAACAAGAAGGATATGATGACCCGCTTGTACGACTCGGTTGCAGACGGAATGGAAGACATTCTAGGCAACATCCCAGTGCTGGATCAAATATCCGTCGCGGGGCAGAACCTCATTGCTGCGGCGACCAATCAGCTCAACACGATGCCGCTCAACGTCAGTGAAGAAACGTTTCCCGCTGCGGAGGCGGAGGCGGAACTCGATGCCTTTGAGAACAAGGAACTGGAGCCATTCATCAAGCCCATTTGCGACATATTCCTCGAAGTCTTTGAGCTCAACAAGGGAAACAATTGGCTGCGGGGAAGGGCAGTCGTGGTTGTGTTGCAACAGCTACTTGGTGGGACCATTGAAAAGAGGGTTCGAGAAAACATCAAGATGGCGGTACAGGAGGATTCGCTTGTGCGATATGTGGCCATGTTACGAAACGCACTATGGCCGGACGGAGAGTTCGCTCGAGATCGAAAGCCACGTACCACGGCGGAGAAGAAGAAGACTCGGACCGAGGCCAGTCTAATGTTGGCGACTCTGGTGCCGGACCTTGCGGGAAACGTTGTAGGACGGGTCAATGCTCAGGCGGCAAGCCGACGCCTCTTTGCAACGTTTAACAACTCCAGACTCAAGTAAGACACTCTGGCCTTTATATCTCGCCTGTACTTGTTTATATGTGGATGATGTGTTGCTAACTTAAAATGTGTAGCTCTCACCTAGTATTTACGATACTTGATGAGGTTGTCTCGGTCCTTTTCGATGAGGCCTGAAGTGTCGTCTGAGCATCCATGGCCAATGTTGGGTTGGCATTTTAAACATTAACGAAGCATGGCGTGGGCGTTTTCCCGTTTGATTTAATCTTTGTATGCTCCTTGCCACCGCCTCCTTTTTTCTTATCTTCCTCTCTTGTTGGGCCCTGGTGCATCTTATGATGAATCACCGAGCTTACTGTGGGATGATTGGTACAAAGCCTTATGATGAACGTTGTTATTAGTCGTTGTGATACGTGTGACGATTTGTTTGGAGGCACATGCAAAAATAAGTTGGCTGTAATTATCACAGGTTCAGATTATTGCCCGTCTTAGCAATGGAGAGTTTTTTGTACTTGGATACTTTGAGGCGACGCGAAGTCTATTGCGTTGATGTGTTGCGTTGAGGCCCAACAAAGGCTATTGAGGAACCACTTTGTTAAAATAGAATTAGACACATATTATACTCTGATTTTGAGATAAGAAGTACCTATATATACTGTTAGGTACTACTAATGCATATACGCCATAAAAGAGGACACGTCGATGCAATATACTTTCATGCCATCCCCCAACCTTGATAAATTGCAAGCCCCTCGGTAGGTACACAGGTACCGACCGAGTTGTTGGGTCAGAGTCGCACCAACCGGTATATAAACACAACAGCAGACGGGATGATGATCAATCTGGAATATGAAATATGAAACATGATGTAACCCGCTGTTGGCCAATGGAAGCAAAAACCAACAGATCTGATTTGCGGTACGTGTATACATGTATGCGTACATGAAGCGCCTTATTCAGCCTGTGAAGAGCCTCAGGTACCGGAGCTTGATTAATCCCGATCCGTGTGGGCTTCGCACTTCCTGGGCGGTGGGGGTTTGGCCTCGTTGCTTGAACCGTCAGCCATTTACAAGCATCTGCCAGCAAAGCTGCGTCGAAAACCACACGAATCTCTACTTCACCTACTTTTCCGTCTCCAGCCTCTCGGCTCTCTGGTCGGCAATCGTTGGACGCCATTTGCCAAAGGGGCATCAACTGCTGCCTGCTTTTCCCTCCAGAGCCCGGTGCCTCAGCCTTGCAATCCCGGCCTTTACCCGCGACCTGCCTCGACAACATCTCTCTCCCTTGACTCGCCTTGGGAACGGTGACGACGAATTCCTCGGTCAGGGTATCTCTCGCAATAGATAAATATCCCCCGCTGTCGTCAAGGAGGCTGTTTATCTATTCCATCTTACACCCGAATCATTCTTCCTGCGACTGTTGGTCTCTTAAGGAGCCCCCGAAACCGCCAGGATGATGCCATCCGCGCACGTCTACGGCCACCACCAATTTAATCCCCAGGCGGATTCGTCCTGGATGCACCAGCAGGCGGGCCATCACCAGCAACACGCCCACCAAGCTGCTGTCGCCGCGGCTGCCGCTCAGCAACAGCAGCAAGCTCAACAGCAAGCTCAACAACAGCAAGCCCAGCAGCAACATCAACAGCAGCAGCAGCAGCAGCAGCAGGCCCAACAAGCCCAGCAGGCTCAACAGCAGCAACAGCAGCCTCACTATGGACGCATGCCCGGTGGTCACGCCAACGTCAACAATAGCATTGCCGCTTCCCATGGGCAGGATGGCGTGCACGATAACATTTCGGAGGACAACCGGAGGACGATGGCATACATCGCGGACCTTTTGAGCGAGAATACCCGAGAGGCAGCCCTGTTGGAACTCAGCAAGAAGAGAGAACAAGTGCCCGAGCTGGCGCTGATATTGTGGCACTCGTTCGGTATGGAATTTCTCTATTGCCCCCCTTGGAGACTAATATCTACTACTTCTGAGGCGGTACTGACGGAGAATACTCGCAGGTGTCATGACATCTCTTTTGCAGGAAATCATTTCTGTATATACGCTCCTCAATCCTTCGCAGCTCACGGCAGCTGCATCAAACAGAGTGTGCAACGCGCTAGCTCTGCTCCAGTGCGTGGCATCCCACAACGATACACGAACCCTATTCCTCAACGGTAAGCGCAAATCTAAAATCTCCCCTACACATGGCGAATCAAGCTGCAGATTGACTGACTGACTTCCGACAGCGCACATCCCTCTCTTCCTCTACCCTTTCCTAAACACGACGTCTAAATCGCGACCGTTTGAGTACCTCCGCCTGACAAGCCTAGGCGTCATCGGGGCCCTAGTTAAGAACGACTCATCCGAGGTCATCAACTTCCTCCTCACAACCGAAATCATCCCCCTCTGCCTTCGAATCATGGAGACGGGATCGGAGCTCAGCAAGACGGTTGCCATCTTCATTGTTCAGAAGATATTGCTAGATGACAACGGCCTCAATTACATCTGCGCCACCTACGAGCGTTTCTATGCTGTCGGTACTGTCCTGAGCAATATGGTTGCTCAGCTGGTCGAATCCCAGACTGCTCGCCTGCTTAAGCACGTGGTGAGATGCTTTCTTCGGTAAGGATCCCTAGGAAATGGTGGTGTGACGCCTAAGGAGAAGTTTATTCTGACATGAAGACGGCGCAGATTGAGTGACAATGCCAGAGCCCGTGAAGCTCTCCGCCAATGCCTCCCAGAGCCCCTGCGGGATGCCACCTTTTCGTCTGTCCTCCGTGACGATGCGGCCACTAAGAGATGCCTTGCTCAACTTCTGATTAATCTCTCTGACAATGTTGTGGACCCTAATTCTGCCGTATCTGCGCTCTAGGCAAAGATGAAAATAAAAGAGGAAACGAAAGAAAAAAAAAGAAGAAGAAACCAGACAAGATACGCAGAATTAGTGGGCACTATAATTTGCCTTGATTGGAGAGATTTACGGAAGTTTAGACGAATGGTTTTCACGACATTACGGACGGCCAAAGAACCAGTTGACCCAAAAAGTAATCTGCATTATTGATACCCGCAGCTGCTCGACACATCTCACCGCAGCATATTTCTTCCCATCTTCTTCCGAGGCGCTCGACGTTGTCCTTTGCCTCTGCATGCTACGAAGAATGCGGGAGTCCTACTCTAAGAGGCCTGGGCAAATCCCAGGTCTTGAATGTACCATTTTCCTCAAAGCCAAGGTGAGGTGGCTCACGTACGCACTGCGATTAGTGCCCGACTTTTACTTTTCTTTTCTCCTCGCGATATTTTTGCTATATTTTTTTATTGTACCCTTTCTCGCTTCTCTCTATGCGTTTCATGCGGAGGGGAAAAAATCACGTATATTAGCGGGAAAAGGTTTGCATATTCTAGGGGCTTGCAGCACATGAGTCTTCTTGGACCGCGGAGATGTGCTTGGCAGGAAGGATTCCAGGCGGCAGCAGACATGGTCTCTATATTGATCTGTTGATTGTTGGCACGGTTATATGGATTCGCGCTGTGTTGCTCTTGGATGGCGAGAGATGACTCGCCCTGGAAGGCGTCAAAGGTCAAAGGCGTTGGTTAGCAAAGGGGGCGAAGGGGTGGGATAAGTGAGGTTTTCTGACACGACCAAAAAGAGAAAAAAGGTGAGCGGGAGTTGGGGAGACTTGATAGGAAATGGAGTACGATGGGAGTAGATAGGTTTGTGTGTACGAGTGTCTGTATGTATGGGTAGGGGAATGTAACTGTATGGTTTCTCGCAGCCTTGTGTGCTTTCTTGGGTCTCGATATGCGTTGCTACTGCTTTTTGCTGATCTTGTCTGCAGATGATCTGACGGACAGACTCTTTTGGGAACAACCATGGTTGGGTTCGAGCACGTTACGGTACGCAGATGAACGATTGGCGCCAGGTTATTGGCCGGGGATGACAGGCTCATCACTTTATCTCGCGTCCGGAGGCAAAGTAAGATTCTACATGGCCCCGTCTCCCCCTCATCTCCAAGCTTATTTCCAGCAGGCCGGCATTCATAGCATTTGATGCTATTTCCCTCGTGTTCATTTTTTCTTTTCTTTTCCGTTCAAGACTATGGCGATAAACCTTTTTGCCTCTTTTTTCTCCTCTTCCTTTCGTCCAGGTCTGCCGTGTTGTGTACTATCTTGGGACACATTCCCCCTTTTTTTTGTTTCCTGTGCCGTGCCGGCAAGAGTCCGAGAACTTCCCCCCAAAGATATGACACAGACGCGATGTGATACGATGGGGCCGGGTATATATGTTTGGGGAAAAAAAGGGTGGACGATTTAGCGGGCCGCGGGTGAGGATGCCGGGACTTTTCTTGCTTGTATGGGCTGTTTTGTTTTGGGCTTGGTTGAGGGAGGGGAGGGGAAGGGATAAAACCCTCGCGCCTCTTGTGTGTGATGTGTATTACTCCTCGGGGAGAGACGGGTGAGGCGGGTAGAAGGGGCAAGGGGCAAGGAGGGAGGAGGGGAGGGGGGAAGGGGGAGGCGGAGGCGGAGTGAGCCGTCTGGCGTCTGTGTGTTGAGGATATCAAAGGCCAAGGTTGAGTGAGGTTCGAGGCCACTGGAGTGGGCATGGTACGGACGGTATCAGGAGGCTCATGGCTACAGACGGCATCTATCCGGATCTCGTTGAACAAAGGTGGCGTGTAAGATGCCTAGATAGGCAAGTTTTGTCGACAGAGAGGGGGTGGCGAGAGGCTAAAAAGAAGAGACGATGGAGATATAAGTTGAACAAAAGAGGCAGAAAGCATGTCGTCGAAAGTTGGAAGTGGAGAGAAGACTGTACAAGAAAGAGGCGATTTTCGGGAGTGGAAGAAGAAGAAGGGGAGGGGGGGGGGGCAAGTCTGGGCCGCAGAGGGGTGTAAGGCGAAGATGATTCACGGAGGGAGCCCGGTGAGGGGATGGGAGGGTGTGTTCACCTTGTTTGGCCGTTAGTGTTAGGGGGAGGGGGGTTAAAGCTGTTCATTTGTATTTAGTGGTTTTTTTGTTATTTCGACTTTTGGAACTGGGGGCTTTTTGATCGTCTTGCATTATTTTAGTTTCTGTGACCGGTTTTTGATATACGTTTTACCATACGAGTCTCGATATGCCGAAAGGGTAGTTCGGGCAATGAGTCCGGTGAAGTGGAGCCATTTATTCTGGTTGGTTAGATGTGTTAGACTGGTGTAAACTCCTAAACGGGCAATCCTGATTACTGACCCCCCCAGGTCTTTTTGAAGAGAGGCAAAAGATTGGACAAAAAGATGAGGAATAAAGTATCACGGTGAGGTAGCACAAGTTCGGAATTTCGGGATTATGGCTACGTGGATAAAAGAAGCGAGTCGTGGCATGTTATTATCCGTTCTTTTTTTTACTTTGACAAATACCGGAAAGATATCGAGAGAGCCCGTGTATACGATCCTTTGATGGAGATGCGATGTGGGAATAAAAAGCAGAAGAAAAAAAAACGGAGATGGGGGGGAGTGTGTGAGAGAGAGTGAGTACATCGCATGTTGTGCCGCACAGCATCGCGTATCGTAGCGTATTGTATGGAGACCCCCAAAGTATTTGCAATTCCTCATCTTGTTTCTTCCCTTTCACGGCTGCTTGCTTCTTCCCACCCCGTATTCTTGGCCTGGTGCTTTTTGGAATCAAGTTTGCAGCATTTGGCGCTGTTGGACTTGGCTGTATGTACCGCGCAATTCATCTCTTTTTGCCACCAGGGGGCGGTTGGAGAGGGAGGGGAGGGGGCGTATAAGCACGGAATTCGTCTTGGTCATTTCTGAGGCTATCTACTAATCTATCCGGGCCCTCATCTCATGCAGATGTAAGGACAAGTATGCATCTATCTGGGCAATTCCCAAGACCAAACCAAGAGTATGTAACCATAGATGCTACCTGTACTAACCTAACCTAAACCACTCGGTGCAAAACGAACCGAAAAATAAAATAATATCACAAAGACACCCCGAAAATGGAATCTCAGCATCTATTTGCGGAGCGCAAAAAGGGCGTGTCCCTGAGCCCCAAACTTGCTGCTGCGCTCTCAGAGCTCGGCAATTGCCACAACAAGATACTGATACGGAAGCATTTCGCGCCTAGCAGATGCCCAAACCAAATGAAAAAAAAAAAAAAAAAACCTGGAAAAAGGATACGAGAGTGGTGACCCCATCCGTAACTCCGTAATAGACAGAGATTGTTTCGGGGCTCCGCGCATCCGTTTCCCGGCCCCCAAAAAAAGAGAGGACATCGCCTAGGCAAAAATAAGCGTCGAGGTTGGCAAGTTGGCCACTACTATGTAATACAATACGGCCGCAAAAGGGGACGACGATCCTCATGATGTGCGCGCCTAACTCAACCTGTTGATTTTCCGCGCCGCAGGAATAAAATAAAATAAAACCTCCAGCGGCTCTCGGGAAAATGATCTATGCGGGATGCGGAAATTATCCAGGTTGGGTAGAGGGAAGAAGAGGAAGAAGGATGAGCAATTCCCCAAAGCAGAAAGAAGATGCGCCGGCAGATGAAGCATGGTTGAATTAAATAATGACGGTATAATATATGATACTTTTTTGGAATACATGTACTTTCGACACATGACACACGGGGGATGCCACATACAGTACGCTTGGGTTGAGTTTACGCCCCCAAGGTAGCATCGCATCGAACATCTCGTGCCGCAAATCGCTTCGGGTTCCGTAGTTTCGCGCCCTTATTATTCAGGTACGCAAAACGCAAAACGCCCAAAAAAAAAAAAACGCACAAGCCAGCCTCTCCGCGGAAAAGAAGCTACACACCCGGACCATTATCAAAAAAAAAATTCCATCCTTTTTTGCAAAGATCCCCCCATCTCCTAGCCTCTGATGCTATTCGGGCCGCCAACCTGCGCCCGCGCACATAAGTACGCACTACAAGAGAACGAGAGGGTAAGAGGAAGATGAAGCACATGCTACTCGTACACAAGTCGAAATTGAAATTGGTCCCTTTTTTTTTTCCCCCCTCGTGGATCCGGCAAATCGCTAGGAAGAGATGCGGCGGCGTGCTTAGCGTCATGATCAGAGACAGGCATCTTGGCCCTCGGGCGGAGATGAGACGAGATACAGTACTCATACATACATCGACTAGCTCAGGGCCGTATTCCAACGTACGGATACGCAGTGCAGCAGCCAAACTGTAGGCGTGGGCAGGGACATGGCATCAAAGGATCACTACCTAGTAGCGAGCTCGATCCTTCGACCACCAGGCTGTCGACGAGGGGCCGCCATTGGTATACTCCTTCTCAGCCTGCATGCCCAGCATCCATCTCATGACGAAAGAGCCAACATCTAGGCCTATCTACCTCTCGTAATTGCCGGCCGGCGAGCTAGCAACCGCGCGCCAAGTCGTAAACTTCCGACTGCACTAGGAAGCAAACAAACACAATCACACATGCAGCGCCAAGTACAGCAGATGGCGAGGGTTTATACGAGGACCTGCATAGGAGCTCTAACGAGACGCTGTGGAGGGGAGGGAGAGGGGCAATTCAACAGCTTCTTTTTTTTTTTTTTTTTTTTATAATCTGCTCTCAATCATCTATGGAGACTGGTACTTGTATCCGTATTGCTCCTTCGCGGCATCGACAAGCTTCTTATCCTCGGCCACCTTGGCAGCTTGCTCCTCGCTCAGGCCCTGTCTCGGGTCATAAAACGGAGCCGAAGTGAGGGAGAAGCCCCTCTGCACCGCAGGCCGGTCCCAAAGCCGCAGCAGCCACGCCTTGACGTTGGGGAACTGGTCGTACGAGGTGGTGGTAAACCACAGGCTGTTGGCCCAGCCTACCAAGGCAATGTCGGCGATGCTGTACTTGCCGCGACCAGGGCCAACGACGTAATCGCGATCGGCCAGGCGGGTGTTGAGTATGCCATAGAGACGCTCCGTCTCTCCCACGTAGCGCTGCATGGCATATGGAATCTTTTCCTTGATGAAGCGCACAAAGTGGCTGGCCTGGCCCTGCATGGGACCAACGCCACCGTGCTGCCAGCCAATCCACGCTTCGGAACGTGTGTAGTCGTCCGAATCGACTGGGAATGAGAAGAGGTGCTTGGTATCATAACGACGCGCCAAGTATCCGAGAATGGCGTTGCCCTCGAACACAGCCAGGTCGTTGTTGTCATGGTCCACAATGGCGGGGATGCGGCCGTTGGGGTTGATGGCCGTGAACCAGGGTTCCTTTTGGATGTTTTGCGAGATGTTGACGCCCTGGAAGGTGTACTCGAGCCCGTATGCCTCCTTGAGCTCCTCCAGCAGGATGTTAGCCTTGTGGCCGTTGGGGGTGCCTGTGTTTTTGGACAGAGTCCCTGGTCAGTGACTAATGATCCTCGAAGAAGGGGGGTGGTTGATTTGCACGCGAGCAAGGAGGGCCGGGGGATCTTCTATTTCCCCGGGACTATTGAATGATTTTTCCCGGTGAACAAGCATGTATCACTGCCATCATTGGGGCGGAAGCAACGGGCACTCGATGAAAAGCGTCCTGGCCTAGCAGGAACTTTTTGAATCCTCCTCGTGGCGAGACAAGGTTATGGCTGGCAAAGAGCCATGTGACGCCGTTTGACCACTCGGCCGGGACCCGAGGCGAGATGATGGGAGTCTGAGACGAAGGAATGCCCTTGCCATGCCCTTGCCATGCCCTTGCCATGCCCTTGCCATGCCCTTGCCATGGGCAAAGCTGGGCTGCCGGGATGTTGGGAGAAGAGATGCCGGCTTGATTTGCTTTGCATATCATATCTGCCAGGACTCTACTTCTGGACTCCCATCCTTGGTCGTTGCTGCGCCTGCGGTGTTGATGGGCGCTTACTTGGCCACATCATGAAGATCACCGCGCGGCATCCCTCCTTCTAGTACGTCATCCAAGCTGTCTCTTGCCCGTGCTTGCCCTTCCTTGTCCCTGCAGTCGCCGGCATACTCGTCTTTACGGGTATTCAGGGTATTCAAAGACCCCGAGCGCAATGCAGGCACCGGGGGCTGGAGTCATGGCCAAGGGGTAGAGCAGGGCAGTAGTTTGCGATCACCTTGGATCGCTGATAAGGATGACAAAGAAGAAGAAGACGAGAGCATAAAACCATGGTGATACAGGTGGTAGATGCAAATGTAGATGGCTGTGCAGTGTGCTATGTATAGGTGTATGTGGTGTATATGATGTGCAGATGCAGATGCAGATGCAGCGAGTACTCGTAGGTAAGAATAACAGGAACAAGGCAGCACAAAAGCGCTGCTAGTGCGGGACCAGCTTTGCTTGCTTACCCCAGGTCAAGAGCTCGATGCCCTTTGTGGCAATGAGACCAGTTGGACGCGCCATTGCAACGGATTGAGATTGATGCGATGCTGTAGCGAATAGAAGAGCGTGCGGTTGCTGTCGTAAGCAAGATGAGGCGAGGCTGAAGAGTGAGCTGAAGACGAAGAAGAAGAAGAAGAAGAAGAAGAAGAAGAAGGGAGAGAGAAGCTGTCTTGCCGTCGTCATTGAGGAGAGCAATGAGGAGCGAGGCCTTGTATCGATTAAGTACTACCTACTAGGTAGTAACGCGGAAGAGCTTCCCTCCTTCAGCCCTTCTTTTACCCCTCCATACCTGCAGGAACTTGCCTTGGGGAATCGCGGAGAATTCCGCATTTACCTGTAGATACCCAGCAGCAAGCAAGCTCTGCTGGGCTTGGATTTGTCATGGTGGAGGGGCACGCAGAGGGAGATTACACATCAAGCACAACACATCAGATAAACCGCCGGCGTTACATAAGGCGGCCAGCGGCAAAGAAGCAATGTGCATCTCTGCAACCCTGGTTGCTCAGCACAAGCAACAATTGCCGCGCGGGCCAATCCGTCGTTGCATTTGATGTGATACTACCTATGCAATGCCATTAATCAGCTTCGCCCTGGAGGCGTTGCTTTTTTGTTTGGCCTTTTTCCACGGAGGTACATAGGTACTTGTGGCATGCATAGCTGATTGCTGTAATGCGGATGTACCCGTTGAAGATTCCAATTCATGCTGCTACTCCATATGGAGCACTTACACACTACGCAGCACTGTTACTGAGGAATCCGGCCCAGCGTCTCGGCAAGTTGTTTCTTGTGAAATTGTTTTGCGGGGGCATAACCGGGCGGGATTCGATTCCACGTGGCAGTGAGATTTGTGCACAGTTGCGTTGGACCAACTGTCTTTTGAATAGCCCGTCGCCTCCAGATTGCTTATACAAGCACTCGTACTGGCTGTGATATGATGTAGCATTATTCGCAACAGATAGGATGGGGAAGAGCCTATTCCTCATTCTGTAGAGACAAAGGGAGATGAGGGGCATCCGGCGCTACCAAGAGCATTATTAACACGCGCGCGTCTTGCATTTTGCTTGGCTCCAAGAATAGTATCCTCTAGTCAAGTAAGTATCAAGGCAACAAACAGCGTCGACGACGAGTTTCACGGGATCTGCGGCTGCAAATTTAGCTCAAGTTGTAAGTTATCACTAGGTTACCTAGTAGGCAGTGCAAATATGATGGCAACAGAGACAAGGAGGAGGGGCGTAGAAACAATCGGCAGAGAGGGTTTAAAGTGATGGCCTGTCCAGGTTTCAAGATACCTACTAGCCACTAGGTAAATCCTACCGTACATTGCCGTACTTGTACCTTTCCATTCCATCGTCCGACGGGCATTGTGATCGTCATCTCATTCCCCCGTGCCCGTGCGTGCTCGGCACATGGCAAAATCCCGCCGGTGAATCAACTGAGTTGCCGGGCTTCGCATGGCATTGGCATGGGACGGCATGGCCAGGGCAAGGCTCTATTTGAGGGGAAAGGACGAGGAGAAGAAGCGCGACTATCCGCTTCTCCGTGAATTTTGTGATTTCCTACAAATACTACCGCTGTTGATGATGCCCTGCTCGAATGCTACACTGCGATGAGGGCATCGGACGAGGGGGACGTGCACATAAGGAGAAGTAGACGAAGACGAAGACTTCCCCCCCCCCCCCCCCCCCCCCCCCCCCCCCCCCCCCCGCCCAAGGGGACCGCAATGCAACGACAGGGCCCTAGACAATGAGGCCAAAGAGGCAAATACAGACAGTCCTGGACGAGACAGACAGTCCTGGACGAGACAGACAAGGGGAGTGAGCACAGATGCTTGCTCTTGCTTCTGGATGGGGACCCCCACCCCTTGCCATGCCATGTCCATACTCGTATACAGTTGTTGTTGATGATGGTGGTGATGATGGTGTATCAAAACGCAATGGCCTCGCGTTCGTTTCCCAAGTTTGTTGTTTATTGCTGGACGAGAGATTGGCACAGTAGCATTGCATGGCATCCCCAATCCCAGTGCCTCATCACCGGGACAAGAAAGATTACAGAGATTGCAACACGTTCCTTGGGACATTCCTAGTCTTGCATCGGCCTGCATCCGAGTCTGTCGCCGTGCATTCAATGTTGTTACACGTACTAGTCTGGGGCGGCCTCGTATGCACTCATACATTGCCGCCTTGTCTGGCAAAGTACATGCAATGTGCATCTGCTGTACTTCATCATTACTGGTACATATTGCATCTACAGTGCTGTATTAGGTACCTTTTGCGAGTCACACCTTGTTGACATGGACCGTTTCTTTGGCGTGCACCATTCGGAATTTGATTTTCATGCACGTCGTACGTTTTCATCCCACTTTGGAAGCGTGAGTCGGCATCGTTCTGCCTACCCAGCGTCGTAAACACGTCCAAAAGTAAACGCAACCCAAAACACACTCATTCACTCACACGCCCCCTTGCACTACAGCCACAGCCGAGTCCAGAGGAATTAACTGGCCAAATAAAAATAAACCGATGATGCAAATCAATTGAACGAACGAGAAACAAGTTCGTTCGTTGAGGACAAATCAATGAGAAACAAATCGACGATTGTTTCTAAAGATAAAAAAGAGACTTGGACTAACACGCCAGCCCCGGTGCAGTCTCATGTATTTTTGGATAGGCGAGGATGAGGCGCAGCGCAGTAAAAAGCCCGACTACCTAGCTAGACTAACAAATGGGAACGGAAGAATCGAATCATGGTGCAAGGCTTGACCAGCCAGAAACTGACAAAGAATCAACCCACAAAAATAAACACACTGACGGGCGATCAAACAAAGTCCTAGACTAGGTAGACTACAGTAGAGTATCTAATATCTACACCCTCGCTCAAATCACGCTCTGTTTTCTGCCTGGCGATATACACACTGGACCCTGCTTGCACTAGGTGGTACATGGATGTATATCTTACAGTTGAACATACACCTGTACAGTGCTACCCATACCTAGTAGGTGTACAGGTAGTGTACAGTATTAGACGCTGGGACCCCTGGCCAGAGATCAAGCAGGGCAAGGCGTGCTTGTAGGTGCAATAATATGCCCGTCGACGAATGGAGTAAATCGTCTATCCATTCCCATCAATCCTCATCCTCATCCTCCATGTATGTACTCCGTACTCCATGTATCCTACAGTACTCCATGCAATACTCCATCCAAATGTACCAGTAGATTCAGCATCTTGCTACCTACTCATTATGATGCTGCCTCATGGCTCATTCCCATTGCCTTGGTCGCGGTGCTCGAGCTTGTACCACTCGTTCATGTAAATCAACGTACATCTTACTTGCCATACCTGGCAAATACTCCAGACGTCAATGTAACCTCCAAGCACTAAAACCAACCGCATCGCTTCGATATTCTTACTCATCAAATCCCATCTCCCCCTCCAGTACTACTATATCACTCACTGCTACCGTGCGAGTACATGATTCACAAAGAAGAAGCCCAGAAGCCAAAAATGTTCGGCATAAACGTCAAAAAAAAAGTCGCAGATTGTAAAAACGTGGCCATCCCGCCCTTGTCCATCCCAATTCTGCACCCTCCGCACGTCTCTCAATCCAGTCATACCGCCCCAGCCCTTTCGTTTTTTTTGGTTCCTTTCCATTCTGCCCTTCATCCTCTCCATGTGCAGATGCTAGATGCATCAAAACCCATCACCATCAATCACACTTGACATCTTTCACACGCCCCTCCCTCGGATCCCTTCCGCTTCAATTCGTTGACCCCCATTGCTGTCTGTGTGCACCTTTTTTTTTTCTTCCAACCTGAACTCTGCCTTGCCTTGCCTTGCATTGGCCTTTACAGTATCTCGCTCATCTCGCTCATCTTGTTGCGGTACTTTGAATTTCTACTTTAGGTCTTCGGCTTGACATGTGCCGCTGTGCGAAAGCGGCCTCGGGGCGCGGCTGGTTCACGCGACTTCCGGAGGTCCATCCCATCCCATCCCACATCTGGCGGCTCCATTTAGTTGCAATTTTACACATCCGAGGTAGTCGTTCCCATACTAGGGCCTGCATCTCGGGAGATTTGGGACGAGATAAATAATGTCCCAGACGAGACAAGCAACAAGCAACAAGCAAAGAGAAGGGCAAACGGGGACAAGAGAGACACACCCCCGGCTATTACCCTTCTATCGATGTCGGCGAGTTAACAAGTCCGGCAGCCCGTCCACTTGTACGCGAGGTTTCCTTCTACAATGCAAGATACAGAGTTAGATACATCATTACTGTAGAGATAGAGATACGGGATACATGCAGTAGACAGGTGGAGGATACGGGATACGCGATGTCGTCACTGTTTTGCTTTACTTTACTTGGCAATTCCTTCACACCCACCTCGCTTCAGCAACCTCTTCATGCAAACTTAGGAAGAAGAGCTGAAAATGTAGCCCAAGCTCAGCTCAAAGCCCTGCAAGTGAGCACAAACACACACAACACATCACGCAGTAGACTCCTGCAGCCGAGGTTTCTAGAACAATGTGCTCTCAGGCTGAGGAAGCGACATGGAATGTGATGAGAAGACCCAAAAAAAAAGGATCCTCAGAGGAAGCGTGGGAGTGGGAGTGGGAGGGGTCAAGCCGAAGCGAATCACATCTACGAAGGATGAAGCTACAGTAGTGCCGTCGTTGCTGTACTATCAGAGGCGGGAACTCAGATCTTCAACGGCCCTCATTGGCCGCCTTCTCATTCCTTCAAAGATAGCTTTCCATCTTTATAGGCAAATGGGTTACAGCTCTTGCAGCTCTAGGCCATTGCGCATCTTTTCTGCTTCTGCGTCTGCTTCTTTCGCTTCTTCTTTGGGGATCGTTGCAGATGGGACGAGATGGCGTCAACCCCCCCTCGCGTGGGAGGACATGCTCCGTATCAAAGGGTGTGTGAGTGGTGCCGTGTCGTCAAGTTTCAACATTGTTCATACCGTAAAGTTTACTCGTACTCGTCGTATGCGAAGGAGTTGGAGAGGGGAAAGTCCGTCATTCGGACCGCGCAGCCCCGAAAAATAGCAGAGGCATCTCGCAGACAATCAAACACATGACAATTTAGACGACAAAGAGGGTAAAAAGTCAAATTAACACGATCAACAACCCCAAAAACCTGTTTTTCTTGGGTCTAGACGTTCATCCCCCGCAAATCCAGAGCAAAAACAAGCAAACGCCTTGCTGCACATCCTGCTCTCAAAAGAGCAACTCTAGCGAAAAAAAGGAAAAATAAATCTCACCATGAGCTGGGGGAAGGAGCATCCAACAAAGACCACGCGTTCTTCCCAAAAGCTTTGACATTTTGAATGCCAGATTTCTTTGCTCCCACCCCCAAATCTCACGGGGGTTTCCCTTCTTCCCTTTCGTCTTCACTTTCAACCCCTCTCTCGATGCAACCCTCTCCCAGCAAAAGATGCAGAACCACCAGAACAAAAGGAAGCTCAGAAAGAGGCAATACCGACAGCAGAAGCCGGCCGCGAATCAGCGGCCCCAGGGACAAGGCACATCAAAGGTCGCTAATGCTGCCCTGAAACGTGCAACAACGTGGCATCGGGGTCTCTTCCCCCCTCGTGGAGGGTGTGAAGGAGCAAGAAAGAGTCATCGTGAGAGGCGGTTCAAGTCGAGAAGAGAAAAAGAATGAAGAAAAGCGGCATGGCGTCGTCGTCTTGGATCAGAATGGCGCGCTTCTGCCCTTGTTCTCGTCTCCCACCCCTTGCCGCCCCATGCCATGATTTTCTTTGCAAATGCCTCTTCGGAAGGATTCACCTCGCCGTCCATCTCCCATCTCGTTCCCATCCTCTTGCGCGATGCAATCTGTCTGTCCGGTCCATTTGGCCAGGTCGTGCCGCTCCCCGGCCCCCTCTCTCTCTTTGCCTCTCTCCCCCCAAATTCACGCCCCCATGCATGCTCTCTCTCTCTCCCTCTCTCTCCCATCCCATCATCCCGCATCTCCATCTTTTCTTCATCCCACTCCACGCCCGAAGAGATGAATATGGACAGACGGGCAGATGATGCGACTGCTAGTGCCTCGACGCACGAGCCCCCCAGATGAGGTGCCATCAACTCTAATCGGCGCCCTGACAGGCCCGTTTCTCCAATCATTGCTACCAGACGCATTTGCTGTGCAGCGGCTTGCAATGCCGGCTCCTTGTCGGAACCATTTGCTGTGCCCAAAACTTACCACGCCCATTTGCAAGGAACCCACTTGCCTGTCAGTTCCGGCAAATCCTCATCCCCATGTCACGTCTACTTTCTGTACTACGATACACACGTTAATTAGTGCACCACAGGTTAATGCCACGCTCTCTGCAAAGGGAAACTCTGGGCGAGATATGGCATGACCCCCCCTGGTCCGATCTTGTTGAGCCTGTCCTGGGCAATTTATTCTGCATACTTGCTTGGAACAATGGGCAAAGGTCATGCATTGGTCTGGCCCTCTTTTTTTTCGGCCCTCTCTCTTTCTCTCTCTCTTCTTTCTGTCCCTTGAAGATGTGCTAGTGCACCAGGGCAAGGGACGACGATGATCCGCCAAGCCGTGGGAAGTGCTAGTACATAAGCACAAGGCCAATTTTGCCCGTATCAGACAGATAATGAGAAAGGGGAAAACCACCACTCCACAAGAAACAGAGACAGCCTCAATGGGAACAAAATGGAAACAAGAAGCGAGAGTGAAAGAAAGTGAAACACGAAGAAAAAAGCAAAATTCAACAGCACATCATCACAGCTGGATTCTGGGGTATCCCCTCACCCCTTCTTTTCCTCCTCCTCACTCCAGACGCTTCATCTCACGGAGCATCCCATCCCATCGACCAGGCCGAGTCCCAGAGAGTGACCAAAACTACTCGCATCACTTCCAGGTTCAGGTCCCCAAAGCATGGGCCAGATACCCATCCATGATCCACACATCACAAGATGCTCCTCGCGGAGTCTCAAGTCTTGTTCCTACCTGCCCATCCCCCCTTCTCCGCGGTTCTACTCCCGGTGGCTTGGCACGTCTAGTGCAGCTATCTCGAAAATCGAACACGCAAAAACAAGGTGGCAAATTGAGCTCGCCTTGTCCCATGCGATGCGATCCACCATGCAGCGATTACCTGTGCCTGTCACGTACGTGGCTCCCATGTAAGCCCACCAAGCAGAAAAGGGCCTGGGCAGGTTTATGGGGACACTCTTTTTTTCCTCTTGCTGTCCCGCGTACAGCAAGGCAATTACCGCGCAAAATTGATGACGGCACGATGGCTCTTACAGTCCCAGCGCAAAAAAGAGCCTCCAATTAACCAGATGAGAAAAACCCCCCAAAAAATGAGGCCGAGCCGGCAGAGAGGCGGCAGACATGGGGGAGACGTGGGCAATCTCATCAGCAATCTGGGGGGCTGCTCGCCAATACGGAAGATGGCCATTCTGCAATGTGCCTCGTATCGACGATTGTGTATACGGCCTCAAAGAACACCCCTCCCATGAGCAAGAGAACAAAAAACAAGAGCAAGAATAAGATCATGACATACCTCCTTGTCCTGTCTGAATCTTCAGCTCAAACGACCCGCCCATGACAGGCCCAGATCACGCACACTCCCCGTGGATTCTTTGCGACGCGAGCCTCAAATGCCTGCCACCATCGTCCTTTCGACATGCCATCTTGAGCGTTGACACTGCCCCGGTACTCACACCAAGAAGCCTCCAAAACTGGCCCACGACGTTGCATCGGGGGACCCCTCCCCCCTTCCCTTGCCGCGTACAAGTGTGGCATGTAATACGTGTACATGCTCTTCCCGTACAGTTTAGCCTCGCAATCAACAGAGCCAAGATCCATCCGTGCGAATTCACTCGTCGTGCTAACACAGAGTCGCATCGCACATCTGCAAGCGCTCGGGGGGATCTGCTTGGAATCCTTCAAATCCCCTCCCACGCTGCTGCCACGTTCTCTAGAGTAGTGCCACCCTCCCTCTTCTCTCGAGGGCCCTTCTTTACTACCTTACTAAAGACGACTGGTACCTGGATTGGCACAGTCTTACCCCTGGAGGGGCTTTGCCATGAACTCCTCTCTGGAGAATACCACTCGACCATGCCGGCTCTTTCAGCTCATTGCGCGTGCATCTGGAAGACACGGTAGCATCGTTCTACGGGGAGTTCTGTCATTGCTTTTGAGCTGGGTCACGAGCCTCTTTCGCCTCTCCGTGGGTTCCCACGGAATACGATGCCATGGGTGAACCATGCCAGGCCTGGCCCGGCTTCTCAAATTTTACACAACATGCCGGCGAGTACAAGCAATGCGTGCCAGCGAGTACGATACTCGTACTGAGTATTTCGTCCCCTGTAAATTGACGAGAGAGATTCTCCAGCCGGGCAACTAGGCTTGCTGCCGCTGCATATTACCACGTGCTCTGCCAACCCTCCAAATCTCTCCCGAGAGCCAAATGGTGTGTACCAATGCTCCGTATTGGTCCGACACTTGGTTTGGCCCTTACTGGCTCAAGACTTTCGTGCAGTAACGCGTCAACTAGTATCGTGCAAGAGACAGGGCCCCTGGTTGCGGCTCCCCGACCCCCATGCTCACGGCCATCCCAGCCATCGCCGACCTATCCGGCTTGCTCTTGCTCCAGACGCCTGATAGTCAGTCCTACGGAGCAGATACGGCGCCTTTCTCTTCCCTCGATGCCGTTTCAACTTGACGTCGGCGACTTCACCTCGGCACAGCCCTTCACTTGCTGAACATGAAGGTGCCATGTCCATGCATGAGGTTCTTTCTGGAAACGAGGGGCCCCCATGCTACATACCGTGGCGAGCCCATTGGAACACAAGTTCCCCCCAGCCCAGATTTCATTACATACTCCGTACGACTATCATTGCAGAATACAACGCTCTACTTGGTACTCATTGAAGCTTAGACCTTACCTAGCCGGATATCGCGACGGCAGCCGGGTGTTTGTCTTCCGCCTACGAGTCGCCTGCCGTGCCTCTTTTAGATATGGTTCTGACAGTCTGACTCGACAACTGGCCCCGCAACAAGCACAGAAAACGGCATTCAATGCTTCGCTTCAACTCGAACCCCGGTAGCATGATTCATGAAGAGACTCCATGAAGCCATATGCCGTGTCAATAAGTTGTCAAAGATAGATAGCTTCACTTGGCAAGCGAAGAGGGGCCCCGCGCGTTTGTCTGTTTTGTGTGAACAGATTATCTCCCTGGCCACTCAGTGATGACTAGGTAGTTTTTTTTCTCCTCATCTCTTCTTTTGTCACATACCATGTCTCTTTTTGGCAGGCAGAACCCCCAAAGCAGACACTAGGTCAGTGGCTTAGAAAACGTGAACCACGTTTACAGACCACATACACCCTAGAACACATGATGTGATAGGATTTTGTCTTTGCTGCATGCATGAAAACATGGGTTTATAGGCCAAAAAAAAAGGCCCCCAGGTATAGAGTACCTGGCCAGCACTAAGGCATCCCAACGTAGTCCAGGGACGCTTTAACAGGTTACAAAGGCGCGATTTTCAGGGTTGACAAGCTAAGGAGAAGGAAAAGAAGGTGAATGGAAAAGAAAGGCGGCATGAAGCAGAAACACGCCAAGGGATGGGACGCAGCAACTTAACTGTCCTATCAATGGTGAATAAGGACTAGCACACCACGGAGCAGGAATCGTCAATTAGGCCGTTCGGCAAGTAGCATCATTGACGTAGGTCGGCAAATAACCATGGTTAGCGTTTTTCGGGGGCATCATCGGAGATGTGGATGTGCCTTTTCGTATGATCCGTCGCCGGGGTAAGCGATTTGTCGAGATTCCCTTTTCAGTCAATCGTATACATGTACGATCGCCGTCGATCATCAATCACAGAAACAACTCCGATGCTTGCCGTCGGAAGGAAGAGAAGGCATCTATTAGTCCAGCATTAGTCCAGCTTTGCATTTGATCTGACCAAGGGGGAGAGACAACGTGGAATGATATCCCACGATGGCTTTTACCTGTACCTCCCCCACCTCACACAAAACCTCTCCCCCCCAAAAAAGAGAGTTCTATTAAGCTTGAACATTTGTGCCTAACATTTCGAGGGGCCGTCTCGCTGTAGCAAGGCGGTGGGCGGCACTACTTCTGCCACCGAAGCCCAACCTAGCTGGTTAGTTTTGCATCTAGGGTTTAGTTTCGTCTGTCATTCGTGGGTTGACCAATCCCCCAATGTCTCTGTTTCGACTAGGGGGATGGAGAGAGCTGTCGGCTCCCTAAAAGTAGGGGAAAGAAGACAGAAAGTTACCCTTACCTGATGGCTAGTTTGGTGGCTGCATGAAGAGAAACACTCCATTAATGCCGAGCAAAAATAGAAGAGAAGAGGCCAACGAAGGGGGGGGGGAGAGCCGCTGGCTAGCCTATTCCAAATGTTTCTGGCGTGTATGAAGTAGAGACGAGAAGAGACGAGAAGAGGTGGGAAGATAATGGGCCGATGTAGAAATGCGAGGTAGGTAGAGTAAGGAGGTGGTATCAGGGAGTAAAAGTCGCGGCTCAGAAGAACGGTGTACGCTGCCTAAAGGTACAATCTTGATACATCGTCAATGTTGCCCAAAGGGGCCGGAATGTGACGCTGTATGCAATGCTGTATGCAACGCTGTATGCAACGCTGTATGCAAGATGCTCCTGGCAGGTGCACCCCCCCCCCCCCCCCCCCCCCCCCCCCCCCCCCCCCCCCCCCCCCCCCCCCCCCCCCCCCCCCCCCCCCCCCCCCCCCCCCCCCCCCCCCCCCCCCCCCCCCCCCCCCCCCCCCCCCCCCCCCCCCCCCCGGATGCGGCAGATTGTAGAATAGCGACATGAAGGTGCAGATACAGAAGTCGAGATGTTTTTGGCTGGCAAACATCTCGGGCAGCACAAGAAGGATTAGACGGGCTCTCTGATATTAAGTCGTTTGGTATTGGAGCAAAAAATAAAGTGGCCTGGATAATGAATGACACACTGCGTGACCCGGCAATCGCCAGGCTCTGTGTCTGTCCCCCAGCTTTCCCAGCTTCCCTGGCGCCCGCAAAAGACGGCCTCGGACGGGCGGCAGTGCCAGTACGGTGCGTGTTATTCCCAGTTGCCTGGTATTGGAAGAAGATTGGATGCTCTGTGCCACGGTACTGCTACCTACCTACTCGGGTGGGCTGGGAGCAGCGGTGTTTGTAGCAGTAACAAGGACGGGATAATGACAAAAGAAACACCACAGTACGGCTAGTATGCCAATGATTTTGGGGACCCGGAGAGGGGCAAAATGCATGCCTAGCACTGCAGAGTGTGCAGCATCTTGATGGAACACAGCCAGCCTGATTGCCACTACTGAAGGCGGTGTTGTTATCATTTGTGATATCACGATGGCATCTCGTGCGCAGTGACCGCAAGAATAACTAGAGATGCGAAGCAGCACCAGCAAAATTAGACGGTATGCTCCTAGCCTCGGCGAGACACCGATCACCAAGCGTTGCTGGCATCCTCCACAAAACTAGTCCACGACCTCCCTGTGTGCTGCAGGCTGCTGCGACTGAAGCTGCATTCCGGGGAGGCAAGAAGCTTTAGGGAAACGTGGACACTGCAGAAGCTGCATGCAGCCAGCTCTTTTCCCTTGTTGCCGTGGCCAGTCCGTCCACCTCTCGCTGTGCTTCGAGGCCCACACCAGCTCCCAAAGTTTGTGTGCATTGTCACGGGCTCCATACCTTCAGGCAGAGCCCACATATGCAGTGCTGTGCTGTGTGTTGCAGTGCAGCGCACGAGGCGTGCCCACTGCGGCGGTGCCCATCCCGCCTTTTCTCCCGCAAAACTGAAGCTCCCGCACTGGAAAAGGGCGGTCGACCAGGGAGCAGTCGTCGAGAGTCAAGATGGGGCGGCTGGCCAAAGTCCACCAATGGTGGACAAGGGTGCCAGACAGGGCACCATTGACGCACCGTGAACGGGTTGCACGGCATGAGCGCACTGGGCACGAGTTGTTCTCGTCGTCGAGCAAGCTTCGACGCCGCCTTTCTGTGCTGGGGGTGGTCCTTGGAGCCATGACGATGACGAAGACGAGACGGAGCGATGGGACAGCAGACAAGCATCGGAGTCGATGGCAATGCTAGGAGGGGGCGGAAGTAACAGCCGCCGCCGGGCTGCGTACGCAATCCAGTCTCGGTCGGATCCCAGGGAAGGACGGCGAGCCGATTTGCTCTACTTGGCGGTGTCCGTCCTTTGTTACAGGAGCCGAAATGCCAACATGGCTAGCAATAGCTCCATGCGACCAAGCAAGCCAGTCCCAGCGTTTCCTACTATTTTCGTAGTCTCTCTGAACAGAGCTTCAAGATGGATCCCCTTTTCCCCTACTAGCGCTAAAAGTCGAAATAGCAGGAAACAAGATGAACGATGATGGTAATACCAATTACCGGCAGAGAGCTGGATATCGGCGACTCGAAACAGCCCAAGCTGCCATCTCAAATCTCCAGCGACAGCCATGACGCGATACCTGTTTCGGGGATCTGAAGTAAACGCTGTGGGAAACCCAACGGGCTGGGGAGTTTCCCCTGGTTGCTGCCGAATCTCTGGCACTGCACCACCGATTTCGAGACGGCGACCCATTGCAACGCGGCCAATGGCAGGGGAAACGCCACGTCTTGTCTGGCCCGCAGATGGAAACCAAACGGTCTCGTTGCACCTTGTCTGCTTCCCGGGAGAGGGGTTCGGGGAGGGTAGCGGAGGCAGATCATTGGATCGTTCAGAAAAGGCTCTGGCGCCTCTGTTCCAAAAGAACCCTTGCGAAGGGGGGGGGGGGCGCGTGTCTAAACCAAGTTAGCACAGATGCGACGGCAAGGATCATGGGGAGAGGAGGGGAGTGAACAGAACGTAGGGCTGAACCAGGCCAGGCCATCCCACCTTGTCCCAGAAGACAGCAAAGGTCGATGCCAGGATGCGGCCAGGGCAGCCAATGGGGGGCCTCGGACAGAGCCCTGGGATTCTGCTGGCCAACAACATCCTTGTCCAGACCTCCCGCACCGCGTACGCCCGCTGCACAGCGTCCCGCTCGGCATCCCCGAAGAGACGTTGAATTAATTGCTAGACTCACCGCTGGAACAGCAGAGAATGGGTGAGTTTGAGCTGGGGGCCGGATCTCTGTCGTGGCACTGCACTGTATCGGGTAGCGAAAGTCAACCTGGCGGCGTCCAAGAGCTATGGCCACGGTCCAGATGGTTGCATCTCTCTTTTCTCACCCAGCCCTACAGCCCGAAATCAAGTACCGACCGACACTCTGGGTCAGGCAGACAGATGAACCGGTGTGAGCCTGACAAAGCAACAGGTACGACGACTAATCCGAGCTCGGTGAGCTTGCTGCTCTCCCTTTTGATTAGCTTCAAACGCAAAAAAAGCAAAAGCAGCTCTTGCAAACAGGAGCTCTCGTTTACCCGATTGCTTTCTGCGATTTCAGTAATTCTTTTTTATTTTATTTGCCTTTCCCAATTTCCTTCTTTCCCTCTTGGTGTCGGTCTGTTTGTAGGGCACCACGATGCGTTGTCGACCGGCGACAGGCTGCAACAGCAACAGCAGGGTCTCTAGCTGAAGCAGATGGACTGCAGCAGCGCCAATGAGCTGTTTCTCAAATCGTACGACGGGGGGAGCCTCCTCGTCGATCAAATCTGCATTCTCGACGACGAGGGTCTGGGCTGTGACTCCGTAAAGTAGCATGATTGCGTCTGCGGCGTCTGCAGGAGAGAAGCATGGAGCATTGAGCATCGAGGCATTTCTGCCACCCCCCTGTGGAGGGCGTGGGAAGAGTGGTACCTCACGTGATCGGCCCTGGGAAGACGTGAAAGATTTAGCCCATAATATGTCTGGGGCTACCAATCAGGCTCCGCCCTGAATACGGTTTACTGTTTTGGAGCAAGCTTCAAGGGCCAAGCTGCCAAAAATAAAGTATTCAATACTTGTAGATTACGGTAAAATGCAAGCAAGATCAAGTACTCGCAACCCTGGGCTGTCACGGAGAAGCTGCTCCTCATCTACCCGCCTCTCCCAGGCAAATAGCAAATAGCAGCCGGCCCCGCTCCGTCAAACTAGCCCCCAAAACGAAGGGTCGTGATACTGCTAGCGACTGCTCGCTGCTGCTAATAAAACTGCGTCGATGCGAAAGCGAAAGAACTGATAGGACCACGACAATGGCCCTTGGGAAATTAGTTGAGTCAAAGGATGAATGATGGCACCGCATTGAGAAAGAGTAGAGAGCAGAGACTGCACAAGGTTCAGCCTCAAATCCTGCCTGGCGGTCTGGAACCCCCTGGGGAACAAAAGAACCTTAAACTCGCTGTGACAAGATGGACGGCGAACGCCTTGTGGCCGAGGCATACTCCCTCCTGACGAGGTTAACGAACCCGTGATGCTGTCGCTCACAGCAATGTTCGGCAGCTCCAGTGCGTATTCCTTTCGTACAGTATGGTGCAGTGCAGGCGCCGGCGGCCCCCTTGTGACAGGGGCAAGCATTCGGGGAGCAGAAGCATTGACTCCGGGCTTGGCACCATGTCTGTTGATGATCGAGTTCCCTAATGGCATCACCGAGATCTGATCAGTGCGAGCGAGGGTTGGGCGGTCCCACGGCCACGGAGGAGGAGCCAAAAGAAAAAAGAATACCGAGCTGGAAAAAGAGATATCCGGGAAGAGAGAGAGAAGGGGGAAAATGCCATGGAAAGTGTCCCAATCCGTGGCACCGGGTCTGGATATCCGGTCCGGAGGTTTGTTGTCTGTAGGACTGGGAACTCCATTGCGACTCCATGCATCACCACTTTTACCCAGATTTTGGCTTTGCACCCAACAGCGTGAAACGGGCGCTGTTTCTGGCCATCTCTCCATCCCATCTTGCCGCCAGTGGATCATCTGAAGCTTTCATTCGCGGCAATACTGTGCAGTACGGTACGGTAGAGAGAACGAGCTGCCCTGCCCCATCTCCCTTTTCCTCTTTTTGCTGCAGCTTCAATTGATTCCCCAGGCGTGGGGGCCAACCATGCGACACAGTAACGACCGGATCCGGCAAGGTGAAGGCCATCGAACTCTGGACCATTCTGCCACCTCCTTGTCGCATTCGCCAAGAGACAAGAGAGAGATGTCACCAGTCTAGTTTAGCAAGCACCTTGACATGCTCCGTTCCAGACAAGCCCCTCCCCTTCCCGCGCATGTACTGCGCCCTTTTTGTCTTGTGCTTGATTGATTTCTTCTTTTGTAAGCTCTTCGCTTGGGAAGCACGGCACGAGAGGAGAGCACGGCGCCCGCTCCGGATGCTTGGGTCCCAGGGTAGCTTGGGTCCCTTTGCCTATGAAAGACCTATGAGAAGAATTCCCTCTTTTCCCACCATACATACTTGCAGGTAACAATTCATTCGCCCGGGACTGCGAGTTACATTGGTTCGACGCAGCTCTGCCAAGGATGGGAAACGTTCCAGAGGGATCAGAGGGGAAGGGGGGAGAAGGGAGAGCAGCCAATCATCCGCGTGAGAACCTTATAAACTTGCCATTCGGGGAAAGATGCAAGTCAGAAAAGGAGGTGTTTGATGACGATGCTGTCATTCTTTGGCGCTGTTTTAGGACGGCACTGCCGGACGACGTGGTAAGGCTGAGATGCGCGCCGGCAGCTGCAGTAGCAGAACACACAGACGCACACGCAAATTACTACGAGAACGTTTTGACAGGTTTTGGGCGCCTTCTCTCCCCAGGCACACTAGACACACGGTTGGTGCGAAGAAGCTTGTCGTCGCACGTTGAGGCGAAAAGATAAGATACTGGTTTAATGCCTAGGTAAAAAAAAGTCACGTCCTTGTCCATGTCCCGTGAGGTGGCACCTAGGTTGTAAAAGAAGGTAGCCGGATGACGGGGGTGGCATGTGGAATGGAACAAGCCCAGAGTTGGTGTGCAAGCGAGAACGACATGTACATTTAGGGCGCGCAAAGGGGAAATGGGAGTGGGTTCTTGTTCCTCGTCTGTCTCGTTTGGCAACGCGGCTATACGGATATCAACTCCAGTCTTGAGGTCTCTGTATTCCCGTACCTGGGTATTTTGGCGTTTGGGTAGCCGAGTTGCGAGTACCTGCTACGGCTATCGGCCATGCACGATATCGGACCTTGATTTTGTCCCAATTGCTAACTAAACCATGTCGTAGAAACTAGCAAGGGACGAGTAGTACCTTAAAAAAACCAGGCTGTGTGCACTTTACAGCGGCCGCCTGGCGCCGCAATTCCAAATCTTGAATGTCATTCATTGGCCTTTAACCTTTCCAACCCCAAATTTCCCGTTTCGGCGCCTAGTTCGTTTGAATCTGGGTTCCGGAGGAAACAAGTCCCGAGGATTGATTACAAGTAACAACGCAATTTCAAGCGCAGACGACAGACGACAGAACGTACATACACACACCCCCAATTATCATGTTCCGAGGTATTTGGTTTTTTTTCCCCTTTAAACCTTGCAGGCGCGCGCGCGCAAGCACTTGGCGTGCGGCTTAAAACCCAGCTTTTCTTTGCTGATGATGCACCACCGACAAGGCTTAGCACGGCCACGGCACGCACATCATGGGTAGCCCAGATGCTGCCAATCTGCCCTTTGCACATCATCTCATTGGCGGCGTTTCTTTTCTTACACGCAGCCAACCCAACCTTGAAGCTGTCTCTCGAATTCCCCCGAAGCTGTTGTGGACATGCCCCCGCCCCCCAAAGTACAATTGGTTTCCTAAAGCGAACAAAGCTCAAAAGGCAAATAGATTAATTGGAGCGGTTGCTGGTTTGCCAGCAAGTACAGTAGGCACGTTGTAGAAGCGAGGGGGGTGGTGTGCGAGCGATGCCCTTCCCGTCGCTTGCCGCTTCCGACGACCTGGAACACGAATGTCTCAGATGCCTTTTGGTTCTTTTCTCTTGTGTTGTATAATTTCCCCATTGGAACGCCGAACCCCATGGCAGATTGATGAACTGGTCCAAATCGGACACAGATCAGCCCTGAAATCCTGCAGAGATGAGATGGTGGAATTGTAATTGTAATCACCTCCTGGCATTAATCAGCGCAGCAACTGCATCCCATCTGCATCCCGATTTTGATTTGATCAATGTTTTGTCCATTGTTTGTAATTATTCTAAGCGAGGGTCAAGATGATTACACAACACGAACAATTATTCCAGTTACTGTACGAGCAACTACGTCGTCAGTTTGACAACTACAGGGTACATGTTCCGCTCTTTGGGCTCCAGTTGCAATGCCACCACTAAAAAGGTCTCCCACCACGGCGGTAGCCTCAGGTACGTACCGTGGGATTGAAGAACGGAAGCGAGGTTAAAGATGTGGAGCCCCAAAGGCCCATTCCAAAAAGATACAGTTACAAAGTACGAGTACATCCCAGGCGAGCCGCGTCCCAGACGAGAACGGACAAAAGTGGAGACGCTTCTTCGATACGCACTTTCGCGCCTCTTTTGAAGCTGTGCGGCAGATTTTCCCTTGGGGTCTCTTGGGGTATTTTGATTGACCTCATTTGCAAGGCCCCGACAAACACGAGCCCCAATTATGGAGAACCCCCCCAAGGTTGGCGGCAAATCGAAGCGGGAGGTGGGGGGGAGGGGCGGCCAGAGAAAGGCGCAGGCTAGCAGCTTTCGATGCTGTAAATTCCAGAAGCGGCTTAGCGGATACCTGACTAACCAGGCCCCAAAAGAGTAGGGCAAAAAAAGAATTTGAGAAAGCAGAAACGCGGGGGGTTCGCCTCTGCAATTGGCTCCAAGGGGTGTGGTGTGGGAACCAATCACAAGCCCGACAGCAGCTTAAAAAAGAGGGCCCAGCGAGGGGAGGGGTAAAATGGAACTCGGCCATCTCCCGAGCGCAAATTGGAGCTTATGGCTGTCGGGTACGGGAGAGCCAAGCTCTGACTAAGTCAAGTTGGAGAGTTCCAAGTTCGCCTTTATTCCCGAGTTAGCCTCTCTTTTGATGGGCGGGAGATGAAAGGTGTACGAGTAGGTTACGGAGCACCAAAGACCCGGCCCTCTTCGTGTGCGGTCTTTTGCGCACATTCGACGGAACGACAACAAGTACAGCCCGAGACGACTTGCGCGGCAAAGAGACCAGTGAGACGGAATAACAGCGAGATGCGGAGTTTTGGAGTGTTTTTGACTTTTGGGAATCTCCCAAACCGCAAATCTGTCACATCTCGAAATAAGCCCGCGGCACTCGCAAAGTGGCAACCAGATGCTCTGCTCTGTTCGGGAATAAGGCTGTGTTTGCTTTGCCCTTTGTTCCCCGATAAGGCCCTGTGGGGAAACGCTCGTGGGCGATCAAATGTCCCAAAGTTGACCTCGGAGTGTTGCTCAAGGTCAAAGATGGGAATACAAGTGGCCGATCGGAGCATGCGGGAGACGCGTTACGGCTTTCTGGAGCTCCGTATACTCCGTATACTCCGGCAAAACAAATTTCCTGCTGCCTGCTGGGAACTGCTTGACTGGAAAGATACGATACCTGCTCGTATGCTTGTTTGCGAACAGGTGCACGAGTGCTACATAATACATGCAAGTACATAGGTATTTTGCCTTGCCAATCTGTGGCCCTTGACTCAATATTGGGTGGAGAGTCCTTGGCGACTGACTGACTGACTTACATGATCCTGGGCACCACTAACCTGCACGACAAAGAAGCGGTACGCCTTGTCACGATCCCGGAGTGCCCCACGAGATACCAAATGAAAGTGCCATGGGAAAATGAAGCGAAAAGGAACAAAACAAAACAAAAAAAGGCCGAACGGGACGATAGTGTGTTCCAAAAATCGTACGACTCTGTACGGCGCCGTCGCGGATAAAGATTAGGTTCTCTACACTCTATTGTCCTTTTTTACTTTGCCTTGCTTTTTTTTAGCTAGCTAATAGCTAGTAAGGTGAACAATCATCCACATCCGTAAATAGATTTCAAGCTGCCGGACATGGATATGAGGTAGTCCCCAGCGCGTTGTTCCACGATATAGCCTCCCACCCCCCAAACCGTTGAGGATGAGCAGGTTACCAGGATCGGAAACCCGAAGGCGCTGTCTGGCCAAGAGAAAAAACTACAAGACGAAAGTGGGAATAGGGAACAGCGTTGAAACAAACAATTCCACACGCTTTGTCCCGATGAAGTTAGGAGCTACTGACGGGACTATACCAAAAGGCCGGTAACCCCTTGCTTTCAATGCAAGAGAACAGGAACCAACGAAAAAAAAAAAAGAGATTATACAAGGTGCTGTAGAATGTCTGTGCTCCCGTAGATTATTCCCAGTTCCCAAATGATGCTCGGCACCATGAACCCCATTACAGTACTACAATTTTTTTTTTTTTTTTTGACCTGGGTATCGGAGCCCCGACAAAACCAAAGGGAGCACCGAAAACAGGCTGGAGAGTCACTCACGGCTGTCGCTGAGCTCCGTGATTGGGCCTCCTCTACCGCTGTGGACCATGGACATCCCGACCTCATATCAATCCATGGGCCCAGCCAATCAGTGTTAGAGTTTCTCGGCGATTATCAAAGGAGCCCCGTTTGGGAACGCTGGGAACCCACCGCGGTCGGGGCAAGATTCGCCCGGCGCACAATTTCATGCCGCCGGATGGCCGCGGCACGCCGCAAGGGTTCTTGGTATTCTGGAGGTTGAAGCTTGGTGGTTGATGCCGTGGAGAGGGACCTTGGGGGAACTTTGCGGCATGATTTCGTGGTGTTTTTGTTTGTCGGTTTTATTTTCCCTTGTGATTAAGAGGTTGTCGGATTTGCTTGTGATTTGCAAGATGGTGGCGACGGAGATAAACTGCGCATGTTTTTCGTTTATTTCCTGATTTCCGTTTCTCCATTGCTTTGTATTTTTTTTATTTGTATTTTATTTTCGTTATGGATCTTCTTTCTTTGGTGTTGATTGACTTGCTCGCAAACAACAGCCTTGTCGTCACCACCCATGTACCTATGATAACATCGTCGTGCTTGGCAGTCTTAGGTCCCACGTCCTCGCTTCATCATGTCTCGGCAGCATTTTTGGCATCGTCACACTAGCGGCGCCTAAGGAGATTGCAAAGTCGTAGGCTATGCCCCCCCCCCCTCCCCTCGTAGCCCATCGTTCGCAAGGCAAAGCTCTGCTCTTGCCCATCTCCCCGATTGGGGCAGCCATCTATATTGTCTTTGAAGCCTTGCTTTCTCGTCTGGTGCTTGCTCTCTCCTCCCCCGGCCCCCCTTGTCCGCTCAAGGGGGTCCCAGTCGTACGGATCCAGTCCACCGGGAGTGGATCGTGCCAAAATGCCGGTTATCCGCCAGCAAAGTTGTTGGCACGAGGAGAGAGAGAGCGAGAGTTGTAAGAAAAGGGAAACCACCAGCGAGGCCAACACCCCCCCCGGGACTCGCTCTGAGAAGTCTAGCTTACCTAAAAGGGTAATACTTGAGATTCCCAGCGGGATGGTTAGGGTTGATGGGCGCCGCATTCGTGTTAGGCACGCCTGTCCCGTCCCTGTCCTGTTATCAAACCTGGGATATTGCAACTCGGTTTTTAGTTTGTATTAATCGTGATTCAAGGAATATAGTATGGTGAAGCGACGGGGGGGCAAGAAGCAAGGCGAAAAAGTCGCCGCCGTGGTCCGATGCCCCAATAGCACCCCATGAAACCTCAATCAACCCTTTGCCAATCTCTCACACACGAGATTCTACTTTGGGCCATCGATCTCATCGTTCCCTTCTGTCGGTACACCCTCCTCCCCACCTGGGGGATCCTCTAGCAATTCCCTCGCTCTCGCTTGCCTTGCCTTGCCTCGTCTATTATTAGAGGTAACATTTTTTTTTTTCATGATGTTCTTTTGCGCATGAGCAGCTAGCCGCCATCTGCGGGCGCACACCGAACCTGCTTTTCTGTGACCTACAAGCATGCGTGTGATATGGTTCTCACACTCACATGGCCGAGATTTGGGGTCCGTTTTGACGACTTAAGCGATGTCGTTGACGCCGTTATCATTATGCGACCCTTTTTTTTTTCTTGGCTCATTTTTTTGCCTCTCACGAGATGGGCGTGGGACAAAGAAGGTTGCCCCCGACATGGCCAGTTGGGTACTTTGTCGTAGCTCGACGATCCCTCTTTCAAAATCAAATCTTAAACCGCCCCTCATCAACTGGGCAAAAAAGAAAAAAAAACTACATTACGAGTTACAGACAAAGAGAGAGAGGGAAATAAAACTAGCTTTTTGGCAAAATCCATGCAGCGGCATTTGCGCCCGCGAATCCGCGGCTGTTCGAGGTCTTGGCCATGAGGGAAATAGCCAATAAAGCCCACCCCGTGTTTCCGTCATTGATTTGAGATATGAAAGGGAAAAGCTTCTCTGCTTAGACGCGTTTCATCATCAATCATCCGTTTTCCCTTTTTCGCACGGGCAACTTTAACAGAAAAAGGCGCGGCAGGGCGTGTTCTGTAGCGTGTGTGATGTGGTGGCGCCACTAATGGAAACTGGAACGGCACTTAGGCAATCTCTAATCTCCAATCTCCTACCCCGTACTTCCTTTGGAAATCAATAGTCCGGATTGTTAAGTCCGGATTCCATAATAGGCAAACGACTTCGAGGTGTGGTTGCGACGTGAAATTAACAGAACCAACAGACGTTATGGAATCGCAAGCATCGGCGTCACCTTTGCTCCCGTGCGTCTCTTCTCGGCCATTCTATTTCTCCCTCCCACTGTTCCATTCTGCTTCTCTAGTCTGCGACCCTGCATATTTTGTTTTGCAAGCAAGCTTTATTTAGACTCAGGGGAGCACTCCGATTATTATGGCCGGTTGTGGTAAGAATTAAGGAGCTGAGCACTGCACAGGAAGCGTGTCGTAGGGCGAACCAGATCCAAGGCTTACGATCCCCTCCCCCCCCTTCCCGTTGACGACAGCACGAGAACCAACCGGGCTTTTGCCTATCCACAGCGTTGGGATAGTAGGGCTGAGAGGGAGGCTCGGCAGAGGTTGACATGTGGCAGATGGCGTCCCGACGGCTAGGGAAGACGACCCATTGGCTGGGCTCGGGACCCCCACACCCCTGAAGCTTGGGTGAATGATGACAAAAAAGGTCACCGGTGATCTAAAGCCCTGTTCAGGCAAGGGATCGGCCGCCGCTACTTTGTGCTGTAGTGGCCAGTGCCAGAGTTTCTCTCTCTCCGGCCCTCGCTGGTACGCCGTCCGTCCGTGTTGGTCCTTTGCGACGGCCTTTTATTGCGAGCCGGGGT
Source organism: Trichoderma afroharzianum (assembly GCA_037893235.1). NCBI lineage: Eukaryota > Fungi > Ascomycota > Sordariomycetes > Hypocreales > Hypocreaceae > Trichoderma > Trichoderma afroharzianum. The sequence goes on along the minus strand of JBBLXW010000021.1, from coordinate 153,285 downwards.
CGGGATCTTTTGGAGTCTCCCGGGATGCCGCGGTGGACTGTGGACGTGGGATGGATGACCACCCAGCCCAACCACCAAAACCTGCTCACACTCACACACATGGTTCTGGCACGGCACAAGCTGGACCCATACCCTCCAAAGTTAATGAAAGGGGTGCTCATGATGATGATGCTGATACTTTGGCCCCCTTGCCCCCCGGAGAGTTTGGCTGGCAGCCCTGCTGGATGGAGATGGTATCGATTTTCACGACACGAGCGATTAGTTTCCCCCCCCCCCTTTTTTTTTTTTCTTTTTTTTTTTTGCTTTCTGGAGGCGAAATGTTGGATGCGAATCATTTCCCATTTTCCTCAAGGCCAGAAGGCTGGATTTGGAGATGTGGGTGCTTGGGCCTCTTTACTTGCCATACTGTAGGGCTCTGGTGCTGCTGCTAGCTGCGCATCAGATGCCGGTTGGGGAAATCGTGATTACACTACAACGTACGAGTACAGAACGAACAAGGGGATTAGTCACCGGTGTATCCACTTTGACCGGCCATTTTCTGTGCCTGAGCCTGAGCTTGAGCCTGTGCTCGGTACGAGTACGTGTACGTGCAGTACTCGCTACGAGACTGCTTCCAAATAAAATATCAGTGTGGGAGTCCACCTGACCCGGGCAGCAAGGTCGTCTAATTGGGGCCAGGCAAGCTCCGGCAGAAGCACAGATGGAGAGCTCCATACAAGCCGGTTACTCGTACAGGCCATTCGTACAACACAGCAATCCCCGCGCATCTCCATGCCGCGCAACTCGCCCAGTAAAAGGCAGAGGGCGGCAAGATACCAGACGGGAAAAACGGGGGGAGGGTCCCCCTTCTGGTTGCCACTTGGGAGAGACTCGGCGTATAGTACCGAGTTAGACAGGCGCGCATCTCGCACGCATGCTGTAGGTTGTACTTTGCAACAACTTCACCCAACGCTGGGCCAAACCGTGGAATGGGTATTGGGGGGAGGTGGGTTGGGACGGCACGGTTGGGCGCTGACAGTGGTGCCATGAAATAGCCATGTGCTGCAAATGAAAGGCCCCCCCCAAGGGGGTGGGGAGGGGAGTCTCTCCAACGTCGCAGAAATCTAGAGTGCAAGAGTAGAGTGGGAGATGGTTAGCCATGTCTCCGGAGGCTCTTTTGAAATTGCTATAGATAGGAACCAGTGACGGGATCATCAACGAGGAGCGTCAGCGTGAAGCTTTTTGGAGCCCGGCAATGGCTCGTCAAGCAAGAGCATTTCCACCCTCGCTTGCTAGACTCGGCGGAATTCGATGAAGCTAGGCGAAGAACCTCACCCAAAAAGCTGTCCGCGTGTAGGTACTGGCGTGATTGGGGGTGCTCGGCGCTTGTCCGCGGCTCTTTTTGGAGGAGCCCCATTGCCGGATTGTTGGAGAGCAACGCGCGCTGTTCCCAATATCGCCAGTGCACTAAGTTAGTCGCAGACGCAATAGGTCCAGAGTCCAGAGTCCAGAGAGCAGGGGGGGGGGAATTGGGATTTGGGATGAGAAGGGGGGGCTTGGAGCTTGGAGTCGCGGGACAAGGCCAATCACAGGCCCGAGCACTACCGATCCGTTTCTTTGGCATCGCTTTCGTAATGGGCGTCATGAGCGGGCCAAAAATAGCTGCCCTTACACAAGCACGTGTGCTGCCACGAGTTAGGCTGAATTCAACCTCCTGGTGGCTGGCGCCCTTTGGCAAAGGTCTGGGGACTGGGAACACCGCCAGCCGGCAGCGAGAGTCTCCGGTGAAGGCTGAGCCCAAGCTTTTTCCCTTTTCTCCCTCGTCAACTCAAATCCAAGGTCAAGGTGGCCACGCACACCCCCTCCCCGCTGGAAAGCTCCTGATTAGCATTAGCAGGTAGTTCTCGTTGGCATGTTAGTTAAGTTAGTTTGGCTCCTCTATTTACAGTGCAGTATTAGACAGATTGAGGAGTAGAGAGAGTCATGAACATGGGGGGGATGAGGATTTGAGATTTGGGAAGAACGGGCAGTGCTGCTCTCTTGGCGACAGCCGGTCGCTGTTCCAAGCTCCTGCTTGCTTGCTAGCTGCCGCCTTACGAGGCTATCCTGCGTCACCGTTGACGATTCGCCTATCATGGCGGCGCCATGGCTGCTGCAAACCACGCTTCTCATTTGACGTCGGCCGTTGTCTCGGGATGAAAGAGACGCCACGCCGCCAGGGGCGTTAACCGTTTGACTTGATTACATGTTCAAAGACGGTTCTCTAGCGACAACCGTGCCAAAAGAGTCGCACGCCCGTCAGTCACTACTTTCTCCATACTTTTTTTTTCCTGCTCGCTGCCTGTCTGTCTGATGCCGCAACCTAAAACTTACGTCCGTCCGGTACTCGTAGCCCATCATGATGTGCCGCTTGAGCCTGGAGCCATTGGCCCTACGGGCGGAGACAGCATGAGCCCTACAGCGACGCCACCGCAAAAGTAAGGTACGGATACATGCTGATGCTCCTTTGTTGGGGGGCTTGCTCTTTATTTCGAGAGGAGAGAACAAGACCAAGCCCGCCGCCACCAGGACGGCAAAAAGGTTGGCCGCGATGGGTAAACGCGGAGCAAAGACACGACACACACACGCCTGGCGATAGCGATGTGATTTGGCTTGAAGTTGATGTTGTATGTACCTTTTCCCACGCACCGCCATATTCGTACGGAGCTGCCTGGCATTTGCATTTGCATTGATGATTACTAAATAATTCTAATAATACTCTGTACTGCAATCAAGTCCAACCCTTTTTCCCACGGCCTCTATGAAGATTCCAGAGACCAAACCGTGTTATTCGTGCTGTCGCTGTTTTGGGAGCTGTGTCGAGTCATGGGCCAAGAAGAGCGGGACGAGCGAGAGCCATCCGCATTGATTGACAAGGACAAGATTGAAATGGGGGGGCGCATCGGAGCCAGGTCGCCCCTCCGTCGCCGATTCGAGCACTTGAGCCCCAATCCTTTGGTTCGGGTTAAGGAGCGACGAGTTGCGATTCGATGTCCGAAGCGGCGACGCGGCAGTAAAGCAAGGACAAGAATAACTCACCATGCCGCGACGGGTTTACCATTGATCATCGGGACTCGAGTGAGCGAGAGCGATATGGAGCACAGTATCCCGGCCGCACAGTTATACTTTTGTTTCTTTGAAGCAGCACGTTTTCATGTTTGCCGATTTTACCGGGAGCCGGTAGAAAGCCTAAAGCACACCGGCGCCGTCTCTGCGTGCGTGCCAGAGCGGGCTGCGGGACGCATTGTATGTACATAGACTGCCATTGCCAAAGACACACGACACAAAGAGGCATTTCTGCCACCGTATCGTACTGTAACACCTGTGTATTCACGGGCCTCCGGTCGGAGAATGCATGCCGGCAAAAGGTCCGCCAACGCATTCCATCTTCCAACAGGTGGCGGCAAGCCCTTCCTCCCAAGGCGCATTGGCCAATGCGAGGCGCGGAATGGCCAGATGCGATTTCGTCCGAAGATCCTTCTACACCGTTAGCCCAGCAAAGAGGAATGGCCGGTGCCTTAGCCGTGGCCGTTCCTTTCTGGGCGCAATGTTTCGAATGCAACGTCTCGACGTCTAGAAGGCTACCCCCCTACTAGGAGCCTAGGAGCAATGGCTTGGGCCTAAACAAGACAACTTGAACTGTGTGCTAGCTAGCAAGAATAGGAGAAGTCGAAGCAACTCGCACTCGCGCTTGTGTCTGCTAAGCATCCTGAGCATCGAATAGCATTAGAGCCATGTCAGCGCAGCCCTATGACGACGACGGCACAGCGTTGGCTTTGCATCCTAGCCCGGCCACTTGTACCTCACTTGTCCTGCCTGCCGGGAACCTAGCAGACCGACAGTTCCCCATACCATACCGCGACTTTGCAGCTTTTTCACATCACATCACATCGTATCAAACCGCATCGTATCATGTCCTAGGACCGCGGGCGGTACGAGTCCATGTTGGTGCGAGTTGCGAAACAGCCAGTCTGCTATGCTAGGACGAGTACGAGGTGCCGACGGCCAGTGGGTATAGGTCGGGCGGAAAGGCGGAGAGGGCCCAACAATTGTCCCGGCGCACGGCCTGGAGCCCCGGCTGTCGCATCCTGCTCATCATTCTGCGTGGTGGTACCTACGAGTGGGCATCTGGGCTGGTACAGGGCCATAGAACCGTAGCGGCACAGGTACCTGCCGGGCGACGACAGGCATGTAGTGGGGAAGAGGCGGGAGAGGCGGACTGGACTGGCCTTTTGGCGCTTCTTCTGGGACCCGTGGCTGGTCTGGTGGCAGTGGCAGTAGCAGTAGCAGTAGCAGTAGCAGCAAGACCAGGCAAGGGAGAGCACAGCAGACAGCGATGAATGCTTGCCAGATGGGGCACTGGCACTGGCACTGGATGGATGTGCAAAAAATCCGGGCAAATTTGGCTCATGACAAAACAGCGACCAGCGACCAGCGACCAGAGCCATGTGGTGCTACAATTAGTAGCGGCACAACAGCAAACATGCACTAGTGTAGGCACGTATTGGGAGGGGGGCAGCACTGACACTAAGAAAAGTACCTCCCGGGTGCCCTGTCCCTAAAGCTAGAGGCTAGAGGCTAGAGGCTAGAGGCAGAGGCAGAGGCATGCAGGACCTAGAGAGTTGGTCCTCACGCCTCCCGACAGGCGGCAGTAGCGCCACTCCCCCCCTTGTTGCCTTTTGCTGCTCCATCCGCAGTATCCAGTATCCAGCACCCAGTATCCCACTCGCAACTGCCTGCAGACTCCCACACCATCGCCTACCGTCACTGCACAGGCACAAAACATGGTCGATGTGCTGGCCACACCCCCCCTGCACAAAGTGCAAGTGCCTACTGCAGCATACTAGTAGGCCACTCCTGCCGCACCCCCTGTCCAGCCAGAACGCACAGCCAGATCCATCCGCGCAGCCCAAAACCTCGTGTCTTGTCCTGCTACCGCCACGCCCCGGCACCGATCGACCTTGCTCCTGTAGACGGGATGGCCTGTCACAGCTTTTCCCAGTGCACGCCTTCACCCCCCTCCACCTCCAGAACAACGCTAATTACATAGTATACAAAGCCTTGCTGGGCGGGCTTCACAAGGCCTGCCCCATGCAGCCCTGCAGCATCCGTCCAGGGTCTCGTCGCATACACACTGAGCTTTGGACTGACACAGGCAGATAAGTCGAGGCATCTAGTATTTAACTCTCTCATCCTCCCATCTTGGTCCAACCCGTCATGACCATTCCGATCCAACAATTGCTCAGACTCACATCTGCTATATAATACCAATCGACATCTCATCCCAATCATCCATCTTCATCTTTACTCTTCGAGTCAACGCAGAGCCTCTTCACTTGTCTCTTTACTTGCCCAAGGCCGCCTTTGCCCAGCACCCCTCCACCAACAGTCATATCGGCTCTTATCTCTCTACTACACAACATCATCAACACATCAACACATCTCACAATGGCCATGTACGCCATCTCACAACAACACCCCTACGCCTACGCTGCAGTTGCAGCACCGGCTCCTCCCCCTCCCAGACACTGCTCAAACCACGGCACCAGCAGTGCTTTCAGCAGCTCTGCCCACCCTGACGAGGATTGGACCAAGATCTCAGATCTTGCCGAGCGCAGGAGGATACAGAACCGCATCGCTCAGCGCAACTACCGTATGTCTCACTCACAGCCTCTTTGGAATTGGGAGCGCAATCTTTTTTTCATCTTTTTTTCCCTCCCTCTAACACTCTTCTGCAGGCAAGAAGCTTAAGCGCCGTCTGGAGGACCTTGAGCGCCGCGCTGGATCCGAAGAGGGCGATGCTGAGAAGCAGCCTTCGCCAGTGCAGTCCAACGCCAGCCCCAACAAGATCACCAAGCGCCAGTCAATCTCCAAGGCACACAAGGCCCACCAGCCTGCTCCCGTCCGCCTGCCGACTCCTCCCAAGGCCATTGTGTCTCAGGGTCAATTCACTCCTCCCATGGAGTCGCACGAGGAGCTTGCCTTTGCTCCTCCCGCCTACCACCACCACGACGAGCGCGAGCGATCCAACACGCCGCCCGTCTTCTCCTACACAACCTACCCAGCTCCCGATGAGCTGCTCATCAACCCTTACGGATCTGCTCACGCCTATCCCACCATGACCACCGCTGAGGCCTACCCCAACTACCTGACGGCCACCGCCATGCCTGCTTCGCTGCCCCCTCTGGGACACTACAGCGAGCCCATCAAGCGGGATCTGTATCCCGACAATGTCATCAGCCCCTACATTGGCTATGGCTTCATGCCTACTCACGACATGGGCATGCCCACTCCCTACGACCCATCCAACCCTCTGGTGAGTTCGGCTAGGCATCTCTCCTACTCTCGGGATCTGCGTTGCTGATTCTGAATGCCACAGACTCCTCCTCTGTCGCACTCATACGACCACTCGGCTGCCTGCTCTGAGACGGGCTTCGAGTACCCTACAACCCCGCTGTCCATGCCCGGATCTCCGGCCATGATGCAGCACCAGCATTAAATGGAAGCAAAAAAACAGCAATGCAAAAGCAAGAAAAAAACACGCAAAACAGAAAAAACCACCAGATTTTACAATTCACCCTCCTCCCTTTCCATCTACACTCCGAAGTACATATGCACCACCTTGTCACAAACTACTCTACCCGCCTCTTCACCGAGTCCGATGATCGGACTCATCAAGGTGGTGGTGATTTGACATCACGAAAACATGATTTCTGGTTTTATGCACGGGGTTCACAGCACTACTAGTGCGCAAGGGGTTACTTTTTTATTATCTTTTTTCATGAGGACAAATAGCATGGCGATTGTGGGTCTCGTTCACTCTTCTTGGGGAGCCTTGGTTGAGCTCAATATTTGTGTTACCACCTTTTTTATACTTTTTTTTTGTGTTCTTTACGAAGTGGAAATTGGGATGACTTGAAAGATGGGTTGGGTTGGCGGGCGTTCCAAGGAGCAACGGATTGATCGATGTGATAGCATCTCATCTGGCTTGGTCTTTTGGGTACATGTACTCTAACCTGATGCTCAGCACAGGTTTGTTGGGATATAGCTTTTTTTTTTTTTGGTGTTTTCTCTTTTTTACTTTATTCTCCATTTTGGATTATACTAGATATCCCCGCCGGAATACTTTACGGATCGGGCACTAGAAGCGTGCTCAAATATCAAAAAAACACACATTGTTCTTACACCTCTCTCTCTTGTGCCTACATTGTGCTTGCATCGTGCTCACAGCTTGCCTACAGCTCTACCAGGTAAGTGATGATTTGGAAGTGAAGTCAAAGAGCTGCTGTCCCGACGCAGCGAACGAACCGGCGACGCTACTGACATGGCTTGGTTGGCTTGGGTTCACTGCCCAACTGCCATGTGGACGAAGCCACACTACTTTGACTACCTCGAGATAGTTTGGTTGCGGCCGCAGCGGTAAAAATAGTAGCGCCACATGCGCCCGGCGCTTGGAGGTGCAAGCGAAGGCTCGTTGCTTTTTTGTCCCTATTCTTTTTTGCTTGTCTACGGAAAGTTTCTGCGGGGAGAATTTGGCCGGAGAAGCGGAGGCTATTTCTGCGCCTCGAAGTGGCATTTTCTTGTTTTGCCCATGGACATGCGTGTTACGTGAGAGGAAGGATTTCTAAGTAGCGCTTCCTTTGTTTCTAGGGAGCAGCCACCCCCGTCACCTATCAAGCACGTGGGAATGGAGGCGTTGGGCGAGTTTGTTGCGTGTCAGTGTGTAGTAGGTATTTGACATCTTTTTTTTTTTTGGGTTTGGGTTTGCTGGCTTTTTGTGGCTCGTGGCTTGAGATCGGATTTACTCGCCCTTTGTTACGCCCCCCCGAAGTTTGGTTTTGGCAGGTTTGCTTTGGTGTTGTCTCCGCTGGACTTTTCGGAGCTTAGAGCCAGAGCAAGAGGACGGACATGGTCATTACTAATGAATCTGGCGAAAAAGTCCGGAGTAAGAATACTCCGCTCCAGCTTGCCTCGCCCCGATCGGAGTATCCGCACGAATCCTAGCCGAAAGCTCCAACTTACTCGCTGCAACATTAATCTTGGCCCAACAAGGCTACCGCTGGCGAGGCTACGGAACTTTGGAGCAGCAAGTTTGAAAACTTCGCCATTTCTTACTCGCAATTAATAATTCAATATCAACAAAAGAGAAAAATCGCCGCCGCGCGATCCCTTTCCTTTCGACAATGATGCACGCCACGACTCGCTGGCAGCAACTGCTCTATCTGTATGGTGGAGACCAGTAAGAGACTCCCCTCCCTCAACTTTGCGCTGGTTCCTTTATCCGCCTTTTGCATCCGTTGCCTGCGCCGCGATGGCTTCTTTGTGTTTTTTTTTTTGGTTTCCTCACCCCTCTACCTTTATTTCCTCATCTGGTTATACACACTGTGGGAGCCAATCATGCCCTAATCTGATCATTGGCTCGATTGGGAATGAGTTGGAAGCGAATCGGAAGTCTAGACCACACGGCGGTGGCTTTGGGTTTTGGAATATTGCCTCTTTCCTTCTTGGCACCGCAGCACACCCCTTGATATTATGAATAACTTGGGAAAGGGGGAAAATGAAGCCATTGGAGGTAGCAAGCGAGCGAGCGGGCAAAAAAGAAAAAGAAAGCGGAAAAAAGTGAAGCATCTCGAGGCTAACTAAAACCCGCCCCCTTGGACAAAAGACCGTGGGACTCCTTGCTATGGGTCACTTCAGATGATCGCGTCCGCGGAGGCGCCAGCCAGTCCCACCTCTCCGTGATAAACCCCGAAAAGGCCCGGTTCTACGGCCATCTCGATACCCAGACGCTTGGTGGTGCCGGCTTCGCATCGCAGCATAGCTTGGGGGTATTGGATTGGGACCTGTCGGGCTACGAGGGCATCATCGTTTCGGTGGCCGAAGCCGATGGCAAACGATATGCGCTGACGCTCAAGGACGAGATACCCCCGAAGAGGGGCGACGGGCGTGAGGAGGCTGGTATCAGCTGGGAGGCCGAGTTCACGGTCTCGGAGGGCGGATCGGGGATTGATTTGAAGACGGTGTTTTTGCCGTGGACTGCGTTTGAGCCGACGTATCGAGGCAGGCCGAAGCCGGATGCGAAGCCGCTGGACTTGTCTAATGTCAAGCGAGTTGGTTTGATGATGCGAAGGTGAGGAGAATCACGATCTACCCCCTTTGAAATGACTCGATGCGTGGGGGACTCAGGAATTGACTCGTGAGAATTATAGTTTCTTTGGAGACCAAGAGGGGGATTTCTCCATCGAAATCCATGCCATTGCCGCTAAGAGAGAGATTGAAGAGGAGGAAGAGGATGACGATCCCAAGGCTGCTGCTGAAGCTGCGGCGTTGAAGAACGTGCAAAACCGCCAGCGTAGTTGGCTTCGGCGGTTACTATGTGGGCTAATTTGAAGGAGCTGCATCAATGGGATTGACGACGAGCAATTGGAATAACAATGAAGCATACGATTTGACTTGTGGTGTGGCTGACTTATACGGCTTGCGCAAGTCATTAACAAAGAGACGAACAACTACTCTATACAAAACCAACTACTTAATCAACATTTACTTTGGCCATTCAACGTCCTATATTGTGCCGGGAACGTGAAACTGTCTTGATAACGAAAATGTCTGTCTACGCAGTGACGAGTTGCACGGGAATAGCTTCCTACAGCTGCATCGCAACGGTTGCGGCAATGATGTCGTCACCACCTGGAGCTCGATCTAGCTTTTCCCGAACGCCATGATGCTTTGTATTGGATAAACTGCACCCCCTCCTCACGGCAATGCCAGGTAAGTAAAATCACTAAACATTTTGTTTTAAAACCTGGCTTTGAATTGATTATACCTAGGTATCGGTTATCTGCTGCTAGTTTTACCCATGTCTGGTAGTCTTTCCGGTTCTCACCAAAAGCTGCCATCGCCACGCAAAGCAAGCTCACAACAAAACAGCATTTTAACACTACAACCATAATCCGATAACTACGCAACACAGTCAGACCCTAATCGTGTAATCGCCTCAGCAGCCATGTGCTCTGCTCGACTGACTTTCACTCCCCCCGTCATGCGATCCTTGGCCACCCTGCATCGCCACCGCCTTTGCCTTACCAAGGCGCCGTGGCGATCCCTCAATTCGCTGCCCGGATCGGAGCGCTTCGTTGACGTGTCCGGGTCCGGGTGACCTTGCCTGGCTGTCGGCGCGCTAAGCTTATATCTCCCCGCGAGTTGCGTTGCTGTTCTGCTTACGCACGCCGGCGCGAAGCTTCCTGGGCGGCCGGTCCTCTTGCTGAGAGAAGGGAGGGTGTGGATGGGCGGGCGCGGGTGCGGATGTCACTGAGGGAATGCTGAGCTCAAAGCAGGTCGTTGAGACGGGAATGACTGCGGCATGGGCTGTGCGGCGTGAGAGCTCACTTTTGAGCTGTTAATCCCGGAGTTCCTCACGACCGGAGGAGGGGAGAGAGAATTTGATTTTCTTACTTCCCCGGCAGTCATCCTCCGAAGACAAGACACACTTACACACTTATACACACTGTTTCCTTTCTCTGTCTCCCCCTTTTTATCCTATTATGTCACAAAAGGCTGAAACTAATTGCTCTTCCACCACCAAACCAAAAAAGCTGGGCTTGTTCCTTCTTTCACCGCATTTCTTACCAACAAGCCATGATTCCAGGTTTGCTTCCATCCGCCACAAGCCTGCTGCCTTCTTCTTCTAGGCCATCTCAGTCTCACCTCGAGCTTATGCCCGTGATTTTATGCTCAACGCCGTTCCCAGCGGCAGTGCTGTCATCTGTTACTTCCCGAGAATGACTGCCGGGGAGGCTGTCGCTGGCTTGCGTGCGAGGTGTTGGCAGATGCACAGTGGCGAAAGGAGAAGAAGCTTAAGCTACTTGATGATGAAGAGTTTATGACATGCCGACATTTCTCAAAGAGGAATGTATAGACCCCTACGAATCGAGATCCTATTGGGGGAGTTGGAAACGCAGGGCTGAAACTAATCGGGGGATGATGGCTGATTGTCGGTTCTCCAACTACATACTTTGGAGAAATTCGACTTTAGACGGGACTAGCTACTGCGATAGCCGGGGTGCTCGCCCGACGGCCGATGCAACAATCTCTTGTTCTATCTGGGGGGAGTCTTGGATATCCTCGCGACTACTACCTTCGTCAATCCTGTGTTTGTAGTGTTTTTGCTACTTATGGTGTCTGGTGTGATCCTTTCTGAAGCCAAGTATGACAAGCGGTACGGAGACAGAAAGGACCATCAGGAGTGGAAGCCGAATATGCTGAGTCTGATACCAAAAGCTTTTGAAAGTCACCATTAATGTTTACTGCTTGAGTCTCTCTGCTGAGAAGTCGGAAACTTGGAGAAAACAGCAAGTTGCAATATGAGACTTGTACAATTATATATAAGTTTATATGATTTGAATCCATCCAGAAGAGATGGCGATATAGACGTCATGCTTGGTGCAAATCAATGGACCATGATGCAGTTTTACTCATGTCATGCTTTCCCACTCCACTCTTCCCATTTTCATTCGATCCCTCTTGCTTGGGGTTGCTTATTTGTAAAAGGACTTGACCTTTTCAATCTCATCATAGCTGCCCATGAAGATACCTGACCTGTCATGGATGTGCTCTGGTACAACCTCCAGCATTCTGTTCATTGTGCTGTCAACAGCCTGGCCGCCAGCTTATCACATGCCAAAGTTAGTTTCCAGTCGAATTCATCATTACAAAGGGTTGATATGACGACTTACCATTCTCAAAAACCAAAGCCATGGGTGCACACTCATATAGGATACGAAGCTTGCCCTTTGGGCTCTTCTTGTCCGCCGGGTAGGCAAAGATGCCCCCGTACAGAAGCGTACGATAAGCATCGGCAACCATGCTACCAATGTAACGAGCACTGTAAGGCTTGCCGTCGGCCTGGGCCTGCTTGAGCGAGTTGAAGTAGTTGATGGTCTTGTCCTCCCAGTACAGCGAGTTGCCCTCGTTGACGGAGTAGATGGCGCGCGACTTTGGGATGCGCATGTTCGGGTGGGACAGGATGAACTCGCCGATGCCGTTGTCGAGCGTGAAGCCGTTGACGGTGCTGCCCTTCATGGTCATGACGAGCTGGGCGGAGGCGCCGTACATTGTGAAGCCAGCAGCAACGAGCTCAGTGCCCGGTTTGAGGATGTCCTCCTTGCTAGCGACGTTGACGCCGTCGGGGATCTTGTGGATGGCGAAGATTGTGCCGACAGACACTCCGGCGTCCAAGTTGGAGGAGCCGTCGATGGGGTCGCAGGAGACGATGTAGCGGGCGCCGGCGGCCTGGGGGAAGTGAATCTCCGTCTCTTCCTCCTCGGACACGAGCATGGCGACTTTGCCGCAGGAGCGCATGGCCTCGATGAAGAGGTCGTTGGAGATGACGTCGAGCTTCTTCTGCTCGTCGCCGGTGGTGTTGGAGGAGCCGGCCAGACCCGTCAGGTTGACGAGGGTGGCGCGACGGATGTAGTAGGCGATGGACTTGAAGGAGTATTGGAGAGCATGGCAGAGCAATCTGGTTGACTTGAATGTTAGTCTTTTTGTTGTTTGCTTTTTTTTTTTTTTTTTGTGTGGGAGAGCGGGATAGTAGGTGGTAACGCAATGCAACTCAATGGAATGAATTCATTCAATGCTCGTGTAGTGCAAAAGTCAGCAGGTGAAAATTGAAAACGTACGTGAAATCACCAGTGGCTTCTTTGTGCTTAATCTGCTCTTCGGTGAGGAAGCGCGTGAGTGTGATGATGTGGGTGTTGACTTTTTCGCCCGTGTCTGCGCTCATGGTGGCGGTTTGAGGCGATGATGTAATTCGGGGGAAGCTTGGTTTTAGTTATACAGCAGAGGAGCTTGCTGGTGGTGGTGAAATTCCGTGTCCCTGGATGTAGATCTCGGCGACGCAGGTGTTATGAGAGGCAATTGGACAGAAATGAATCGAATTGAGGTTGAGATAAAGAGTTGGGGGATTCTATTTGGAGAAGACGGGTAGAGCTGTAGTGAGGCAACGGCTAGCACTGGTACAGCTCGGCAATACAAGCGATGACGCGGGGTATATCGTGGGGTTTTGGAGAGAGTTTCAGAGAGCAGCTTTTTTTAGAGGGGGGAAGAACCACGACTCATATATAAAGACGAAGAAGACAAACAAAAGAAGGAGAAGAAAAAGGGGGCAAAGGGGAAGAAAAAAAAAGAAAAGTTCCCTGAACTACGGACAACTGATCACAAGACTCCCGAAAATCAGAAAACGATCGCGTAAACCCGCGCTGTCCATCCGGCCGGGACTAGAACGCAGGTCCCTCTTTGGCCAGGTTAAGTTCCCTCAAGGATGGCTTGTGCGGTGCGGCTTCGTTCAAACGGGAGCGGCTACTCTAGGCCCTTGGATTTGCATTGGGATGTCATGTACCAGGCAGGGGGTGGGAGAGAAAGGGAAGATCCGTCTCTGCATTCTTTTGGCTTCCTTTTCTCTCCTATCAAGTGACAAAACTCTTACACAGCATAGAGTCATGCTTAACCGACTATACCGAAGGGGCACCGGGCATGAGACTTGGCTTCCGGGCTACGGTATTCACCGGATGAGGGGAGCTTTTCCCTCTCTTTCTTTCGGCCCCCCCCCCCCCCCTGGAACTTCTTTCTCTCATCCTTAATCTTTCTCATGTTGATAATCCTTTCCCCCCACGGACGGAAAAAGAATCAGACCCTTTTTTTTCTCTTTGCCCGGTTAAGCCCGTTCGTTCGCTGCCCAGCTGCCGAAGCAAAGTCCAAGTGCGCAATCTGGGTAAGAGGATTTCCCGGGAAGAAGAAGCCAAGGGGAGGCTAAAAGATTCCCGTTTCGGGGCGGTGGCGCGGAGGGTCCACGTGAGTTGGGCTGCAGCTCGGGATGGGGAGCCGAGCGGTGCCGAGAGGGACACGATAAGTAATGATAATGATTAGCTAAGGAGTGTGTCAGGAGCTGAAGCTGGGCGAGAGCTGGGCAACTTGGGGCAAAGCAGAAGCAAAGCTGGGCGCAAAAGAAGCTGGGGATTCATCCGGCATTATTCCGCTGATCAGAGTTACATAAGCTAGATAAATTACATAATCCAACTTCCTTACATAAGATTCTTTGATTTCACGTGCCAATTGCTGCCGGTTTGCGGGCGGGTCTACTCCGGAACCCGGCCCTCTCTTACCCCAGCCCCAATTCTTTTTTCCCTTGTCCAAAACCGATCATAACTCTCCCTCTCCAGTTTTTTGGGTGGTTGTCTCTTGTGGGGGAAGTTCAAGTCACTCAACTCACTCACTAACAAAAAGTTATACCTCGGCATGTGGCCTTTGCACACCAACGACTTGCCGTCGGCTTTGCGACTCCAACGAACTTCCAGTCGCGGCTAAACCATCACCCTCTCTCTCTCTCTCTCTCCAAACCTCCCCCACGAGAACTTCTTTTTTTTTTTCGCTTCGTCTTTTCTTCCCCTATACTAACTAATTCTTGTTGCTTCAATTTGATACCGCCTTTTGTAACCTTTTTGTTTCAGAGGAGGAAGAACAGACGTCATCACCGTTTAGCGATCAACAGCCAACTTTTTTTCTTCGTCCGATGAGCGCGTGCTCTACCACACATCTCACCTAAACAATAAAACCCTCCAGAAGAAAAGACGTCAATCATGGTCGCCGACACCCTCGTCTACCACCCCACGGTGGCCCATTACCTGCGCTTCGTCGCCACCACCGTCGGCCGCGACAAGATCCTCCGCACGATCCAGTACTTTGCCCGCTTCTACGCCTGGTACCTCCTCCGCACAAACGGCTCCCCCTCGCAAATGGCCCCCTGGAACGCCATCAAGAAGCAGTTTGGCCTCGCCCGCAAGATTATGCGCGTCGGCAAAAACGTCGAGCACTTCAAGGCCGCCGCCCAGGCCGCCGACGCCAAAGCCATAGAGCCCTTTTTGCGCTACGCCGCCGTCGGCAGACAGGTGGGCTATGCAGGGTATCTCACCTTTGACGCCTTGACGGTGGGTGATGCTGCGGGCATTCGCAAGTGGCATGCTGCCAAGACGCTGCAGCAGCACGCTTCCCGCTTCTGGGCCATGGGCCTCATCTTCAGCATTGCCGGCCAGGTCTACACGCTGTACCGCCTCAAGCAGCGCGAGGCCAAGATCGACCGCAAGGACGGCGAGGGCGTCGTCGAGAGCAAGCAAATCCTCAAGTGGGTTCCCCCGTCTAAACATCGTCCTGTATGATTAAAACTCGTGCTAATGGTTGTAATCTCTCTAGAGAGCGAGCTGCCAGCCATCTGCAGCTCATCTCCGACGTCTGCGACTTGACCATTCCTTCCTCCGCCCTCGGCTGGGTTGGCTTCGACGACGGCTTCGTCGGCCTGGCCGGAACTGTCAGCAGCGCCATCGGCGTCTACTCTCAGTGGAAAAAGACCGTCTAGACGGACGGATTCGAGACAAATAACGAGCTTCTAATACATGCCTGCCGCACTAGCAGCGCCCATCCTTGGATAGAAGGGAGCATGTTGAGCGAGAATGTGTCGATAAGGAAACAGAAACAGGGCCTGTGTATAATACCAACGATGATGATGACTGGCCATATGTGGATTTGTATATCGCGTTTCACCATGTCCTTGTCAAATATTTGCATCTTTTACGTCATCTTTATTTACTCTTCGACTAGCACGTGCCTGGGTCAACACATCTTTTGTTGCAAGAATGTCAAAGTCAGATAAAAGGAGAAAAAAATCAAAAATAAAAGCAATCAAGTGCAAAGGAAAAAGACCAAATAGAACCCTGCATAAATCCCGTTAAATCATACAGCCTGACTCTCTTGCCTCCCATGTGATATCATGTGTTCCGGAGCTCCCCCCTTTCCAGCCGGTTAGTAGTCCCATGTTCATTCTGCTCATCAAGAGCCTCGGTCCTGGTATATCATCCTCCGGTATCTATTCCTATCGAAATAGCAAATAGCAGGCTGCTTAACCTATTGTTAAGTCCAAAACTCCCATCCCTCCACCAAGCTACGAACCCATAAGAACCAGTCTGTCCAGGCCAGGCGGCCAGCTTTTCGAATTGAGAAAAAGATCCGTGTGCGGTCATCTATCACCTTTGGTCAAGGCCAATTCCGCCAAGAGAGCGAGTTTATACATAAATGACACGTTGAAGAAAAACGGGGCGTAGGGGAGATAGGGTAAAAGCCTCTATGACATGTGCTCTGAGACAAGAGACAGAATAGAGAGAAAAATTTACCAGTAGCGCCCGCCACGATCGTAATCACGTGCATACCCTCCCTCTCGGGGGTATGCTGGTTCTCTTGGAGGGAAGTCTCTTGGTGGCCGATCATACACCGGTCGACCACCGTTTGCGTAAGGGTCGGGAGGTGGCGGGTAATCGCGGCGGTAAGGCTCCTCATAACGGCCTCGAGGCGGCGGGTAATCTTCCACCGGTCGCCGGGGAGGCGAGCGATAGCGCGGTGCTCTATCATCGTAGTACTCGCGACGGGGGCTTCGGTCACGGTAGCCGTACGACGGGCCAGCTTCGCGGTTGTATCCTCGGTGAGGGGGTCCTCGACGGTCATAGTTATCAAACGCTGGGGGAGGGTAGGGTCGGCGTCCTGGCGAACGGGATCGGCCACGATCCCGCGGTGGCATGTCGGGTTGAGTCTAGATGTCACATGGGTGAGCAAGCGGCCCATGCGAGGGGACATGCCAACAACTTACGTCAACGAGGCACTGGACGCGACTTCCTTTGAATTCGCGGCCATCCAGCTTTTCGACAGCTGTTCTCAGGTCTGCGGCAGTCTCGAATTCGACAAAACTAAGGGCCTTTTTGTTAGCAACAATGGCATGAGTTGAAATAGCAGATTAAAACTTACCCTCGGCCATTGGAGTCACGGCCAGTCTCAGAGTACACCACGTCAAGGCTTGATTGACGGGCGAAATCTTTCAGGTCCTATTCGCAGAATCCACGTAAGTCGTTGCCAAGGAGGAGGAGAAAAGCCTCGAGTAAGAAAAAGTCCACGTATCGGCACGCCAAAAAATCCATCAAGTCAGGAACCAGGGATGCCAGGCCGGAGTCGCCAGTCCAGAACGAAGGGGGAGGGAAGGACGATGCGGGGTGCATGCGTCGACCCAAAGCAAGGCACAGCAAACCAAAACGCTCCAAGTATATGATAGAAAAGGCACGCAAGTCCCGTGGAATCCAGGAGCAATAAACTGGGAGAGGGAACAGACCTGCCAACTGGTATCATTCGGAAGTCCTGTAATCTGCATTCGATGAGGAGTTCTACGCGGTCGCGGCGGAGCACGCTCGTGCCCCATACCGCCCTCTCGGTGTCGAGTTCCACGGGCAAACTGAACGGTGAGGCGTTCTCCCATAAAATCGGATCCATCTTTATTACAATCGCGGATTAGCATCCAAGCAGAACGAAGGCGACGGGGTCATTGGACGGAGAAGGCAAAAGATGTTGGGGCGATGACGTACGAAAGGCTATATGACGGCGGCAAGAAAGCGCGACTGGTTAGCAACGATGGACCCCATAGCAAGCATTAGTTGAACAGGGCTGGCGAACCTGGGACGACATCCATGGCGTCCATTGCGTCCTTGTACTCGATGAAGCCGAAGCCATTCATGAGCTTTACTTCGGTAATCTCTCCGGTACCGTGGGTCGCAAAGTGAGCCTCGACATCGGCCTTGGTAGCTGTGGGAAGCCAGTTAGTGGTAGCCACGGGGAGCGGGAAACAATGGAGATGGACCATGTCGAGGGAGGTTCCCCAAGTACAGCCTGGTGGACGAAACCTCAGTCATGGCGGGCGACCTCGAGTCCGCGTCTGGTAAGAGTCCGGAATCTGGTGCTTTCTCGTGAGCACTGGGCCAGTGGTTCTGGTTCCTTTTTCTTTCTTCTTCAGCGATCGGTGAACTCGTCCAAGGAACAAGGCGGACGAGCGAAATATAACAAGCGCAGCCGGAGGAAGGATGAAGAAAATGGACGGCGGCTAGTGTGAGGAGCTGAGAATCAAGGCCAGAGCTTGCTATCTATCAAGCGAGAGGAAGAGCGAAAGAGGCTGGCGGCTGCAAGGTTGCGTGGGGACGGTCAGAGGCGGCAGAATCGCTGAAAGAGGCTTAGTAGGCCCCGCGTTTGGGTTTCTTAGCGGCAAAGAGGCAAAGAAAAGAAGCACGAGCAAGAGCAGAGGGCCGAGAGGTTGCCACCTGCCGGGCCTTTTTTCTGCCGTCCGCGTGCGCTCGCAGAGACGCAGGTGACCATGTAATCGGGACCCGCCCTGCCCCATGCTCTCCGCCTGCTCTTGCCTTGCTACTGTCCTGCACAAGCGTACATAGGCGACCTGGTAGGCGAGGCCCCGATTACGTAGTTGGAGGTACGGAGCGCGATGGTGTGCATGCGGCGCTGGGAAAAGTACCAATGGACTTGCAGACCAAGGCACCTTAGCAGTACCTATACCAGCTTTCAATTACACGTGCATACACGTACTTTGCACTACTCCCACCGCCTGCCAGGTACCTTGTCCTAGACTCCAGTTGCCTCATCCAGACAGCGCGCTAGGGCCCTATCTGTCACCAAGCACGAGTTACTTAAGTTACATGGTATCATTTGTCTCAATCTTCCTTGCAGATCCAAATGTCATGGGGTGAAAAAACACTCACAGCCACAACCCAAGCCAGCAAACCTACATGAGACAAAGCAATTGCGCTCCTTCGAGCTACCTTATCTCTTCCTAGGGTTTCATAGCCCTCGTTACCCCTACCAATTGCCATCCATGGCCAGCTTGCATGATGCTCTAAGGACTGACTTGGATGGCACGGAGCGCTAAGAGGTTTGTTTGTGTATTGATGGCATTACAGTACGACTACGCAAACAATAGATTAATGAGAAACACGGCCAGACAGTGTTTCGGGGTGAAACAATTCTTGATAGTACAGACTGTTTTGTACCAGTATTTGTTAGTGCACTCACCTTGCGTGAAACGTGGATGCTTCCTCTAACAAAGACGGTCAAACATCACACGTTATGGGCCAAGAGGATGACGCCCAGTAAGACATATACTACTCCAATGACCATAAGAAAAACCAAACAACAGGAAAGAGAAAAAATTCCCAAATCGCGAATCATATTGCTATTTATTAATACGTAATCTAAGCGTGGATGAGTAACCAAGATGTATGCCTCATGTGCTCCCCAATGTGATTAAAGCGCCACCCCCAAACTATTCTCATCCCTTCGCTGGCGCTCATCCGACTGCCAGTCCCGAAATCCTCACACCAACAAGGGTAGAAAAGGAAAGTGGAAAACGAAAGAAAAGAAAAGAAAAAACTCCGGCTACGTACGTGAAATGCCGCAACATGCCATATACAAAGGCGCCCTCTCCCTCTATTTTCAATAATTGTCATTACTCGCCGACATGGCGAGAGAAACTCCCCCCCTCCGCAACATCGGATGGAGGATCCCTATCCTATCCCTCTTTTTCCCATCCTTTACTTTCGCTCAAGCCAACTGTCCCATGCGTCCGCCGACGATATCGCTGGCCTAGAATATGCGTCTCCTTTTTTTGTCTTTCGTGTCTGAGAGAGAATAGATTAAAGCCTCAGCTCCTTGAGGATCTGATCCGCCATATTTTTGTACTGCCACGTGTTTCCAGTCATTCTCTTGAACTGGATGCCGTGCAGAGAAAGCAGAGGAACCTTGACAATAAAGATCTCAAACTCCATCACCATGCTGCCTCCCAGATCGCTCTGTACTTGCGTTGTCGTCTCTCCAGGCACGCGTCTCGAGACTCCTCCGCTCCTTCGGGGGATGCTATCCACCGACTCCTCGGAATTGGAGTAGCTGTGATCACGGGTGCGGTCACGATCCTGTCGTCCCGGGGTCCTTGGGGTTATGGGGGATCTTTCCATCTGGGGGATGTCGTCGCGATCACGATCCTCACCTCGCATGAGGCCACCAAAGCTAAAGCGACGGCGGTGCCCCGGAGTGTTTGATGGTGGGCTGCTAGGGGTATCATGAACCCTGTTCAAGTCGATGCTTGGTGTGTACTTGCAGCTGAAGCCTCCTCGAATTTCGATATAGTCGACATTGAGTTGCTTCAAGACCCTTCGAATATCGGTACGAATGGC
Source organism: Trichoderma afroharzianum (assembly GCA_037893235.1). NCBI lineage: Eukaryota > Fungi > Ascomycota > Sordariomycetes > Hypocreales > Hypocreaceae > Trichoderma > Trichoderma afroharzianum. The sequence continues at coordinate 133,168 of JBBLXW010000021.1, read as the reverse complement.
CGGAACCGTCTTGCCGGAGGTGGTTGAAACGCTGAATAGACCCTTGAGGTATACTGGCTTGGCCAACTCAGCGCTGTCTAATCTATCAGTGGAAACACCACTTTGCTCCTGCTCCAAGTCCGTTTCTTCAGGCACATTAGACTCTTGGGCGGCTTCTCTACGAAGTCGACGCTGTTGGACGCTCTCACGGCGCGCGTGTCCCAGTGATTTAGCTCTCATTGCCACCGACTGCGAATGCCCATGGCCCCTTTGCACCGTTGAGGACTGGTCGTCTGAAACTGATTGGTCCGAGCCGCCCGTCAAAGGCGGCTCTCTCGCTGACATGCTGCCATTGTCTCGTCGACGAAGGTCTGCTGAGTTAACGCTGGTCGATCGTCCGAGACCTGATTTCCGCGATCCACGAACGCCGCCTGCAGACATCGGGGGGCTCAGAAGCTCGCTATGTTGCGGCTGGCTGCCGCCAGACGGCAGTGCAATGCGGCCTTGGTCGTCACGGTCTCGCCGTCCTCGTCGGATGCTGAAGCTCTTTCTAGGCGCTGTAGGAACACCTTCAGGTGGCGAGTGAACATGTACCACAGGAGGGTGGGAGCGATCTCTCTCCCTTTCCGTAGGCTCCCTGCGCTTTCGAGTGCTGAATCGGCGCAGTAGGCCGGCAGCGGTGCCTTCTTTCTTCTGTAGCTGATCGGCCTTTGTCTCGGGTGGTATAGGGACATGCTGCTGCTTCACCAGATCCGGTGTATCATCTTCACCATGAGTACGAGCTCTGGGTCGACTTCGCCCGCCCGTAGGTCTCTCGCCCGGCATTTCATACGCCGCAGGATTGGTGTGAGCTGCCTGCGGGGGTGCCAAATCTGGTACGCCCTCAGGTAGTTTTTCACGCTCACGCTCACGCTCGCGTTCTTTCTCCTTCTCCTTCTCCTTCTCCCGCTCTCGTTCCCTCTCCTTTTCACGTTCGCGCTCGCGCTCGCGCTCTCGTTCCCTTTCTCGCTCCTTTTCTTTTTCCTTGTCGCGTGACGTAGTCGGCGGTGGACTCATCTCCGCATGTTCACGATCTTGCTTCTCCTTGACGAGATAGTAGATGGAAGTGAGCGGGTTGAATGCGTTAAGCGGATCAGCGCCAATCTGCAATGCCTCAGAGCTAGGCCCGCTAAGGGTGTCGCGACTGTTGGAGTTTCTTCTCTTGTAAAAGTCGAAGCCAAAGCCTCGCTTCTTCTCGCTGTCTTTGGTAGGCTGCGGCAGCTCCTTTTCTCTTTGGTACGCCTTGACGGCTGCTTGGTAGTCCTCAGACTCGATGACCTTTGTAAGCTGGGCTCGTATGGTCTCGGGCGAACCAAAGTTGAATCCTTGCATGGCATGAATAACTTCGGGCTCGAGGTCTGCGGTAAGCGGCTCTCGGACTGGAAGATAGTTGTCTGGGGGCCCACTGAATCCCTTAACCATCCATGGGTGGTTCATAACTTCTTGCATGGTGGCTCGCTGCTTGGGATCCGTTACCAGCATTCGGGACATGAGGTGTTTGCACTCTGGATGAATCAATGTCAGCCAGTACTCAATGACAAAGCTTTGGCTATGTGTCAGGGGATCATAAGTACTCACCATTTGAAAGCCAGCTTGGATAGTCGACGAGTCCCTTCTTGATCTTTGCATGCAGAGCAGGCATGCTCTGATCGTCGAAAGGCACTTTACCACAAACGAGGACGTAGAGGACGATACCGAAACTCCACACGTCAACTTCAGGCCCCGTATAAGCTCTTGCTTGCAGCAGCTCGGGAGCGGCGAAGTAAAGACTGCCGCAGAAGGTCTTGAGATGGCCGCGAGGCGAGAACAAGTTACTCAAGCCAAAATCGATAATCTTGATGTCGCCAGTCTTGCTAATGAGGATGTTTTCGATTTTCAGATCGCGATGCACGATACTGTTCCGATGACAGTAATCAAGAGCACTGGCTATCTGGCGACTGAATTTGCGGGCCTGCTTCTCCTTCAGTTTGCCGTGGGAGATGATATAGTCGAGCATTTGGCCACCGTTGACATACTCAAAGAGCATGTACCAATGGTAGTTTGTGCGGACCACATCCCGCATCCCGCAGATGTGAGGGTGGTGAAGAAGGGTGACAATGGCAGCTTCGCGAGCAGTTCGGATCTCCTTGGACTGATCCGCGCGCTCCTTTTCCGCCCGACTCTGGTGGCCATCGTCGGTAGAGCCACGAGGGATGATTTTGCAGGCGACCTTGAAGAGAAGCACGGCACAGAGTTAGCAGACCATGTCAAAAAACCAAGGATATCAAGCTTGGTGGTATAAAGGGGGGGTTTAGATGCGAACCTGTTCACTCCCATCTTCTTTGCGAGCCAACTTCACCTTGCCCATGCTGCCAGCGCCGATGGTCTTACCCAAGATCCACTTGCCAGACTGCGTGGGAATGGTGGTGCGCGACCTGGATTGTTTGGCGCTGGATGAGGCGTGAGTCGCGTCGGCGGCGCCATGAGAAGCGCTGTGCGACGCAGCAGCAGCGCTGCCATTGTTGGCGACGGCCGAGGGAGGCATTTCGGAGTGGCCTTGACGAGTGTGTGCGGAACGGATGCTGGTGCTCCTGCGATGGGATCGAGAGGCGTCTGCTGCTCTGTTATTAGAGGAGAGCGGAGGGCGATCTCGGCTGGAGCTGCGCTTGGACTGGGATGCGGCTAGATGCGAAGTGTCGTAGTCATTTTGAGCCGACGGAGGCTCCTGAGCTGGGCGGGACGAGGAGGAGCTGCGGCGACGGTGGCGAGGCTGCTGCTGCTGCTGCTGCTGAGCCTGTTGGTGTTGAGCCTGTTGAGTTTGGCTTTGGCTCTGGCTCTGAGCCTGGGCTTGAGCTTGGTTTTGTTGATAGTGGTGATGATGATGGTACGTGGAGTTGGAGTTGGAAGACGGGGCAGCCGCGCCGCCAGAAGAGGATACTGGCACGGGAGGGGGGCGGGAGCGTGTGGAATATGACCGGGATGGGGCTCGCGAGGGGGAGGTGTGGGAGAAGTCGGAGCCTTGAGACGCTGTGGTTGTCATGGCGAGCGGTCAAAGTGCACTGGTCAGGTCAAGCTGTGCTTGGGCTTGAGATGCCAGGGCCGGCCTCGGGCTGCAAAAAGGCTCACAGAGGCCGTCAAAGGCTGGGCGAGGCGAGATTAAGCAAGGCCCGCGTGCGTCACGGAAGCATCAATGTCCCTCCTCTCTGCTGCGAGATAAAAAAGGAGAAGATCCACGCGTTGTCAGGGCGAGGGCTGGGGGAGAGCAGGGTGAGAATGGATGGATACAAGGCACAGAGGATGGATGAGGTAACGCAGTGCAGTGCAGTGCAGTGCAGTGCAGCGCAGCGCCGGGGGGGCTGTACGGAGTATCCCACGAGGTATTGAGATATCACGGAGCGGCCATGCCAGAGGTACTGCCAGCACGGAGAAACGGAGAGATGGGCGACATTTGGCACGGCTGGGTACGGGAGCTGATGCTCCGCAGTGCTATCCATGAACCTTCTAGCCGGGCAGCGCTGCGAATCCACAAGCAGCGGTACTTCGTACCTGCGTGTGAAGGCCTGTACGTGTACGATACGGATACAACCAGCCCCGACTCAGCATCGAGATACAAAATTGAAGTACCAACCTACGTCAGGTACCGCCTCGCCTCTCCTCTTCGTGCACCAAGACAAAAGCATCAATCACACATTCACAGCTCAAGCCGCTTTGTCGCCCAGCTTTGTTGCATCAGGTACTGCAAGGCTCGTGGCTAAACCTGGCTCGCTGGAACTAGCACACCAGGGGCCGTGAATCGCTCAGTGGTTGGATGGGGGCTGGGGACAGCTCATCTAGGTGGCATCCCTCAGGCCCCTTCAGGCCCCTCAGGCGTTGCGGGCTCCACAGCACATGCCCAGTTCGTTTGGACGGAGTCATTGATTGAACCTCGAGGTTTTTTGTTTGTTTGCGCAGGCCTGAGCTGGCATTTGGGTTGGGCATCTGTGCTGCAGCTGTCTCTTGTCTGCCGTCCCACCACATAGCCGGCCTACTGACGGCGTGCCAGCAAACTCCATCCCTTGTCCACCCCGTCGACGATAAACAAGGCTTGAAACATCAATGCACCAGCTTTCTATCTTTCTTTTGTCTTGGCCCATTGTTGACCCTTTTGTGCTCTCCTTTCTCCCTATTTGTCTTTGCTTTGTTTCCCCCCGTCCTCTGCCCTATTTCATCATTGTGCTTGCGGTGGCTGGGTGTCCAATTTCTATTTCCGTCGTTCTCAGACACCACCGCCATGAATCGTGGATGGATGCATTACCAACTGGGGCAGTCAGCAGAAGAGCGCCCCTATTGCAGACCACTTATATGGATCTGATTAGGGAGCTGAAAGCTAATTGCACTAAAGGAGACTTCGTGTGGCTTTTAGCAGCCCGTGAATCAAAAGGGCATCGATAGCTCCGACTAGGCGCAGAATCGACTGCCTTGGAACCACATCTGATGCCCATCACTAAGAACAACAGCATGTCTCTCTACTGACACGTAAGCTGGCTGACGAGTGAAGCCCATCACCATGAGCAGAGCATGCGCAGTGCGTCTTGCAAAGAATGGCCGTCTTTTGCTTTTCATTGTGAATGATTCACCGAACAAACTCAAAACAAAGCCGCAAACGGAAATAACACTGGATGCAAAAAAAAAAAAAAAAAAAAAAAAAGCAAAAGGGCACTGGCTTTAGGTTAGAGCCAGTGGAAGCACTCGGTAACAAGCAGCCAAGCAACTGAGTGCGTCATGCTGGAGTTGCTCTGGTCGATACGAGTGGGTCAAGAGCCGGCACCAGGCGGACCAGTAATGTTCAGAGCTACTATACCTACTAAGGTACGAGTATTAGAAAACCTGGAAGGCGGCAGTACTAATAGGCAAAAGGTCAGGTACCTTGGTAGCATTTCTTCAACTTTATCGATAGCGCATCTACATACAACAAGCCTTGTTCCTGATTTGTGCCGACACTTGACTTGCCCATTTGTCCCACGACTTGACATCGCCATCCCTTTTGCCGCCTCGTTGCTGGACCGCCGATTGACGCGCATTTGCCATGCTCTGAGCTGCTTCGGATTCCCCTAATGCCACAGACACTTGCTTGCGGCGCTTAACCGAATACGAAAGCCTATGTCCTACAAACGATCGCGGGCGACATTTGAGGCCGACCTCCATGCGCCTTACGCCATCTTCGGCACCCCTTTGCCTGAGGACGGCGAGCGCGACAATGGCTCATACCTTCCGTTGTGGAAGCAGGAGGTGAGGGATGATAAGGGTAGGCGGAGACTGCATGGAGCCTTTACCGGTGGCTGGAGCGCAGGGTAAGTCGGAGTTCTCTCGACCTCAATCTAAATCACTAACGTCTGACTATCAAGACAGCTATTTCAACACGGTTGGATCCAAGGAAGGATGGACGCCGTCTACTTTTGTGTCGAGCCGCTCGAATCGCCGCAAAGATGAAGCCAGTCACTCCCAGCAGCGTGCTGAAGATTATATGGATGAAGAGGACCTTGCGGATGCCGCGGAAGCGCAGACGCTCAAAACCACACAGGCGTTCGCCGGACTGGGATCGTCTACCCAAGAAGAACTCCGCGCCGGGGGGCTGATGGGTCTCTTCAGAGCCGACGGAGATACAATGGGCCTAAAGCTTTTGCGAAGAATGGGCTGGAAAGATGGCCAGGGCATTGGACCAAAAGTGCGACGAGGTGCACGCCTGGACCTCGGCGGGAAGTCTAACATGACAGATGGAGAAACTCATCTCTTTGCACCTGACAACACCGAGGTCCTGCGATTTGTCCGCAAGACAGATCGTATGGGCTTGGGACATAATGGCCAGGGCAAGCTTTTTTCATTGCGACGAGAAAGCAAAGCAGATAGCGACGAGGAGGTCGATTCTCGCGACGGCGCGTTGTCGATATTATCTCGAACAGAGACTAAGAAGAAGCCACAGCGAGGCGGCATCGGAGTTGGCATCCTCAACGACGATGGCTCTGATGATGAAGACCCTTACGAGATTGGACCCAAGATCAAATACAATCGTGTTGTTGGCGGCGACAAGAAGAAGAGAGGAAAGAAGCTATCTGCAACAGCGAATCCGTCGCTAAAAAATGCTCCAGTATTTATACCGAAAACTTCTAGAGTTGGCGGCAACCTGCGGAGATGTCAGGACGGACGGCTTCCTCTGGATGGTTTTGTCTTGGCAAATGCTATGCAAGACTTGACCATTACTCTAGCAAAATACGCACCACCGCCAGTCCCCCCCGGCTGGATGTCACCTAAGGCTACTAATGTTGAAGATCGAGCCACTGCATTTGTTTCAGCCGCCGAGGCTGCCAAGTCGTCAACCCTCGATGCAAAATCTCGAGCCGCCATCCTTGGAGAAGCAGCCCTCCCTGGAAAATCTGTGTTTGACTATATATCTGCCGCTTCCAGAGAGAAGTTGGCCGCGGCGTCAGGAAGAGTAGATTTGCCCCCTGGCCTCGGCGAGATCCCCGAGAAGTTTGCAATGTCAGAAGAGGAAAAGCAAACAATGCTATGGGAGCAAGTCCCCAAGCTCGATCGTGAAACGGCAATAGCGGCCATTGCGAGGGGACTGCGAGGACCGTACGCGGACGATGAAACTAAGAGGGCTCGCTACAAACGCTATCTGGAGCACCACACGAATCCCAAACTGTCACTTCCGGAAAAGCCCAGGGGAATGTCGGATGACGAGTTTCTTCGAGAAATGACAGAATTCCACAATTGCGCGAGGATATTTAAACCTATGACTGGCTTCATGGCATCAAGGTTTACGACGGCTAAAGCACCACATAGCGTTTCTGCTGAGCCAGCAAGAGAAAGGGAATTGATCTCTGTGCCCGAGCCAAAGATTTCAGACCCGGCAGAAGAGGCTGCTAAGATGGGCATGTTTGGCAAAATGACGAGATCGGTGGAAGACTTTTACCCTACTCGACTACTCTGTAAGCGATTCAACGTCAAACCGCCGTCACACGCCCGTCGAGACGACGAACCCGAGGCCAGCAAATCAACCCCAGGGCCTAGTGCGAGACCGACTTATGGCAGTCCCATGGAGGATGTACAGATGCCTTTACTCTCGGCCTCTCGAACTCGAGACGAACCTCCTGTGGGCGCAGACACAACGGCTTCGATAGCGACGGGGGGGACGACACAATCGGGCATGCAGAGCCCCATCATGGAGAAACAAGTAAATCCAGACCGAAATGAAGCTGTTGAAGGCAAGACGGCCAATGCCGATGTCCTACGGGCCATTTTTGGCGACAGTGATAGCGAATGATGCGAGTAAGGATGTAAAAGAAGGGACTGGAGTTTTATGGTGTTGTGTTGTTGTAGCATTTGCGGGATGGAGTTTTACTATACTTCGTACCATTGAAGGTACAGAAAATCCAAGGATTTGCTTCATGGAATCAAATCAACCAGCACGGGTACGTACACGTACAATAGAGTAGCAATTGTGGCTTGACGTCTGGATGCTTTCTTGCCCATCAGCCTCGTCCTTGGCGGATCAAGTAAAATGAGGAAAATTTCAGGCGCCCATGAAATTGGCCCCTATACTCTTTCAGATGTTCAATTTCATTGGCGGTTCCGCAGGTGCTCTGTAGTTTTGTTCCCAATCACTGTTGGCTCTGGCGGCTAATGTGAAGCTTGGTGTGGCTGGAGCTCTGCCATTGGCTGGCGAGTGTGCCCAATTTAGCTACCCGTTCCATCTGCAGTGGGGCTGATGACCAGCCAGGCCGTTTGGCGAGAGGCTAACCCGCCTGTATTTGGCAGAGGAGCCCCTAAAAGGATGCTGGAGCATTCACTGGCCAAGCACCAAGGCCTGTGCTGGGGACGGAGTACGAGCATCATGCACTGCGCTGGTTCGGTCGGCAGGCAGCCTATGGCGTTGACTTGTTACTTGTTCGTCCCCACCCAAACCATCAACTCATCAGCGGCAATCCCATCGTCAACATATCAATCGACCAGACCAATCTGCATCCATCAAATCAGCGGGCTCACAGCGCTTAGTTCGCCCTTGAAAGACGACGGAAATCCATCTTCAGTAGCTTGCATCGTACCGCCGCGAAGCCTCTGTTCGCTCGCGAATGCCCGCCTCCTTTCCGCACATCTACTAGCAGCAATCCATCCTTCGCCCGGTGATAGAGCCAGATGCACTGACCCGCCCGAGTCAATCTCCCTTGTCAGCCCCCATCGCCATCGACCATCACCGCTTCCTCGCCGAGACGAGCTCCTGCACTCGTACAGCACTGTCAAGAACAATCCGCCACGTTGTCTGAGACGGAAGAGTCTGGAACCGGACCGTCTGAGTCCCCGGAGCTGATCGAGGCCAAGGTGCATCACGAGCACGCCGCTACGGCCACCGCTGCCCGACAACCACTGGATCTCGACCTAGATCGCGACGCCGCAGAGAACGAGAGTGCTGCCCACGAGGCCGAGCAGTCGCCGCCGCCACAGTACCCCATCTCGGAGGCTTCGTCTTCCCGCCCTCCGCCGTTCTCGTCGCTCTTCTCGTCGGTCCAAGACCATCATCCTAGTGGTGAGGCCTTTGGGAAGTTTCCTGCCGTCGTCCCAGAAGGAAGTGCTTCTTCCGCATCTGTCGCCGCGCCAGCTTACGGCTACGACTCTCGCGCTCCCGAGCCCTTTGACCCTAATCAGGCTGCTGCGCGTGCCTTTCAAGACCCCGTTGCCGAGACCAAGCGTGCGCTCCCCAGAGACACCAAGGGAGAGTCAAGTCGCAAGGACGACGACGCCGAACCGCCACCCGCATACTCGGAGGGAGACAGTCCTCTCCACGCATTCTCATACGTAATGGCGGCTGCAGGAGGAGCATCGAGTATCATTACTCAGGTACAGCAGGGTGGACCACCTATCAATGCCATCGGAGGTGAGCTTCCTTGTCAAATCCCTAACTCGATATTCCCAAAAAGAAAATGAAATGAGAGGACAATGGGGGGAAACAACAAGTAGAGCAAATTTGCTAACAGTATCCTAGATGTCGGCGCTGATGAGACAATCACCATGGACCTACGGTAAGTGGCAATGTTTTTCAAAAAGAAGGCCGAAAAGAGACTAACAAACGAGAACAGGGGTACTAGATTCGTCCTTTCGCGTGATGAGCTACTCACTTTGCCCGAGTTTGTCCTGTTATCCCTATTTCCCAATGGGCTATTTCCAGAAGGCCACATGAGCGGGTTTCCCGATAGCGATGCGGTGCAAGTTGACGTTTGTAAACCACCAGTCTCAGATCCCTAGTCATTTACTAACGACAACACAGTATGATCCTGCATCACTGCAGTACATGTTGGACTTTTTCCGAACTGTTGCTCAGTCAATCCCTACCGAATCATCGCCCGGCACGTCTCAAGATGGAGAAATTGTTCCCTTGGATCCAATGGGCTCCCGTGAAGACGCTTCAAAGAGGGCTGGCATCATCGTCCTAAGAGAGGATCTTGACTTTTATGCAATCCCACCCAAGTCGGATATCAGCCAACCCGACATGATTGAAGTCAAGCGTGCAGCGGCACGAGCACTGCTCAAGCAGGATGGCATCTTTTCTGGGCTAAAACGTAGCGACGAACCCGGAACGACGGAAGCTCACCTGATTGAGATGCTGACAGCAGGGTATGTTAATCCCCTTGACGAGTCACTCTAATGTAACTTGATTTGTAAAATGGATGATAGTGGCTAACATTGTATATCACAGTGGCTTTAACCACGATGACTGCTGGGGCCACCGGGCTGGCGAACCTAACAAGGCCGTCATCTGCAGCCTGGCACTCGCTCGATTGCGCAGCGACATTCGTGGCAACGAAATGGGCAACAATGCCGTCGGCATGGCACAGAAGCTGCTCCTATTCTGGCGAAAACCGGCTAGACGATGTTGGTGGGAGGGCATCGAGCTGGACAACGTCGAGGGCGTTGAGGGCAAGCTCAAAGTATGGATCAGGCGAGTGTGGACGTTGGAGATGAGTGTGATTGGACTCCGTTGATGGACGGGGCGCGGAGGGGTGCTTAAGAGAATTCATTGAAAAGCGTCTTGCTGCTGTTGGCATTTTCCTTTGTTGTCTTTTCTGTTCTTTTCTTGTTGAAGGGCGTCAGGGTATATAACAGATCCGGATTGGTGTCGAATTCCAGCGCAGAACGCCTGGGCCACATGTTACTTCTTTCATTTTTTATTCCCTTTTTTTATATATAGCTACCTACCTTTTTTGACTTTGTGCTTTGCAGGGGATTATGAATATTTTGCTTTTGCTTTGTTTTGTTTTGCTTTAATTTTGCGATTCCTTTTTTCGGCTTTGCGTTGGGCATCATATGTCTCTTATTGTTTCACGTCTCCCTAGCATCCTCTAATGAGTTTTCTCCCTGGTTTGTTGTATATAGGTGGTTTCTGCCATTTTGCATTTCCATACCGTGTATTGCCTGTAGAGGTAGCGTTGGAATTAGCGACGCTTGAATAATCCATCGATTGTTGAGTAAAGATGTATGATTCAATGTCATTTGTCTAGGAAAATAGTATATTCATGTGCCTTGAAGATTCGGTTTATCTAAAGTGGTCCAAGTTTAAATGTTTTCTTTTTGGTGTCTATCCAATAGGCCCACGTCTCAATTTGGGCAATTTTCTATTATTTGTTGAGGTTGTCGTTCATTTTCATTTTTTCCCCCTATATAGATCTTAAGTTGATTCTTTCGTCTGGTGTTGGTATTTGGGCTAAATTGGTAGGTAACAGTAGCAGCATAAACTGTCCACTATAGGCTAATGTCGCACTATTCACTTTGGCCATCCAACATGGAAATCTTACAAGCAAGCATAAAGTACCTCCTCGTACTAAGAATGCGCTGCGGGGAGAGTTAATGACACGGAGGTCGATTCGGCCGGTTGCCCCCCTTAAACAATTGGGGATCGGCGCCGTGAATTGAATTGGGTTTTGGCTGGTGGCTGGAACTATTACACCTTCACAGCAACAGACCAATCGCGGGTGTATTTTGTTTTGTTCTTACGTCCAAATTGGTAGTCTTGGCATCGCCTTTTTTGCCTCTTTATTCTATTCTTCTTTCGACGCCAATTGCGGTCGAGATGAAGAGCAGCGTCGACTCATAATGGGGATAATCAATGGTCTGAGCTTGCCGCGGAGGGTTGGGCGCCTGGTGCTCTTCAGCGGCTTCCTGTTGGCTGCATTGGCTGTTTACTACCTGACATCGTCCAACATACCGCAGCCTGTCTTCATACCGAGCTCATTCAACTGGTCGACGGTGCAGCAGCATCATGGCGTCAAGGACATCAAGCCGCTGCCCACGGGCAAGCCAGCGGTGCTTCCTCAAGTCCAGGCGGAAGCCGGAGCCTTTGGCCATTCTGCGGTCAACGAGAAGCGCCGCAATGTGGTACGGAGGGCCTTTAAGCGCAGCTATGATGCCTATAAATCGCTTGCCTGGATGAGAGACGAGCTCACCCCCGTGTCTGGATCCGCGAAGGACCCGTTTGGCGGTTGGGCGGCGACGCTGGTCGATTCCTTGGATACGCTATGGATCATGGGCTTCAAGGACGAGTTCGCCGAAGCTGCAGGCGCTGTGGGCGCGCTGGACTGGTCGGTGACGGATTCGACGGCAGCCAACATGTTTGAGACGACGATCCGCCACCTGGGAGGACTGCTGAGCGCCTACGACCTGAGCGGCGAGCGAGTGCTGCTGCGCAAGGCGGTTGAGCTGGGCGAGATGCTGTACATGGGCTTCGACACGCCCAACAGGATGCCTGGCTTCTGGCTCGACTTTGAAAAGGCCAAGTCGGGCAAGCTGGTCGCCGGCACCAACGATCCGTCGGCGTCGCCGTGCTCGCTGAGCATGGAGTTTACGAGGCTGTCGCAGCTGACGGGCGATAGCAAGTACTACGATGCGACGGATCGCGTGACTCGCTTTCTGGAGAAGATCCAGAACGACACGCTGCTGCCGGGCATGTGGCCGACGACGCTCAACTTCAAAGCTGAGACGGCCGTCGACAGCAGCTTTACGCTCGGTGCATTGGCCGACTCGCTCTACGAGTACTTGCCCAAGATGCACGCGCTGCTTGGGGGCGTGGACGGCGTCTACGAGAAGCTGTACCGCCCGGCTATGGATGCGGCGGTGAACAATCTCCTGTTTAGACCTATGCTGCCGGATCAAGACGACATCTTGTTCAGCGGCGAGTTCAGTGCCGGCAGCGGGCTTCAGGCTGACAGCCAGCACCTCACGTGCTTCGTCGGAGGCATGTTTGCGCTTGGCGGGAAGCTCTTCGACATCGACGGCCATGTCGACATCGGAGAGCGTCTCGCCCGCGGGTGCGGTTGGGCGTACAGTCGCTTCCCCACGGGCATCATGCCCGAGATCTTCGGCATGCTGCCGTGCAAGACATTGGACAAGTGCGAGTGGGACGAGGCGCGCTGGGCGAAAGAGGGAAGCAAGATGATGCCCAAGGGGTTCAAGCACGCGCGAGACACGCGATACATTTTACGACCGGAGGCGATTGAGAGCCTGTTTGTGCTGTATCGCATCACGGGCAAGGCGGACCTGCAAGACACTGCGTGGGACATGTTTGAGGCTATCATGAAGGCGACGGAGACGGAGCTGGCGAACTCTGCGATAGAGGACGTGACTGTTCAGGGACCGACGAAGAAGCTTGATTCCATGGAGGTGAGTTCTTCTTCTTTTTCTTTTAACTGGGTTGGACATTCTTCTTTTTTACTTGGGAACAGCGTTGACTAATGTGTGTGCTCTCCTCGGTTCTAGAGTTTTTGGATGGCTGAGACGCTCAAGTACTTTTACCTCATTTTTTCGCCTCCTGATGTTATCAGCTTGGATGAGTATGTGTTCAATACCGAAGCACACCCGCTGAAGAGGCCGAGGGTAGGGTTGCGATGAAGCGGGAGGGGAAGGTAGGAATGAATGAATGAATGAATGAATGAGGGGATTGGACTTTTTGTTAGACTTGGCGATTTTCTATACTACCATCTATCTGCCTTGTATATTGAAGAAGAGAATTCTCTTTCTTTTGCCGAGAATGAGAATGAACTTTTGCTCATAAGGATATGAAGTATGAGTGTGCTATTATTTGATATTGGCTAACATGCACATAGATAGACTCTGGCTAGGTACATGCAGGAATTTTGATTCATTCTTCTCCTCATCTTTATGCTAGTTGGCTAGATTGCTGAGTGCATTTGGATCGGCGGCATCCAAAGCATTGCATATACCCACATGGACCATGGAAGTTACGTGATTCGATGATTCAACAAGAGTTTACGATGGTTGCATTATATGCAGATATGCTTAACCACTTTATTCCGCTACTCTATTTAGCCCAAATCCGGGGCAAAACCCCACTCGGCCAACGACTATCCAGGATCTCAAAAGCTTGGCTCCTGACAGCAAGTCTCAGCCTTCAGCTTTCCCCTCCCCCTTCTTTTGGATGTTGCGACGGAGATCTCGCTTCCAGTCATGAGTTTAACCACGGAATGAACGACGTCTTTTAGGCGTAAGGAAGGACGAAAAATGGCCCGTTGCTGCTACCTTTTTTAGCCCGACGCGATGTCTCGGTCTTTCAAACCCTCCGTGGTTCCTTCTAGATGCGTCGTTGACGTATATCTTGTTGATTCGCTCAGCATGGTTGCCGTTGTAACTTCGATCCGACAACATTATTTGAACATTTTTTTGGAGAGGCTTCTTTTGATCATCATTTCTGCTGACCACCGCCACCATGAACAAACTCTTATCGTTATTGATATACTTGCTGATGCAGCTGCTCCAACGGCGCACCGCGGCACAGACTTGCTCCAATAATCCCAACGTTACGTACCCCGCGCCAGTGGCGGCCAGTGGCTGGGAATACCGCCTCATTGCGAATGGCTTGACCAGGCCCAGGGGCATTGCCTTTGATGCTGATGGGGGGCTTTTGGTGGTGCAGTCCGGGGTTGGGTTGACGCATCTGACGCTCGACGATGGCGGTGGCACCTGCTTGGTGGTGACAAGCAACACGACACTGATTGCTGATCCAAATGTAAGTGATGACCTCTATAGCGTGGAATCAGCTAAGCTAATGAATGAAACACCAGCTCAACCATGGACTTGCTCTCTCGGGTGACGGCAAAACCATCTACGTCTCCTCAGCCGAGAGCGTCTTTGCCTTTGCCTACGATAGCCAGGCCGTCTCTGTTGACCTGTCTTCCAATGCCACTCTCGTCACTAACATGAGCAACTCGGATCACACGACTCGCACTCTGCTCGTGTCCAAGAAACAACCGGGTACACTTCTCGTTTCTCGTGGCAGCAGTTCAAATGAAGATGACGATGCCCGTGACATCAATAGCGGGCATTCCCAGATTCGCAGCTATAACATCACTCAGATTGGGCCCGGTGATTCACCATACGACTTTCTCGATGGAACCCTCATTGGTTGGGGGTTGAGGAATTCTGTGGGTGTTGCTGAGCATCCTTCCACTGGAGGTATTTGGTCAGTCGAAAACTCAGTCGACCAACTTCAGCGCCAAGGCCAGGATATTCACCAAAACAACCCTGGCGAAGAGCTCAACTACCACGGCGTGTTGGGATCTAGTGATCACCAGGGAGGCAACTATGGCTATCCTGACTGCTATACCCTCTGGTCGACGGCTGGGTTTCCCAACCTAGGGAATCTCCAAGTTGGAGACCAGTTTGCCGACGATGACGCACCGTCTAATGTGACGGACACAAGCTGCAATACTGACTACGTTCCTCCTCGAATTGCTTTCCAAGCGCATTCGGCTCCTTTGGACATCAAATTCACCTCCAATGCCTCGGAGGCGTTTGTGACCTTTCACGGTAGCTGTAAGTCATCCATTGGGCCGTCTATAACCATATATACTGATGCTCACTCAATCAAGGGAACCGAAATGAGGCTACTGGATACCGCGTTGTCTCTCTTGCCTTTGACTCCAATGGCCAGCCTACCGCTCCACAGAATAGCACCAACGCTGTTACTGACATCATCGCCAATGCAGATGTTTCAAATTGTCCCAATCAATGTTTTCGCCCTGTAGGATTAGCTTTGGACTCTGATGACCGCCTGTGGTTCTCATCTGATGCTACTGGAGAGATTTTTGTTCTTGAACGAACGAATGCCAGTAATGGTGGTGGTGGCAACCCCAATGATGGCAATCCCAACGACGGCAATCCCAACGACGGCAATCCCAATGACGGTAATCCCAATGACGGCAACCCTGGTGATGGTAACGGTGGCGGCGGTAATGATCAAAATGCTGCAGGCGGTTTAATCTCAGAGCGACATGGCACTGTGGTAGTTGCCCAGGCTGCTGTGTTGGCTGGTTTGCTGCTTGCTTGAGCCTTCTCTACTGCCTATGGACTTGGGATATCTCTACACTTTTACCCTGCGATAGATTCCCAAGTCTTTCTCTCTTTTCATTAGTTTATTAGTAGCACATATGCAAATATCAATATCTTTTCTTACTCTCTTGGGTGTAAAGCGTTGTGAAAGCGATTTGTTACAACTACCTCCTTTATTTCTCGAAGAGATGCGTATTTGGTAAAAGCGATTCACGATTATAATTCTCCATGCCAATCTATGTCCAATCCGAGTGATCGTATAGCGTGTGGCTATACATTGACTGTGGCCACCACGTTGGCGCAAGGAATTCGGAGTTCTTCAAGTCTTGGGCAAAGCTTGAGACAGTAGACTGAAGGCCAAAGTTCTTATGAGTATCACAAGGACAAAGGCTGTTGAGCCGGTATGTGAATGAAGTTTCGGTTAGGCATATTAAAAACATGCCGTTAAATGAGACTTGGCCCTTGTGTACATTCTTGAGATGTTCTGCTCTTGATATAACGGTATGGGTCAAGAACGTAGATGTCTCAGCGCTTCATCGTGTTCTCTCAGGTCAGGAGATGAATGAAGTCATTAGCACGCAAGATTAAAAATTTTGAGTCTCTGTCTAGAAGAAGAGTTGTAAGAAGAAGGACTATAAAAGGGTCGGGAAACGGCTCTGAGAAAATAGATATCTAAGTTTCTGTAACCACAGGCCAACATCCACGCAAAACAGATAACCATCTTTTATTCAGCTCATCTAGGATCCGCAGTCAAGATGAAGTTCTACCCTGCCATCTTCGCCATCGTCGCCCTCTTCTCCGCGGCGGAAGCCTGCAAGTGCTGGAACTCGTACGGGAGAGCCGTCTCTGAGTACACGCACGCCTGCTGCACCTACACGGGCGGACTGTTCAGCGACCACAACTGCGACGGCGACATCGTTGATAAGCTCGACGTGTTTCGGACGTGCTGCGAGAATTTGGGCACTGAATCGGATTGTGATTGCCCGGATTGTCCGGAAGAGGATGCGAGGCGGAAGGCTTTGGGTCTTAAGCCTATGACGGATGCTGAGAGGCATGAGTTTGCGGTGAAGAAGACTGAGACAAAGACTGAGAAGCAACGGAGTGTGCCGTTTATTGGATAGAGGGGAATGTTGGGTTCGGGATTTGTGTGTTGAGTTTTGAGGACTGGTTGAGGCATCCGTGAAATGGAATTGGTATTGTTTGCTGTTAAGTGATTTTGGAAGCATGTTGGGAGGGAAAGGGCACCGTTTATGTATTAATGACCATTTGTACTTGAAACAATGAATTTGATGATGATTGCTTACACACTCGCATAATGGATTATGATTTGTGTTACTGAACCGCTTCCTTTAAGTGTTGATGTACGGGTTCAAGCTACATTACCCATCCGTGTGCTGAACTCTATATTTCTGGAACTTATATCGCATCCATCATGAACTAATATGTCAGTCACTTGGATCTGAGAAAATAAATAAAAGTTTGCTATATCGATTTAGGTCTGTCCATGACTTGATAACCAATAGACGTCATGAGTGAGAATGCTTGCAATGTGCATGCGAGCTCGGTCAATAAATATTGCGGCTACATTTGATTTGACGTCTGAGATGCAACTCATTTGTTGGAGGAAACACGGTTTGTGTGCAGTAGTCTTTTAGCGGGCGGCCCATTATCTGGCCCAAATCTCCGCGTTCGCTGCATCATTCACAACATCAACTCAGGTGCCTTCTGAGAATTTCTTTCTTCATACCGCCCAGCAGCTTCGTAGCGCATCTGGAACCTGTAGTCATTTAATTCTCTCTTCTTTTTATGGCAGTTGGTGGCCGGTGATAGCCTCATTTATCGTCTCCTCCGCATGTGCGCTTCTATATCGTGCGTTCTCCAAACAGTTGTGGAGAGCATTTCCGAAGTACAAGAGAAATCCAAGAGAAAATGAGGATAACTATCCCCAAGAGACGGTTTGCCGTGGCATTAGAGACAGGACGCTATTGGCAGGGCGTCGGTCGAAGTGAATATCGGCTCGCAAAGAGGTTGCCCTGGTCGGATCCAAGCCGACTATTTCAAGTGAGATACGGACTGAATACCGGCCAGATGCTTAGCTGCTACACTACAAAGCCAAACATCAAAGATCAGTCGCCAAACGTATCAGATGAAGCATCGAAATCGGAAAACATCCGCTTGTCACCTACAAAAGGGCTCGAACAGCCCATCTCCATGTCCTTCCACCGTCTCGATGAAGGTACATGGCTTCACAACCGCCCAGAAACTGACGTATATAAGCTACTTATCGACGCTTACCGCCTTCGCGTTGAGGATACTTATGTTTTCAGGGCCGAACTGATGGAGGACAGCATCTATGCCGGTTGTAAGAACGGAAGGCGTGGTTTTCCGAAGTTCTTGAGAAAGGCTGCTACTATTCCTGGTCTACTGCCTCCATGGTGGACCAAAGAGAAGAGCGTAGCCTGCGAGAAGTTTGGAATGGATTCATCTCAATGGTACAGTCTGCGATATGCTGTTGAGAAAAGCGACATCATGGAGCATTACGGGGACCGTCTGTTTCCAATGCAACTACGAATGCTGGCAGACGCCGTCTATGGGATTCATCCCTGTGGTACTGATGGAACAGTAATGAGGAAGCTTATGATGGTAGCAGAGCGAGCGGATGCAAAGAATAATACAATTGATGGATCTGAAGGTAGTAAGGCCAGTTTTATGGGATTTGTGCGGCGTGTGTTGTGGTTTCGGTAATGACGTATTGGCAATGGATCGTGACGGGTTTCTGAAACGGTATCGTAGCATATATATCAAAGGTATGATGGTCTTTCTCAAGGTTAATCTCTTTTTTACTGAGCTCATAACTATCATAATCCAATACAAGGCCAAGATATCGGAAGTAGAGATATTGAATGTCCCCGTGAATTGCAACCCGACATGAGAAATATCCTATAGTTTAACTCGACGATTCAATAAGTTTCTTGGCCTCAGTCAAAACATAGATATCTCGCTCTTTCACAAAGGACCCAAATTCCGTCGTTGGGTCAGCCGCAGACATGGCCTCCAATGCCTTGTTGATCGTCATCCACTGCTGAACAAACCCATCAGCGAGCTCCTCTTCCGTCAAACACGGCTCCCCCGCATCATCAACAACATCGGCCAAATAGCAGTAAGAAACCTGATGCTGCTGGAAGCGAAACTCTTCAGTCGTGGCAAAATAGTCGGTGCTGCGGAGAGCGACTATGGCGCCCGTTTCTTCCTTGACCTCACGCAGAGCGGCTTCTGTGGGACTCTCTTCTGCCTCGATGCCGCCGCCGGGGAGTTTGTAGTAGTTTCCCTCTTTGACGTAGATTATTGCGATTTCGCCCGAGGGCCTGAGGGCCACGACGCGAGTGGATTTGCGGTCGGTGTAGGATTTGGCTGGGTCTTTGGTGCCGATGATTTTTTTGTGGTTTGGGGCATTGCTGCTTGGAGTTGCCATGATGTACGAAGAGAGCTGAGAACGGCGTGTAAATTCACACTTTGAAATCCTTCTATTGTGACGATGATGGAATCGAAGGAGCAACGAGGAGAAGGGAAAGCAATGTAAAGAAGTGAAGTCTGTGTCGTTGGTTGTTGTGAGCAGGCAGCAGCGCGTCTCATCAACAAACTAGACGCATGCAAAACAAACTAGCTCTTGCGTGGCCAAATAGCGATCAAGAATTTACATGTCATGATTAGGAAATATCTTCTAAATGCAAATGTATTATCTGGTAAAAAACAAAACACCTGTCTAACATCTTGCGAACTACTTTACATGTCATCAATTAGACACAAATTCCCCCAATACCCGTATCAAAATTCAGAACTCCAGTCAACAAGCAGAACAATCACGCAAAATCCTCCTCATCCCATTTATCTTGCCCAAACAAATAGCATTAGCTTAATCTCGCCTCAATTTGAAAGATAGATATTAGAACTTTAGAACTTACCGGCGATCGAGTGGTTCTTGGAGGCGTCAACAATCATATTACGTCTCAGTCGAGCGATTCCATCAGCCTGGAGCAGATTATGTCCAATGATACACTTTTCAATCGAGCCATACCTCTTGCGAAGCTTCATCAAAAAGCAAAGCATATTCTCCTTTCTATAAAATAGCTGTCAGCAAGTCAAGAGCCCTCATACGGTTTCATATCTTTAACATAGAAGAGCAGCTACTCACCGCGTTCGAACCAAAATTTCTGCATCCTGACGAGACCCTTTAAAAGCTTTAAAAGCCGGGTTGTCTGAAAGTTTTTCAGCATGCGATGGAAGAAGCGGAGCCAGCTCCTTTTCCGAGAAGGAATAGTCCCTGGCCACGTCCTCGTCGCTCACGCCGCAGAGAGATAGAATCAAGGCGCTGATGACGCCGGTTCTGTCCTTGCCTAGGCTGCAATGAATTAGCATAGGAGTAGGGGGGTTAGTAGCAGAGGATAAGTGCTCAAGAATAGTTGCAAAGGGGCGCGCCTTGTTCTGGACATGGCTTGCTGAGAAGAGAATCTCTGAGAAGGCTTCGGCGAATCCCTGTGAAGCTTGGTCAGTAGAGTGTCTTCAAGCATCTTCAGTATAGAAATCGGCATGTTCCTCATAATCCAAGTAGAAACAGCTGTCTTACCTCGCAACTTGCCCCATGCTTTGCGAACCTCGCAACGACAGCGTCGGGGGCATACTCCTCGGGCCGGAACACAGGTACGGATACTCGAGTTGTTGTGCCCGCCCAAATCAGCTTGCTTCTGTCATAGGATTTCGAAGAAGAAAGCTCCTGTGTTGAACGGAGATCATATGTGTGGGTGATGGCCAGCATCTGTAGCTTCTTCTTCCCTCGAGATGTCGAAATGTCAGGCCGGGCTGAACGAAAGACAATGTTGCGCCGAACCTGCTTTCCGGGATGCGAGGCGATGGGAGTGCCCCCAATGTCTCGAAAGTTGGCCACTCCTGGGATGGAGATGTATGGTGCTGACTTTGCCATCTTCGCTGCTGAAGAGAGAGTGAGTGCCTTGTAAGTAAGATTGAGGAGATTGACACGATTATACCGTCGGAAACTAGACGATATCAGCAAGGCTCGGGAATTGAGAAGACTGATGATCAAAACGTCAACTTGGATTTGACATCTGGATAATATTTATATTAACTCGATGTTTGAACATTTTGAAAAATCAGTGCTTATCCTCCCGTGTTCATTTCAGACGTTGGAACTCCTTTTGTTCCCTTTCATCATTGTTTCTCAATCTTTTGTTGTTTCTCTTGTTGAACGTGTTCGCTATAAATATCTTTTGAACGTCCTCGTTTGTTTTTCTCAATATGTTTGGACAAGGTCAACGCCGATGTTAGACAAAGCAATTAAAAATAGTTACTCATTGACAAGTCGGTAATCAGCAAGGTCAAAGACAAGGCGATCCAGCATCATGGCCATGCTAAACTCATTATGTCTCTTGGCTCAAAGTGAAAAGTTGGTGCTTAATCTCTATGTAAAAGCTCTCCAAAGAATTATTGTATGCAGCCATAATGGCTCCATCTAACGTGACCAGTTCGCCATTAGGCATTGGCATCGTATCCGCAGTGCTGCGCTCTCTCATTGAATAGGGCACGTATGGTAAATCGACTTATCCTATCCATAATTGTTTCCTCTCTTTTTTCTCTTCTTGCCCTGGACACCTAGCTCACCAACAAACGCCATGTCATGATATCAAATATTTTCACGTTTCTTTCTCGTCTCCTGTTCGTCGTCTTACTCCTCAATCGACTTGACGCACTCCCATTCACCACGTAGATTCTCTTGCCACAGGGACACCTTGTTGTCCGCGCAGCTAACAGCAAGAACATTGCCGCTCAAGGACCAGCTAACACGCCAAACAGGGGCATCAAAGTTGAGCACCTTGCTTGCCCACTGGCCACCGCTAGACTGGTCTGACGTCCAGATACGTACAGTCTTATCCTGGGAAGCTGATGCAATATATGACTTTTGCAGGACGGTAGGAGACCACGCAACGTCGCGAACCCAGTCGCTGTGACCCGTCAACGCTTCACCCTCTTGCTTGTATGACTGCGTGGCAGGATCGAAAGTCCAGATTTTGATCAAGTTGTCAGAACCACCCGTGACGAACCGTCGGTTACCAGTGGCACCAGGGCCTGGGGCGCTGCTAACGATGCTGCCAGGTGAGGTGGCTGGGGCCCAAGAGACGGAGTTGACACCGAGGCCGTGGGCCTGGAATGTGACATGGTCGACGCTGTTGTCTTTGAACTCGAGGACGCTGACGTTGCCATCAGACGATGCGCAGGCGAGGAGGCAGCCTGCCTCATGGGGAGACCAGGAGACAATGTTGACCGAGGCCTTGTGCAGAGGGAAGTCGTAGATTCGCTGCCACTGGCTGTTCTGGGCACCCTGTTCCTTCCAGATAAAGACTTTGCCATCGTAACCGGCCGATGCCAGGATATTACCATACTTGGGGTGTGCCCAGGCGACGCACCATACAGCACCTTCGTGGCTAAATGGGACGTCATGTTAGTGACTGTGTTGTCGGGAAGGTAGTGGCATCGGCATGTCCAGAGAAGATGTCGTCTCACCCCTTCAAAGTCTCAACTAGACGTTGTGTCTCGCCCTCAATCTCGAAGATCTTAATCGTTCGGTCGCTTGAGCAGGTCGCCAGCTTTCGTCCGTAGTAATCGAGAACAGCATCGTGCTAGATTCGGTACCAGTTAGCCAAAGCGCACTCTTTGTTGCTTGTCGCATAAATGTGAATAGCCATAGAGAGATAGAGAGAATAGAAAGGTTTCGAAGCATATTCTATAGCGCTATCAAGCGGGATCGAGTTGGGGGACGGTAGAGGTCGAACATACAATCATATCATCGTGGCCGGAGTTGGAGATGACCTGCGCCGCCTGGATGAAGATGCCTTGGTTAGCCACCTCGAGAATTGCGCAACGGGAGGGGAGGAGGAGCTGCAGAGAGCTGCGCTTCTTACCATCTTGAAGGTATAACTGCGAATAGACTAGAATATAGAGGGAGAATTGGAGTTTGCGGGTGGAAGAAACGAGACAAATGCGATCTGGCGAATCTGGCCTGTGCTGCTTTCCTGCCAGCAAGCTACGATTCGATACGTAGAAGCGCCACTGCGATTGGAGATGGACAAGGTACCGACCAGGTCTAGTGGGGAGCTTTGGTATGTGCACGTGATTTGGTAGACGGGACAATGTGCAGGGGTTAATTGCGGCACGGAGTGAGAGCTGCCAGTATATAGAAGCAAACATTCCGATACCATGAGATTTTCATGTATATAAAGTTGTTTCATGTTATTAATGATAGTCGATTGGTTGATGTACGGCAATTTAGTCAATCCAAACAATGTAATGCAACGATGCTATTACACAAGGATGAGAAGTATGGACAGACTAGTCATGCGTATGTGCCATCGTGGATCCTGGTTGAAACACATAGATCTAAGTATAATAGTAGTGGTAACAGCAAGCAAGTAAAAGGAAGTGAAATGAAAGCTCTGCAATTATCAATTGATTCGACCCCAAAAAAGGGCTGCTCAGTAACACAAAGAGGAGCAGAAGACGGCTAGCCAAGAAACAACATGAGACAACATGTGACCCCTCTACACTCCGGCTTCCAACGGATCTTGGCGCAACTGCCGATCCATCACCCTCATTTGCGTCATCTTCCTCCATACAATCACAAACTTTATTACCAATACACACTTGGCATAAATTTCAATCCATCTAGCCATCAAAGAAGAACATCAGCAACCATAATTACCATCCCCCTAGCTTCACAATCATCCCCACCAAGCCACAACGCCATGAATCTCGTCTTCGACTTCGACGGCACAATCACCGTCAAAGACACAATCTTCCAGCTCGCCCAGTCCGCAATCTCCTTCCAATCTCAGCGCAACGACAAATATCTGCAAACAGCATGGGACGACATCGTCCAAGCGTACGGCGATGACCACAAGGCCTTTGCAAACGCCTTCTCACCTCCCACGCACGAGCGCTGCTCGCCTAGCCAGGAACTCGCCTACCTCTCCAGTCTTACAGATACGGAGAATGCGTCGCTGGATAGAGTCGACAAGTCAGGTTTGTTCAGAGGCCTGACGAGCCAGGATCTGTTTCAGATGGGCAGGGACCAAGTTTGCAATGGCTCCATTATCGTTCGAGAGGGCTTCATCGAAATGCTTGACATGGCGCGGGAGAATGGGTGGCATGTTGCTGTCATCTCCGTGAATTGGTCCAGAGCGTTTATAGAGGGCGTGCTTCATCCGCATAAAATCCCAATCATCACCAACCGCATCTCCCCCGACGACGGCACAATCCAAGGCCCTGACGAGTTCAACAACGGCGTCAGGCTAACCACTTCACGGGACAAGGCCAACTCACTGAACCAACTCATCTCCAAACAAGAGCACTCCTCTAATCCGACCGTCTACTTTGGCGATTCAACTACCGACATGGAATGTCTCCTTGCCCATCACGGCATTGTCATATCCGCCGACGCCACATCGTCGCTCATGCAAACACTCGAGCGAGTTGGCGTCCGCGTCCCGCACGTCGGCCGCCCCGACGACGGAGCAAACATCTTTTGGGCACGAGACTTTCGTGAGATTCTAGAGAGCCAGACCCTGGATCGTATTTCCAAAGCCTCATGATTTATGAAGCAACGCTCTCGCCATCAGAGCCAGGCGAATAGCTCGTCCGGATTTTGATAACTATCTGCTGAGACCACTCTCAACTTCTCAAAGCCAAAACACATTCCGCCTGCCAAGCCATACCTCTCCCTGCATCTAGCTGCTACTCTCTACATTGAGATTGCCAACCTTCATCATAGAATTCCGAGGCACAATGTCTACTATCTACATTCTGACACCGCCGAGTCACAAAACCGAAGCCCGGAGTCGGCGTCTCAAATCATGCGGCACCAATGATTATAACGAGATGGAGAGTCCTCATCGTCAACTACTCTCGGGAAATCCGCCTTCAAAATGCGAATATTGTGTCACGCCACGTCATAAAATCATCTTGATTAGGACCAGTTCTAATCAAAGCGGCGAAATGCTTTGTAACCGCTACCTACAGCTGAATGAGAGGAGCCATGGTGCGGTCAAACATGATGTTCCTATCTATCAGCGGCGAAGGCTATCTGCCATATTAGAGGAGCCATGTCTACAGATTTAGACGAAGGAATGGGGTTATACTGAGATAAAAAAGCGGGATGGAGAGATTTGGATATGGATATCCCCTTTTCTGTTCTGACTTTTTAGATTGATCAGCATGTAACTTCACCTCAGAGGTATCAACAACACGTGAACGATATAGATGTTAGAATTGCATTTGAACCTTCAATCAGGCATCTCAAAAGGGGGAAATAGGAATACACAGTAAATATATTAACATGATTGAAAGCTTCGCCGCCATTCAAAAAGATACATCAGCGAGAATCCTGCCATCCTTCGAACACGCGGTCAAGATTGAACGCCGCACTGATAAGCGACAAGTGACTAAAAGCCTGTGGTGTGTTGCCTAGCTGTTCACCACTTCGAGCAATCTCTTCCGAGAACATGGACAGGTGGTTCGAAAACTGTAGCATGTTCTGGAAAAGATTCAAAGCTCGGGGGAGATATTTCGGTTCGTGGATACTTGCACGGGTCATGGCTTCAACTAGCCAAAACGTACAGATCGAGAAAGCTCCATCTCTTCCTCCAACGCCTTTACAAAGGTAAGTTGATGATTAGCTTCATCGAACTTTCCGTTTCGGATATTGATCCATGACTTACCGTCATCTGACGCATCAGTGTCATATCGAAACACCAACCCGGTACTCGTTAATCCTCCTTCCTCTGGTGGCAACATAATTCGGTCGAGCGTGCTCGTAAAACGAGGATCGCTTGGGGAAATGAAGAACACAAGAGGCGCAAGCAAAATGGATGAATCCAGCACAGTATTGGCTTCATAGCTTTGGATGAACGACTTCATCTCTTTGTTGTATCCTTGGGGTGTGGTGAGAATGGAGTATTGACTTTTAATAACACAGAGGCGGTTACGTACCTTTTTCCATAATCTCTTCATAAATGCTATCGCGGGCTTCCAGCCATTTTGCTCTGTTGGGGCAGGGGAGGCATCTCTTTTCTGCAAGTCGAAGACCGCGATCAAATGCCACCCAGAGGAAGACTTGTGAAATGGTGAACCGTTGCTTATCACCTCGCACTTCCCAGATGGACATGTCGGTTTCTACACTTGGTCAATTAACCTGCCTAGGGCACGTAGCTTAGCAGTGTACTTACTGCCAATAATGGTCAAGACGTGGTCTGCCAAATGACGAAGTCAGCGAATGATAATAAGCGACAAAGTGACGGATGATACAGACCTAGCATTCGCCGAACAGCACACCAAATATCCCAAGACACTGGCTTTCCATATTTGTTGTACAAGTAGATGGAATCCATTAATTCGCCATAGACATCAAATTGAAGATGGAAAGCAGCGCCATTACCAATGCGGACGGGAGCACTACCTCGATAGCCTTCAAAGTGATCCAAAGTGATCTCGGGGATGTCAGTCTCCCCACGAATGGTAAACATGATGGGCAATCCACCATCTGGTCCTCTGGATTGAGTGAAGCGTTCCATGATAAACTCCATGTAGGCGTCTGCCTCAGCTTTGAAACCAAGGCGGAGAAGAATGTATATAGTAAAGCTCGAGTCTCGAACCCATGAAAAACGATAATCCCAATTTCTCACGCCACCTATGTCTTCGGGCAAGGAGAAGGTTGGGGCGGCAATGATGGCGCCGGTTGGTTCTACATACTGCGTATTAGCAGGGCTTCCAAAAGTTTATGGCTCTTAATGGCAGTCTACCATATGTTAGTAACTTCAAAATCATAAGGCTCCGAGCCACCACCTCTCTCCATCGCCCCTTGTATTTGGACTGGGTGATGAAGTTGTACCAGAACATCTGAGTATCGTGCTGTTGGTGGTCCACGATTTCGTCTGTGATAACTTCGGCGATATGATCGGGGATGTCATTCCTTAAAATGAATGAAATGGATTGGCCAGCAGTGAGAGTAAAACGAGATACCAAGCCCTCTCCAAGCATCGCCTCTTTCTTGACTTTTTGAAAAGTGATGTCTGGATTATGATGCCCCATGTCAACGGCTACATCAAGCTGAAGTTTAACATCCTGGCTGTGGAAGGTCCCAATCTTGCTTTCCCGATCCTCCGATGTGTGTGTGGGCCGTAAAAGAGTTGTCTCATGGGGGTGTAAGCCATAGCCAAACGCAGGGAATATTTCAACATCTGCGGCAGTTGTTAGATCAGTCCTGCTACACTTGTTCACAATGATCCTAAAATCTTGCTCATGAGAAATGGCAGTGTTTCATACCTACAGGCAAGGATCCACGAATGCACTCCACACGCCGGACGGTCCATTTCTTCAACTCTTCTTGCACAGTCATGGCCTCACGATAGGCATTCTGCTTGTAGCCTTTGGTCATGACTTTGGCGCTCTTGGGCCGAGGAAAAAAGTCCACGACATCGACGACGCCTTCCTCGTGAATGTATCTGGTCTGTAAAATGCACGAGGAGGGCAGATACTGCTGTTTAGTGGTACAGCCGAGATCATGAGGCGGAGAGACGCTGAAGTATCCTCCCTTGTTCTTGTCAAGAAGGCGACAGAAGACAGACGGCGAATCAAAATCAGGCCTGTGTTGAATTTAATATAAGTTGGCATGTAGCCTTGTGAGTTGGTCTTTGAAGACTCACCAGCACATGAAGTCAATGCTCCCATCTAGGCCAACAAGAGCACAGGTGTGCATATTGCCCACCATGCCATAGTCTTCAATGGGAAGATACCCGCCCGACTGGGCACGGCGATTGGTTGCGGAATGCATCGCCATTGTGCAGGTTGGTAGTATCAATCTGGTATATTACAGTTATTCAGCGACAAACGCGGTAGCTGTATTGCCGTATGTTCACGATATGATCTGGGTTGAGTCTCTGCTCTGTTTACTAAGGTAGACTCTCTCTCACAAAAGGCCGAGCTTCGATGAGAGAGCAAACGCACCCCGGAACCGCGGTTTCCCGCTCTATTATAGCACCAGTCTCCAATACCTGCCACACGAGGTGGAAATACATTACGAGCATGTCCACCAAAGTAGTGGGAACTGCTGGCATGTTAATACTAGTATGAAGTCATCACTGACAACACTAACGACTACCAGTCTATCATTATGTACGGGGTACGTTGGGGCGTGTACTGAACAGTGAGGGGTTCGCAACCAATGGCTTCAAGGTTGCGACTATCTTGGGAACGGCAAATCGCAAGATGGCAGCTAGGGAAGGAAGGGGCAAGCTGATTCCCGTACATAGTTTCGCTGATGCAGAAGTCTCGGTTGATGCTCATTGATGACGTACTAGATGTGGTGCTGCCATAATACCTATATGTATCCCCGAGCTAAAGATACTACCTAGTATGTACTAATATTATATGGAAGACACAAAAAAGCAAGCAAGTGAGTGGGCAATTACTATCAAAGTGATCGAACATTACCGTCCCTAAATTGGCCATCTAGATGTAACCTATAATGGCGATGGCATGCAGTCTGTAATTATAATTGATAGCTTACCCCGGCTTAATCGGTTCTGACATGACGTACCTTAAGTGAACAAACGCCGCTACTTCCGAGACAGCACAAGCAATTGCTGGCCAATCAAGAACTCGTTGCTTGTAGCACATAAATCGGGCAATAGATATCGTACTACTCTACGGAATACGGAGTATATATGACTATTATGTAATAGTAAAATGGAGTAGCTGTTCAGTACGCGAGCGACTATGTGAAATTTGAGCATTGGAGCTTTCCGCGCCGTCTATTTACTACAGAAGGCATTCACCCAAACAATACTAAGGTAAATATCCAGCTGATGCAAGGTTCTATTAAGTATCTACTACCAGTACTACTTCCTGCTACCATAGCTATATTCCTCTAGTATTTACTACGATAATTAACTTTGTTTAGTATTCAGTATTATTCGCGTCACGGGATGACGGCAAAGTTGGGGTGCTGAAGAGGCGTCTTCTAGTTCAATTGCAAGGTTAGGTTAGTCATAGCTCTCATCTTTAATTCTTGATGCCAAGCTCCGTATGAACAGAACAGTAAATGATAGGTGTTATGGGAGCAAGTCTGTCATAATAATCCTTTGATTCGATCTATCTCCTTAGCTAGGATCATCTATCGTGAAGGGTATCAAATGCTCTAGGCGGCATGAACCCAATTTCCCAACGCCCCAACGCCAGTCGACATCCATCGAACCTGTTTTCACAATTAACTGTTTTCGTCACCTCCTCCTTTGAGATATAAACACCCCACAGTGTCTTGAATATGTATTGCCTCATCAAAATATAGGCAAGGACATAACGAAGAAGCGTTCATTGCATAACTAGAACATCCTCCATTTCTTCTCCCTCATCGTCATCCCCGTCATCATCCATCGCCTCCGCAGCAGCCTCCTTGGCATCGTTACCACCCCTATCTCGATATGCTTCACTTAGGCAGTAGTGGTTGGCAAACGGACCGCTCTTGTTGAGCACGGCAACTTCTTCCAAGACCTGGCGTAGGTACGAATCCGGCTGCTGAGTTCTCTGTCGCAGTGCCTTCATTGACCAATACTGATACTGTCGGAAACATTCGAAAATAAGATCGAGAAGCTGATTCTTCGGAATACGAGTTGCCTTGAGAATTTCGCCCTTCTTGGGTTTGACGGTGGAGGGAGCGTTTTTCTAATCGGGTTTGTTAGCAGCAACATCAAACTATAGTGGGGAACAGGCGCACGCACAATGAAGTTGCCTCCCCAGCTGACAGAGCCTGCAGATCCAGGGTTGATAATGGAAGAGGCCTTGTTTCTGCTGATGATTTGAAGCTTCGACTTGGAGTTTTCTGCTTCGAAAATACGCTTCGCCAAGAGCTCTTCTTCCTCTCGAAGATTCCGTGGTTCGACGCGTAGATCATATCTAATCTTGCCAAAGATTTTCGTCTTCTCTATGGGAAAACTTCATTAGCATCCCGCGCAAATACCTGCCTCGTAAAAGATTGCCAACGTACTCGGGATAGCTTTGCGGTAATAGGGCTGGTATCTGCTCCTTCGATCGTAGGTTGGTCTCTCGGAATTGCCGCTTCCTCTTGATCGTAAAAGGGCCAGTGGTATACCGGCACTTGCAGCATCAGCGCGCGCCTTGTTCTTGGATTTGAAGCCCGGTAAATCTTCTTCGCTGAAGATGAAGGAATTATTCACATCCTGGTCGAGAATTTCCAGGTCGTACTCGCGAGGCAGAAGCTGATGCTCGGGAGTGTTTGCCGTGAGAAGCATGCGCAGCTTGGTGAGTTCGCGAGGGCTTCCATCTGTCATTGTGTCCATCTGCGGCTCGTTCCATGTCCGTAACGTGCCGATCTGGATCTCGTCGTCGTCGCCCAGCTTCTCCGTTAGCTTGATCCAAGCATCCCACATGTACTTGGGGACGCGCGCAAGATACAGTGTCTCGAATGTATTTCCGGGAGTTGATTTGTCATAGAAATCCAGGTCGCCGGCATCTTCGAAGAGGTCGTCCTCGTCAATTGCCATTGGCGATGCCGCCGGCTCGGGCTTGACGAACTCGGACTTGACGAACCCTGGGTCGGCCATCTCGAGTCTTTTCTCTGGGGGTTGCGAGATCTTGTGTCGGGCGATTCGATTGGAGCGGCACAAGGAGGAGCGGTGGCAGGTCGGCGAGCTGCTGTGTGTTGAGTTGTGAAGTTGCAAAACGAAGCACCAGGCGTCACTGTGGGCCGGAGCTTGGTGGTGACAAAGAACATGCACCAGCGCTAGCCTGAGGTTCCCAAACTTACAGCGCTGCTCCAGTGGCTCCTCTGCACTATCAGACGGCAGAGTGCCTGTCGAGCCCCTCAAGGTTGCTGCGCACTGTGTACAGTGACGAAATGCCCGGGCTCGGTTTGCGATACTGTGTCGGTACTTCGTGCTCCGTTACTTGCACCGCCAACCTGCAGCAACAGCTTTAGTACTAGCGGATACAGCACTGGTCCGTGCACGAGGCTGACGGTTTGACCCTTTCCATACCTCGACATCAGATGCGACCTGTTACCAGTAAAAACTGCAAGCCATTATCATTCTCGTTACCGCGCATTAATATACCCCCGTCATCCAGTCTCTGACTCATATATAACCTCACTTTCATCTTATACTATCGTGATGGTTTGCATGGCGTCCGATTAACTGCCCTGATAGGCTTGGGGGGTGGGAGATTCAAGCCACGAATCGCCAGGGCACTCTCACTTTCTACTCACTTCCAGGTTTCTACCACCTTATCGACGCCGCCTCACTTTAGACTCACTACCTATACCTGTTCACTGCTACTTTGCCCGTTGCTAGGGGCTTGATCAAAAACTGACTCTTTGTTGACTTTCTTTTGAAAAGCCTATCAGACGCCATTCACTTTTGTTTACCCATCCGTATTTACTTCCTATATAAGTCGTCGGCTCCCCCGACTCTCATCCTGCCCATCATGTCTTTCCTCAAATCACTCAGAGAACTCGCGATCATGGCCTGCGTTAAGAATATCCGGGATATCGACAACATTGGCTTTCTCAGTTATGAGACTGTCCGCGAAATTCTTATCAAGGTGGACAATCCCGCTCAACTCCGACAGATTGAACTCAATTCACCTCAAATCGAAGGCCAGACTGCAGAGATATGGCTGAAGTTCATTGAACGCGACTTCCCTTTGGAATCCAAAACCAAAGCATACCAGCCAAGGGACCCCAAGAAATGGTACAAGGTCTGGGAGAAGTACAAGAATGAACACGACACGGCTCTTCAAGAGAGCGAGAACAAGCTCAAGTCCGCCCTCGCCGGCCTCCGCCAAGATAAGGAGAAAAACACCAGCAAGATTGTCAGCGGCAAAGCTCTTCCCAGTTCCGCAAAGTTCGCCATCAGACGTTACACTGGCCCCCGTGAGGGTAGTTCCAACGCCCTGATGTTTGGTGGTGGCAGCCGCACAAAGACTGCAAATGGAGCGAGCGTGATGCGAAAGGTCCGCCGCGAAGTCAAAGAGATTGCCAACATTCACGGCTCCCTTTCACGGCCCATCAAAGCTCCGTCAAGACGCCCCATCGCCATGAAAGCCCCAGCGGCCATGATCAATGACCACAAAAGGGCTGCACAGCCAGCATATCGACCAGCCCCCAAGGAAAAGGTCTCGCACCTGGAAGCTGCCTTGGAAGAATTTGAACGACGAGCCACCTTTGTCTCTGATTCTGAAGACGACGACGGCGTCAATGACGATTACGACAATTCATCCAAATCAAAGCAACCTACTCCCAAGGCCGTTGTCAAGGCCGCACCAAAGGCACCTACCAGCTCCCTCCAGCGAAAGTTTGGAGGTTTCAAGCCTTCTGTCAAACCTGCAGTTATCACCAAGGCACCAGAGTCGAAGCCGTCAAAGGTTCCTCCGAAAGTTTCGTCAAGTTACCTACCCCAGACGCGCACCACCCCTCCCATGGACGAGGAAAACTCGCCTCAGTCAGTTGAGGAGCTTCTAGCAGATGTGGACGCTCGACACGAGGCCGCCGTAGCCTCAGCCTCAACCTCAGCTCCTCGCAAACGTAAGGCGGTGGACATTTTCATGCGACCCAAGCGGAGATAGAGTGAAAGGCTGGGGTGTGTTCTTTTCCTTTGTCGTGGGGATTTATTGCGTTCTCGCATTGTCTTTCTTCTTTTGATACCTAGGGGCGAAATGTGCCCATACCAACCGCATGGTGAAGGGAGTTTCGGCACAGCCCTCGAGGCTTAGATATTTTGGTTTGAATTAAGGAATCATGGTCTTTGTTTTTCAATTTCTGTTTTGTTTTTTAGTTGGGACACAGGCAAGATGGTCGAATATCGCCAAACATGACACAAAACTCTATGCGAATTATTAGAGACAAGTGGAAAAGGGTTCAAGTAGGAAAGGATGCAGTGCTTACTATAAGATAGCTGATTAAATCAATTCAAGGTCTTTGTTTCGAACAGACATAAATACTCCCTTTTGCTATGAACCGCAGCTACACCATGCATGTCATCAGTTTGCTTGTGTTCTCGTCAGTTCAAGTCCGACGAGTATCTATTGACAGTCCATTTGCTCCAGATCATTATCCACATCATTCATTCTCAACACAAAGGCTCCGCGATAATAGAGGCTTTCAAGGGAGAGCTTGTGATGCTATGTAGCTCAATCTATCAAATGACCAAATATACGCAACGTAACCAGCAGCAAGATACCGTAATATCAACCACAAAAATGATGGCCCTTCCGCATTGTGCCTTGCTCTCCTCCCGGCTCCCTTAGAGACATGTCGACATATTCGCTTCGCTTCCGTCGCTCGTTTCATTGAAAGTGCCGTCCCCCCCTAAGGGCGAGGACGAGATGCAGAGTGTCGCCGGCGACAAGGTTGTATTCGGCCGCGGTCTTGTCATCGGTCCTGCATCCGAGAATTAGTAAGCTATGGTGTCACTCCTCCCGTTGGCTTTCGGGTTTTTGGGAGAAATCGCTCGACGGAAGGGGGGGTTGAATGCCATACATTTGCTTGCCGCCGTGGATGAGGCGCTGCTGCACGGGCGGGATGCCTTCCTTCTCCTCCACCTTCTCCTTGATCTGGGAGACCTGTACGCAATGTGATTCAGTCGCCGATTCTGATGGCAGGAATAGCGGCAAATGGTGAGTGCATGTATACCTTGTAATCCGACTCGATGTCGAGTTCAATCTCCTTGCCGGTCAACGTTCGCACCCTGCAGGTTGTATGCTCTGTCAGCCTAGTTGCATCACTCTCAGGTCGAACGAGCTCTCTCACTTGATCAACATGTTGGCGGTGGTTATCGGTGGATGCACTGGTTGTCTATTGGACGTTCCAAAGAAAAAGAAATAGAAATCGTGGATGCGTTTATCCCGCGCAAGTCTAGATGCGTTGGTGCTCTGCTTACACAGACGAGGCTCTGTCGGGATGACTGTTTGTGGAGTTGGCAAGTCTGGGATCACAAGGCTGAAAGTGACGGCACGGAAGCTGGAGGTGGGATGTTGGAGCTGGTCTGGTGGGGTTGCAGATGGGCGTCTTGCGCCACCCAAAAGCTGATGTTGGGCATGCAAACGAAGGAAAAGAAAAATGCGACAAAGGAAAAAAAATTATCTGCAATATTGAAAGAGACCTAGGGAAATACAGAGTCGACAACAGTCTGTCTAATTACCTTGATGGTTAGGTACCTACTGTTAGTGCAGATGCAGTCGTAAACCTGCCTAGAGTTCACCTAATGTCGATGATGGTATATGCTCTGCCATAATCTGAGGGAGGATTCGTGTCTGTATATTTCAGTGGCCAGTACCCTGAGCCCATTACAGCCTCCGTATAGGTAGATTCTTATAATACAGTTTTCATAGTACAGACAAGCATGCAGCGGAGATTATCTTCCACCTTCACCAGTTTTTCCTCTCATTTCTTCTCCTCTTCAAACACGTTCAGACCCAGGCCCTCAGAATCCAGCATCAGCCTGTTCTTGGCTCCAGACTCTTGCAGCTGCTGCGCAATGAGTCTGGCATTCTCAATCTTCTTCAGCTCCACGTAGGCCTTGCTCTTCTTGATGGCCTCGCCAATCAGCTCGGCGGATCGAGCCTCACCCTGAGCCTTGACAACCATGGCCTGCTTCTCCTGTCGGGCTTTGTCGACAACAAAGGCTGCTCGCTGTGCCTCCTGTTGCGCAACCTGCTTGGCTTCGACAGCGGCTGTGAACTCTGGGGAAAAGGCAAGATGCTATATCAGAGATGAGATGTTAGAGAATGTTACATAGACGTTTGCACTGGGTGCTGCTTTTTGGGGGCGGAACTTACCGTCAGAGACACATCATCGAGCAGGATATTGAATCGCGCAGCTCGACGAGACAGATTCTCCCGTACTAATCGGGCAACCATCTCTCGCTGTGTAATGAGCTGACTGGCATTGAATTGAGCGACTACGCTCTTCAGGACCTCGTTCACAATTGATGGCAGCACTCGCTCATCGTAGTCGGTTCCAAGTGTTCGGTAAATCTGAGGCAGAGCTTCGACATTCGGTCTTGACAGAACACGGCAGGTGATGTTGACCATCTGCAAGTCTTTGGTGCCAGTCAGCGAAGCAACATTGCGCGGCTTCGCTCGTACATCGTAGATGATGGGTGTCTCGAACCAAGGAATGTTGATGTGTGTTCCTAGAGCAGTATTCCCATGGTCAGTTTATCTTTCTTCCATTGAACATTATGCTGAGTGGATGTCCAGCATAACCCCAAAAAGTCTCCAACAGCTCCCTCATCTGGATCCATCCTTACCTTCGCTGTAAATCTCCTTGCTCACGCCTCTTAATCGCTGGTACTTGATCGCTCGGTGACCACCGTCCACGTTGAACAGCGAGTTCGACAGCACCCAAGCGCCGCCCGCCAGCAAGATTCCTCCAATCAAGGCGCCGTTTGCTCCTCTGGGCATCTGCGGTCCTCCTCGTCCGGGATACCCGCCCCGCGTCTGCATCTGGCGCAGACGCCGCATCGCCTCCTCCTGCCAGTTGTTTGGGTTCGACATTTGCCCTCTTCCTGTGCTCTGGTTTGCGCTCGAATTCGAGTTTGGGGTTCGTGGTTGTCGGTTTCTGCCGCTGTCTCGAGGCATCAACTGAGCTTGTTCGCTTTGATGATGTTTGCGATTGGATACCTAGTCGGATGGTTCTTCTGCATGAACTAGCTCGGGCGGCACCAGCCCCAAAATTTCGGCGAATGGAATGCGCCCACTCTTCCCCGCGCTGGGTCCCGTGCTTACCCTAGAACTTAGAAGCAGCCAGAAATTCTTTACAATGAAGATACCTAACTACGAGTACTCCAATGCATCATAAATGCGGCTTGCTCACTTGATTGGTACCAGACTTACATGGAAGAAGGTTAGGAACTACATAATCATACCTAAGACGAAAACGGTGTTGGTAGTAGATGTTTGAAAACTCGGGTAGACGAAAGATACTTTTCCTGTATCTCAGCATGACACTGAAAACTGTAGTCACTTGGAGGCTAGAGAACCAACTTGGGGCCTCTTCTAAGACTATATAATCGTATTCCATTCAATTTCCTATTCAAGCTTGGGTAGTTATAATTTGTAAGTGTATACTATCATTTGAATTCTGTGCAATCATCATATATCATCCCCCAGCTCCCCCGGGATAACTCCAAACACAACAAGCTGTTGCGAGAATACCAAGTATGACTCGCTATCCCAAGGGTATCTCGTCCATCCAGGGACCAAACAACGCCAGTAGCTTGACATCCAGTCTTGATATAGCCTCCCAAAGCAAAACATGGCAAAAAAGGGGAGACAAAAGAAACAAGCAAAAAGAGCGTCCTGGCTCATCAAGGTTTCAAAACAGTTTCGCAATACAGCGGGCAATCATGCCTTGGCCGCCAGAGGCTTCCTGGCATACCCGTTGAGCATCCGGAAGCCTGCCCGGCCGTTGCGTCCCTCCTCCATCACAGCGTGGACACCCTCTAGACACTTGCCCGCTTCCTTGATGGCCGGGCTAGCAGTGACGGTATCCACAAGTCTCAATTCACCAGCAACCTTCTCCATCTCGCATCGGAGCAGCCATCGCTCCCAGCTCCAGCCGCCAGCGATGCTGCAGACGCTAGCGATATCATCTGTGCTCCCCATAACCATTGCGTCCATCTGGCAGACCTTGACATCTGCTCCAGATGGGCTGTCCTTGGGAGGAGTGGGAGGCTTGACCACTGGCTTGGCCCCAACGGGGAGACAAACCCAGGCGCGGCGGACATCGTGGAAACCAGCACGAGCAAGCCGGCCCAGCCATAGCTTCGTTGGGCTAGGGTCATAACCGAGAGTCTTCAAAGTGAAACCAAACTCCACGCTCTTAGCGAGGCCCAATGGGCCAGCGTTCATGATATCTGAGTCGAGAAGGGAAAACTCAAGGTAGCCGCCAGGCTTCAAGACTCGCATGCATTCGCGAAGGCAGTTCTCCCACTCATCCTCACCGTTCTCTCCAATAAACTTCAGGAGGCTGTGGAGCTCGCGGGCGGAAATCAAATCAAACTGGTTGTCCGCAAAGGGAAGCTTGGTCAGTCGCTCCACGGCAACTTGACGGTGGTTGGGTGGGCCTCGAATGTTCGAGTTGGACAGCTGGCGAACCGCCTTGGTGGTGACGGTGTAAACCTTGGTGTTAGGATACAGGAGGGCACAGTGCCATGCCCAATCGCAGCTTGACTGGCCGCCAAGGTCCAAAATCCTGGCTCTATCGCGAGCAACACCATCTTTGCCAGGTGCCATTCGCGAGAGCCGGGCCAGACGCTTGGTGACTGGTGCAGAAATGAGTTTCCCACCGTTGAGGAACTTCACTGCAGCAACATGCCACGAAGCCATGGTCATTTGCTTCATGGCCTCAGCCTCCTTCTCCTTTCGCAGCGTTTCGGGGTCATCAAGCAGAATGTCGTCGCCGCGCACGACGTTAGCACTCAGGCGCTTCTTTGCGGACTGGGGCACAACACTAAGTTGGTACTTTCCCAGCAGTTGGCTGTGGTGAGCAGAGCGAAGCGCAACCCTTTGCGCTTGAAGAGCCTCGAAGCGGGCCTGTTGGAAAACAAAAACATCGCTTTGCTGAGTTCGGACGACGTAGTCTTGGAAGGCTCGGTAGTAGGCGGACTCCTTGCGGAGGAGCTTCGACGGGAGGCTCTTTGGCACCACAGTTGTGGTAATAATGTTGGAAAACCGCACAGTCTTCTTTGCCACAACATCCTTCTGGCCATGCTTCTGCTCGGATTCAGGCTCAGTCTTGGTCTCCAACTTGACGTCATCTTCATCTTCCTCATCCAAATCTTCCTCAATCGTTTCCAAAGCGCCATTAGTCTCGACATCATCTACGCCTTTGAGATACGCCCGCTGTGCCATAAGCCAGAGCCCAGTGCGGTCAAGATTAGAAAGGGCTTCCAGTTGTTGCTTTCGAGCGTAGCTAGGGTCGTAGTCTTCCACGATTTCGGTTGGGATATCGTCCGCATCGGGAGAGGAAGGAGACTTGGCGGCCTCGCTTACTTGGGTATTCGTCTGGAGATTTAGGATGGGCCTAGCAGTGGGTAAATCATCCTCATTGATCTCATCGGCTTGAACCTCTACAATATGCTCAACAGGGGCAGACGACATCACGCTCACGCTTCGGTAAAAGTCCTCAGCTTCGTCCCGCTGGGGAACCGGGGGGATGGATGCATCGATGCTGGCGTTCCAAGGGCAACGATAAAACTGCTCTGCTGTCGTAGATGTCGGAGGGATTAAATCGAGCGGCGAGAGGGTTCTAGGGTGCCAAGTATTCCTGCTTCGAGGTGACAATCCAGAAAAGAAGCCGCCGGGAGATGGAATGCTGAGCCTAGTAAGCCCTGCCAAAGACTGGCGGGCAACATTGGTGTTCTCCCGAGGTGCCTGTGATAGAAAATTGGTAACAAGTCGCAGAGAACTCTGTTGCATTTCAGGGACATGCTGGGGTTGCGCCTGATTGAACTCAGCAGTCTCATCATCTTGCTTCTCAAAGTCTTCATCCTCATCCCCACCAGACAAGGCGTGTAAGGTTGCCAGAGCACCAGGCTGCAAATGGACGCCTGTCCAGGGGGTCTCGGTGTTGGTCTCATCGTTGCCGATCACCGGAGTTGGAGGGGAACTCATGGTAGCGAGCTGCTCTGATGATAGGCTTCCATCAAGAGACGGCGGCGCTGAGATTGTGGGGATATCCAAAGCTTGCTGCTTGCCGAAGAAGTCCTTCTGCGCAGGGGACATGGGTAGATTTGCAGATGGGGTCAACGGCAGCGGAGAGGTAATCTTCTTGAACTCATCGACGGCGGTCCAGGCCTCGTCAGTCTCATCTCTAGTAGGTGGGATCACGAGAGGAGTGGGTTGTCTGATGACTGGTTCAAAAACCATGGACGTGCCTCGAGATCTTCGGACGGATGATGAACGGCGCAGTCCCCGATTCGCTTCATCGTCAGACACATCATAGAGATCGTACAGCTCATCGAATTCGGTACCATCGGTAACTGAACTGGTTCGGTTCCACGAGTTCGAATTGGAGAATGATGTTGGTGAACTCTCATCGGCTGATACTGTCGAAGGCGATGATGGAAGGATCGGGGCAGCGAGATAGTGTACCCCCCTTGGAGTCGGAAAATGATCGCTCATCGGTGATAGCCATGCTGTGATGTTGAGATGCGACGTATCGGCCCTCTTTCCCTTTGCACTGGCTTGACCATGAACATTCTCGGTTTCCTCTTCTATTATGGGATTAAGACACCTCCTTGATCTTCGATCCAGCGAAGACTCGCGGGGTTGACGGTTGTTGGGTATAGAGTGTGTTGGCTCAGCCATTGTGAAATGTAGACACTATTCCGGATAGTGGCCACAAGAGATGTGATATAAAAGAAAGAATAAGGGAAAAAACAATTAATATGTATCGTAATCGAGTAATCCAGAGGAAATGAAAAAAAAAAAAAAAAAAAAAAAAAATTAAAGTATTAAACTCAAAAACGCTCGACGGCCGGCGACGATAGGCAAAAGCTCGAACGATGGGCTGCTTCGATCAACAAAGCGTCTATTACTGCACACAGACACACGCCGCAAAGAAGAGAATTAAGAGAAATAGAGGCAAAGAGATAGAAATGCCGAGACTGTTGGTTCGGGCAGGTTGGGTCTTATTAGAAAGCTACCTAGATGGCGCTCGGTTGGGGATGGGCGGCTAGAGGTTACTCGGCGCCTATGGACGGCCCAGCTCTCGTTCGTATGACGAGGCGGTGCATATTGGGCACAGGGTGATGTGGCGGACAGCGAAGACGACAGAGCCAAGTTGCAAGGTACTGACGGCGCACCGGCGCATCTAATCCTGGGATGCCTCGAGAGAGGGCGGCTTGAAGGGCATCAGGGCGGGCTTCATGACCGATGTGAACGATGTCCTTCGCAGGCGAGATCGCGGTCAAGCCACTATTGAGAGAAACTCGTCCAATCAGCTATTGAGCTTTGCTTCTATATTTAGCCAATTTCCTGGCCGCCGTCTTGGCACAGCGATGACTGGCTGGCGGCTGCACACACACTCTCGCCGTCGTGGGGAGTCGAGCGAGAGAAATGGCCAATGGCGATGGCTTCCGCCAAAGCTGGGCGGCTAACATGCTGGTCATCACCAGGGTGCAGCTGCAGCTGGGAGGGTTTATTGCAGCGCCAAATTCCAATAGACGAGATCGCTTGTTGTTGACGCCTGGAAACCTGGTTCGCAATCAGGTGACGGCAACTATTGATGTAGAATGAAGTGGCCGCGACTGATGATAAAGTTTGGAGAGACAAGCTTCTTGCTGCAGACGCTTGCTCACCAGCCTCAGTGTGCCGACTGTCTACTGCGCAGCGCTACTGACGCGGGTATGCACCAGGAATTTTTCATCACTTGATGAAGAGACTGCTAGCGCTGCAATATAAGGTTGTCAACAGGATAAACGAAATGACGATTTTCTTCATTATGCTCATGTAAGGGGACGGCGGCTCGGCTGCGACAAGTTCTCCAATGTACGAGGACTCGTATTAACACGAATGCTTACAGTAGAGCTCTCAGCGCTTTCTGGCCTCAGGTGTCCAGCCAGGAACCCGCTACTAGTACCTGTAGCAGCACCTCGACCTGTACGAGGTACATCTGCCAGGTACCTCAGGCAATTGACGTCGCCAGCAAAAACGAGCCCCGCCATGCCTCGCTGAATTTACCCCGCCAAGTTGTGACTTGACGAGAGAGACAAGCAGAGAGTTGCACGCGTCTTGCTCCTGTAGCTCTACTAGAACAGCCAGCGTCTGCAACCAACAATGGCAGACACAGAACAACCCGAGGCGCCCGTGGAGCTTCAGAGCAGAAATGTGATTTACTGCGGAGGTACGATGCAACCCCCTTTGCCCCTGAATATTTTGATTTTCCCCCGGCTGCTCAATCATCGTGGTTTATTGGTTCTAACCGGTGCTTTTCGCTGCAGTGTGTACTCTGCCTCCAGAGGTATGAAAAAATCGACCCACGTCCCGCTGTTTTGATGTCTCGAGCTCAACTGTGACCAAGTAGTACTGCGAGTATGGAGGCACCGTCAAGAAGTGCCAGGAATGGCTAGAGAAGAACCAGCCGGCCATGTATGAGAGGATATGGTCCCCAGAGGCTTTGGAAGCCGCCGCCTCATCTCTCTCGATCGATGCGCAGAAGAGGGCTGCCAAGGATGCGCAGAAGAAGGCCGCCAAGGCCGAGGCCGCAGAGCAGAAGCAGGCCACCAAGCTGGCGACGAGCGTCGTTACCATCAAGCGGATCGAGAGAAACAAGAAAAAGTTTGTCACGGCTGTCATTGGTCTGGAGGCGTTCGGTCTGGATCTGAAAAAGGTGCGTTGTTTGATGCAACTTTGGCTTCTGACGCTGGAACAGCTCTAACCGGTGTTTTGCTATAGGTTGCCAAGGATTTCGGAAAGAAGTTTGCAACAGGATCCTCCGTGACGAAGCTCCCCAGCGGCGGCGAAGAAATCGTCGTCCAGGGAGACGTAAGCGACGAACTGGAAGAATTCATTCTGGAAAAGTACAAGGATGTACCAGAGGACAACATCGAGTTCGTTGATGACAAGAAGAAGAAATGATATTCCTTATGAGCAATTAATCGAAATAAAACGCCTGATTCCCGTTGCTTCTTAGTCCAACAATGCCTAGTGTTGTTACATGCCCAAACTCCGTGTATCCCAAGTGCTAATAAAAATACATTTGAACCGCTTCCCGTAAAATATGCCTACCGGCTGCCTGCCGCCGAGGCTTCCCACGTAAAATTTCCCGATGCCCGGACCCCAAAATTCTCAAAATTTCAAATCCATTTCCTCATCCTCGCTTTCTCAATGTTCTTCCGGTAGTAGTGGTAGACACAGCGGTTGCCGCCTTCGCTGCTGACTTCACTATCCCCCCTGAAGCGGTTTTCTTCGCACTCCCTGGGACAGGTTTTCTTGTAATTGCACTATTGCCCTTCCCTGCAGTCTTCTGGAGCACTGTTTTTGTGCTTCCATCACTTGATTCGGTATTGTCGCTAGCCTTGCGCGTCGTTCGAGCTCCAAGCTTAGTTCGAAGCCCAGTAGGCACGGCTGTTGCGGTGCGCTTTGTTCGCGTTGCCGCTGCCGGTGTTGCTCCACTGGAGCTTGAGCTTGAGTTGGATGTTGTAGTGACCTTTCTGAGTCCTCCCGTACGCGTCCCCAGATTTGTGGCAGCTGTTGGTCGAGTTGGGCTACCTGCCTTTAGAGGAGAGTTGGATTTATACAGATATGACTTGGTGGGAGACGTTGCGCGGCTGCGGTTTGCCAAACGAGAGTTGGACGAGGTAGGTGACAAAACCTGTGCTGGGTGAACCAAGCCAGCCTCCTCGCCGCGAGCCCTCTTCTTAGGACGCTCGCCTTTTTGAAGCTCATTCTCTTTATCCATAGTGATTTCATCGCTAGCAGGTCAGTTAGTCTCACAGGAAAGAAAGAGAAACAAAAATTACAGCGTATTTAGACGCAATTCACCTCAACCGCTTCTGGGCGCGTCCAACCTGTGGCGCGCGAGTGGTTTGGTGGATAGGCTTTTGAGGACTTGGAAGTATAGGCAGATCTTTGACAGGCTGCGGTAGCGGGCGGTTAGGCCCTCCTTGCGCCTGATCTGCGTATTTGAGGAGTAGGTCGCCCATAGTGGCCTTCCTGAGAGCAGTTGGTATTCGGTTGAGACGAATCTCAATCCGCGACCTGAGGCCCTGCGCCTGGAGATGATACTGGGCGCGTAGTCTGCGGGCTCGCTCAGTGACTACAGGAAGGCAAGAAAGGAGAAATGTCAGCCTGTTTTACAATTGTAGAGGTCGAAATCGCGTACTTTCTAGTCGCAGGTTCTCGATCAAGGCTTGCTTCTGCTGCAAGGTGATTCCCGTCTGTTTCTTCTTGATGGGGGTTCGTTGTGGTGTTGAAGGGGTATCGGAGCCGCTGGATGTCGCGTGTTTCTTTTGCGAAGCGCTCGACTCGGTCGAGGCCTGCTTTCTTGGTCGTGTAGGAGCCATGGCTCTTGATTGTGTTGTGGTTGTGCCTCTCCTTGAATGTATTTGAGAAGGAGGGAGTTCAGGAATCGCAATGCGAATGAGGGAATGCGAATGCGTGCATGAGGTCGTGCACCAGGTGAGACAATGACTTGAAAGTAAACAAACTAAATCCATGAGTGAGCTACTGCTTGCTACTGGTTATGTAATCAACACAATGTGACCCGCATAATAGGCTTGTTAGTGAGTTAGTCTCTCTACCTAAAATGAACCATTTTTGCACGTAGAACAATCACACTGATAAGTGCATATACATGGTTGCTTAGCATTCCTGCATGCACCGATCTTGCACCTACATACCAGGCTGAACCGGCCTTACGACACTCAAAGCTCCAACAACCAGATTGTCGAACATCAATGACCAACTTGTCTCTCTACATCTCCTTACCTCCCCAACTTGCACATTCTCTCCCAACGGCCACCTGAATCTCTGGACCTGAATACCATACCCAAAGTCACCAAATAAGCAATCTAGTGGCCCAGCGCCCTCATTCGCAGCTACAATGGTTCTCGAGGCTGTTATGGTGGTGGTGGACAACAGCGAAAGCAGCCGAAATGGAGACTACCAACCAACCAGATTCGACTCACAGGTGGACGCCGTAAATGTGCTGTTCCAGAGCATCACTCAGGGTAACCCAGAGTCATCCGTCGGCCTGATGAGCATGGGTGGGAAGGGCCCGGAGGTGCTCGTCACCCTCACCACAGAGCAGGGCAAGATCCTGGAAGGCCTGCACAGGACAAAGAAGAAGATTGGTGGCTCGTCTCACCTAAAGACGGGTATCCAAATTGCGACGGTATGTTGCTTTTCTTGTGCATGTGTGTTATGTTGAAGTGTGTCCGCTGACTTTGGTTCGTAGCTCGCCCTCAAGCACCGACAGAACCGATCCCAGCGCCAACGAATAATAGCATTTGTTTGCTCCCCCGTCGAAGATCAAGAGAAGGAGCTAGTACAGCTAGCTAAAAAGATGAAGAAGGGCAACATTTCTGTCGATTTCGTTCTGTTCGGCGACCTCGACGATGATGCCACGCAGAAGAAGCTGCAAGCATTCAACGAGGCCGTCAAGGGCAACGAGGGTTCACACTTGGTCGTCATCCCGCCTAGCAGCAAGCTGTTGAGTGACCAGCTGATCTCCACACCCATTATGCTTGGTGAAGGCGCTGGAGCGGGCGCTGGAGGTGCTGGTGGCAACGACGAGTTTGAGTTTGGATTCGACCCGGCGATTGAACCCGAGCTGGCTCTTGCTCTACGCATGAGTATGGAGGAAGAGAAGGCCAGACAAGAGAAGTTGGCAAAGGAACAGGAAGAAGAGGCAAAGAAGGCATCCCTAGAAAGTGTCAAAGAGGAGGCCGAAGGCAGTGGCAGCGGAGGCAGTGCGGACAAGGACAAGGACCGCGGTGATAAGATGGATACTTCTTAATGAGCATCATGATCTTGGTGCCTTGATTGAAAGTGTATACTAAATATCCAGATCCAGTGGAACCTTAGA
Organism: Trichoderma afroharzianum; assembly: GCA_037893235.1. Classification (NCBI taxonomy): domain Eukaryota; kingdom Fungi; phylum Ascomycota; class Sordariomycetes; order Hypocreales; family Hypocreaceae; genus Trichoderma; species Trichoderma afroharzianum. Next base: position 89,133 of record JBBLXW010000021.1, on the reverse strand, counting down.
GGAGAAACGCTAGACATGATAATCACGATTAATTTGAGGACTGGATATTGAGTCTAAGCTTGATGCCCTGATTCTCCCGCTCCACGCAAGCTACCGACCCTAGCAACTCCCTTATCACCGGTTGTTGATCTCTCTGATGTATGACAGCAGCTTCCTGTCAAAGATGTCGCATCGTACGGGCATCTCTAGAGAGTAAAAGGGGTTTTTCATGACGTAATCGGCGTACAGGTCGTATATCTTCTTGATAGTCACGTCCACATTGGTCTGGGTGGTCTCAGTGAAGAGCAGGAACTTGGTGCCCGTTAGAGTATTAAAGCACTGCATTCGAAAGTTCTCCGTCTCCAAGACCTCTAGTCCAGACGATGGCTCTGGTCGGCCAGGTGGATCATTGGTGCCAGGAGCAGGGGGCTGTGCGACTGGCTTGACGGGATTCAAACGCGCGGTGATGGCATGAACACTAGAGACAGGAGTAATGAGCCTCTGCAGAACGTGTATCGAACGTGTGTCCCCAATAGTGTGCATCTTACCCGTGAAAAGTTCCGGCTAGCACAAGATAGTCATTTGTGCTGATTTTGTTGAGGCCGCCGTCGTGGAATGTCTTGTTATATATCAGACCGCCGGCCTTGTTGATGATGATGAGAGAGAAGACAGTCCTGTGTGGGACATGAGTTAGATTTGGTAGTGTCTAGCCCATGGGGATACTGGACGCATGCCATACATGTTGTAGGTTGAGTTAGGGTATGAGTCGATGTGAAATGTTGTTCTCTATAAGGCCCTTGCAGGCTCATGAATCCGTAGGGGTGAGACCATGAATCCTAGGTATGATGAGTGAGTTCGGTGCTCATGCCTGAACAACGCAGGCCGACAATTCGACCTGCAGGGGTGTACAGATCTCGCATACCTTGTATACACTCCTGAGCCCGTCTTGGTGTGCTATCTCTTCTTTTGCGGGCCTATATATTGGATTCTCCGTGTGTTGTTGATCGTAGAGAGTGGCTGGCTACCTTGAAGCCACCTTCATGCGACGGCGGCGCTGGAATATAGCGACCGAGGACCAGAGCGCTGCTTTTAGCGCGAGAGTGTATATAATGTCACCTAGGTAGGTATAAAGCTTCCGGAGGCAAACAGCAGCCTTGTTTGTCGAGAATAGCCTAAAGTTCAATACAATACGGAATCCAATTGGAGTTTTTTTTATCTTCTGAACAGCTCTTATCGCAGAAGTATACCTTGCGCCATGAATCTACTAGGTCGCAGTTGCAGTTGCAGTTGCAGTTGCAATACGGAGAAATAGCACGGAGGGAGAACTACGGCAGCGGCAACGCTAGTCTTGATAAGGCAACGCTGAACGCGCCTTGAGCACAGGCTTAGAAAGCGGCTGGTCGCCAGAACTTTGCGAGAGTCTCACCACTTTCAACTTGCTTGTTGCAGCTGCATGTCCTGGGGATTGCTCAATCATTCGGTTTCATAATTAATAAAGAGCAACCCCATCTGCACTCTCCTTCTGATGACAGTCGCTCTATAGAAACTGCAGCAGACGCACTCAACACAGAGCAACCATGTCTAATCGCACGTCACGCCCGAAGCCTCCTCCGCCAGGCAACGAGGAAGCCTCTGCGACGCTCAACCTGGGCGAATTCCAGCACGTCGACACCCTCACTCTTTCAGAAGCCGCGCTCGTCCTCAATGCGCTGGTTGCGAAGCGCCGGAACGATCGCAAGAACGTCAACGAGACAGAGTATGTGAAGGATGATCCCTGCAGCTGGAAGACGGAGGAGGACGAGGCAGAGGACGAGGCAAAGGACGAGGGGTCGCTTTGTTTGACGGATGGCTAACCGTGGAATCGCCTCGTTTTTGTAGGATGCTAAACCAAACCCTGAACTACCTGGATCACTTTGCGCGTTTCACGCAGAAGGAGAACGTCGAGGCCGTTGAACGCCTGCTCAGTGCGCACAAGGACTTGGCGAAGTTCGAACGCGCACAGCTTGGTACCTCTACCCCCTAGATTGCGGCGAGAAGAGAGGGGAAGGAAGATATATGACGGAATAGCTAACAATTGTTGTCTTTACAAGGGTCACTTTGTTGCGAAAACGCCGACGAGGCCAAGACGCTGATTCCGTCCCTAGCGGACAAGATCAAGGATGAAGACTTACAAGACCTGCTGGATGAAATCTCGAAGCTCCAGAACCGATGATGATGAGGGGATGTGTTATGTTTTGTCTCTCTGCCGAGGTATATGGCCATGACGAATCGTTGATATATTGCTCCACGAGGAACCGAGAATACTAGACTGCTGATATACGGATACGCAAGACGGATGGATACAGCCGGATTAGGGCCGCAGGTGTTTGCATCGTCTTTCTCTTTTTCACATTTTGTTTTTTCCAATTATTTTCTGTTTTCCTGCTACTTGGGCGCTTGGGAGAAGGTTATATAATTTGTTTTACACGCGGACAATTGTAAAAGGACGGTAGGGCAGCTAAATACCCCTGATAACCTATGGGAAAACGAATTCGATTATATTGTCTTGTCGACCTATACCCTGTGTCTGCCCTGGAACTTGCAGAGTTAGTATGAAAGAACGAGGAGAATACTACTATTTGAACAGTCATGTGTCTCAGGCCTCTTTTCTCCATGTTGCTGCTATTCCTTCAAAGCAGAGCTGTAGCAATGTCGGAATCATTGTCCGAATTTGCAAAATGACATTCATGCTACATGAAAGAGCAGCGTATGTCATGGCCTTCTCTATCAGATCCCTTTCTTACTTTCCCCCCCGAGAAAGATTGTCACTGCCGTACTTCTCGTCACCCCTTCTTACACCTATCCGATCCATTCTCTACGTCTTATCCCAGATGCTTATACTGATTCCAGTGATTGACATACACGGGATGGCCATCGTCTGTCGGTACCGAAGTGAAGTTAGCACGAGGGTCTGTACAGGTGGCCTCTTGAACGGGCTCAAGACGAGATGCTTTGCGATCAGCCTTGCCCGGGCTCGACGTATTCACAGCAGGTAACTCGACCGGGGCGGCACTGCTTCCGTCCATCTCGAAAGCACCGCTGGCCGGTCGATAAGGATCCTCGGGTTGATCTGCTCGACCTGGGACTTGTTAGTCAGATAATACGAATACGAATATATGGCTACAGTTTCCAAACGGGACTGCATCTCACCTCCAAAGGGAGCAAAGGGATCGCTGTTTCCTTGAGTGCCGTTGGCGTGAGTTGGACCATTCTGGGGGAAGTGCTTTTCGTCGACGGCATCATCGCGACCGTTATCCTGGTGGAGAACAGAGTCGGTCTCGGATCCGCGACGTTTCTTGCGGCGTACCAGAGCGAGCATCAGGACCACGGCAATGGAGATGAGAATAGCACCACCAACAGCTATTCCGATAATAGTTCCTGTTGACAGAGGACTTGCGCCTGGAACCTCAGAAGGGCTTGATGTGCTGTTGTCATTAGCGGGCGAGGATGGTGGCACTTCCGCGGATGTTGCTGTGATTGATGCTGTGGTTGGCGTGCCAGTTCTCGTCGATGCGGTATCTGTGAGGTCTGAGGTGGATGTTGATGGCCTGCCTGTGGTGATGGTTGTGTGCCTGGTGATTGTGACGATCGAGTTGTTTGGGATTGTGTGAGTTATGCCAGAGTCCGTCATGATTACTGAAGATTTCTTCGTGGTGGTTGACTCGGACGAAGATGTTGTCTCTGTTGCCTGCCGGCTCTGATCATCCTCAGTCGTAGTTGGCATCGCCTTGTCAGACTTCGACTCTGAGGTTGTCGAATTGTCCTCTTCGTCGCCGTCTTTCGGTTCTTTCAGTGATCCGAAATAATCTGGGCAAAAGTGCAGGGCACATGGATCCACGGAGCAACATCCTCTAAATTTGTTGGCACCACAGGAGTAGAAGGTTGTGCCTGGCGAGCAGTCATCTTCTCGAAGGGCAACAAAGGGGCTGGAAAACATTGTGGATGCGAGGCGATGGCGAAATCGTAGTTTCTTCTCTCCGCAAAAGAGAAGGAAAGGGAGATGTTCGCCCGTTTCCTCGAGGTTTCTTTCACCAAACAAGGCTACCTAAGTAAGGTTGGCAAGAAGATTAGGTCGGGTTGCTAGCCGGCTGGCGAGTGTTTGTAGGGGTTTGCCTGGCAACTGTCAGGGAATTCGGGAAATCGTCTGCGTCGTATTCGACAAGCCCTAGAGCTTGTCCAAAACCGAGGCTGTGGCAACTTTCCTACTCGTAACTGTGTGAAACAGTGGGCAGAAAATAATCGATAAGGAAGTAAAGAAACGGAGAATAAAAGAGAATGAACAAGAACAGAAAAGGTGTTGGTGAGGCAGTGATGCAGAGCTAGTGCTGGCTCCGGTCTGCGTGATAAACACTGCCTGTTAGTGCCTCTGGAAGAATTGAACAAACGTAGATATAGAGTTCATTAAGGCAGGAAGAAATTACTTGAGAGAAAAAAAAAACTAGGACAAAGGAAAATCGCTATTTGGGATCAATGCTTGGAGACCAGAATGTGTGAACCTTGGGGGTGAACAAACGCAGGCGTCAAGCAGGAGGCAAACGAAACGAAACGAGAATTTGAACAGCGGGAAAAAAAAGTATTCTGATTCTGCTATCAACCGGAATGGAGTGTTGGAAGACGCCCAATCCCTTGCAGAGGCGCTTCTTTATCAGCCAAAGGCAAATCATCCATGTCATATCAGGGGCACATCTCGAGTTGCCTCGTTTCTTGATTTCCTGCCTTGATGGTTTCGTGCTACAACGCCTTGAACCTGGTACGACTATGCTACATTTCTATAGATATCTCGAAAACAAATATATAATGCCACCTACCGTAGTATACTCTCTCAAGATTCTATTCTCGGAATCATTTACATCACTTCATGCAGTACCAGTCAAACGCATCCTGGCGGCAACTCGGGCCAATCTGCGATCCCATATCTACCCCCTACACCAAGGGCCAGGCGCCATCAGTTCTCTCGTGTGACTTCTAGATGGTCATAGAAGTAGTACCTGTAAGTATTCTCGGTGGTCTCTGGCACACCTTTCTCAAACTTGTCAGGGCGATGATTCGTCAGAGGACAAACAACTCGGCTCCTCGCAGACATCCAAAACGCAAACCAACCGAAGCACCACATACTCTCCACGAGGCTTCGCCCGTGTAACAAACAGCGGCGTGAAGAAACCTTTCTCCTTGCTTGATAATTTTCTTCACCCTGAATATATATAGACAGCTTCACATCAAGGGAGTTGTTCGGCTTGCAAACACTGGAAAACCATTATATTAGGCTGCTGCGGTGAAAATGAAAGAAATGGAGCGAGAAGAAGTGTAGCTCTCACTACATGCTCCACTAGGGATATGAGAAATAGGATGACCATCTACAGCCCTTCATAGCTTTTCTAACAGCAGCTTGCTACCCTTGTTGCCCACAGGCGCCTCCGTCTTCTTACCCTTCTTCCCAGCCTCATCACTCTCGTTAGCCTCCTTGGCGGCCTTTTGCTCCGCGGTGGGTTCAGTCGCCGCTGTTTGCAGCTGCTTCTTGTTCTTCTTCAATGTCTTTTTCAATTCTTCCGCACTAGTGAATTCTTCGCTCTCAAGCAAAGCCACAACGACGAATGAACTAGGCCCAGTAGCCCAATCCATGATGTGCTTCTTCACAACAGGGTACAGAATGTTGGAAAAGCCCAATGGTGGCTCAACCAACTTCACCTTTCCAGTGGCCCTGTCAAAGCGGCCACCTTGGATGAGAGACTTGAGCATGCGGCCTCCGAATGGTGTGTTGGCAATGTGCGACCTAGGAGCGAGTTCGTCTTCTGCTGGCTCCTGCTTGGGGCTACCGCTGACAGACTGGGCGAGGGCCTCGAGCGCTTTCTGCTTGTCTCCGAGCCCAGAGAGAAGGACATCGGCGACAAACTGGCAACCAAACGGCGTTGCTGTGAGGTCAGAAGGTGAGGCCGCAATTGCATCTATCAGAGAAGGCGATAGAATTGCCGCGAGTTCTTTGCGTCGAACATCATCTTCTTTCTTGCTTGTGGTTTTGCGGATCTCATGCACCTCCTTGAGCACCTCCAAGTCATAGGCGTTGCTGGCAGGGAACAGCGACTTGGAAAAACCTTCGAGTAGATAGAGAAGTGTAATTCTAGCATTGGGGTTGTTGGCGGCGGCAACAATGTTCTGTGCAACTTCCTCTTCTTTTTCTCCAACAATCTCCGGGAATATGGCTTTTGAGGTCAGCTTCGTGTCATCGATAACATCGTAGGCTGTAAGGAGAACGATGTGGCCGTATTGATCTCCCGACATCAGCGTAAAGGTATCCTTGTAAGCTTTCAGCAGCACCTTTCGATCCTTGGCCGTACCATACGCCAGAAGCAGGCAGACGAGTCTTGCGCCAGAGCGAGTAAAGGCAAGGTTCTTCAGTAAATCGCCTGCCTCGTCGCCCTTGACCAACTCCATAAATTCGTTGAATTCCTCGGATCCTGGCTGGGTATTTGTGTAATACTGGAGCATTGCATCGTGTAGCATGGTGAAACCGGTCATGCGTTTCTGGACAAGTGAGTTGATAAGGTCCAACAGACTCTTCATGATTGGTCCTCGCTTGCTCGGCTCCTCGTCGAGGATCTGCTTCAGATCCGAAGTTGTCTTGATGTCCTTGGTCAACTCCTTCAAAGTAAACTCTGGTCCATACCATTCGCGCAGTAAAAGGGCCTTTTGCTCCTTCGTCGCGACCGTCCGGTAGATGTCGTCCAAGATCCACGAGGCCTCAGAGTGGTTTATGAGCTTTCGAACTTTGCCGTAGAAGTTGGGGATGATGATGTCGCGGATTTCATCGTCATTGTGGATAAGGAGCTTTCCAATAAGAAACTTGGCGTAGCGTCCTTCAGCAAGCTGCGCATAAGTTCCCTGGAGCTCCTGAGCAATCTGTTTTCGCTGCTCCGGTGTGGAATATTTGATCGCGGTCTGAACAGCTCTGACAGCGTCATGCTTTAGGACGAAATCTCGGATGCGGCCTGTAATAATTTCGTACAGCTCTGCCACCAACTTCTGTCGCTCATCCTTGGGAACGTGGGACTTGAGGCGCAATCGTTCCCAGATCTTCTTGGTCCGCTGAACTTCGTCGGCTAAAGGTTTGGCAGCTTTTCGCTCAAGAGCGAGTTGCTTCTGTTTCGCATGCGACTCCCGAGAGCTTTGTTGCTCTAATTTTAAGTCAGCAACAAAGCCAAACAATACGGGCGCGAGAAGAATAAAACATACCTGATCCAGATGCCTTCCCATTTGATGTCGCCTCCAAACGAGGCTTCTTATTCTTGAAGTCACTCTTTTCTTTCCCGTCTGAGGCAACCTTTCGTTTGCTATTATACGTAAGGGGTTTGGTCGCCATTTTGGTTGACGTATTACTTGTTTTAGAACAAGCAATTGGATTTGATACTTTGAAGTCAGTCAAGCAGACTCAAAAGTCAAGACATCCGATATCAATGGGCCGCCGGCTAGTGGTAGAATAATTTTTTTTTTGGAATATTGCCGGGCGGTGAACACTGAAGTGGAACAAAAATCCTTTATCTTATCTCACAAGCGCCACCAATTGTAGCCAAAATGGATCCACTACCATGTACGAGATGTCCAGCGTCTAAAAAGCCAGGCATGGAACCTGATGTCTCTATGTATGTATGGATATCATATTAATACTTTCTCGATGACATTTTTCCTGGCCCAGAGGGAAAGTATTATATACTGTTGCATTATTCCTTGAGAAAACGCAAAATGCGATAAATCTACATTGTTGCCATTTGTTGGTATCAATTCGGTCCAGACATCTCAATATATAAGTCCGGCAACTCGAGCAATATGTACATATGCATGCCAAAGATGATGAAATGCTACCAACTAGGGCAAAGAAATTAAGAAAAAAATCCCATGCAACAGCTCAATCCCCCTTAAAAGGTGGGTCCTTCGTTTTTGAAGAGCCAGTCGCTATTGGCGTCAATCATGAAATTGGTAATGTTGAACTCGTTTGGCTGGTACTGAGGGTGATCCAGACTCGCGCTTCCCGTAGGTATGTCAGAGTTTGGCATTAGCCCTTCAGTGCCACCAGAGAGGTTCTCTCCACCAAATGGCAATCTTGGAACGTTAAAGAAGTTGAAAACGTCCAGATACTCCAATTCATTCTGTGCTGGTGTCTTCGCGGGAGTCACGCCCCCCAAATGCCCGTGACTCTGGGGACCATTTCTCGGCTGTCGCGATATTAGGAAGTCTAGATCAAATGCCGTCCGACGCATGTCAGCTAGGATTTTGACTGAGCTGGGCGTGACTCCGTTGCCTTGTCTTTCGCTGTCTCGATGCTCGTCAAGAACTCGCTGTAATAGCCCAGAGTATCCAGCAGCCACTGGCCAGTATCGTCCCATCTCGCGCAAGATGTCGACGAAAAAGGAGATTTGGGGGGAGAGCTTATGCTCGACCGTGGAACCATGGACTAGAAGCACTCGCGCAGCAACCCAAATTGTGAAGGCAAATGGCGGGCCTAGTTTTGGCAGGAAACCATTGTTCACAACAAAGTCTCCCAGTGCAGATATATTTTCGACAGCGCCGTGGCATCTTTGAACGGCAGAGAATGATGGCGTGAAGATGGCTGATCGAGTTGTCGGGTAGGCCGCCGAGGAATGGAGTCGAATAACAGCGGTATGGTAGGTCGCATGGAGCATGATCCAGTTACAGTTGAGATTTCTGCTTCCCGGCTGAAAGACTTTGCCCATATTCCCAAACTCCCCAGGAAGAGCGAAATTCCAAGATGTCAGCTCCTTGTCAAGCTCCTTGTACTGAAGCTGCCACTTTTCGACATCGGTAAGCTTCCCGATATCAACAGGCCGCTTCAAGAACTTGTGTATCTTTGAAAGAATTCCGAGGATTTCAATGTAGTAGGCGAAAGCGCCCAGATTCTCAGGCCTCCCAAGTGTTTGCTGGGGGCTTTCGTCAACATTTTGAGCGCTCGTGACGAACCATCGTGTTTCTACTTTTTGGTTCTCCATCCACATGTCGTCACGACAGGGAAGCATTCGGTCAATCTCCGTATCGGCCAACGCAAACTCAAAGGCAGTAGCAATAGTTGCGTATCTATCGAGAAGATATATCATCCAGAATATCCTTCTTCGTGATTCCTCTTCTATAAAATCCTTTGGCTCAGGAAGAATCATGGCGCGAAGCGTGTATATCGAGGTATAGTGAGGCGCCACACTGAAAGAATTGGTCTCAACGGCCAATCCCAGTTGCACCACTGACCTGGTGATGAGGGCCATAATGTTCCACCCGGGAGGTCCATTGCTACTACCGCACAGATCCAGGGCGAGTATGAGTAATGCCAGAAGCGACTTGACAGATGAGTTTTCCATTCCGTACAGTAAGACTTTCTGCTTTGAGACGCGGTGATAATGCTGCCGCCGCTCTTCAGTAAGCCTAGGGTCGCTGGAGAACCGCATAGTAGTTGCAACTATGGCATGAAGGAGTATTCTGTCTGCCTCTTGAAGGTCAGAGATTCCAAAAAGATTATCCAGAGTAGTCCTTCGGTGAAGTATTGGACACCAAGTGTTGATATGTTTGAAATACAGGTCCACTAGGTTGTACACTAGATTGTAGGGTGGCAAGTCATCAACATCAGTCGAGGGCAAAGCCGCGCCTGGCGTAGGCGTAACCGTCGACATGGCGATGCCTTGCTGAGCCGGAAGGTCGGGCACGGGGCCGGAGATGGAACCGCCAGGCAAACGCGTTCGGCCCTGGTACTCGTTGTGGGCCTGTTCGGTAGAGGCAGGCCCAGAAGGGCCATTGCTTGGATGAGAATTATAGAACAAATTGTTGTTCATGTGAGACGCTTGATAAAGCTTCGATGAGCCTAGATTATTGCTGGCCTCGCTTTGAGTATCGTGATCGCTCGCAAGATTCTGGTGTCCAGCATGCGCACCAGATTCTGAGTTTTCTGGACGGAGCGATGGCAGCGGTGATGTTTGGAGCAATTCAGAATGTTTCCGCAGAATCTCTTCCATTTTATCCAGCCTCAATTCCATTTCACGGCTCCGATTCTCCAAAAATCTTCCAAAGCCTGCTCGCAAACCCGGCGGTTTTCGTTCCTTGTATTCGCATTTCTGGCCATGGCGTTTACACCAACCACACGAAGGCTGGCCGCGATCACATTTCACCTATAAAGAGGTAACACCGACAAAAACGCGTTAGACAAGCCAAGGATATTCGAGTAATCGGGGAATAGAGAGGCGTAATAAATGATAGTACCTTGCGCTGCTTGCATAACTCGCATCTGTCGGTTAATTGGTTAGCAACAGATTGCAATTGGAACGAAATCAAGCAAGATGAAGTTTGTTGCGGACTCGATTCAATCAAGTCATGGGTTCGTGCTTTGAGTCAGGGTTTCGCGCCAGGATTGAATTTCACACAAGGGGTCACCCATAACGCCAGGGAGAAGATATGACAGCAAACGTACGAAACTGAGACGGGCCGCTTGCGCTTGGCCGTCTGAGAGGTCGGGTCCGCATCATTGTCGCTCTGGTCGTCGCTGTCAGGCTCAGGCTGGCGATCAGCGACGGAGGTGGAGGACGGCGGTGACGGTCGTTTGTTATCCTCGCTACCGCTGCGCATGACGCTTCAGGCTGACAAGAGACGGGGCCTCGCAAGGTGAGCCCAGGTTGCTCGAACGAAGCCTTGTTCGGTAGATTGACGATCCGACACCGACAGCCGTGATGATTGGCTGGTCGGTAAGCGGGGCGAATAGCTAGACGGCGAGCGGTGAAAGGGCGAGCGGCGAGAAAGGTTTGGAGCATGCGCGCGCGTGGTTTCGGGATAAAGACGAGCGGGAGGATGTTGGGCGTCCGGGTCAATGATACTAAGCCGATGATGCGGAGCTGATGTTTGTCCTGGGGCAGAGACGGAGCAGCCAGGCCGCGGCAGAGCTGATGAGAAGCTCATTGGTGGCTGCAAGTTGACGAGAGCCGGAGCGTTTGGTCTACTGCGGGTTGCTAGTGTGCGGAACCCACAATGTGGAGATGAATGAACTGATGGGGAAGATGAATGAGGAGAAGAGGAGATTTTTGGACGAGAATTATACACGTGAGGCTATCGAAGTGCTGAAGCCGATTTCGCTGAGCTGTAGTACTCGAGAACTCGTAGTTTTTGGGTACCTGAGAGTTGTCCATAGATCTCTTACCGTATCCTTCAGGTAGGCACCATTTCGAAACCTCTGCTAGAGCCGTTCATCGCCATGCACCATTTCTTGCCCTAGCCAATAGAGAGTCATAGGGCTTAGCAGCGGGATGCAGCAGGTGAACAGGTGGGATATCCATTGAATGCTGTGTCCTGGGTACTCGAGTACTATAGCCCGTATTCAGGCTCATCATAAACAGGCTGTGAAAGATGATCAAGTAATTCCTGCTCACTGCATGTGCATGCCATTTCTATATTATTACCTTTATTAGGTAGGCACTATCTTGCCGAGTCTCACCTCTCTCTCTTTCAATCGCTATCTCTGTAACTCGTAGTTTTTCTTTCACGACTCGTAAAGCGCCCGTCCCTTGTCCGAATCTGCATCGTTCGACCACAATACGCATCGTCACATCTCGACAAAGCGGCCTTCGGGACATCTCAGCCCGATACTCGTCAACACCACCAGCACCCCACATGTGTGATTTGTACACCTTTACCCGCATTTCCAATGGCTACCTTGAACCCATCCCTACAAATTAAATTCTCCAGATCTCGTCTTTTTTTCGTTGCTGCAAGTTATTCCTTCTGTCGATTTAGCCAGTAATCATGCAAGGCTCTGTTAGGCAGTTTCCGACGATCAAAGCCATTCGATCCTACGTCATTGGCGGCGTAGGCTCCGGTATGTATAGACTTGAAATATAGTTACGGCTCAAGCCTCAATTTGCATATTCTTACCATTGATGTGAAATAGGTGGCGATTATCACAATGTCAAAGGAGGTCACTGGTATGTAACATTCTTACAACGGCTTGTTGCACTTCTGAGTGATGGTCGCTGACTCTCTTTCCAATAGGCTCATTGACAGTGACATCTCAACGCCATGCTCACAATGGTCTCAGTACCGCAAGTCGCGTACTAGCTGGGGTATCAACGTTCTTGGGTCTTTTCTGGTTGAAATAGAGGCATCCGATGGGACTGTTGGCTTTGCGACTGGCTTCGGAGGTAAGAATGCTAGCAGCTTAACTCTAAAACCGAAACTTCTCGGGATCCCAAAATCATTGGAGCTCTTACGGTATTAACCAGACCCCTTCTATTAGGTCCTCCTGCATGCTGGCTGGTTCACCAGCATTTTGAGCGATTCCTGGTTGGAGCTGATCCGAGAAACACGAACCTTCTCTTTGAGCAGATGTATCGTGCTTCCATGTTCTATGGCCGCAAAGGGCTTCCTATTGCCGTAATCTCTGTTATCGATCTTGCACTCTGGGATTTGCTGGGCAAGGTCAGGAACGAGCCTGTCTATCGACTTATTGGTGGGGCAACCAAAGAACGCCTCAACTTCTACTGCACAGGACCCGAGCCAACCGCAGCCCGAGAGATGGGCTTCTGGGGTGCCAAAGTGCCGCTTCCCTTTTGCCCTGAGGAAGGCCACGAGGGACTACGGAAGAATGTCGAGTTTTTGCGCAAGCACCGTGAATCTGTGGGCCCAGATTTCCCAATCATGGTGGACTGTTACATGAGCCTCAATGTCTCCTATACCATTGAGTTGGTCAAGGCCTGTTCCGAATTCAACATCAACTGGTGGGAAGAGTGCTTGTCTCCCGATGACACGGATGGCTTTGAGCAAATCAAGCGTGCGCACCCGACGGTAAAATTCACTACTGGTGAACATGAATACTCTCGCTACGGATTCCGAAAACTCATCGAAGGTCGCAATCTTGACATCATTCAGCCCGATGTCATGTGGCTGGGCGGTATGACGGAGCTGCTCAAAGTCTCAGCCATGGCTGCGGCATACGATATTCCTGTAGTTCCTCATGCCAGTGGTCCTTACAGCTACCATTTTGTGATTTCGCAACCAAATACGCCATTCCAGGAGTATCTCGCCAATTCTCCTGACGGCAAGAGCGTCCTCCCCGTCTTCGGCGATTTGTTCATCGACGAACCCATTCCAACCAAGGGTTATCTTTTGACAAGCGATCTGGATAAGCCTGGATTCGGATTGACCATCAACAATGCCGCACGCTCTAAGCTGATTCCTTCGAACTATCTCCTTAGCCCTCCACCTGTACAGCAGCCCGCGCCCCCCGTTAATGGCGAGGGCAAACTGCACAATGGCGATTCAGAACACGCGTCAGCAGCATGAATGAAGATGCACGCTAGAAGAGGAAGTTTATATGGTGATGGGTGCCTATAGTAGTGTCTACGTACATATATAGATGCGTCGTCAGGCGATCTAAGCGAGCTCATGAAGCGAGGAATATTGTTAATAGTTGTAAAAGAGGAGGGGCATCGGATAGCAATGCAAGACTGTAGCAAGATTCACACACATGTACAAGTTTCCGCAAGAGCAAAGTTTCATTGCAGTTTGCCAACAACCCGATTCTGTCAACTTTTCTCTTTCTCTGCACACCTCACTATTGAACAGGGCTCAGCTCTCCTGCTCCTTGTGCGATAGAGACTTGCTTAAAGAATCGAGCGCAAAGTGCCCACGAGTGTGATATGCATACCATAGGCAATACTCCATAAATTTGCATCGTGCTAAAACCTGGGGAAGTTTTGGGGAATCAGCTTGAAAAGGCATCGTGACCCACCAAATTGAGATGACTTGCCTGCACTTTTTGCGCTCACTCCCCTCGATCGGAAGAGATCGTGAAGAGCTTTACGGTGGCCGTTTCGACCCGCTCTCCAGGACCCAGAACCTCACGATAGTTCACCCATCCCACCGTATTGTGGGCCAAGCAAAAACGGTGGCTGCTTAGTCGGGGTTTCCTCGCCCTAGCAGGCCCCGAGAGCTCGGATTGATTTCTGCCGCAGATTAACGGATCTCGTCAACGGGGAGCCGCATTTATAGGGCCATCGGAATAGCCTCACGATAGATCTGGCATCTGTAAAAGAAGACATTGATTGACCAGCCAAAAGGTGCCATTAGCCGCCGCGTCTGCCTTTTCCACGCGCCTAATTATTAGACTGTTTCCCCGCATTGTGAATTGGCAACAAACGACATCGATTCTGTGAGACTTGGTGGCCTTTATTTCTTACTACATATTGACTTTTGAAAAAGTTCTATATACGAGCACTTAGCTGCTTAGACTTGGCTTCTATCGGGACATTTCAAGCTTCATCTCATATCGACATAGGACTACAGTCGCCACTACTAACGCCATTATGCCGCTAAAAGGCCTCCTGGCAGGCAAAACCGCGATTATAACAGGCGGAACAACTGGCATCGGACGTGCCATCTGCCTCGGCTATCTTCGTCAGGGATGCAACGTTGTCGTTAATCACCTCGGCCTGGAAAAGGACCAACAGCACTTAGACTCGCTCATAGCTGAAGCGGGTGCTATCCTAGCGGAGGACCCTGCAGCTGGTCGTCTTGCTCATGAGGCCGGAGACGTGCGTCAGCCTGCAACAGCGACCAAGCTGGTAGCCACGGCGGTTGAACATTCGGGGCCGGCACGACGCCTCGATATCTGCGTCTCTAACGCCGGAGTGTGTACTTTTGCCGACTTTCTGACGCTGTCGCCAGACTTGCTCGAGACCACGTTTAGGACGAATGTTGACGGAGCCTTTTACATCACGCAGGCGGCCGCTCGACAGATGGCACTACACCAGAGCCCCTCAGGCGGCAGCATTATCGGCATGTCGTCCATCTCGGCGCTGGTTGGTGGCGGCCTCCAGACGCATTACACACCGACCAAAGCTGGTGTGACGAGTCTGATGCAGAGTACCGCGGTGGCTCTGGGCAAATACGGCATCCGTTGCAACGCATTGCTACCAGGGACGATTCGCACGCAGCTGAACGAGGAGGATCTGGCTGATGACGCCAAGCGGAGCTACATGGAGGGCAGGATACCTCTTGGGCGAACGGGCGATCCGGCGGATTTGGCGGGGCCGGCCATCTTTCTTGCTTGCGAGGAGCTGAGTGGTTATGTGACGGGTGCGCAGCTGCTGGTGGACGGCGGTCTGTTTGTTAATCTACAGTAGATTGGGTATCTCTCGCAGCGTGGCTATTCTATCCGGATTGTTTATGCATTGTTTCAAGACACTTGATGAGAGTGTTATATCATACACTGTACATGTAGAGATGACTTCCAAGTCTCACCACAACAACGGCGTCGGTGAAAGGCCATCTACATGTACTTAACTCTGTAACAATAGGTTGAATGGTATGACTTGGCTTGGCTCATGAAACAGCGGCGGCACTTTTGTGGTAAGAACCCTGAATCAAGGAAAAAGCGCGCAGGCAAGGCAGGGTCCGTATGTCATTATGGAGCTCTTGGTGTTTTGAGCCCACAGCAGCTTGCTGCCGCCATCCCTGCAGGCCCCTGAAATCTGTGACGGACAACGGTGACTGTTACATAAAGGAAACGCTGTCGACGTCCCAGACAGGCAATGCTCCGAGCTTCACTGTATTGTAGATGTACCGTATTGCCGTTCTTCATTGTTGGTCTCTCAGTTTGAAGAATCAGCTATGCATGTACCTTGTCCGTTGGTTTCCGTGGGGGATCCGCAGCCCCGTTCCGGAGCCGAGCGTGAGCAGCTACAGGCTGCCGTGCCGGAAAGGGTGGGTCGGCGTTGACGTCACAGTGGAACCGCCAGTCTGGATGCCTTTTTTCTCTTTTGCATGTGTCAGTCAAGGCGGTACTTGTTCCTCACCAATTGATCAAGCCGGATTGGAAGCGGTCTACAGGTACTCATCAAGCTTACGGCGATCCATGCGTGATATTGGCGACTTTGTGATACTGTGCGTATCTCGAGACATCCCCAGACATCATCATACATAGCAGGCAGCTTTAGGTACCAGCATCACTAAAACTGCAGGCGAGCATCCTCCTGTTCCTAGATGTCGCTCAGATCTACACCCTTAGGCGATCTGTAAAATCTCAACTCGGCACTGCTTATCATCTTGGCCTTGTTCTCTCGTTCGTCGTAAAATTTTTCGTCCCGTCCAAGCCAATAGGTTGGCTTCCCCTCCCACCACAAGAGTTACACGAGCCCAGGGGTTGTAAGACGCCTCCGGTAAGATCGCCATTTGCCTCACCTCATCCGAGCCAGCTGTCACCGCGGTCTTATCAGTACTTCGTTATCATTCGTTCACTGATACAAAAAATGCCGCTGGAAAGTTCCAAAGATATCCACTTTGGAAGAGCGGGAAGGGCGATTGGAGGGAACGTCAACGATACGTATATTTTCGTACTGTATCCTGTTCTTGGCGTTTGCCACTATGAGCGCCGTTCGCATGTGGTGGTGACGACGTAAACGGCAACGATCCGCGGTTATCTCACGTCCAGTTATTTCCAAGCACGATGATAACAACGTGCGTGAACGCGGCTGTATACCATGGCAGCTAAAGTATAGCCCAAGTACTGTATAAGGGTCCAATTAAGGCAATTACTACGGCGCATCTGTCGAAGAAATACCAGACCGCTACCTATTCCCCAAAGTTATCACCAATGGCATGTCAAGACTGTCATCACCTAGAGGCTTCCTTGGCTTCTTCGTTCCTGGGCTATTTCCTGCTAGGTAGTTTCACCAAGGCTCTTCTCAGACCGCAAGGCGCAAGCCTCTTCAGCCCGCCTACGTAGTGGCTACGCGCAGTTCTCCACAGCGCCGTCATCCATCTCATTGCCATAGCCCACGACTTCACCTGTGTGGAACCAGAGTGTGGATAAACAACTGGAGACACATCACTGCTTGCCACTTTTCTTTGACGAAATACAGACAACGAAGACAGAAAACCTGGAGGAGGAAATGACTCGAGATGCTCGAGCAATACTCGAGTGGAACCACGTGGAGAACCCCAGAAACTCTGTGTGCACTCAGGGGGTGCGAGATGGAGGGAGAAATTGAGACGGCGAGAGGTATAAAAGACCTAGATATCCTCACCGTTCGAGACGGTAGAACCATTGCATCCACAGAAGCCTCACTAACTATCTAATACCTTGAAGAGTTGTTACTTATTTCCCCATCACTCTTCCACTTTTACCCCACAACAGCATTGAATCATTACACCAGCAATAGGAGTTATCAAATCCATCAACATGGCATCTCTCAGCAAGGAGCAGCAGACCGAGTTCTACCAGCATGTGGCTCAGGTCAAGAAGGACATTGACGAGAGAGTAGCGGACTCTGATTCCATGCCCAGCTCACCCGAGTTGGCGTCGTCAGTCAGCTCGAGAGACAGCGTCTCCTCCAGCATCCCAACTCCCATATCTCCCATCGATTCTGCTGCAGTGGCCGACTCTTTTGTCTTTGCATTTGATATCGATGGCGTGCTTGTCCGAGGCGGTCGCCCTATCCCAGAGGCTATCGAAGCTATGAAAGTACTTGACGGCGAGAACGAATACGGAATGAAGATGTAAGTTAACGTCACAATACGCATACTCATTGAATCATGTTTCTAACCTTGAATTTGTTCCTAGTCCTCATATCTTCCTGACCAACGGTGGTGGCAAGACTGAAGAAGAGCGCTGCCAAGATCTATCAAAACAACTCCAGCGAGAGATCAAGCCCGGCCAGTTCATCTGCGGACACACTCCCATGAGAGAAATGGCTGAGAAGTACGGCACGGTCCTTGTCATTGGAGGCGAGGGCGAGAAGTGCCGTCTCGTCGCCGAAGGATACGGCTTCAAGGACGTCGTTACACCAGGCGACATCATCAAGCACAACGCCGCCACAACACCCTTCCGCAAGCTGACACCAGAAGAGCTCGCCAACTCCCGTGAGCGAGATTTCGATGATGTTGTCATCGATGCTGTCTTTGTGTTCGCCGACTCTCGTGACTGGGCTGGTGACATCCAGATCATGCTGGATGTGGCCATGTCCAAGGGAGGGCGACTTGCAACTCGCAGTGAGACCTTTGATGAGGGTCCCCCATTCTACTTCTCTCACAACGACGTCGTCTGGTCTGCTGCTCACGAGCATGTCCGTCTCGGCATGGGAGCTCTCCGCCGCATGTTTGAAATCACATTTAAGGACCTCACTGGCGGCAAGGGCAAGCTGCACACGCACGCCTTTGGCAAGCCTCAAGTCTCGACGTTTGAGTTTGCTGAGCGGCTGATGCAGACTTGGCGAAGCACCGAGCATGGCATCTCTGGTCCTCCCCAGACGGTGTACTTTGTTGGTGATACACCAGAGAGCGACATCCGTGGCACCAACGCTATCAATGACGTTGCCGACAACGATTGGTACAGCATCCTGGTCAAGACCGGTGTGTATCAGGAGGGCACAGAGCCGACTTACAAGCCTCGCGCTACCGTCTCTACCGTTCTCGATGCTGTGAACCACGGTATCCAGCGTGAGATGCGCAAGAAGGTGGTGTCGTCGCTGAAGCGAGACGTTTTGGGCAAATCAGACTGTGTTGCAGCTGACCCAGCCATCTTTGATGAAGACATGCTTGTCTCTGTATAAAGGTTCAACGACATAAACACTTTGAAATGGCATTATGAGCCGGAGTATTTGGAGTTCAAAACGAGGAAATTGAAACACTTGGATTCGCTAAAGCGACATGACTGATTCTTCCTTTTCTTTACTACACTTTCTCTTTTCAAGATTGGTTTCAGAACGCAAGTGTTGGCAAACACTTGAACGCATGGCGAGAGGATCACTATACTCTTTTCATGATTTTCTTTCATTCTTATTTTTACACCTTCTTTCTCATCAGATAGACTGATGCCCCTTTTCATATACCCCAAGCGATTATCAAACTGCTATTAGAGCGCATTACAATGATATACTAGACAGTCTCTTCTACATAGATAGATTCATACACTGGTGTATAGATAACCAGTCTTTTAACGTATACACGATTGTCTTCATGATCTACGGCCCATGCTCTACACAAGTGACATGAATCAATCATCGAAAGTAAACTTTCCCCAGGGTGATGCTGCAACCCAACCAGCGCTGTCAACGGCTTCCTGCCTATTAGAGCGTCTTTCAAAGGCCTCTTCCATAGTCACTCTCATAGAATATTCCGCAACGTGATCACGCTCAACGTGAAGCCAGCCTTTCCATCCAGCAACCAGATCGCCCGCTCCTAGTCCGCCCAGCACAATCGTACCCCAGAATTCACGAGAGAGAGACGCCGCCGAAGAACAGTCGTAGACCAAGGAGCGTTCAGCATCTGCGATGAGTGATCGGATAAGTTCGACATCGGTGCCTGAGCTTTCGCTGTATGGCGGCTGTTGGACGTAGACATGCTGCAAGTCATCATCTGTGCATGTGAGGCGAGTAGCATCAAAACGGCCGTCGAGATCGAGGACGAATAGTGTCATGGAATGAGGCGGCGAGACGAGCGTCGATATTACTTTGTATATCAGCGGGAGGCTACGACCAGACACGGATATCGTGGGCGCTTGGGTGGCTCGAAATTGCCGGCTGGCGAGATGATCAAGCTCATCCAAGTGCGTGGTTTTGACTCGCCTGGTACCCGTCCCACTTGCCTGGGCGTTTTCTAGGGACAGCGACGAGCGAAAACTGTCAAGTACCTATTATCGTCATGTCTCAATATTAGCATCGATTATCGTGAAGAGTAGTGAGTGAGTGTATCCGTTTAGAGCTGCAGATAGCTGAGGTAGAAACGAATGTCCTTTTTTCCCCTTTTCTTTCCTCATCTCCTATTTTTTCCCCTTTATATATAAAAATAGACGTCTACGTTTTGTTTTTACCATGAAACCACATATTCTTGAAAATTGTGGCGATTTATTGCATTTTGGGTGATTTTTTGCTCCTCCAGACACAGCTCTCGGCGCATACGGAAACTTTTCCCAAGCACCACCGTCTCATCAAAAAAACTCACCTCCTCCAAACTGACCTCCTCAACAGCCTTCAGCAACTGTCCGCCTATCGCCGCCTCCATCCTCTCAATCTCTCAATCAGGATTTCGCATATAATCCAGCCGCAAATGACGCCTCCTTGCCGCTCATTCCCCGCCTCGGAGCTGCCTCTTCGGATCCAGCAGGACGCTTCGGGCCGGCGCCGGAAGGTCGATGGTGCAGGCTCGGTGTCCCGCAAGATTGATCTCTCGGCGTGTGAGCTTTTTCAGATGTTGCAGTATAAATGCGAGGTTCAGCGGCCGCTGTCGCGCGAGAGCCCGGTTCGGTGCTTTGCCGTAGATCGGCTGTTTCGAAGGTAGAGTTTGGAACCCCCCACCAAAGCATCGGCGATGATTCTTGGGCTGTGACTGCCCACGTCTAGCATTGAGTCGCCTGGTTAATGCTATCACTACTAACAATGGGGAAAATAGGTGTAAGGACAAGCAAGGCACTTTTACTGTAGAGACAACGGCATGGGAAGGGGAGAGAGCTAGAGCGGACAACAGCTCTGAAGGGACCAAGACGAAAGAGCCGCCTAGGCCGCATCAATGGTCATCGAGCTGGCATGATGCCGACGAAGCATCACCATGATGCGCCTGGCTTGTTACATTGCGAGAGACGGCAAGACAAATTCTTTACTGGCCTTGTACTGGCCACTTGCTCCAAGCCTACTGAGAGGGTCGGTCCCCACGTCACAAGCATGAGCAGTATTGGGCATGACCTGAGCATATATCGCAGGTCCAGACGCTCACACAATGCTACACATTGCAGCCGCCTGGAAACGACCCTAGAGGCTCGCTGAAATGATGGTTGCGCTCATATGATATCGAACGTTGATCTGTAAAGCTTATAAAGCTTCATGACGACGAGGAAGCTATTAACCCCTCGGCACAAGAGTCACGTAGAATGGCTTCGGAGAATTGGCTTCGTATAGCACATAATTTGTACATAATTGGAAAGAAACCGCCAGCACTATTTTCAGCAATAAACAAAGGGGAGTCGGCATTGCAAAAACATATAATAAGCCAATCGAGATAATTAAATCGTATTGCCCCGCGACTTATTGGTCTAAGTAGAGGTTCGCCCGGTTGCCTTTCTTCAGTGATATTCGACATCTGTCCAGCAACTATGCTCCTGCAAGCATGAACAGCCCGTTGGCCCAGTCATTCCCCTTCTATTCGACCAGCAGTTGTTCATGCCGCATTCCCTCTCGGTCCATCGAGTATACAAGTGCCCCCCTTACTGTGATGCCGCGGCGGCGGCGGCACGGTCGGCCTCCTTCTTGGCGTAGTAGGCGTCTCGGCCGTTGGTTCGGGGCATGTGGTAGCCGTACCTATCCCATTATTAGACATTATTCCCTGACAAATCGGAGTCGGTTCGCTATTTTCAAGTTCCGTACCAGTACCAGTTGGCCATGATGAATCCGGATCCTATAACGAAACGTGAGTCAAAGCGGACAATAAAACAAATAGCCGCATAGCTGTGCCAAAGCTCTGCGGACAGTCGGGGGCCAATATTTACCAAGACCAACGCCGAGGTCAAGGATGAGCTGTCGCCGCAGCATCTGCATCCTGTGTTAGCTACTCCAATGAATTTATAGCAGGACCTGCCACGATTCCCAGTGCGACGCTGCGCCATTGGCCGGAATAGGGACGTACTCCAGTGATCGGTGCGATAGCCATTGCGAATAGAGAGCTTTCCAAGCTGTTGTGAAGCCGTAAGATGCGTTGTTTGGCGGTTTGGTGAACTCGGTACAGCGGAAATGGAGAATCTGCTATGGATCAAACCATGGTATGGTCTGATGTTAATCCCGCTAAGGCACGTCACGTGATAGCACAATACCGGCCGTCGGCGGATTCTCGGGTGTGCGAAAAAGAGCGTCTCAAGCTATGCGATGGGTTTAGTAAATTGGGAAGATTGAATCATTCGTTTTCTTCAATGGGTTGTAGATCAGCTAGTTGAGACTTGTTCTTCTTGCTGCTGCCATCTCGGAACCAATGAGTCTACGGCTAGCCACTCGGCGGCTGGCGCTGTCAAGTAATATCTCTCTACCGAAGAAATAAATCGTCTTATATCAAAAGTTCGCTGGCTAATTAAGACCATTAATTGGATATAGGCCCATCTTCTCCAGCCTCATTGCTGGCGCCGATTAATGGAGTTTCACATGGAACGGTTGGCGTACTGACTCAGCGTCGTCACAAATGGTCGATCAATGTGTTCAAAGGATGGGGGAAATCTAGTTCCAAAGAATCTGGCGACAGAGGCCAGGACCCATCCGCCTCTGAATTGGACGATCCCAAGAAGCGACAGCAGTTCCTGCAAAGGAATATGCGGGGTGGAGTCGAAGACAACATTTTCCAGGACGAGATTGAGGCCGCGAAGCCGGTAACCGATTCTCCAGCTGCCCAGACGACAGAGGAAAGGACGAAGGAGAGCCTAGCAATGGTGGTCGATCCAGATGCTCGGAGCCGTATCCGGTGGCAGCGAAGAAAGGTCATCCAATCAGTGCGCCGCAACGGGCAGCTGACGAGAGAGGAGAAGATCAAAATGACGGAGCGCGAGCTCATTCACAAGAGCGACTTTTTCCCAACCAGCGTCAAGAAACTGGTCATGTTGGCACGGCAGATTGCCGGCAAGCCAGTCGACGAGGCTATTCAACAAATGAAGTGGTCAAAAAAGAAGTTTGCGGCCGAAGTCAAATATCACCTGGAAGAGGCGCGGGACATGGCTGTTGTTCGGCGTGGCATGGGCCTTGGAAAGGTCAATGGTGACATTCTAGACAAGCCGCGCAAGGTGCGAACCAAGGATGGCAAATGGATTGAGATTGAAGACCCGACCCGCCTCTATGTTGCTCAGTCATGGGTTGGACGCGGCCCCTGGCGTGGAAAGGAAATTGACTATAAGGGACGAGGGAGAATGGGTGTCATCCAGCATCCCAGCACGAGTAAGACATTACTAGTTCCCCTTTCTTTCAATGACACACTTCAGATTCGGACTTGCTAACCTTTGTGGTGAAATAGGTTTTACAGTCATTCTGAAAGAGGAAAAGACCAGAATTCGGGAGTATGAAGAGGGGAAGGCTAAGGAGGCACAAAAAGGCCCTTGGGTTCACTTACCAAACCGCAAGGTGCATGGCCAGAGACCATACTATTCATGGTAAAGACAAGAGAATGAGGATGGTGGGAATTCGGAAGCAATAGAGTTTGCATGACAATGAGCATGTACCTGTATCAACATATGTACAATGAAACGAAACAACACACTCGGGCAACTGGATAGAGTATTTCAGTTCTGGTTTCCTGCACCACGTAACTTTAGACTCTTTGAATAGCATCCGTGCTCAAGAGATGAAGAATACACACCCCCCGTTTTGGCTTAAAGCGGCCCATCACCGATTATATTTTGTAGCAAGCGTCGGTTAATACATTACACAGAGGCTTACTCCGAGAGAAGAAAGGCGTTGATCTCTGGCCGTCACTTTAAGCCCATGACTAGGAGTTTGCAACATAACCCATACAGTCGAAACAAATGGAAATTGGATCAAAGCTGGACCTCACTTGTGAGCTAATCCCACTACCAGAGCACAGATGGCTAGTTCACCTGAGGACTATCAAAGACACGAGCTGCAGCTACACCATGGCTCGTGGCTGCTGCCGAGGTATCATGTCTTCGTACCGGTTGGAAACCAGTTCGAGATCATTCGAATACTTTTCAAACGCGCCTTGGCCACGACCGGAACTAGGAGGCGGTGCAGAGATGTCGAAGGAATCGTGAGTTCGGCTGCGGTTTTTCAAGAAAAAGAAGACGCCGGCAAATGCAATTGCAACTACACCACCAGCAACTCCGACTCCAATTCCAATGGCCGCACCCTGGGACAAACCACCTGCCGGGGCAGCTGCGGATGTTTCAGTAGCTGTGGGACTAGAGGTGGAAGAAGCAGCAGATGTCGTCGTAGGAAGCGGGGAAGTTGGTTTAGACTAGGGTTGCCTAAAGTTAGCAATGTTGAAAAGCCTAGGCCATGGAACGAACGTGAGAACACATACCGCGGGAATTGTAGAGTTTGAGTGTAGAGGGGTTCCTGTCGGCGGAGCAGAGGATTGAGTGGGAACGGAGGCCGGTCCTGTCGTGGTTGACGATGCTGTAGTTGGTGGCTCTGTGGCCGGTGGCGATGAAGACGGAGGCGCAGTTTCGGAGCTCGGAGCAGATGTCGTCGGCGGCAATGTTGGGCCTGGGGTTGTTTCGCTTGGAGGAGCCGTCGACTCAGACGCGCCTGGAGTCGCTGGTGGTGTTGAGGTCGGAGGAGCTGATGCACCAGTTGGTGTAAACGCCAATTGTTGACCTATGGATGGATGAGTACACAACGTATCTTTTCTACACATTTGGATCCTTACCTTGACAAAAGTTTCCAGCAAGAAAGGCTTGGACCTGGACGTCCGTAGAGCCGCAACCAGTCTGACCACAGTCTCGAACGCCAAATCCAAAGTTGGCGTTTGCACAGAGACAGGCAGCGTCATCTGCACTGACGCAGCCATACTGAGTGAATTGGCCTCTAACAGTGTTCGCACAACCAGGCTATGACAAGGTCAGATACTGCTGAAGCTCCAATAACCGAATTGACCTACCACACAGGTGGGTGTGTCCTGGGCGGCAACACCATCGACGAAGATCAGGCTCAGTGCACCAAGCACTGCTGGAAGAAGGTAGCGCATATCGAAAAGATGGCTCTTAGTCGCCGGACTCGCACGCTGAGATTGAAACTTGAAAAGATATTGAAGCCTGTTTTCTAGAACGAACTAGATTATCAGAAAGATAGGCTGGAGCTACCAGACCTATTTTCTCTCTTTCCTTCTCTCTATCCCACTATCCCTCTCTTTTTAATGCAGCGTCACCAAGATCCGGAAGAAGAAGGTTGAAAGGACGGGGAATCTGGAACAAAATGTCGACCGAGAGTTACCAGCACACACGGTCAGACAGTAATCGAAAACGGACTCGTGACAGGCTGCGCAAAGTACGAGCAAAAGAATGACGCTGAAGGAGTGGAATGCAGATCTCGCAAGTAAAGGGAGAACGGGTTAGTGACAATAGTCGAGGTCTGCGGATGGAATGGCCATAGAAGGGGGCTCGAAAAGGGAGGCAAAAGGAGCGTAAGAAGTGTAAAATTCGCAATATATTCGTAGGGAGCGTGGATGGTCTATACAAGACCGTTGTAAGTTGAAGAGAAGAATGAATGAATGAATGAGGTGAATGAAGAGCCGAATCGCAGTCGCTACAGAAAGACACGATGGAGGATGAAATTCAGCGGGAAGAAATGCCAGTAGTGGTCGCTTTACTTAACCCCCAGCTCCGTGTCGGGCTCCGTAGATCATTAATGATAGGGATGCAATCCCGGTCTGCGGGCCCACCTCCAGCACCTAGCCAGCACTAATAACGCGCTCCAAATGCGCTGCTGTGCCTGGCTCCGTAGCGGTTGGGTACCTGCTGCATTCTGCAAAGTAGGGGGGTTGATCTGAAACAAGGAATCATACAGGCAGGTCACCTTCCACGGTGGCTTCCAGGCGCCGTACGAGGCGGAAACAGGACTAGCATGGGAGTGTTAGTGTCAAGCTGGTTATTGCTTGACAATTTCATGCCCAAACAATTACGAGGCGTCCATCTTGTATATTTATAACTCTAAAACTCAAGCTACTGTTTTCCCGATGCGAACATCTACCTGGGACTCGTAGGTATGAGGCAGGTATCGCTGCATATTATTCACTCACAATACGCACCTTATTACTAGGGAGCCGAACTTTTTTTTTTTCCTCAGTAGGTAATTACTGCTATCCACTGATCTGCGTCATACACTACCTTCGGTAAGGGCTCAACTGTCTGTCTGGGAGTCATCACAATTTGGAACATTCAATTACCATCAGCCGCGGCTGCAGAGCTGCCTATTACCTGCCTAACACTTCCCTCAGTTCTCCTACCTAGTAGTAGGTATCTATTAGGTACTTTAGTGGGTAAATTATCAAGGAAACACCATCAGAAAGCTGTGAGAGGGACTTGGACAGGTACCTGTCGCTCAGTACACTAGGCCACCGCCAAGCTAAGGTGGGTAGCTCGGCCTTGCATTAGGTAGCGTAGAGGTAGAGGTACCTAAATCAGGTATTACTAGGTAGTAGAGCACCAGCACAATCAGCTTTTGAGTTTGCAGACCCCATCCATTTCAACAGCTTGCCATCGACATCATCCGAATCTGCTCTTCTTCCCACCCAATCTCGATTTCCCTTCCATCGACTCCCACTTTGCGGCAACTCTTACTTTATGCTGCAGGCACTGTGATGCCGCACCGGAACGGCCGAAGAGGATGACCATGGCCAATCCTATAGGCGAGGAGAGTTGGCTGGCCTATCTTGACGAAACCACTCGCAACGCACCCGATCTCGAGCAGCGCGTAAATGTCGTCGAACTTTTCAAACGCGCTGTCGGCGCCGAGCCCGGCAGTCTGCAAATATGGCTGGCATACTGCAACTATTTCTGGTCTCTTTGGGCGGATAGTCAATCTAATGCTGCTGGATGGCCAGAAGAAGAACAAATGATGGGCCGTGAGCTTTTCTCGTTCGGATCTGCCCTTGACCTGTGGCAGCAAGGTTACGAGGCCATCAAGTATCGCATCAGCGACAGTCATATTCTCTGGAACCGCTGGATATCGCTGGAAATGGAGCTCCTGGAGAAGACGAAAACTCCAGAGGGTGTTAAGCGCATCACGCACCTGTATCGTGACCGCCTTACGACGCCTCACATCACTTGGGACGAAACATCGCAAATGTTCTCGAGCTTTTTGTCGGAATACAATCGTGCCGCGTGGGAAGACTCCATGAAAGAAGTCACCGCACTATCCCAGGATGCAAAGCGCCTGATGGCGGAGCGGGATTCTTTCGAGCTTAAGCTCCAACAGGCATCCAGGGCCGACGATGCGGAAGCTCAAAAGAAAATCATGACCGAATATCTTGAATGGGAAGCGTCACGCGCCCATGGTGGACAAGGCATCGCTGACATCAATTTCAACCTTTGCTGTGGACTCTATGCTAGAGCCTTGACCGGGGTATTCGCATCCGACGAATCGGTTTGGCACCAACATATAGTCTTCCTCTCATCCTCGTACGCCGATACAAAAGCCCCTGAATATCTACTCAATGCCCTCCGTCGGGCCGTTCAGCATTGCCCCTGGTCCGGTCGCTTATGGAATAGGTTAATTCTATGCGCAGAAGAGGCGAGATTAGACTTTGCTGAAGTGGAGTCTATTAAGCATGCCGCGACGAGCGAGAACCAGCTATACAAGCACGGCATGGAGAGTATGATCGAGATGTATGTGGCCTGGTGTGGTTTCCTAAAACGAACCGCGATGGATGCGAGCGCTACAGATGAGGCTGTCGATGTGGCTGATGTAGGGCTGAGTGCCGCTCTCGAGGACGTTGAAGTTGTGGGCAAAAGATTATACGGCAAAGACTTTCAGGGCGACCCCAAGTTTCGGCTGGAGCGCATCTATATCCAATACCTGACTGAGAAGAAGGGAGCGATAGACGAGGCAAGAATGCAGTGGAATAAGCTAGCCAAGGCCCAAATCCACGCCGACAGTCACGATTTTTGGTTTCGCTATTATATGTGGGAGATGCTCATATTCTCTTCCACCAACGCAAGCAACAGCCCTACACCCTCTTCTGGAGGTGGCAATTTCCGGATACCCGTGCTTGCCACCGCTGTTCTTGAGCGCGCTGTAAACCGACAGACCATTGACTGGCCCGAAAAGGTGCTGGAGGTTTACATGCAGCATTGCAATGATTATGAACAGTCGCATTCTGTACGCAGAGCAGCTGATGCCGTACAAAAAGCTGAAAGCAGCATTGCGAAGCGACGTGCTCTTGAAGAAGAGGAGAATGCTGCCGCATATGCTGCCTATTATAGCGCACAGCCTGCAGGTCATGATGAAGTAGTTTCAGGGGATGTCTCCCCAGGCCAGTCTAAGAGAAAACGGGAAGATCCAGTGGATTCACAAGAGCCAAACAACACCAGCAGTAAACGCCAAAAGAACGAGCACGAAACGCAGTCTGGGCCACGGAGGGATAGAGAGAACACCTCCGTGCTCGTCTCAAATCTCCCTGCAGAGGTCACAATGAC
Source organism: Trichoderma afroharzianum (assembly GCA_037893235.1). Lineage (NCBI taxonomy): Eukaryota > Fungi > Ascomycota > Sordariomycetes > Hypocreales > Hypocreaceae > Trichoderma > Trichoderma afroharzianum. The sequence continues at coordinate 60,971 of JBBLXW010000021.1, read as the reverse complement.
AAAGCTCCGCCAATACTTTAAAGAGTATGGCCACATCAATAATGTCACAGCGCTAGTACGGGAAGAAGGTGGTCTCTCATCAACGGCATTGATTGAGTTCAGTACTCCAGAAGAAGCTCAATCTGCATTACTCAGAGATGGCAAGTTCTTTGGGGAGTCCCAGATTAATGTGCGATCAGCGCATGATTTAACCATCTATGTCACCAACTACCCACCTGCAGCTGATGAAAAGTACATCCGTCGACTGTTCAAGGATTGCGGAGAGATTTTAAGCATTCGATGGCCCAGTCTGAAGGTAAATACGCATCGCCGATTCTGCTACGTCTCTTTCCGTGAGAGTGAAGCATCCGCCAGAGCAGTCGCAAAAGAAGGCACTATTCTCGACGATAAATATAAGCTCGTGGCTAAATATTCCGATCCCAATCGCAAGAAGAGCCGCGAGGGTGCTGTTGCTGAGGGCCGAGAAGTTCATATTGCAGGATTGAACCCCTCCGCTACAGAAGAGGAAATCCGCACAATATTCTCAAAATACGGAACCATTTCGAGGATAAACGTTCCTCGAAACATAGGCGGGAAGGGTCGGGGCTTTGCATTTATCGACTTTGCAACAAATGATGAAGCTGAAAAGGCTGCCTCAGAACTTGACAAGACCAAGTTTCTCAACCAAATAATCCGCGTCGAGATCTCAAAGACTTCTAATGTGAAGCCCACGGCCCATAGCGGATCACACGACCACGCATCTCCGGCACACCAAGCGAGCGATGATGCCGATGTTGACATGGCCAACCACGGGTCTGCCAGTGACAGGTCGTCAGGCCCTTCAGCTGGCGACATCGCCGCGCGTACTATCGCCCTCATGGGCCTGCCTGACACAGTCAATGACGCTCGAGTGCGAGCGCTTGTTGAGCCGTTTGGGCCTATCGTTAAGCTGATTCTACAGCCAGGTCACGGTGGTGCGAAGATAGAGTTCGCAGACTCTTCCGCTGCGGGTAAGGCAAGCCTGCAACTTAGCAATGTCGAGTTTGAAGGCCGCAAACTGCAGGTTGGGTCTCCCGATGACCTCCGTCACGCCAAGGTGGAGAGAACGGAAGATCGCATTGTCCCACGTAGCCAGGGTTCGGCTAAGAAAGACAAGCCAACCGGTGCCACGGCGAACAGTTTCTTGCCCTCGTCAGTGATGAGGCGACCTACCTTGGGAAGACCAGGCCCAAAGCGAGGGCTCGGTTTCTCTGCCCCCAAAATAATACCCGGATCTAATGTAAAGAAGGATGGGGAGAGTGCAAAGTCAGCGCCAAAGAGCAATGCCGACTTCAAAGAGCTCTTTTTGAGAGGCTCAAACCCCAAGAATAATACTGACAAGGCCGATACTGACAAGGCCGACTAAATCGGAATGTCGTTCGTGGCTTGCCTTCAATTGAACTTGATATATCAGGAAGTAGCTATAGTATTTTCTACTGAATTGACAAAATGAATTCTATCAAGTTCCAAACCTAGTATTCCCTTATATCTTGCTCCCGAAATTGCCATTTCGCCCAAGCAGTTGTCCCCTATCCCAATGTATGTTCCCTAGTAATTCTATGTTCTGTGGCTGGTCTCTGTAGTCCAGCTCCAAACGCAATGTTGTAATTCAGGTCCAAGTCTAGAGGCTGACGGTGTTGACAATCTTATCCTGGTTGAAATCCTGGGAAAATAGACGCTGCCACACGTCGAACCATTTCTCCTGCTGTGCAGTGAGCAGCTTGCCGGGTTGCTTGAATGTTCTGGTCAGTAGTTCTCGCAATCGCGTGCGCAAGACTTTAATGACGAGCATTGTCTTCCAATCCGGTATAGCAAAGCGACCCCGGTTACCATCCAATACTATAACGCCAGAGTACAGCTAAAAATAAAAGTATCAGTACAGTAACTCAACTAATATGGGCAAAGGATAGGCCATAAATGGAAAAACCTCTTGACTTACATCGCAGCGTACGTCACCACAAAGCAGTGCTATCGAGAAAGGTTCCGTGGCACTGGTTTCATGTGCACGATAAACCCTACATCGATCATTAGATAAGCTCCAACAGAGAGGCGTACAGATAGAAGGATATTCGGCAACTCACGATTTGGTTTGCATAATAGTATAATACGATAGCCATTTGATCTCGAACAGCCCTCGATTGACAGAGCTTGGGTGAAGGCTAATGGATTGGTTGTTTCCTATATTGCGGAGCCCCTTGGAACCTGGTGCATCTCTCACGAGAAGCTTTGGGTAGAAGCTCCAAGCAATGACGGAAGTTGACACAACATCGTTATCGCTGTTGAGGTTGACTCGCTGCGGTACCTCGACAAACTGCTGCTGACGACGGCTGCGCCCACCGGAAGAAAATCGAAGCTTTAATAGAGCTCGCCGCTCATCCTCCGTCAGGGATAGAAATCCGGAGTCGGCTAGGGACGTCAAAAGCTGCCCCTTTAGATCTTCAATGTTGGTGAGCGTCTGCTGATTGAGATAGTTCTTTCTGCAGAATTGGAATTCTTTTCCGTAACCTCCATTCGCTTGGCATACTCGCTTCCACGCTACATATGCATTGTAAGTTGTAAGGACATCCGAGTCTGCACGGCGGAAAGCTGCTCTCGCATTGTTTGCTTGCGTCTGCTGTCCGAATGGAGCAGAAAATGGCGATTTAGACGATAAGATTGCCGCGACGGTGATGGCCATGTCTAGGCATTTGAATACACATCCCAAGAGGATGAGTTTTCCCAAGAAAACATCCAGAGGCAATCTTGCCAATTGATAACCAAGAGGAGTGAGATCCTCTGTGCCAGTCAAGGCCCGCACATCCACAAGTGCGTCAACAGCCCGACGTATATTCTTTGCTGAGGGAGGATCCAAAGCGTCACCTAGTGTCTCTTCGATGCCGCCTATCTTACAGATCTTGACTCGTATCGCCAAGTCTTGCAAGGAGAGTCGGAGCATCTCCGGAGTTTGCTGATCACTCATAAGTGTATCGTGCCTGTACCGGGAGAACATGTGGAAACACAGTCCATTCTGCACACGACCAGCACGTCCTCTTCGTTGCTTTGCATTGGCTCTTGATATGAATGTGTCGATCAGCCGAGAAAGCTGCTTCTTCTCATCAAATCTCATTTCGCGATGTTTGCCCGTGTCGATTACACAAGTAACATCTGGAATTGTGATTCCAGTTTCTGCAATATTTGTCGCCAGTACAATCTTTCGCATACCTTGAGGTGGTACAAGAAAAGCTGCTTCTTGGTCCTCCATGGCGATGGTAGAGTGTAGAGGGTAAACAAGCCAGCCAGTGGAAAACCGAGGGTCTCCCAATAGCATATCGTTCAGTGATCTTATGTCTGCAATTCCGGGTAAAAAGACCAGAATTGCATTGCTGTACTGCTGTAGTGATTCATCTACAGAAACTCGAGCGATCAGTTCCACGATAAGGTCGAGGTCGATTTGGTATTCGTTCATCTGAGCAAGAACCGTCTTGGTCCTGTTTGAATAGCCTGCGAGGCTCTGTGCCATTTCTGTTTTCAAGCCCTCTACTTCGATCTCGCCTACATCGTCATCAAGATCAACAAGCCGATCAGATTCCGAATTGGCGGGGGTATAGCCAGTAAGCTCAACAGCATCTTCTAGATAGCGGACCATGACCGGGAATGTTCTTCCTGGGACGTTGAGAACGGGCGCACCACCGAGGTACGCAGAAAATCGCTCTGCATCAACAGTAGCAGACATCAAAATAACCTTCAAGTCTTTCCGGCGTTTCAGGAGACGCTTAAGAACGATAAGAAGGAAATCGCTATCAATGGAGCGTTCATGCACCTCGTCGAGTACTAGGTGTGTGACTTCGCCAAGGTCGTTTGAACCTTCAAGCATTCTCATAACAATTCCCGTGGTAGCATATACAAGCCGTGTTTCTTTGGACGTGTTTGATTCAAGACGGATAGAATAGCCAACGAGGGATCTAGAAGTCCCCAAGTCACCCCTTTCGTCGCCCAACTCCTCGCTTACTCGACGAGCTAGGGATATGGCTGAAATTCGACGAGGCTCCGTGCAATATATCTTACATTGCCTGCCTTGTGACAGCTCATGCTCCAACAAAAACGCCGGGACTTGTGTACTTTTGCCGCTGCAGCACTGTAAGCGAGGCGCAATTTGGAAAAAAAGACAAGTCCTCTACTTACCAACCGGTTTCTCCGCAGATAATTATAACTTGATTATTGTCTACAGCATCCAAAACATTGTTTTTGAATTTCCACATGGGAAGCTGTACTCGATATTCCTAACAGGCGCGTCAGTTGGCTATAGCGGTGCACCGAAAGAAGCATATGCTGATAACATACAAGCATGGCTGCATATTTCTTCCTTCCCGACTTCGATGCCCATAGCTTTTTCAAATTGTCATCGCTCTCAACGTTCTTCGATCGCTCGACATGCCCTGGTTCAGCAGCCTCTGGCGAAGCCTTGGCATTGTTGCGACCCCGGAACGCACCCTGCAGAACAACGCCATCTTCAAGCTCTTGATCCTGCCTTTGACGGACAAGAGCCTTGAGCTGCTTCACAGCTAATCGATCTTGTGCATCAAAATAGGCCTTTTTGGCTTCGGCCATCTCAGACCAAAAATCGCGCCAGACAGTTGGAAGCCTAAGGTTAACTTTTTCTTCCTTAGGATTACCATTGAATATATGGAACAGCGCCACAGTGGCAATGTAGGCCTCTGATTGCTTCGTATCCGGCGTAGCAACCTTGGTCATGGTAAACCTGAAGTGTGAAGGGTCAATCACTGCTTCAACGTCCGCGCTGGCCACAATCTGGGCAGGGTCCTGCGGCTTTGACCACAAAATATCCACCGAATGGCGGTTAGCAAAAGTAGCCTCCGAAACGACTGTAAACTTGATATTGACAGATGGGTCTCTGATTAAGGTTAGCACTTTGAGGATGATGCCACAGGCCTGAGACCTAGTGTATCAACTTGCCTAGAACGACAGGCGTCTTCCAAGACTCGTTTTGGGGTGACTCCTGTCCATTTGGAAAATTCTCGAATAATAAGCTTTACTCCATCTGAAGAGTTTACTACCGTCTGGAGCTTTCCTGTGGTCGGGTCGACTTCGCTTTGGGGGAGAGATTCGAATAAGCCTGCGATATCGTCTTCATTACTCTCGGCGAGGAGCTCTTGAGCCATCTTCTCAGCTATAGCAGTAATATCGTCGTCCGCTTCCAATGTTGGCGCGGGATCTTCAGATTGTGACGGGTTGTTTGAGTCAGTGGCAGCACTCTTCCTAGCCAAAGCAAGTTGCTTCTCCAGAACAATTTTCTCTTTCTTCCATTGTTCCTCTGCCAAGAATTTGTCAAACAGAACATCAGATTCTATGGCTTTAAGTTTGGATTCCAGGTAAGCCACTGCTGCCATGTCCGACTCATTTTCCTTGCCCTGCGGCTTGGCGGACTTGGACTGCGCTCCTTTTTCCAGGTGGCCCAGCTCGAGTAACTTTGCCTTTGTGGCGACGTATTCTGGTATCAAATCCTCCGGCTCAATATCGCCATCGAATGTAGCAATTGGAGATGCGCGGGCTTTGCCAGGGCGAGTATTCGGTGCATTGCCTTTCTCCGTACGACCGGCTTGAGATACGTTTAACTTGGGGGTACTTGTGCGAGACGGGGGCCCAGATGCACTATCGGTAGCGTCTAGAGGAAATATATCAGAAAATGATGAGGGGATAAGGTCTACCCCTGGATCGAGTATGGAAAGGCTGACCTTTGGAAACTGCCTTGGTCCTAGTCCCGTACGTGGGGAGATCTTCAAGCGGAGATTCACGAGCGAGCCATTCGAGGGCTTCTTCTAGACCCCATATATAATCTCGAGGAGCGGCCGATATGTTTGGCGCGATATCCAAGATATGCTGTATAGCACTTTCGACGATTTTTTCGGAAAAAGCAGCCCCAGAGAGCGTCTGCTGCAACGTCCAGATGCGTGATACCAACTCTTCTTCAGAGGGCATCTTTCCGGGCCCAGCGTTTTCGGATGAAAGGCTAGAGGCATAGAAGCGACTTTCAGCCTTGATCAGGTCAAGGATATGATCCATCAATTCCCGAGGCAGCCATTTTGGCGTGTTGATAGTTTCAGCCTGACTCCGAAGCAGGCGCCGATCGGTCTCTAATCGAGAGCACTGGCGTTGAGCATCTCGCTTGACTTTCTGCGAATATTTTTCGACAAATAGTTGCAGTTCTGATTCTTCAAGCTGTCGTTCAAACTCTTCGGGGCTCAGGACGGTTTCCTTGGCTGTTGTTTGCTCGCCACTCGTCGCGGTTGGCTTCGATGGTAGCGGGGTTGCTTCTGATCCAGCTGGAGGGGCAGTCTTGGGAGTGCTGACGCCCGAAGAAGGCTGAGATCCTGTCGGCTCTGCTATTTCCAGGCGAGGCTTGGACGCAACAGAGGTCGTCGCAAAGCCTCGCGCCGGATTGGCTGCCGGCTTCTTCTTCTTCTTTGCGCCAGCCATGATGTGGCCTAGGAAGAGATGTTCAGCGAACGGAGGAGGGGGGGGGGGAAGGAGGGTCGAGATCAACAGGTGCCTCTGGATAAGAACATGCTCGGAAGGCAGGGGTATTTACAGGGCAGGTGAGTACTCGTAGTCCGTAGATATGCAGCAGAGGTGCATCAATATTATAGCCTTGCGTTTGCTTTATTCTAGCTACCCGGCAATCAGTTACTATTGTTTAATCTGCATTATCTAAGCATTCTGACGTAATATATTGTTATCAGAGGCAGCTGGGTCTTCGTCTGCACGGACATCGACATTTATCAGTCAGTTTTTTAATGAAAAATTTACATATATGACTTATTTTCATCTGTAAATTCACATCGAAAAGTTAAATCTTCATTTTTTATGATAACAGAAACCATAGCTTTTCTTAAATTCCATCTTTAAAGTCTGCAAATTCTATTTTTAGCCACCACTAGTGCAGAGTCGCATGTGACAGCGTTCGGATGGCCGCCGTACCTGGCATGCATAATTGCTCGGTACATGGAATACGGGTAAAGTGGTCAAGGAGCAAATGCCGAATCTCCAGCATCTCATCGCTGCCCCAGCACTTCCACATCGAGCCAAAGTTCATATTTTTCATCACAAAATCCAGCATTTTGTCAACACGCTTAAATGGCATCTCGGCTGTGTCAAAACTCCTATCCTGGCCTACCTACTTGGCGCTACACTAAATTGTGTCGACTAGCGAACCTTGTAGTTAGCCAATACTTTGACACCTGCGCCTCCTTGTCAGTTGGCCATGACGCCGGGGTATATTTGGTCATTTCGACCCCATCACGCTTTCATTCTGCTGGCCGACCTCGCAGTCATTTTGCTCCCCAACTCACGACTCCATCGTTTCGTTTGGTCGGTCCATGAGTGGCGCTTAAAAAAAAATCGGAGAATCGTTCACAACGTACTCAAGGGTTCACCTGAATAGCCCCCTCTTTACCTGCCGGACAAGGTTCAGAACTCAGCTATCGTTTGGGTAAAGGAGGCGTCTCATTTCCGCCTTGCTGCCTGCATACTCATATCCTCGTGATATGCTTCATGACTGGAGTCGTTCGTCAGCTGCCTAGATACAATGTTTGCCTTCGACCAAGCCGCATTACCTCAACTCACAACCCGTAAGGCTCTCATACTGGTTGACTTTCAAAACGACTTCCTTGATCCTGTTGACGGCGGACTGCCTGCCACCAAACCGGAGGGATTTGTCAGTCGCGCAACTAAGATAGCAAGCGCTTTTCGCTCAGTGGGAGACGTCATCTGGGTTCAGTCTCAGTTCGACAAAGCTCGTCCGATTGAGAGCGACCAGATTGTGTTGTCTGAGAATGGGCCCGTATCCCAGTCTGGACCTGCTCAAAGCCGCAGGAGAAACGTTGTGGCTGAGGCTTCTTCTGATGAGCCACTGGACAATGAAGCCTTTCTGAGTCACGAGGAGCCCCTTTGCGTGAAGCCTTTTCACACGGGATGCAACATGCCCCCGGCCGTTGCGGAGGCCGTCCAAAAGAAGGACACGAAATTGACAAAGTCTTATTACTCCGCGTTTCATGGCACGCAGTTGCTGCGCGCCCTTCGCGGTAAGATGGTCATGGAAGTTTTCATCTGCGGCTCCTTGGCCAATATTGGCGTCTTTGCCACCGCCATGGACGCCGCAGGTCATGGCATGGCTATTACAGTCATAGAGGATTGTTGCGGTTATCGCCTAGAATCTAGGCGGGATTCAGCTATAAAAAGCCTCGTCGAACTAACCGGCTGTGAGATTTTATCCTCGAAAGAGGTTCTAAGCACTTTACCTTCAACTCCAGCAATGGTTGAAGAACCCAAGAAAGCACCAAACGCGCCACCCGTCCCGCAAGCAAAAGCAGCTGCTATCAGTAGTGATAAAGATCTTGTACAGTCACTTCTAGAACTCAAGCTTGATTCCAGCTCATCTGGCCCTGCTACCACCGTGAATGAATCAAGCCCGAAGAGTATTCCTAAGGCGCAATCTCGAGATCTCGAGAAGAATAACGAGCAAACGAAGAAGATGGATACGGAGCACAAAACTTCAGCTGAGACCGGCACGGCGGAACATGTTGAGCCAGTTGTCACAGTTGACAGTTCTATAAACGAAGGCGATTCATCCCCCCAGCAGAAGCTTTGTGAAGGCGATGCCGATGTCGTTCTCAATGCGCTGCCAAGCGGTCTAGCGGATGAAGCGTTTGAGAAGCTTGAAAAAGAGGTGGTTTGGCAAAGGATGTCACACCAAGGCGGCGACGTTCCTCGACTTGTCGCCGTCCAAGGCGAGGTGAGCGAAGATGGCACCATGCCAGTCTATCGTCATCCCGCTGACGAATCTCCACCACTGCTTCCATTCTCTCCAACCGTTAGAGCCATCAAGGATGAGATAGAGAAGCATCTCGGCCATCCCCTGAATCACGTCCTCATTCAATTTTACCGTGACGGAAACGACTACATTTCTGAGCATAGCGATAAAACCCTGGATATTGTTAAGGGCTCGTATATTGCCAACGTCAGTCTTGGGGCAGAAAGAACCATGACTCTCAGAACCAAGAGGCAGGGGAAAGACACTTCTGGAGTGGTATTGGATGATGGAAAACGCAAAATCGAACGTGCCAAGCTCCCACATAACTCGCTCTTCCGGATGGGTTTGCAGACAAATATGAAATGGCTGCATGCCATCCGACGAGACAAACGTGCAGACCGTGACAGATCACCTGCTGAGCTGGCTTATTCAGGCCGTCGGATATCTCTCACGTTCAGGCAGATTGGCACATTCCTTGATCGTGAGGAGACTATTATCTGGGGCCAAGGAGCAACTGGCAAGACTCGCGACTCTGCGCATGCCATAAACAACGGCCAGAGCCCTGATGCCGTGAAGATGATTCAGGCGTTTGGCATGGAAAACCATTCGTCGGATTTCGATTGGCAGGCGCATTACGGCGGCGGCTTCGACGTGTTGCATATTAGCAACTCTCCTAGGTTCTTCGCCTCTGCGGATCCTGTAGTCAATATGCGCATTGTGCTTATGCTGGCCGAGTTTGGTATTCAGTTTGCCAAGGGCAGCATGGCTTCCGGCAACGATCTTCCCAGCGGCAATCAAAATAACCTTGCAGCGTCCTGGTCTACACCTGTAAAGTTCGTTGATAACGACGCCGCTAGATCCACCGTTCAGGGGGACATCGCCATCATGCTGTATTTGCACTCCCGCTATGGGCATGCGCGCACTACTGAGACAGATCCCGCTCCTCAGGGTCCAGAAAAGCTTGCGAGGCTGTTTAGTCAGATGCAACAAGGGTTGAATCTACTACATGCCTGGCGGCAACTGAGAAGCGATGGTGAGACTAACAGTCGAGCACTGCCGGGGAAGATGAAGCAAGAGCTCGCTGTTTGGGACGAATGCATCGTCGACAACTTGAAACAAAAACGTCCTCCATATCTTTGTGGGGACAAGTTGACCCTTCCCGACTTTGCCGTCTGGCCAGTCTTGTATTCCATCGTAGAAGAATATGGCCCAGAAGTAACATTCAAAGGTCTGGATGGATTACGAACATATTATGAGACTATTCGACAGCTGGACACTGTTGCCACGGCTTTAGGAAATCGATAATTCCCCAAATCTACAAGGGAATGTATTATTTCTGCTCCTCACCACTAGATTGATATCTTGCTTGATTCCCGAATACCTAGTCATTTGGATATTCGCTTTTGCTCTAATCTTGTTGAATGGTCGAAATGGTAACGTTTGGATTCAATACGTGCCAACCCCACCCCCCCTTCCTCCTTCATTACACGCTGTCTTTACATGTAAATACCTTTGAAGCTGCACAGAGCAATCCTTATATTTAGTGTTGAACAACAAATAAGAGCGGCGTGTGAATGATCGGCCCACAACCTGTATACCCACAATAGGAGACGCAATTCTCCGAAATAGTACTTTTTAATAATATAGCTTCAGAAAGGAACTTGCCATTTGGTGTTACATCTACTCAGCCGAGTCCCAGGGGAGAGGATATGTGCCTACCCAGTCCGCGACTTCGCTCCTCAGCTGCACAATCTCTGGATCCCTATCTCCATTGCCGAGATGGTCTACAAACAGCTTAAGTTTACCAGGCAACTTCTCGCCTCGCTCCTCTGCTGCTGCTCTGACTGTCTTGTTAATGCGGGTCGCGATGGTGACGGCGCGGTCAACGACATCGGCCACTCGTACAAAGTCGTCCTCGTGGAATCCGCGAGTTGTCATGGCGGGTGTGCCCATCCGAAGACCACCAGGTACCAGAGCTGATCGGTCACCCGGCACGGTATTCTTGTTGGCGGCAACGCCAACCAGTTCCAAAACGCGCTCTACTCTGCTGCCGTCGATGCCGTGGGGCTTGAGATCGACAAGAACCAGGTGGTTATCGGTGCCGCCACTGACTAGGCTATATCCAAGACCGCCCTTGCCCTTCTCTTCTCCGAGGCGCTTAGCAAAAGCCTTAGCATTCGCCAACACCTGGGACTGGTAGGCGTGGAATTCGGTAGTCTGTGTCTGCTTCAATGCCACGGCAAGAGCAGTGATAGTATGGTTGTGGGGACCGCCCTGGTGGCCTGGGAACACGGAGTTGTTGATTGGGCCCTCAAGGTTGTACATTTCATCTTCCTTAGTCTTCGGGTTCTGCCTTCGTACGCCCTTGCGGAAGAAAATCAGTGCTCCTCGAGGTCCTCGGAGACTCTTGTGGCTGGTAGTAGTGACGATATCGGCGAAGGGGAAGGGGCCGGGCAGCACCTTGGCGGCAACAAGACCAGAGATGTGTGCCATATCTGCCACCATATAAGCGTTGACCTTGTCGCAAATGTCTCGAATGCGCTTATAGTCGATCAGTCGGCTGTAGGCACTAGTTCCAGCGACGATGATCTTGGGTCGGTAAATAGTGGCCATTTTTTCAAGGTTATCGTAATCGATGTAGCCGGTGCGCTCGTCTAGTTGATAAGGCAGAGTTTCGAAGTACTTGGACACGGCGGATATCTTTTTGGTCGGTGTCTGATAACCATGAGAAAGATGTCCACCGTGAGGCAAGTCAAGGCCCATCAGTCGATCATGAGTATCCATAAGCGCCGAGTACACATAGAGGTTGGCTGGGGCACCAGAAAGAGCTGGAGACAGGGTATCGTTAGATTAGTTGCTCATAAGAGACGATATTTTGGAACATCAATATCAAACATGCCTTGAACATTGACTCCCCAAGACTTCGAATCCAGGCCGAAGGCTTCTAGAGCTCGCTGCTGGCAAAGTCTTTCGGACTGATCGATGAACTCGTTGCCGCCGTAATACCGTGCGCCGGGGTAGCCCTCAGAATACTTATCTGCAGGTAATGTTTGTTAGCTTAGTACTTTGAGTGGCCATCATAAAGGACGGAGAGCTTCGGTGACTTACTCTGCATGACGCTGCCCAGCGCATCTAACACGGCTTGGGAAGTGAAGTTTTCTGATGGAATGAGGTTGATGAAATGTTTCTGTCGGGTTTTCTCCTGCTCCAAGTCTCAGCATGCGTAACAATTGCTGCGCGGTTCCAAACCTGGGTAATCAGAAACACGGACTTTTTCGATGATGTCAAAAACAGCCGGGTCGGCCTTTTCCAGATGCGCCGCAAGAAGCTGTCAATCCCAGTTAGCATGAAGCGCATGTCGTCGCCAATTGGAACTCTTCCAACCTGTTGCTGGCCATCCTGGGCAAGCGAGGCCTTTGTCCGTCGAGCAACGAGACATGTGCTCACAGACGGCCTCGCTGCTAATCTCTTCAAGCCGCTGAGAGGAACCATCGTGCCTCGCAGATAAGAGGCTGCCATGATGGGCGTTGGAAAAAACAGACCAGCCTTCAATGGCGAGAGAGGGGAGAAAAAAGAGACAACAAGAGACGGCACGACCAAAAAAGTTGCGCCTACGAAGCTTATGACAGAATAAAAAGTTCTGGAATATACCGGCGATGCTTGCCGCAGATGCAGTCCCGATCGGCGCGATTCAAAAGCGGCGCTGCGTAGCCTGACCGTGGCTATCCGCCTCCAAAAAGTCTCGTCCCATCCCCCGCATACGAGCCCTGGCACTACGCCTACAGGATCGTGGCACCGTTACAAATAGTTTCTGTGTTATAGTGGAATGAGTTACATAACACACAACTCCGTTACGTGGAATTATGGAAAATACAAGCTGGATGTCTTCAATTCCTGTTATCTAAGTGGGCTCTGGGCCAACAACGGCCACAAAGTTCAACCGCTGGTGCAGAGCAACGATGTAGCTGGATTAACAGAAGAGGTGTGTATGTACTCGCACATGCCACCAAAGCTTGCTCATCTGGTGATTCACGTCGGCTTATCCTTTTCCCGCCTCTCCCCACAGCTCCCCATCAGGTCCACGCATCGTGCTTATACTCTCTTTTGGGGGAAATGAGGCTGTTGGCTCTGCTCGTTGGAATCCCGCCCTCGTTTTACGGGAGGGAGCATGCCGAAGTACTCTGCCGCCTCTTCACCATCTTATCTTGAACGGGGCACTTCGCGAGGGACCCTGATTCAGCCAAGGATTTCATACCCCGCTAGCTACCAGATGGCGCTCGGACTGATTAGATATAACAAACTGGATGTGATTTTCCATCTCACTGTTTCTGTTACAAGCCGCATTTCACCCGTTGCTAAATCATACGATATCTTTATAAGAAACCATGCATCCATTCCATATCTCAGATCTCTCCTGTCTAAATGTCACCCAAGAGTCATCAAGTCATACGATACCTATGCCTATCACAGGTACGAAATGCTCGATATAGTGCAACACAGATTGAACGAATGAATTACCTCGAGCATTTACCATTTCATTTTTTTTCAATGCTACATGCCACAAACCCACCGGTACGACTGTAGAAACCAGAAGGGCGTAGAAAAAAAACCCAACCCGTAGACTCCAAATGCAGCCCCTCAGACCGAGAATGTCCTTCAAAATGGTTTTACTCGTCATCCGCCAGCAGGGCATTTCGCTTTGCCGCCACTCTCTCCAACTTGCGCTCACGGGCAGCCTTGGTCTTCGCACGCTTGGCGTCCATCTCATCCTTAAGGGCCTTCTCACGCTGCTTCTCGGCCTTGGCACGGTGAATCTAAAAGGAATTTGTTAGAACAGCATTTCTCTCACGAGGCCAGCCCAAAGTCTGATAAGAAAAGGTGAAACGTACGTGCTCAACCAGAGCACGCTTGTGCTTGAATGTGTTACCCTTGCTCAGGTGGTAGAGCTCGTGGTAGAGGTGCTTGTCGATCTTGCCGCTGGCACGGTACTTGACCAGAAGGCGTCGGAGGACTCGAAGGCGGCGCATCCAGAGGACCTGAGTGGGCATACGAGCGTCGGCAGTACCCTTTCTCTTACCGAATCCACGGTGTCGGCCTTCTCTTCGGGACAGGTTGAGCTCGCGGGCGCGGGATCGCGAGTGCATCGTCACCGGCTTTCGGATAATGAGGCCATCGGCGACGAGCTTTCGGATGGTCTGGCGAGAGTTGGCGTTTGAAATCTCGCTCTGCTCGCTGGGATCAAGCCAGATCTTGCGCTTGCCGCAGCCAATGACCGACGCGGCAAGGCGCTTCTGAGTTCGCAGGTTGACCCTAAATCGCAAAGAAAAAAACTTGTGTCAGCACCACATCTCTTGCCAGCCAAAAGATTTGAGCTCAATCAAGGACCGTCGTCTTCATCGCCCAGTTGATATCCATCCAACGGCAGTGGAATAAAGGCTTACATCTTGAATAATTTCGGTATTGATGGCCGGCCCTCGATGGCGATGAGGTTGGATGAAGTTTGGGGGGAGGGTTTACGAGGCCAGAATTTCCGGAGGCTCGTAGCAGTTCTGCTCAAAGTTTGTGGGTTCACGTGCACTAGGCCCGGAATTTAGCACACTTTCAAAGAGTGGGCTAAGCGAGGGCTCTGAAAAGTACTTAGTCTGGCACTTGCGTTAATCATATCACGTGACTCTCTGAGCAGTTTGACGTAATCTCGACATTCGCACCCTAAGTTTCACTCACGTACTTAGTGGTGTAGTATTATCACAGTCATCACAACGCCGCCTCTGTTGTACTTGAGATATGAAGAGGACCTTATTTAGTCTGTGGATATATTGATTTCTGTACCTCTATTTTACACGAACAAGCCCCCATTGAGCCAAGAATAATCAAGAATAGCCTGATTATTCTACCTCACACCATCATTCATACAGTCTTCTTAAATACAATGAATGCCCACATAACATGTGTAGTTAATTACATCTCAAGTATTCTACATGATTGCTTTTTTCTATCGCGTCAATAGATACTGATACAATCCTACCAACTTTCTTGGGCATGTATCTGCTTATGCAAAAGTCTCTCCATCAATTTCCACTTTCCCCACGCTCCATATCTCCCGCTCATCTTCAACCTCATCATTCGACAGGCCTAAGCTTCCTTGCCCACCTTCGGCCTCCCTCCGCTCTCGAGCTTGGACGCCAAGCCTCATGGCAACTCGTTTGAAGTAGTCGCCCATGCTTCTCTTAACATTTGGCGGTAAATCATTGCCCGGGCCCGCCATATAGTTATCGAATATCCGGCCCTCTTCATCTGCGACGCTGAATAACTCAATGAATGCTGCTTCAGCAGATAGCTTCACGGGTATCACTGGATCCCTGACACTCGCGAAAATCGGCGGAGCCAAAAGTGACACATGAGGTCGTACTAAATCGGCGTTTTTTCTGCTCAACGTTCGAATAATGACCAGCGCCAGCCGTCGTGAGTCTGTGGCATTTCCAGGTTGGATGACAACTGCCAATGTGTCGAATATCTGCTTGATGTCATCGAATGACTTGGGGGGTGATGAGAGCAGAAGTTTTCCCGTGGCCAGAATGAAGTTGTCCGCAATATATGGCTAAACGAAATTTATGAGATTAGGGATAACAAAGGGGGGGTTAAAGGCAAACTTACTCTTTTATCACTCATGCCCCCACAGAGCAAGCTTGGCAGCTCGTCGATAATACCACTTGACTGCAAGATACTTGGCGATTCAACCAACACAGAGTTCAAAGCCAAGGTAGATGAGTGAGTTGGCTGAGGAGTAAGGACTCTGTTCCGGAGCAGGCTGATGGCAACATCCTCGGCCACATTCTTAATCAAGGCACCGAGAAGCTTTGCATTGGTGACTACCATGGCATCATCTTTCTCATCAGCGTCCGAGTCAATCAATGACAGGATAGCTGATCTGGAGGATTCGCCCATGTTCGCGCCAGCTCTGCTGACAACTTCATACAAGGCCTTGAACATTGCCGTCCTCACACCGGGATCAGTTGTCCTTGCTCCTGTAACCAACTCGGTTATCAAAGGATCGATTCGAGGCGTGTAGTTGATCAAAGTCCCCAAAGCCTTTGCGGCTCTAGTCCTCAAAACTTCGCTAGATGTGTCCGCCAAAGACTTGGCAAAAGTGCGCTGGAGTTGAGGTAAGAACGGCTTAAGTGCCGTCGGCATCTTCTCGAGTAAGTTGTTGAGCGTGAGCAGAATAGCCGATTTGACCTCTGTAGCACGTTCTGAAACTACACGAATGAGCGGGCCTGTGATTTGAGTAACAAATGGTTTCAGCGACGCTTCGCTTGTACGGTCCACGATATCCGAGATACCAAGTGCCGCTTGTACTCTTTGATCAACAGTTCCGTTAATGAGGCCCTGTAGGAAGATTGGCAGTATAGCACTAATTCCCTTAGGAAGCTCGAATCCTCGCAAGTTGGCACCTGCAACGCCAACACGCTGAAGTGTTTGTCGGGTTGACAAAACGAGCGATTCCATTTCTTCCTTTTTAAGTCTCTTCGTGAATTCGGCGAGGGCAGCCCAAGAAGCCTTCACCACATCCGAGTCTCCGTCATCAAACGAATTCAACAATGATCGAATAATATCCTGGTTATAGCGAGAGTAGTCCACACTAGAAACAGCGAAAAAGTTACCCATGTGTCGAGCTGTGGCAGCTCTCCGCCGGTGATCTTCATGCTTAAGGAGACTGAGAAGAACATTCATCACGGTATTGAGGCCATCGTATTCGTCAATCGACTGAATCACGGTGTCGAACGATGTCGCCAGCTCCTCACGTAAGTCGTCATCGCTACAATTGATCTCATTCTCCATCAACGACTGAATGATATTGGGGAGACGGCGGTTCATAGATGCACCAGCAACCTTAGATAGGGAAGCCAGAGCCTTTGCATCAAACGCTGATATCGGTGGAGTTGTTAGAGTTGGGATGAGATTGGGCAGAATGATATTGGACCGGGTAGCCTCGGTTAACAGCGTGAGAAGTGCCGATAGAGCATTATCTGCTTCATTCTCGGATCGCAGGAGATTGAGCAGGAAGGGAAGAACTTGATCAACTGCCCGCTTGCCAAATATCTGTTGAAGGGAGTCAAAGGCCTCGGCGGCAGCCTCTCTAACCTCCGCATCTGAGTCTATGAGTGCAGTGCGGACAACAGAAATGAGTGTCTTATCATGGTCCTCAAGAGATTCTGGTGACGCAGATGAAATAAGCTCGCGCAAAGCAAGACATATGCCCTGCTTTGCATCCGTATCTGTTGAAGTTTGCAACCCCATCTCTAGAGTGGGCAGGAGAGTGGCGAGGACACCGTCGCCAGCTTTCCGAATCAGCTCACCGAGCGCGTTACTGGCAATAACTTTATGCTCCATGTTGGAGCTTCCAAGTCGCTTAATCAGAAGACTTGTAAGGGTTGGCACCAACTCCTTCAATGTCCTGGGGCTGTGGACCAGAGCCTTCCAAACTGAAATCGCAGCGGAACGAACCGCTCCAGCAGTGTCGCATCGGCAAATATAAAGAGTTGACAAGATCTTGTTTCGCTTCTCTTCCCCAAGCACCTCCTTCAAGGAAGCACTTGCCTCTTTGGCATTCTCATCTTCCTCGTCTCCTGGTTCAGCACCAGCTTTCACACCTGTGAGGTTGAAGAGAAGATCGCCAACAAGCTCAACAGAGCTAAGACGAATTCTGTAGCTGTCATCTGCCAGGCCTCGCTCCAATTCAGGTAGAAGAAGATCGACAGCTCGAATTGCAAAATTTTTGACAAGCAGCCGTCCAGCACGAAGAGCTGTTTCGCGAATAGACTCCACGTCATCTGCCAAACCGGCGAGAATAGGAGGGACTATACGGCCCAGATATGCAGAAAAGCTGTTGCCAAAACAAACCGGGAGGAAAATGAAGAGAGACATGAAACCTTCGCGGACTGCAGGCTTAGAGGACTCTACATTTTGAAGAATGGTTGGCAAGGTTTCCTCGAGTCTGCTCGTGCCCAAACCTGCTAGGACTTCGCTCAAAGCCTGTGCGGATCCTAATCGGTCACCAGCGCCAGTATCCGACTTCAAAGTCTGCATCAACTCGGGGATTAAGTTGGGCAATGCGTCCTCTCCCAGCTTTTCAACTAAGGAGCCGAGAGCTCTGGATGCCGTCGCTCGAGTTGTTGGTACCGGGTCAACAGCCGCAATCTTGAGCCCAGAAACGAGGACCGGTAAATGCATGACAATGTCTTTCTTTTCTGTCAGATGAGCTAGACTGCCAATCACCTGCGCTGCCTTGCGCTTTGTGTTGGAGCGATCGCCCAGACCGCGTTGCAGGATTCGGGTGATCAAGGCCAGAGAGGGGGCGTCAAGGTAATGCACAAACTGAACCTTGATCAATGACTCCAATGCCTCATCGGTGTATTTGGTTGGGTCGCTGAGAGCTTTCAAAATTACATCCACCAAACTCTTCACTTCTGGATTGTTAATGACATCACCAAATCTCTTCAAGCTTCGGTTGGCGGCGGCCCTCACTTCCTTGTGACTATCGTTAAGCACACCGGTTAATGGAGGAATGATGTCCGGCAAACTGGTCGCGAGTTGGTTTGGATCAAGGTATGCCATTGCACCGAGAAGATCGCAAGCACCTCGCTTACTACGCCATTGTTGGTCATCAAGTCCCTCCAAAAGCGTTGGCATGATCTTCTTGACACCATACGAGCTCAGATTACCAAAGCAAGCTTTCGCGGCTGCCAAGCAAGCATCTCGGACATCTGCATTAGCATCTCCAAATCCGCTCAGAAGCAACGGCACTATTTGAATGACGTATGGTTCAAAAAGGCGGCCAAGCATGGTGGAAAAAAGTTCAAACGCCAAAAGAGCAGCCTCTCTTTGGTGTGAATCCTTCTTATTTTCCATAGCTCCTCTGAGATCTGACATGATTCGGAGTTCCTTGATAGTAGATATGCCGCTACCAAGGATCAATCCTGCCAAACCGTAGGCGGCTCCTCGTTGGGTGGCATACTTCTTGGAGTTCAGAAGCTCGTGCATCATTTGCTGAACATATTCGGACAACTTTGACGGATATGCTTTGATCAGAGGAGGTAAACATTGGGCAATGGCATATTGGACCATCTCAGAGGGTGTACTCAAGGTTGTCAAGAGACGCTCAATCACAACGGGAATCTTTTTGTCCCCCGGCTGAAGGTGGCGAGCCAGGGCACCATACATAATGACCACCGCCTCATTGACGCGATCCACTTCGTCGCTATTCTTGTCAGGCTGCTCCAGGGTCGTTTCGAACTTCTTCATCAGCTCGTCAATTATGTTGCCTCCTTGGAATTCGATGACCCGAATAGCAGCATCAAGTGTTTCCGTTCTAACGGAGGCATTTTTGTCTGCCAAAGGTCCAGACTGGATCAGAAAATCGAGTAAAGGACCAACTTGTGTAGATTCTAATATGTTTGCCAGTTCTTTGATGGCAGTTGCTATACCATGCCGCGCTTCCCATGGGTCAGATAAGTCCATTTTCTTTGGCATCCCGAATTCGTCAAGAAGTTGGACTTTTGGCTTCGCCATCTCCAGATAGATAGACTGCAATGCTGGAATCACAGTAAGAAGGCTTTCCTTGTAAACTGCCGCTGCCTTCGAAAGTGAACGTGCTGCTGCCCGTCGGAGTTGTCCATCTTTGCTGTCCAAGAACGGCACCATGAGTAAGGGCACCTCAGCATTGAGTTTAAATCCGCTCTCTTCCCATATCTCCATTCCGAGCTCTTGATTTTCTTCAATATCGTCATGGCTTGCAAGCCAAATCTCGCTGCTGTAGCCGAGTTCACTCATATCAATGTCTGCACTAATGGACTGCAAAACAGCGGTTCTGACGTTTGCTTGTGGTACTGTAACTCCCCGAGCAAGGACCAGCATTTCATCAGCAGTGATGTTAGGTGCGATGCATCGGCAGATGTCAGAAAAGCAGTCTTTGATGATTTTGTAATGTTGAGCATGGCTTTGCATTGATTGGATAAGGACATCCAGGAGTTCTGTGCGAGGTATTGACTCATCAGCAAAAGTAATGCTGTGAAATGAGATAAACTCGACGGCCAGCACGATTTGGGTATCCCGATCATCTAAGGTCTCTCCAACACCCCCCTCTCTCAAGACATGAAAGAGGAGTGGGAAGATGTATATTAATGATACCGCATCAAAGGGCCGCTGCTCACCAGCAAAGCGGAGGCGATAGAGTACCCTTGTTGCAAGGTCGGCGAGTGATTCGTCTCCATAGGTCCCCTCCAAGGATAGCCCTCGGAGCCTGAGTGTGGCAATTCCAATAGCAGGGCGAGTTGCTCCCAGCCTAGAACTCACTTTCTCAGCGCAGGTGATGTAGACTTTGGAGGCGGCATCGCCAATAATGAGGTTCGCGCCAGCTTCCATAACAGCAAGAAGTGAGTTGATGGCTGAACCAAGCCAAAGTGACGCATCAGTGGGTGGTCCAACCGCCAAGGAGTGTATAATCCCGATGCTGCGGAGAAGTTTGGCTTCGATTAATTGGACTGATGCTCGTATCTGAGCCTCTTTCTTCAACTGAGCGTTCACTTTGGACGTTTCCTCAGCAGTGAGCTTTCTTTGTGGGCCCTTCTTTTTCTCAAGTTGGTCTCTCAGTTCCTTTTCCCATTTCACGATGTCGTAATCCTTGGTATTCTTATTTGGAGTGTCGTTTTGGCCTTTTTTGCTCAGTACATCCACGAAGCAGGTACCTTCTTGGGTTCTAAAAATTGCAGCGTCAACTGGTCCAATTGCCTTTACCGGTTGCGGATCTAGATCTTGGGTTATAAGATCTATCAGCCGAGGGATGATAGTTTCTGGAGCAACGAAGGCCAATTCTGCTGCTGCATTGTATGTAGCAATCCGAATAACATCGACCTATGATTATACTTGTCAGTGCCGGTTCTACTCTTGAGAGACATAGACACTCGTACCTTTTGATTGACCGACGTACGCTCGCTGATCTCATTCAGTAATATGTCGGCGTATTTTTCAGCAAGTTTTCCGGGGTCAACTCCCATTCGAATACAGGAGTCTATCCAATTGGCTCGCGATATCAGCTCTGTACGGCAGATAATGAGTAGGGAGCAAGCTTGCTGCTCCAGCATCTCTTGCGAGGCGCTACCCCCGAGTGCTTCCAACTCTTTGGAGCTGATGCAAATGGACTTTATAACTTTAATCAAATCACGCGTCTCGGTTGTCGAATCTTTATCCCCGGCATTGATAGTCTGCGTCAAATGTGCCCACAGGCCATTGATAACGATATCTGCCATAATGCTAGGGTTCTGAGCATAAAGGGAGGTGAGGGATCTGGCACTTTCTTGTCGCACGTTTGATGGTACAGTGGAGACTGTAACTATATATATCATGGCTTCTGACCACGCAAGAACGACCTCTTTCGCGGTATTTGTGCTCAGTCCCGCTGCAACAGAACACAAAGCAAGACGGAACCAATCGAAGTCTTCCTCACTTCCAATCTTGCTGAATATTTTGGGGTTCAAAAGAAAGGATTGTGGTGAGGCTAGAGCAGGATATGGCATCGACAACTTCAATAGATCTGCTTCAATCTTCGAGCCAGTGGACCACTGTTGCAAAACAGGGGTTAGAGCAGTAAGAATATACGCTCCAACAATCGTCCCGCTCTGGGCAGTCAGTGTAGGGTTGGCAACAACTTCACGGAAATTGTCGATAAATTTTGGAATGACAGCTTCCGTGAACGAGGTCAACGCAGCGTTCAGGTCTGTGCCATCTATGGTCCGGAAGACAGAACCTACACGAACAAGCCAAATTTTGCGAGTTGTTGCCTTCTTATCTGCTAATCCTTTAAGCAATGCGCTCAGGACGGGCTGCGAGATTTCGCTGTCGCCCTTAATCAATACATTGATGGCTCGACATAGTGTCAACGTCTCGGCGGCCAAGGCTACATCGTTTCCTTCCTTGCCAGCAACAGCTGCCAAAATAGTAGTCGTCTTTTGGGCATTTGGGCAAGACAGGGGAACAGATTCTAGCATTTCTGCATGAAGAATGCGTTGATCAGCGGAGGCCAGCTTGCCCGTTTTCAGGGGGTTCCCGATCTCCTCGATAATTTGGTCGACTGAGCCTGCGTTGTGGCATTTTGCAATCATAGCGCGAAAAGAAGAGAGAACTCCGGCGCGTATCAAAGCATTGGTAGATTTGACATTTGAAAGTAACTGCTTCAGGAGCTTGCCGGCCAGCAAGTCTGAGAGATCAAATTCGGTAGGCAAATCTTTCACTAAGCTTTGGAGAACACCGTCCAAAATAACTTCCGGTGTACGAAGCAAGCTTTTCTCCAGAACTGGGGCAACTTGAGTCTGAAGTTCATCGAGTGTTGCAAAGCTTGAGAAGAAATCGCCCAGTCCGGCGGAGATGTGCCCTGATAGCGCAGTCCTAGAGCCCAGGATCTCACGGTTGTAAAACTCGTAATACAGCGGCTTAAGAGTTTCCAGCGTAGGTCGTACTGCGGGCCGACGAGCAGCAACTCCGGCAATAATTCCGAGAATAACAGAGTTTTTTGCCGACGGCGTACTGCGTTTGGACGTCAAATTGGTCACAGCATCGGTTAAATTGTCGGGCCCCAGGGCCGGGGAGCTGAAAAGTTTTCGAAAACCCCTTCGAGTGACTATTGTGGCTGAGTGTGCCAGCGTAGGCTTCGAAGACGGCCGTAGACATTTCTCCAGGACATCTGCATATGCCAATAGAATTTCACTTCCAACTTCTTTCCACGAAGGTTCGGTTAGGTTTTGGAGCAGAACGCTGCACCACTCGACCAAGACAAAGGCGCTCGACGTAGCAATACCCTGCTTCGAGGACTCTTGTCGTAGAGTTTTCACTAATAGTTGCAGTGTTGAGGAACTAGCCTCTCTCGTGACAATGGTTACCAGGCATTTCTGGGCTGCCAGTCGAGACTCACGGTCTTGGTAAGCCGCATGGGTGTTGAAAAGGAGTTGTAGAGCCTTAGAGGAGAATGCGTCGTCAGATGCTAAGGCAGGAGTCAGCTAACCCGAGATGTATCGAATTGAAGCCAGTGGGATGTTACTTTTCCGAGCTACTGCCTCTCCCACAAGCTGCATCTCAGCGATGCGCACCGCGGGGGATGACGAGGCTAGAGCCTGGGCAGATAGAGACAGGTCGATAGAGCCCTCGGCAGCGTTGCTGCTGGGGGCATGTTCAGACATATCGATTCACGACCCTAGCAGGTAGTGGTGGACAAGTCATCGGGCTACTAGAATTTTCGACAAAGCGATGTCGATATTGAACCAAGAAGTATTTCTTCCGTGTACCTTGCTTGTTGCTCTAGCTCGAATTGCCCCGCAGTTACCAGAAAAATGCCCCGCACAAATTGTCAACCAAGACACCTTTTTTTCTTCTTTGTGCTTAGACCACCGACCTTGGACGGCACGGGATGAATAAGACGTGTGTGAGAGCTGGCAATAGCTGGCATAAGCACCTCTCAGTGCCGCTCCTACATGGTATCCTTGATAGTTCTCGGTGAAGCTCTCAATCAAGTACCAAGAGGCTTATCCTATAGCGTGGGGGGGACAAGAAGTTAATAGACGTTTTCCCCCGATATGGAGCACCGGCTTGATTGAGCCCGGCTACTGGTAGCTATGTATATCAATTGACATCTGTGATTCTATATGAAAACTTTTCTTCGGCGCCTTTTGCCTAGGCTCGGCGTGGGATGGAACGTGGTGCTCAGTTGCGTAGCAGATAATGTGAAGTGTTTGCGGGGAGAATTGGAGATTAAGATCGTGATGACACTCTCCATTCTCCAATGTTGCTACCAATTATCACAAACGGCAAATATTGGGAGATAACGCGCCCGCCCAGAGCCCTGTATATTCTCGACAAATTGGAATACAAATGCGAAAGGGAGACACATGATCCCTCCACGATAGTATTACCCACTGGGTTAGGTAGTAGTGCTTAGCATCAAATTCCCCAGCTCATGCCCTTGGGGGGTCTTTTAATTCTGCTGCCTGATGCACAAGTGGCTTCGTTTTCCAGGCGAGGGTCACGCTAATCCGGCTATCCACTCTAAAATTGGATGATGCCTGGAAGCAATGATCCGAACCCAGCAGGAATTTTCAAACCGGGTATCAGACTCGTACACGAAGAAGGGCCATGGCATTGAACGGATAGTGTTCCGTAGAGGATGGAACGGCAGTTAGGTAGGGGCAGCTAGGGCCAGTAGCTGAGGGGCAAAAAAGCTATCCCAGACCACCAAATACTGGGGTGGTTGGAAGCTGTCCCTCCTCCCACGCGGAACGTATCAGAGAGCAGCCCAGGCACACAATATCTTGGGCGGGATCCAAATGGCTGATAGGTAGGCAAGGTTCTGCTGGGTCGCAGTGCAGCAAGCTTGCCTCCACAGCCCACTACTGTTAGCAGGATGGTTAGCAGCATCCTGCTAGCAGCAGTCGATAGCACAACCACTGTAGCTATCCGCACTTCCCTTGGAGAATTCTTAGTCGCCTCCACTGACCACTGTAAGAGCGACATCGGTAGATATACTGGCAGGTATAGGAGGCAATTCATCGGCGATCGTATATATATCATCCCTTCTCCCACCTTGAAGCTTTTGCAACATCCTTCATCCTTCTCCAATTACACAAACATGGTTGCGACACTGAAATCGTCCGCGTCCATGCTACGGCTGGCGAGCCGAGCCTTTGCGCTTAGACCAACCAGTCGACTGCCATTGGCCGCAGTAAGACAGTTCCATTACGTGCCGCCACGACAGGATAAGCCTGGAAGCCACTCTCGAACAGACTCTGAAGTCGAGATTGAGTATCCTGCTGAGCATGAGCTCCCGAGCAGCAAGCCGGTCTCTGCTGGTGGCCAGTACGTCAAGCCTACGCTTCCCAGCTTCACCCTTGACGGAAAGGTTGGTGTCGTCACAGGTGGTGCAAGAGGATTGGGGCTTGTGATTGGCCAGGGAATGGTCTACTCCGGGGCTGATCTAGCCTTGGTTGATATGAACAGTGAGATTCCAAGTTACTGCTGAGGCATTGTTCCCAGACAGCTAACATAGCAACAGAGGAGGAGGCTGAGAAGCAGGCAAAGCTGATTGTAGATGCTTTCGTCAAGGAAAACCCCAATGCTGAACGGTTAGTGCCCAAAGCGGGCTGGTATCTTTAAATGTCGTGTCTAACAGATCTTCAGCATTCCTAAAGTCACGGCACATTACGCCGATGTTGGCGATGCCGACTCTGTCGAACAGTGTATAGCTGAGATTGTCCAAAAGCACGGCAAGATAGACAACTTGGTCACTTCGGCTGGCTTCACTGAAAATTTCGAGGCCGTCAACTACCCAATTGATCGCCTTCGAAAGCTTTGGGCTGTCAACGTGGATGGCACATATCTGTTCGCCACCTCAGTTGCACGTCATCTGATGGAGAGGAAGAGCCCCGGTAGTATGGTTATGATTGGCAGCATGTCCGGATCCATTGTCAATGTCCCCCAGCCCCAAGCGTGAGTGATGCTGATCCCATTCGACTGCTCGCATAATATAGAACCCAATGAAAAGGGGAGTTAAAAGTGTCTTGATGAGCTAACGATGGAACGAATTAGTCCTTACAACGCTTCCAAGGCAGGGGTTCGCCATCTAGCAGCATCCCTTGCCGTTGAGTGGGCCCATGCTGGCATCCGGGTCAACTGCCTTTCCCCAGGATACATGCTGACAGCGCTGTAAGTTAACTAACCAGGGTTGTCCTTTATTGTGAAACCGGCCAGCTGACTTGGTATTCCATCCAGAACCCAGAAAATCCTGGATGAGAACCCAGATCTGAAGCAGAAATGGGTATCTCTTATTCCCCAAGGCAAGATGGGCCTACCCCAAGATCTCATGGGCCCCGTGGCCTTCCTGCTTTCTGATGCTAGCAGCTATGTAACTGGCGCTGATATTCGAGTTGATGGTGGCTATACCGTTACATAATTTGAGGTGTTTCATTGCTACGGGGACTCAAGCCTAATATACTACACACTAGTCCCCCAATATCAATGAGACATGCTTAAATCATATCTACTTTCAAGTAATTCGTATTTTTTTTGTACATATTAAGGCCCAATATCAAACCAGGCGGATTATCACGTAGGCTAAACCATGGGCGATACCAGTCCAGCAGATAATCTATATATAAGAATTATCATCATCACTGACCAGGAGAAACCAATTTTCCATGGGCCCTTGAATCATGTTGCCACCCACCAGCCAGAGCAGCCCCTCCTGCGGCTTTGGCATAGCTCTCCATCCTGGCCTCTAGCTCAGGTCTGAAATGGCGGATGAGGCCCTGGATTGGCCATGCAAAGGCCTCGCCGAGAGCTATGGATTGTTAGAAAACCTGAAAGTGTGCAACGGAGAAGTCGAAAAGCACTTACCACAAATAGTGTGACCCTCAACCTGCTTTGTCAACTCCTGAAGCATGTCGATTTCCCTCTCCCTTCCCTGGCCCTTTTCGAATCTGCTCATTATCTGCTCCGTCCACTTGCTGCCTTCACGGCATGGTGTACACTGGCCGCAGCTCTCATGGCGGTAGAAGTGGCTCAAGCGGCTAATTGCACGCACAACATCTGCACTCTTGTCCATGACAATGACCGCAGCTGTGCCAAGACCTGATTGGCTATCCTTCAAGGCATCGAAATCCATCAATTGATCGTCACAGACATTCTTGGGCAAAATCGGAGTCGAAGAACCACCAGGAATAACGGCTAGCAGATTATCCCAGCCGCCTCGGACTCCACCGCAGTGTTTGTCAATAAGCTCGCGAAGGGGAATGGACATTTCTTCTTCCACGGTGCAAGGGTTGTTCACATGGCCGGAAATGCAGAACAGCTTAGTTCCCTGGTTGCGCTCGCGGCCAAACCCAGCAAACCAACTTCCTCCACGGCGACAGATTGTCGGCGCAACAGCAACAGTTTCGACGTTGGCAACAGTTGAGGGGCACCCGAAAACACCGACCGCAGCAGGGAAAGGAGGCTTGAGTCGAGGCTTTCCAGGCTTTCCTTCTATAGACTCGATCAGGGACGTCTCCTCTCCACAGACGTAGGCACCAGCACCGCGGTGAATGTAGACATCGAAATCGTATCCGGAACCACACGCATTCTTGCCAATCAGCCCATCTGCATATGCCTCGTTGATCGCATTTTGGAGAATGGCGGCTTCGTGGTAGAATTCGCCACGGATATAGATGTAGGCGGCGGTGGCGTTCATTGCTCGGCCTGCAACGAGACAGCCTTCGACGAGTTTGTGCGGGTCTTTCCTCATGATTTCTCTGTCCTTGCAGGTACCAGGTTCACCCTCGTCGGCATTTACCACGAGATATCGCGGTTTTGTGTCCTTTTCCCAGCCCTTGAAGTTCATGAAGGACTGCCTAGAAGTTAGAAACTCATCAAGGTCGATATCAAGGTCGAAGATCGTGACATACCCACTTGAGACCAGAGGGGAAGCCCGCACCACCTCGTCCGCGCAAACCAGAGGCCTTGACTTCGTTAATAATCCAATCGTCGCCCTTCAAGAGGATCTCCTTTGTCTTGTGCCAATCGCCCATTTTCTTAGCGCTCTGGAGGTTGGCCGGGTATCGCCCATAGAGGTTCTGGAAAATCCGGTCCTGGTCCTTCAGCCCACCATATGTTCGTACGGGGGCGGCATCTTGAACAGTGGCCAGGCCTCTCGTGGCGCCTCGCGAGAGACCGACGGCCTTTCTGGAAGTTGCTCGAGCAGACAGCATGGTGTTGTTGCGATTGATTGGCAGGGTGGCAGAATGACAGGACAAGAGCTGGTGGGAGAGTGCTGGCAAGACTCTGAATTGGAATTGGATTTGATAATGGAGCTTCCTGATTGGCTGGCAAACAGCCTAGTGCCCATACTTGAGAGATTTAGAGAGGGACAAGACCATATATAATGCTTAACTTGGGTAAATAAACTAAGAAATTAGTTTTTTTTTATTACATATAGCTATGAAAATGGTTATTATCTTTAATAATAATAATTATATTCTTCTTCCTTATTTAATGCAATATATTATACATTTCTAAATTATATATTCCAAAAATTGCCATTGCATATATTGAATACAATTCAAAGTCTAATATTATGTAATATTTACGACTCTTTAAATGAATATTTTACTTATGATTTTTGGCCCATATCATAATCGGTTAGTGCAAATCTGTGATGCTGTGCGTGTGAGTAGAATATAGATAGCTGTGGAGCATCACGCCCCCCAATGCGAGTGACATTGAACTTGGAGCTTCATTATACGGAGCGCTATTCATGATCCTGCACGCGTCATAGCTTGCACACAATGTTGGAGCCCGGCGGCTTGTTTGAGTTGTTGACGTAAACTATCGATCTCATTAGTGGTCTCTTTTCTGGATCTCAAAATGGATTATTCAAGCACAACTG
The DNA here is from genome assembly GCA_037893235.1 of Trichoderma afroharzianum. Lineage (NCBI taxonomy): Eukaryota > Fungi > Ascomycota > Sordariomycetes > Hypocreales > Hypocreaceae > Trichoderma > Trichoderma afroharzianum. The sequence continues at coordinate 32,688 of JBBLXW010000021.1, read as the reverse complement.
GTTCCAACACGGCCGCCACGAGGGCGGAACGGTTTGAGGATGAGAAACGTCGAATCATTGACAGCTGCTTCAACAAAAAGGATACAGATGGCTTGCGTAGGGCACAAAAGCTTGAACATGGAATTCTTGGCTTGGCTAATTTCTCACCATAGTTCATGAAACTTATATTACCCATATCCGCGTCACCGAGTTCTCCTCACATTCATCGATGCCGCCTCCTCCTGAAGCCCGGGGTCAGAATACGGAGAAGCCTAGGATTATTGTTGTGGCGGTACGAAAGTCCGGAAGAGTTCGAGTTCACAAAGCCAAGGAGAACAATAGTGGATCTTTCTCAATTGGGAAGACATGGAATCTAGACGACCTCTCACACATCGAATCCTATACGGGGCCCAAGGTCAGCCCGAATCTGCGAGAATGGGCTGGAGAGACTGGCTTCCTCGTTACACTAGGGAAGCCCTATTTTTGGCAAGCTCAAACCGAAAAAGAGAAGAAGTTCTTCATCGCGAGTTTGATCAAAATCTATGGCAAATATACAGGAGGTAAATTGCCTGAGCTATCAGGGTTCGACGGGAGGGAATTGGACCAAATTCTAGGGGCAGGGAAACGCCCAACCGGAACTCCACCTCGGCACCAAACGATTGATCCGGCAACCAGCCAGCAAACTATCGCCACATCATCAGCCGCCCCCAAAAGTAGTCTTGGAGAGGCCCCACGATATCCCAGGCCCTCGCCTCTTGTCCGGCCTTCGGCAAATGAAAGTAGGTCTCCGGCTGGAAGTTTCGACTCTACTGCGTCCAGAGAACGATCCGTTCCCCGATGGACGGCCCAAAACAACAAAAGCCAAGACTCTATTGCCAATTCTACTGCAACAAAAGGCGATGATACGTCGAGCATCCCACCGCGTTCGCGCAGCGGCATGAGTGGACCGAGTGGCCTTAGTGGCCTTAGCGGGCTGAGCGAACCTCGAGATGTTCCCGATTCAACTCACGATTCTATACCTACTCTACCTCGCCCATCATTGGAAAGCAAATTGCCACCCGAGAGAAGGCGCCCCCCTATGGATCCTTCAAGACCACAGGATAGGGATTTGGTCCCAGCCCCCTTGATGAGCTCACCAGCTAAAAAGGAACCGGTGGCACCTCCACCACGGAGTATCGATCGGGTTGCCTCTCCAGCAATTCCATCAGTGTTACAACCAGGGGTGGCTTTTGCTGGCAGAACTAGCCAGGACGGAAGCCCACCACGTCTCACAGAATCTCTGGAGGGGGTGGAAAAGAAACAAGGGAGCATCAGTATCAACAACGACGTGAAAGATCTATCCACAGCTTCGCCAGTGGACACAAATCTACCAGATCAATCAGGAACAAAGGATACGACAACACTTGAAAAACAGTTGACTTCGCCAGATGAGGAAACTCGTCCTGGTTTAGGCCCTATGATAAAGTCTAAGATATCCAAAGGCGACGTTGCCGGTGCATTTTGGAAAGCTGCATCTGCCGCAAATGCTTTCCGTCCAAGACCGGGAGGAGCCGGAGAACGCCTCCGCCAAAACCAAGCCAAAGCAAACGAGGGCCCTGATGGCATTACAAGCGTTGTCCCAGCACCGCCTAGACCTGTCTCTCGCGACGCAAATCTTCCCACCATTGAAACCCCAAAGCCAACCGTTGGTGACTTGACAATACCAGAGGTCAAAATATTGGTGTCCGAGTCAAATACCCCTGGAAATGCACTAGCACCAACTAAAGAAGTTAGTGAGCCCGAGAAGGACGCAGCGGCTTCAAAAGAAGCCTCTCGTCGGCCCGTAGTTGTTGGACAGGATGCTAGGTATCTTCAGAGGTTGGGTGTTGATCCAATTATCCTTGATGATCGCAGTGAAGAATTCGGCAAATGGCTGGATTTCTTTGGTTGGGTTCCTGGTGATCAGATGCACTGCTTAAATATGGACGATATCGGCAATGATTTGGAGCGAGAATTAAACACAGTCCAAGCAGGGGGGTGGCTAGCACGCTTTCGAGAAGAGGATGAGAGGGTAAACACGATCAAACGAGGAATCGATCTTGCTATGGGTGAATGCGAAGAGCTGGATAATTTACTCACGTTGTATTCAGTGGAGCTCTCGGTATGTTTCCTTTCTTTTACTTATTCAACTCCTGGCGTCAAGCTAACAACCTCAAGACCCTTTCAGACGACATTGCGTATATTGAAGCACAAGGCCAAGGTCTCCAGGTGCAAACGGCGAACCAAAAATTGCTAAGGAAGGAACTGGAGTCATTGCTGGAAACATGCGCCATTACTTCAACTGATCTCCAGGCACTTCAACAGGCACCCTTGGACAGTCTTCGAGGCTTGGAAGAAGTTGAACTCTCTCTTGTGACTCTATTTAGAGCCATGATTAAGATTGATCCCTCTCTTGGAGGGGACGACACCGGAAAGTCTATAGATACTGCTCTGGACGCTGACAATACCTTGGGGCTAAACAGCAATTACGGCAAGATGAGAATTGTACAAGAGAAGAGAGAAATGTACCTGCACGAAAGCAGGTACTTCATGAAACGACTACTGGAATTCATGACCGGTCAGTTTGCCGAAGCTTATGTCGAAACGAAGCGAGCATTGGATGGTGCTCTTTCGAAAAAAGTTGATCCTGCACATCACAGCATTGGAAGAGACCTCCTGTGGAAGTACAGCCCCTTAATGCTCTACGCGAGAGATGCGGATCTAGAAAACTGGAATCGCCTCATGCAAATTTATCAAGACAAGAGCTCTCCCGTGTATAAGCACGAATTTCAGCATGTGATCACTCTTTGGCGTAAAAATGCGAGGAAATTAACAGGGGATGAAGCAGAAGTTATCTTCTCGTCTCAAGTTGAAAAACAGCAGGAGGGTGTGGCTACAGCGGCTAGGAAGTTGACCGTCAAACGTAGCCAAACGTTAGCTAAGGCTCTACGCTCACCATTGGCAGATGGTGGTACCAGAGCGCATGTTGAAAGGAACACTACTGATAATAGAAGCCTGCCGTACGAAATCTTCTCTGAGGCCTTGGAAGATCTTTTGCCTCTAGTTGAGATGGAACAGAATTTCATCATCGATTTCTTTCATGCGACTACACTGGAACAAGCAGATTTCCCAGAGGCAGTTGCAGCATCTCCTCCTCGAGACCGCCGTGGAGGCGATTTAAAACGCCATAGGCTCATGGAACCTGACCGAGAACTTGCTCGTCGTGTTACGCGGTCCATGGAGGCCATTTTCGCATTCCTTGAGGCTGAGTTGCGAAGGCTGATGGAGTGGGCAATCGCTCAAGATCCGCTGTAAGTTAAATATCCGTTCAATGCATATCGGATGAATACTGACTGGTTGGGACGTAGTCAAGGAGTTGGAGTGCTCGCTACGCTCGAGAGAAAACTGTCTGAAATGGGGCAATCTAATCAAGATTTCTTGAATGCCCTTCTCCAGAAGCTGCATGCATCATTGGAGGGGCAATTCAGAAAGTTTGTTGATGAACAGATACGAGCCATCGAGGAAACAAAGGTTAAAATCAAGAAGCGCAAGGGTGTAATATCATTCATACGAATATTTCCCGCTTTCATGGCCGCCGTCGAAAACATGGTCGCTGGATTGGATCATAACCTAATCTTGCGGCGGACGGTTAATCGGGAGTACGATCGCATTCTGAAGACAATGTTCGAATCACTCATGGTGATTGCCCGTGAGCACCCGGCCGTTGTCGGCGTTGCCGGCGGAGCCGCTGATCCAGAGGACAAGGAGGCGCTGAACTTTCACATTTTGTTGATCGAGAACATGAATCACTTCCTCGAAGAGACTGATGCTCGCGGCCTGGAGGTTCTTGAGAACTGGAAAGCACAAGCGAATACCGAATATCATGAGCATATGGCGCTCTATCTAAATGCGGTGATGCGGCGACCTCTGGGGCGACTTCTGGAGCAGATTGAGAATATCGAAGCGCAGCTGCAAACCGGCAAGTCTGCAATGGCAATCGCTCGACAGCCCTCAAACAATAAGACGGCATTCAACAAAGTGCTGGGCTCTTATGATGCAAAGGAAGTACGGAAGGGAATTGAAACTCTACGGAAACGCGTGGAGAAGCATTTCGGTGATGCTGACGATCCAACCCTCAGCCGGGGCCTGGTCGTCAGGGTGCTTAAAGAATGCGAAGAGTTTTACACCGAGGTTGAAGGCAGGATAGGTAGGATTATAACTGATGTCTACGGCGGGGAGGTATTCTTTGAATGGCCTAGGGTAGAGGTGAAGGCTGCCTTCAGGTAATAATACATGTCATATATACCTAGTAATACATAATAATTCAACAACCCGCTGTTCATCGGTATACACATATACACATGTGCGCATCAAGCACCAAGCAAGAGCCTACGGTTCCGCTTAATGACAAGGTTCAGGCCTTTTTCAAGCTTCTCCGTCTCTCTCTTTGCCGCTGTTAACGCTGCCTCGGCGTCCTCAACACTCATCAGGGGCATATTCCCGATTGAACTGGCCGCTGCGCCTTTACCGATCTCGTCAAGTGACATACCCGGGGCAGCAAAATCCTGTATCGCTCGAGCGCTTTCTGGCGTACTGTAGATGCCCACTCCGGCTGCAGCATCCGGGCCGTAAAAATACGGCGCGAGAGAGTTGAGGCTCGCCGAGTCCCGAGTAGAAGATGCCCCTTTTGGGAATCCCATGCTGGTAGCCCCAAGGCTTAACCGAGGTAGCACATACTGATTGATGTAACTTAAAGCATCCTCTCGTTGAAGCTTGCCAATGGGATCCTGAGATTGTGGCTGCACGGTAGAGGGGAAAATGTTTGGTCGCCCGTTGGGAACTGCTCGGCCCTTGATAAGCGAGAAAGCTCCGCTGCTTGGCTGATGTCTTGGTGCCACGAACGCAGCAGGATTCTCCGCCGTTGCAGCAATTGCAGTTTGAAGGGCCAAAAAGGTATCCTCTTCTTCTGGTGTTAACCCGCGGATGCAGTCTCCGTGAGGGGTGATCAGCATGCGGCTACCATCAGTATGGAATTGTTTACGAACAGGCCTTCCGGCTCGCAGTGCTGCAAGATCAGCATCTTGCATCTCACCACATCTGCAAGAGCTCTCCTTGCAATCTCCCCTTTTGCTTAGCTGGTTTAATGAGTTGTGCTCCGGCCTGGATGAATTGCTAGAAACAGGCTTTAACAGCTGTAGTTTATCTGGAGCAGATGTGCAGAGGGATTCTCTGATATCGGCAAAAACGGACGCAGGGCTCGACTGTGGTCTTTCGACAGTCTTATCTGCAGATTCAGCTGCTTTGGACAATGAAGGTGTCGGTGACGGCATGACTGCCTCGTTTACCTCTTTCGCCGAGTTCCTAGTATCTTGCTTGTCTTTGTTTGTGTACCCCCTGCTGTCTGTTTTCAATCCTTCATTGTTGCTATCAGCCAATGGCTTTCCGTCGTCTTTGGACAGGGGTGTGGCTTCTTCCTTCAGCGCTTCTGTGGGAATGGCCGCAGAAGACATGACATTAACCTCTTTAGCGGGCTTTTCCTTCTTCTGTTTTTTCTTGCGTCCAATGACAGGAGCATGTTCAGCTTCTTCCGTCTTGGGTGTTTCAGCTAAGGTCTTTGTTTCTTGCTTTAACACATCTTTGCGCTGTTTGCGTTGCTGACTCTTCGTGGTACCTCTGATTGGAGCGGTGCCAACCTTGCTTAAGGGAGGGGATCCAGCTCGAGAAATGGAAACCGAGAATGAGGTAACAGAGGCGGTATCACTAATCATTTCGCTGGCTGGTGTGCCGGGTCGGTGTGAATGTCCAGGCTTTCCCACTGCCGGTACGTTGGAAATTGGAAGAGGAGACGGTGAAGCTGGGCGAGTCTCCGTCTTGATTGATGAAGGAACCACTCTTAAGGTTTTTGGGATACTTCGCGAGGGCGTCGCCACTCCACTGCTGATTGCAGGAGTAGGCAAGGGGGGGAATCTAGAAGCCTCTGCCAATTCATCCGCCTTTCCAACCTCTTCTGGGGGTTGAGAGATCAAAGTAGCTCCAAAGCTAGAAACCATGGAGCCTAGAGATTTGGCGTCGCCGCCTCGTGGAGGCTGAGATTCATCCGCGTTAATAATATCTCCATGATCTTCATGCACGATTTCGGAAATTCTATCATTTTGCCTCTTCATTGCCGATATGGTTTTCGATATTGTGGTTTTAGGGGTAACCAAACCAGTGTTGGTGCTTATAGTTTCATTTATCCTCGACGCGCCTAAAGCAGGGAAATCCTCTTCTTGAAGTATAGATCCTCTAGCAGAAGTAGGCCAAGGTCCGAGAATCGCAACAGGAGAAGAGTCCTTTGCTGCATAAGGTTTGGTATGGGTGTGAACCTCATGGTCCTCGGTACCATCCAATTTTGAAGGTGCCTGGATAGACGAGACTGGGTCATAAATAGAGCCAAAGGTTGAAATGTGAGGTGAGCTTGGAATCAAGTTGGAACGCTGTGACTGTCCCTGCATCAGGACGCCTTTAGGAGTCGAGTGATTGAGGGTATCCAGGTTATCCAAGTAAGAAGCCAGACGACGGGACTCCGCGTTGGTGGCTGATGGGGATGATACCAGCGCCGGTAAGGACTCATCTGAGACCAATGCATCCACTGATAATTCTGCCTCGTCCAGCAAACTAAGATCATGGTCTAAAGAACACATTAGCAATGTGCAATACAATGAGGGCGTAATACAAGGGCAGTGACGGGATAGCGGGCTACGGATTGTAGAGTTTTATAATACAAAGGCAAAAGGAGGCATCCTACGACCTCCATCATCGTCTTCCACGGGGAACAACGAGGGGAAGGTAGAGAAGTTCGGTATTATATATTGCGACCCAAGGAGACACCGATGTTGGTGACTCCGTGCAATCCGTTAACATACAGGAGGACTTGTGTGGAAGACGATGATGGTTTGCCTTACTGGATACTCCTTGCGTCAAACCATAAAACTCGGTCCGTAGGAAGAAAGAAAGAAAACGGTGAAACAAGAAAGGAGGACCACCCTCGCCGGCTTTAATGCAATTGGCCGAAAGATAGAGAAAAAAAGAAAATGAAGTGCTCCTCCAGCCGTTATCGTGGATACACCCGCTGGAATCAGGGTATGCCTCATGAATCCATAAAAATAGCCCCCAAACTTCAAATGCAGGTCCTCCTGAGCGCCTCTCTAGTACAATATAAAAGTGTGCAATGAATATCAACAAATCAGGCGATGCCCTTGGCTATGCTACCATCGGGCATAACTGGAATTATACATCATGTTCGGGACATACCCACCTTGGCTCTGACCGCTGAAAACTCCCTGACCGACTCCGGTGTTGCTTTGCGATTGGTGCTGCATCCTCGCCTGCAGTATACTCGGGTCCGCAAGATCCACTAGACCACTCCCCCCCGAGGAGGAAGTGTTAGCATGTCTATGCTTCTTCCCCTTCTTCTTCTGCTTCGAGCCAAAGTCTTGGAATGCTCCGGGGTGGTTACCGTAGAGCGATGCCAAAAGGCCAGAAGTAGGAGCTGGGGTAGAGGTTGAGGGTGGTGGATACTGATTAGAAAAAGAAGAGATCATGTACTCACGCTTTCCACCATCATGAGGCTGGTTACCACCGCCTCGGCTCCGACTAATTAAACTCTGTAATAAGTCGCCAGGTGTGTCTTTTGTTGCAGGGCCAAATGCCGAGCCACCGAATCCTTGACCAAAGAGATTTGGCGGTGTATTTGTGGACTTGAGTCCTGGCGGTGGCGCTGGCATAGAGCTGCCAAAAAAGTGGCTGCTACCTGAGGATTGCAACGAGTTAGATACCATGGATGATTGCTGGCCCATGATTCTTTGATTCGTGGCAAATTTGAGATTCGTTGCTGCTGGTGGGCTGTCAGCCATAAAGCCGAATCGGGATGATTGACGATTATGACCTTGATTTTGGAACGTAGCCTGGCCAGATAGGCCCGAAGGGACCTGATCGCTGAACCCTGATTGAGGTCGCAAAGACATCAACTGCGGAGGGGCGACTCCTCGACCCATCTGACTTGTACCTGGATTGAAGTTTGAACCACTAAGAGCAGGACCAAAGAGAGTATCGGCATTGCTTCTCTGAATGGGAGGAAATGAGTTGATATGCCGATGCTCAAACCCCTGCCCATCACCGATTACATCGCGTTCTTCAGGTTCGCCACCAAGAGCAAGGCTCCCGCCTGTCTCTGCCTCGCTTTCCGGTTGAATTTGACCTTCAGTTGCGTTCTTCTGCTCACCACCAATCCGTGCATCGTCATCCTCACGCATGGCTTTCCGCTTCTTTCCTCCCCAAATATCGAACAATGGAGGTTCCAATTCGTTGAATTGCGGGGTAACGAGGCTCGTAAATGTACAACTTTGCAACGCCCGTAGAATGGTCGCCAGTGAGCCCTGTGATGGGGGCAACGGGGGTTCTTCAGCAGGATCTTGATTTGAGATTTTATCATCTTCCGGAGGTTGGGTAGATGGAGGAGATTCGGTATCCTCCACAGCTTCTTGAGCAACTTCTGTTGTAGTAGGTAAAGAGGCTGAAATAGCGGGACTGGATGGAGCGCCGCTTGTTGCATGGCTACCTCGCCGGCTGCGCTGGGGGTTTCGGGCCCAATTGGCTGAAGAAGGTAAAGCAGAGCCATCCAATCCATAATCCGAGCCTTCTTTGCTTGAAGAACGCGCCATGGTCTGCGAAATGGCCGTTAGCGTTGGCTGTGAAGCTTGCTGTCGAGGGGTTGTGCGGAAAGAGCTGTTGTTTCCTCCAGGCAGCGGCCGCTGTGTGTGAATGCTATTCATGGATGACAAATCTTGGCGAGTATAGCTGTCCTCTTCATCGCCCTGTTCATGTAAGAACATGCAGCCAGGGTTGTTGCATTTCTCATTCTTGAGCCATGCCGAACAGTATTTCGTCGTTCCATATTGGGCTTTGAGTATTCGGTCGCCGTTTTGTGACCCGTGGACAGCTTGGATACACCTTGTTGCTTCATCGGGTTTTTCAAAAGTAACGTAGATGCCTAACGAGTGATGTTGACCATCCGAACCCTTTCGATTACTAATCGAAATCTTTTGAATAACGCCGTATTGCCCAAAAAACTCGGGCTTCCTCAGCGTCTTGAGGAGCTCATCTTCACGGACGGTGGGTGCCAGACCTGTGATGTAAACGAGATTCTTCTGCACAACACGTACTCCGATGAGATTTTTGCGATTCTCTTTCTCAGCTTCACGTTTCTGAACCTCTTTCTGGCGCTGTTCTTGAGCTCGCTTGCGTTGATTTTTTTGGATATTTGCACGGAACTCGGCAACCCTAAAAACAGTCAACTTGAGAAATATTGATAAGAAAGACAAAGAGCTTACTCCTCTTGTGTCACGACTTTCCACTGGATGGTCTTCTCGTCGTAAGGTCGTCGGCATGCCGGACACAGACCATTCATATTATTTTTTATATTATTAAAGCAAAACTGGCAGACCTAAAAAAGTTGTGTTAGAAGTCTCTAATATTTTGGTTATGGGATCAAAGCGATAGTTACCTGGTAGCCGCAAGGACAAGGGCGGAAGTTCCGGTCGGACAAATCGAACTCTTCGATGCAAAGAGGGCTGTGACGGCATTAGAGAGTGGCTTCTTCTCAATGAGTATCATCCTCCACGTTCACTTACCAGACATCTTCATCTTCCTCTATGAAAGAGTCTTGTGGCGCCATGCTTGTGGTAGAGGTATGTTTGCTATCGTTAGATATGGGGGAAAGAAAATGGAAAAAAAAAAAATCGTGGTTGTGCTGGCCAAGTGGTTGATAGCTAACTGATGATGTTTGTTCAGAGCGTGGTGTGTGGGACGAGCCAGCCGCTTGGTCCCAAATTCAGCGGGCTCCACAATCACGTGATTTAGCCTCACTTATTGCGAGGAACAGGTATAAAGTCTTGGCTTGCCAGGATACCTAAGGTACCTACCTATTGAAGTGTTAGCTGGGAGGTTGATAGGTACCTGTGCGAGAAGAAGGAAAAAGGGTACTAAGGTAGGTTGGTAGGTGCTATGTAAGTTTTCCTCTTATTACAGGTAGAGTTACTGCTTTTGCCAAATACCTAGAGCTTCAGACAGTATGGGCACTTACTGTACAGATACTTAAGTATGCAGCTTAAAGGCCTCCTTACAGTCGTACCCAGTACTTTATTTTGAGTTGATGATGCACAGTGGGGGAATCTAGGATATACTGTAAGTGAATACACTGGAGCCTACTTGGCTACCACACGCAATATGCTAAGCTGTACAGTGCGAGTTATGACACGCTATCACATCCTACGGCAAATCACCGGAGACTCAAACCAAGTTCGTGGATCTGAGCTAATTGCTTCATGGAACAATTTGACTCCCCCACCAGTTCAACCAAGTCTCGCAGGCATTGCATCCCGGCAGACAATTCGCTATGGCAAGCAAGGTCCCATGGAGAGCGACTTTGAGCTCAACTCTTGAGCCTGCAAAGGCCTTGACGCGAGCTCGCGCTGGACAAATCACCAGAGCGATATCAATCTCCTCTCCTCGAATGGTCGCAATGCCCCAGGAGTCCCATAACATGAGAGAAGCCCCGAGAGACGCGATTGGAACCCTCAAAGCGCCCATCGTCAATCCGACAGCCAAATACCAAAGCAAGGCAGACAATCTTCATCGATATGGAACGTGGTTAATGGGATGCCTCCCAAAGTACATCCAGCAATTCTCTGTCTGGAAAGATGAACTCACCATTTACATTTCGCCATCTGGGGTTATCCCGGTCTTTTCTTTCCTAAAGTGTTTGTATATCACTTTCTGCTGCTTTGGCAAAGTCTAACCCTGCATGCCTCTAGATAATACGGCTGCAGAATTCACTCAAGTTAGTACTGTTACTGCATGCGACTACCCTACCCGCAGTAATCGATTCGAGATTGTTTACAACTTGCTCTCCGTTCGATACAACTCTCGCATTCGAGTCAAAACTTACGCCGACGAGTCATCCCCTGTGCCAAGCATCACCAGCCTTTTCGGCGGCGCCAACTGGTATGAACGTGAAGTCTACGATCTATACGGCGTCTTCTTTACCGGCCACCCTGATCTGAGACGTATCATGACGGACTATGGATTCGAGGGCCACCCTCTACGAAAAGACTTCCCACTTACGGGATACACCGAGATTCGCTATGACGAGGAGAAGAAACGGATTGTCACCGAGCCACTAGAACTTACTCAAGCTTTCCGAAATTTTGAAGGAGGATCTAGCGCTTGGGAACAAGTTGGGTCAGGCGAAGATCGCAAACCTGAGACTTTCAAACTGCCTGCTTCTAAACCAGAGGAAAAGAAGTAGACACGGTACCTGGAGAGCCACTAAAACAGACGCTCATATTTATCATATGGCTAGACTACTTTTTTTTAATTGTTTTTCCTCGATCTAATGCTGTGAAACATGAAATTCCTCATTTCCCAGTTGGTTGGTGTGTAAGTCCATTACTTGAGGTCTATGATAAGTTGTTAGTATGGGTCACAGCCCCTGTCATGACCTACATGTACAACATCATCCTTCGCCGCAGTGAGAGAAGTTGAGCACTGGGTAAATCATTGGGTGACCGCTGTATAATAAGAATTGTTGTCCAACATCTTAAATAGGGCGAGTGCCTACACGACTACACAACTGCACAACTGCACAACTACCTAATATGCTATGCTCATAAATTCCAAATCCTGCTGAATGGCTTATCAATGCAAGGGTGCTTCATCTCGTAGTTCAACATTAATATCATCAGAGTGTTTAACAGTCACGACTTCTAGTCGTTTAATCTATATCCCACAAAAAATGGCCATGGCATCGCTGTCTCAACCCTGCACGCTCTCCATCAACTCCCAATGAAGGAGAACCAAGACGCAACCAAGCTCCTAAAACGCCGCTGTATACTAGATTTCCGCCACCCTCAATCCCACCTCTTCTCTCAAAACAAGACCTACCCACGGTCGTGCCACAACACGCGCTGAAAATGTTACAAAACGTGATGATTACCTGTGAAGCTGAGTAGATGGTCAACCCCGTGGCTAAGCATTACCACACGCCATCTTGGCCAGTGTGTCGATCTGAGACATCGTTTTGATACCGATAATAATCCTTCACCTCCTGGCTATAGCCACCAGAATCGCCATCGCCGTAACCACCATGGCTATCGCGCGTGTGATCATCTTCATATATCTGAGCATCATCCACATACTCGACGGGTTTATCGGAACTGGAATCAGCATATTGCACTGCCGTCTGAAAGAACTCAGTATGTTTCAAGTTTATAGAAAAGGGGGTTAACTTACACGATGGTAATTAAAATCGTACTGCTCAAGACTCTGATGTTGGTCTTGTTCATCTTCCTCATCCTGTGCATCACGCTGAGCCATGTAGTCTTGTTCTTCCTGCTTACGGCGTGCCTCTTCTTCTAGTCGCTTTTGTTGTGGTGATACTGGAACATTCATCTGGGGATGCATAGCTTGAACAATCGCCAAGTAGCTATACATAAAGTTGCTCAGAAGCACCTGGCTGTGGAGGGACCGACGAGGGTTTGCTAATTTGATGTGTGCCATGCGATAGATTGCACGCTCCTCCAGAAGTGGAAAGCGGCTCCAGTTGTAGTCAACATCTGGTTGCAAAGGCTTGTAAGGCACGATGTCTTCTGGAACTTGCAACAGCTGCTGAGATTTTTTGTTCTTTTCTTTCTCTTCTCGTTTCTTGCCACCGCCAAAAATGGAAGAGAACAAACTTCCATCCTTTTCCTTCTTTGAGTCACTTTTGCGATGGCTCTCTTTCTTTCGCTCGTCCGAAAGCTTATTGTCGAGGCTTTCCCGGTCAAGGACTAGGCTTTCGCGACCCTTTGTAGCAGTCTTCTCAATTGAAGTTTGAATCACATCTAATCGCACATTATCTTGGGCTTTTTCGGATGCGGATTTGTGCTTGGATTTCCTGCTCTCATCTTTCTTTTTGTCCCTATCGTCTGCAACACCTTTGAGCCACTTCCACGCAGAGCCAGACCTCGTGGAATTATGAGAGTCCTCATCCTTATCCCTTTTCGACTTTTTGTCCGATTTTTTATCGTCTCGCGAATGCGCCGGGGTAACGGTTGAGGTATCAGTGCGAATAGCGTTACCATTTGAAGCGCTGGATTGGACCGGACTCGCAGCAGCAGCTGTACTGGTTTGCACCACGCTGGGAATTGGCGATTTCGCAGAGCTGGGCGAGCTGTTATCCTCGAAATTCGCATTGCCCGATAAGGAGTGGTAATTCGAGTGGCTGAGCGTATCATCGCCAAGATTATCCGTCGCAGAATCCGATCCGGCCTCTTCTGTCACGGTAATGGCCTGAGATGAAGAACGCTGTGGGAATTTTTCCGGATATCGATTGTCTTGTAAAGCGCTTGCTTCATCTGGGTTGGAGATAGTATTGTTGGATGTAGTAGATTGAGCAGAAGGTAGTCGACCAGAGAACTGAGACGGCCTTGAGGAAGAGGAAGTGTCGAAATCTGTTGACGTTGCGGTCGGTTCTTGTGAAAATCTATCGTGTCTTCGATCTGGCCGAGTAGGCCTTGAGAAATTCTCAGAAGTAGGTTCTGACTGCACTTTAATCAGCGGATATCCCCGAGGAATATCTTCAGCAGCCGGAATAGGTGGCTCTATAGATTCGCCGCTTTGCTGGCGTTGTGCCATCCGCTTCGAAAACGATGTCTTGTCCCCAAATCGCAAGCTCCCTCCTTTGCGATAGGTTGTCCGAGTTGATCTCCGTAATCCGCTACTGGGTGCAACAGGGAGGATAGGCATGTCATCCATCCCAGTCTCTAAACTGCCTGAATAGCTATGGGACTCTTGAGCAAGCCTCTGAACTGCTTTTGAAGGGTCTTTTACTAGCTCATCTAGACTCAGCTCTCGGTCTTGTTGATTACCCTTGAAACCATGTCTCTCTGATCTGTCTATCCCACCAGCGAATCCTTCAGAGGCTCGTTCTTCTGAGTTGTCAATCTGGCGTGAGAGTAAGGACTTCTTTCTCCTTAATGAAGAAGCGTTCTTAGCATCCGTGTCATTACCATATTTTTCATCCGAGACGGAAAGGAATGAATCCCCGGATCTCCTCCGTATTGACTGAAGGCGGCTTGCTAGAAAGGTCTTGAACTCGGTTGGAGCAAGCTCTGGGTGTACCCTGGCTGGCACCCAAAGCAATCTCGATGGGTCGTTTTCATCGTCGTCTCCTCTCGGTGCCACAGCCGGCATAGCTGCTAATGACATTGGCGGTATATCTGGATCAATACTGTTGCCCACATCCATAGATAAACGCCTCAGCGCTTGCAAATTGCTTAACTCCTGGGCGATATCATTCGGATTATCTATATTGGTCAGGGGAAATTGCTGCCCGGGTGTTTGTGTATGGACTTCGCGCAGAGATAGGGTGGGAGATGTCACGGGCATTGCGTGTTGGTCCATTTGATCGCCCCAATGATTGTTTCCTATGGCGAGTCGTATCGGCGAAGTTTTCGAACTACCATTATCATTATGAGTTATAACTTGTGTGGGCTGATCCGACGCTGGTTGAAGAAAGAGATTTGGCGATTTGTTCGAGTGCGAAGGCCTTTCAAGGCGTTGATGTTGTGGTGGGGGCCCTCCTTCTTGATATGCAGGGCCGGGAAGGAAACTCAGCGGGCGACTTGTCTCGGTACTTGAGTCTTCATCTTCATCATATAGATTGCCGATTGCCTCCGTTACGTGATGACTGGGATCCGAAATTGAGAGTTGGCTCGAGTGGCCACGTCGTGTGGAAAGGGTGCCGGCAACTTCGCCATGAGGTCGAGATGATGTCTATTCGCCGATTTCATTAGCAACGGCTGCAGAATCGAGATCGCTACTACTCTGGGTTTATTGGATCGATTCTAGCCACGGCTACGCTACCGACATGTTCCGTTCTACATTTGAACTCCAACTCGGTAGCGTCTTCTGCATTCTGGCATGAAATACACAAGAGAACATACCATCATCGAGGGTGACGTGAGGGCCGTAGGGAGGCGGGACCCCCGGGCAAAAGCCGGAACAGCTATATTCTCTGGTTCTAGATAGCAACTTTCGGAGTCTTGGGTTTGGGTTTGTCACGGCAGCCAGATGAGCGAGTAACAAGTTGCAGATTAACCAGCAACAGATGGTGGGCTAAGTAAACACCTCCTGAGCGGGATGTCGTCACGATGTCTACCGCCACATGAGGGCGCCGTAGAGAAGATCTCCAGTGTAAAATCAGGGCTTGGTCGAGCGGATGGCAAGAAAGGAGGCCGTTATTCGTTAGACATGAACGCGAGTATCTTACAACATTATTTCTTTAGACAGCCAGAACATGAGACATAGGTAGGTCGGCGATATGAAGCACATGACAGTTATAGCATCCCTACCTAGAATCTACTAGGATAATCCTAAAACGCATGAACGAAATGAAATTAGATTTGTAGCTATTTACATTTGTATACTTAAAGCCGTTAAATAAGAGCCAAAAAAATCATATATGCATATATATGTTATTATTATTATTATAATAGCGAAAAAAAATATATAAATTCATCTATATAATTTTTAAAGTATTTATTTAAGTAATTGAGTTTTTAATTCTTTAACAATTTGTATATTCACTAATATTAATAATATTAAAGTTAATATAATAAATAAATATATATATCTAAATTATTTTAAATAAGATAAAGGATTTGTATATTAGCTGTGCTCCGCATTTACTGACTATGCCTAAAAATAGTAATAATAGTCACACTGGTTCTAGCTGCTTCGCTATCCTAGGACGGTTCTAAAGCAATTTATCAGTTTGCGACCGAAATACACTGCTTTACTGCGCTCACCATAAAAAATATAGACGTCTGTTTTAAAATGTCCCATGTTCAAAATTGGACGTCTCTTCGTGTTATCGACCCGTCTTCCCCCCCTATCTTCCAAACACCGGTCAAACGCATTCATCAGACGGATGATGTGCGCAGATTCCTTGTCAGCGAAGCCTATCGCGATATCGGTATCTTTATTCTCCAACTCAATCACGCCCTTTGCCCTCGACAACCAAATGGCGATTCATTTCCATCTATATTTCCCTTGAGTTCTAGATCTACCACGACGGCCTCCATCCAATCATGTCAAGCGCTACTATCTCGCATCCGCAAGCTCATAGACAACGCACCACCAGATCCTGGGTCTCAAAGATTTGGAAATGTGAGCTTCCGTAAATGGTTTCAACTGTTGAACAACGAACTGGACGATTTTCTCGATCATGGGCTGCTTGGAGAAACTCTACGAATAGGCAATGGGCATGCCAAAAACGAAGTAGCAAGCTACTTACTCGGAGCGTTTGGCAGCCCACAGCGCCTAGACTATGGGACCGGTCATGAGCTCAACTTTATTGCTTTCATTGGCTGTCTATGGAAGCTAGGGCATTTTAAGGACGGCATACAAGGTGGTGATATTGAGAGGGAGATTGTGCTCTTGGTCATAAAACCGTAAGTAACAAGAACATGACGTATTCGCATAAACTCACGACGTTAGGTATCTCGACATTGTAAGGCAGCTCATAACGACATACACTCTTGAGCCAGCAGGTTCCCATGGTGTATGGGGTCTGGATGACCATTCGTTTATTCCATATATTTTCGGATCTGCGCAGCTTACTCGCCCAATTAGCAGCGAGCTTGATCCGATGCCCATTGAAGGCTCTGTAAGAGGCGCACCAAAACCAAGCGATGTTACCAACCCAAGCATTGTTGAAGACTTGAGGCAAACCAATATGTACTTCTCGGCCGTTGCGTTCATCAATGACGTAAAAAGGGGGCCATTCTGGGAGCACAGTCCCATGCTATTTGATATTTCCGGCATAAAAGACGGATGGGGGAAAATTAACAAAGGTATGATCAAAATGTTCAATGCTGAGGTTTTGTCAAAATTCCCAGTCATTCAGCATTTCCCATTTGGTTCGCTTTTCGCCTGGGATGAGGATTGGCAGGCTTTAGACCAGGATCTTCGCAGAGACAACAAGACCACATAATCAACTGAGCTGAATGCTTGCCTACCGATCTACTATACGAAAGGGTTACAGCGTCGCAGCAGACATTACTCGCCGTGTGAGGCGTGTTACAAATAATGGCCAATCAAGCTAATGAAGCAAGAAGAAGAAGAAGAAAAGCCATAATGTGGCAATAGTGAGACGCCCAATATACTCATAAGCGTCTGTAATCGACTCGTGTTTGCTGAAGCAGGGCGAATGCATACTAGGTCTGTCCCTATCATGATCTACCGACGCATTGTTATAGTCTTGCGGCGGCAATCGTCAACTGAAGAAATCTGTTATCTTCTTGACGCCTGGGGGGCCTGGCTTAACCTGTCTCCTTTTTGACGTTGGGCTAGAAACGTCGGAGATCTTGTGCTTTTTGTTGGCCTCTGCTCTTTCAACAGGACTGAGCTTGGCATTGGTAATACTGGTATCTTGATTACCCTCGTTTTCATGCTTACCCATCCCAGCCGATTTTCTTGGCTCCGAATTTTGAGAGGTGCTGGAGAAAAATTGGGCTATATCAGGCCCACTGCCTTTGTCACTCAATGGTAAGATGAAGGATGGCGAGCTTCGACCAACTTTTCCAACGTCCTTACATACTGGGTACACCTCTAGGTCCCCTTCGTAGGGCCTCAGTAGGGACTGTAGATCATGGGTCCATTGAGTTTGCCGTGGCTGTAGCCACTGTCGAAAGTCCTTGGAGTCAGCATCAAAGATAACCGGCATTCGGTTGTGCAGAAATCGGAGCTGTTGGTTTGAACTGGTTGTGATGATCGAATACGTATAACGTTTATTTCCAGTGTCTTCGACAATAGAGTAAGGTCAGTAGTTAGCTGGCAAGTTCTCGCAAACATGCAGGCTCATACCTTCGTGCTTAATAGCGTCCCAGAGGCCAGCAAAGCACATTAAGCGGCCATCTCTGCGCTTTACAAAATGCGGGACTTTTTCTTTAGGGCTCACATGAAGCCACTCGAAGAACCCCTGAGCTACAACGATACATCTTTTACGGGTTTTCATTGACTGCCACATGCCACCAGGTGTTCTCAGAGAATCGTCTCTGCAGTTGATGGCCTTTGGAGTTGAGGCAGTATTCTTACTTGACCATGAAGGCACGATTCCCCAGTTCATTGATTGAAGTTTGAACTCGGCTTCCTCGCCACCATGCTCCTCCGGGTCCTTTTTTATTTGGTGGGTTTCGCAGTCTGGGGTACTTGTATGAATGTCATTGGGTGTTGGCTGTGTGCCGCGGTGATGTGTACCGGCCGTACAAACAACGCCATTAGAACCAGGAGCAAAGTTGTACGACTGATGGGGAGCCTCAGAGCCCTCGTCATCAGGAGCATCCGCTATTGGAACGCCATCGTCTTCCAGCATCTGGCGAATTAAAGACGGAGGCTAAGCCATTAGCGATGTTCTACTTAGCATAGCATGTAGAAAGAGTTAAACCTGATGCCATTGACTTACAATTGCTAACGAGTATCGACCACACATAGAGAAAGTTTGAAGTGCTGCGAGATACTGAGTTATAGAGGAAAAGGCGGCTCTACTCGGCGAGTTGGCTGGTAACCTGCGAGATGGCCTAGGGTACTTAATAGGGATTATTAGGTGCCTAGAAGCTTTTATATTAGAAAGAAGCGTTAAAGCCTAAGCTATAACCTTGGCGACAGCCTATTGACTACCCTCCTTAATTTAATAACTACTATGAAAAATTAAGTCCTTGTGGGTTAGTGTAATAAAACATTAATTTTAGTTTATAGAGGTTATATTTATTATTAAGAGGGTTAGTAAGTTACAATAGCTAAATTAAAGGAAGGTTATACTTTAGCCTTTAGTTTAAAATCTAAAATTAATTTATAATTTAATTTAATTAATTATAATAATTAATAAAGTTAAATTTTATATTAATTAAAGTTTAAAAGTAAATTTAAAATATATAAAATAACTTAAATTATAAAATTTAAATATAATATACAAATATATATAAAAAAGCTTAAATAATAAAATTTAAATATAATATAATTATACTTTAAGTTTATAATTTATTATTTAATAATTTAATTAAATTAAATAAATTTATTATTAGTTTTTATTAAATTATAAAAAATAATAATAATTTTTAAAAATAAATTATATATATAATATAAAAAATAATATAAAAATTATATGTATTATTAAAAAAGTTAATAAAACTATAATAGCTAAGTTAAAGAAAAATTATATTTTAGTTTTTAATTTAAAATTTAAAATTAATTTATAATTTAATTTAATTAATTATAATTAACTAAATTAAACTTTAAAAATTTAAATTATAAAGTATAATTATTATATTAAAGTTTAAGATTAAATTTAAAATATATATATAAAATAACTTAAATAATAAAGTTTAAGTATAATATAATTATTATACTTTAAACTTATAATTTATAATTTAATAATTTAAGTAAGTTAAATAAGCTTAATTTTTCTATTAAGTTATAAAAAATAATAATAACTTTATTTAAAAATAAATTATATATATAATATAAAAAATTACCTAAAGAAATAATATACTTTATATAAAAATAATAAACTTTTTTAATAATTATAATAAAATAAATTAATAATTAATATATATTTATTATAAATAATTACAATAACTAAAAGTAATAAAATATTAATTATAATTATAATTAAAATAATAATTACTATTATAAAAACTTATAATAAAGTTATTATTAATATTATAAAAAAAGTTTACTAAAGTTTAAAAAATAAAAAAAAAAAAAAATAATTTAACTTAATTATAAAAAAATTTAAATTAATGAAGTTATTACTAAGTAAAAAAATTAATAAAATACTATTAATTAATAATTACTAAATAAAAGTTTAATAATAATTTATTATTTTAATTTTAGTTAAGTAGTTTATTTTTTATACTTAGGAAAAATAAAAAATAATATAATAAAATACTTTTTCTTAAATATAAAAAGTTAATTACTTAATTAAAATTAAAATAATAAATTATTTTTAAATATTTATTTAATAATTATTAATTAAGTAATAATTTTTTTTTATGTAATAATAACTTAATTAATTTATATTTTTTTATAATTAATTTAAATTATTTTTTTATATTTTTTTTTAAACTTTAATGAAAAAAATTATAATATTAATTATAATTAAAATTAATTTTATAATAGTTTTAATTATTATAATTATTTATAATAAATATATATTAATTATTAATTTATTTTATAATTATTTAAAAAGTTTATTATATTTATAATAATAATTAATAAAAATATAAAATACTTTTATTATAAATATATAACTTTATAAATATATAATTTTTTTTATAATTAATTAAAAAAAATATTTTTATAAATATTTTTTAATATAAATAATAAAGTTAATTACTTTAATAATTATTTTTAAAAATATACTTAAGCTTTTATTTATATTTTAATTTATAAATTAAATATATATTTTTTAATTTTTTTAATTTATAAATTAAAATAAATATAAAATAATTATTATTATTACTTTAATTTATAAATTAAAATAATTTACTTATTATTATTATTTATAATTTATTTTTTTATAAACTTTAATTAATTTTTTATTTTTTATATATAAATTATATTTTTCAATTATTTAAATAAATATTTATTATTTTTTTAAATTTAAGTATTTTATTTAATTAATATTTTTATAATTTTATTAAAAAATAATTAAATAAAAATTTTTTTTTATATATTTTACTTAATAATTTTTTTTATAAATATAAATTTATTTTAATTATTAATTAATTAATTATATTTTTATAAATTTTATTATATTTTTACTTAATTAATAACTTAATTAATTAATATAATAAAAATTTAATTATTTATTATAATAATTAATTATATAAAAATAAATTACTTAATTTTTTTTAATTTTTTTTATAATATAATAATAATTTTAAAATTAAAGATTTAGTAATATAAATTTATAAATATTAACTTTTATAATAATTAATATAAATAAATTTTTTATTTTTCCTAAGTATAAAAAATAAATTACTTAAAAAAAACTAATTATAAAAAAACCTTTATATTACTTTATTAACTTTTTTAATAATTTTCTTAATACTTTTATTTAGCTTAAGTTTTTTAATATCCTTTAGTTAATTTAATTTATATTTTACTTTATTTAACTTTAATTTTTTCTTTTTTAAAGTTTTTAATTATAAATTTATAATTTTTATAATAGTACCAAATAGTTATTATACTAGTACCTTACTTAAATAATAATATTAATATTATATACTATTAATTAAAAGTTTATAAAAGTATAAATATTTTTTTATACTTTTTTTTATTAATAAAAAATAAGTAAAAGTATAATATACTTTTATATTTTTATTTAATTATAATATTATTATAATTTTTTTACTTTTATTATTAATTACCTAAGGGTATAAAAGCTATTATTATATATTATAATAAAAGTATTATTTATAATTTAATTATAAATATAATAAAGCTATTAATTATTTTAAAATTTATAAAAAATTTTCCTTTAATTAACTTTACTATTTATAAAAAAGATAATTATATAAAAGTAAGTACTTTTATTTTTAAAAAATATATAGTAAATTTTTAAAAGCTAAAGGTAAAAAATTAATTAATTTAAAAATATATTTAATAATTAAAATACTTTTAAATTTTAAAATAAAAAAAAAATTATTTTAGTAGTTATAATTAAATAATAAAACTTTTATAATATAATAATTAAAGTTTAGTAATTTATATTTAAATACTAAAGGAAAAATTAAAATAAAAAATATTAAGTAATTATATTTATTTATAAACTTTTATATAAAGGATAAATAATTAAGTAACCTTTAGTAAATATTTAATAAAATACTTTAAAAATTTAAAAAACTTTATAAATAAATTTTATTTATATTAAATAATATAAATAATAAATATTATATAAAATAAAAATAATATTTTAATAAAAAATTAAAAATAAAATAATATTAATTTAAAAATAATTAAAATTAATTTTAAAACTAAAGTAATATTTTTTTTAAAAATATAATATATTAAAATTTTTTATAAATTACTTTACTTAATTAAGCTTATTAAAAAAATTATTAAATATTAAAAAACTTTTATATTTATTTTAATTTTTTTAAAAAATACTTTTTTTTATTAAGGAAAAATAATAAACTTTATAATATTATATAAAGCTAAAATTAAAATTATAAAATTATATTAAAATATATTATAAAAAAGTTGTAAAAATTAAAAAAAAATAATATTATTAATTACTTAATTTTAAAATTTCCTTTAATTTAATTATAAAAAAAATAAAATAAAGGTTATTATATATTAAACCTTAGGTAATACTTTTATAATAAAAATAAAAAATTTAAATTAATAATTTAAAAATAAAAAAACTTTAATTATATATTTATAAATTATAAAGTTTTTTAAAATAAAAAATTATAATTATTAAAATATTTTTTTTATTAAAGCTTTAATTATTTAATTAATTAATATTTTTTATATATAAGCTAAAGGAAACTTAAGAAAATAAAAAATTAAAATTAATTATAATTATTACTTAAACTTTAATTAATTTATTACTTAAGGTAAAATTATAAATAAAAGTTATTTTATAAATTTAAAAATAATAGTTTATTAATATAAAAGTAATTTTAAACTAAGGATTTATATTTAATATTATTTTTATTTAATTTATAAAAATATATAAATTAAAATAAATCTTTTTTAAATAAAAAATATAATTAAAAATAATAATAAACTTTTAAGTTTTTTATTATAAAATATAAAAAATATAATATAAAGTTATTAATTTTTAAAAATTTATTAAAAAATTTATATAAGTTTATATAAAAATTAATTAAGACTTTTATAAAAATAAATACTTAATTTTTTTAAAAATATTAATAATTATAAATAAATAAATTAATATAAATTAAATATAATAATAGTAGTTTATATTAATAAAACTTTAAATAAAAGTTATTATACTTAAGTAATTATTATAAATTAATAATAAAAAACTATTTATTTTTATAATAATACTTTAGAAATTAAGTATAAATATAAAAAGTAAATTACTTATTATATATTTATATATTACTTTAGAAATTTTTATAGCTTTTTAAAATTACTAAAATATTTTTAATAATTAAAATATTAAAATACTTTTATAATATAAGTTTATTAATTATATTATTACTCTTAAGTTAAATATAAAACTATTATATAATAAAATTTATTTTTTATTTTTAAAAAAATTAAAAAAATTATAAAAATTCTTTAATAAAAACCTTAAAAAAATTATATATAATTATTTTAAAGTTTTATAAAAATATTAATTTTATTTATATTTAAAAAAATAATTTTTTTTATTTTTATATAAATTACTAAGGCCTTAATAATATTATAAAAAAAATTAATATTTACTTTTTTTAATTTTAAAAATTTTTAATTATATTAAAAAAATATAATATTTTTTTAAAATTAATATTAAAAATACTTACTATTATATTTAAATTAAAAAAAATAATAAATAAAAAATTATTTTTTATATTTATTATAAAGATTATATTTATTATTAAGAGAGTTAGTAAAACTATAATAGCTAAATTAAAGGAAGGCTATACCCTAGCCTTTAGTTTAAAATCTAGAATTAATTTATAGTTTAACTTAATTAACTATAGCTAACTAAGTTAAATTTTAAAAATTTAAGCTATAAAATATAATTAATTAAGGTTTAAAATTAAACTTAAAATATATATATAAAATAGCTTAAATAATAAGGTTTAAATATAATATAATTAACTTTAAGTTTATAAATTATAATTTAATAATTTAATTAAATTAAATAAGTATTTTTCTATTAGGTAATAAAAGGTAATAATAATTCCTAAAAATAGATTATATATATAATATAAAAAACTACTTAAAGAAATAATATACTATAAAAGTAATAAACCTTTTTAATAAAAAATAAGTTAATAACTAATATATATTTAATATATAAATAACTATAATAGCTAAAGGTAATAAAAAACTAACTATAATTATAACTAAGATAATAGTTATTATTATAAAAACTTATAATAAAGCTATTATTAATATTATAAAGAAAGTTTATTAAAATTTAAAAAATAAAAAAAATAAAAAAAAGTAACTTAAATTAATTATAAAAAAGAAAATATAAATTAGTTAGGCTACTATTAGTTAATAAATACTAAATAAAAGTTTAATAATAACTTATTATTTTAATCTTAGTTAAGTAGTTTATTATTTATACTTAGGAGAGTTTATATTTATTATAAATATTATAAATTTTTAATAATATTTATAAAATTAATTAATATTTTTATTATTTTTTAATATTATATTTATAAATTACTTAAGGGGTTAGTTAATATTATTTATATTATATATTTAAATAATATCTTAATTTTTTTTAAAATTAAAAAAAAATATATATAATATATTTAATAAATTTTTAAATAACTTTAAAAAATTAAGCTTTATACTAAATTATTAAAGTATTTCTTTTTTTAATATTAAGTTAAATTTTTAAAAAAATCTTTATTAAAAAAAAGTATTTTAATAAATTTTAAATAAGTAAAAATAATTTAAAATTAACTAAAGTTTATTATTTATAAAAAAAATTTAAATATTCTTTAGGTTTTATAATTTTTATAAATAATTTATTAAAAAATATTTAAAAATTATAAAACCTTTAATTTTATTATTTTAAGGTAGTAAAAATAAAAAAAAAACCTAAGATAATTTAATTATTTTTTATTAAAAAGGTAATATTTTATTATTTTATTAATAAATTTTAAAAAGTATTTTTATTTACTTATTTTAATTTTTAATAATTAATTTATATTAAAATTAATATATTTTAATATATAATAATAAAAATCTTTTTTTAATTAAATACTTAAAGATAATATTATTTTATTATTTTTTAATTTTAAAAATTTACTATTATAAAATTAAATTATAATATTTTAAATTAAAAAATATTTATTATTATTAAATTCTTTAAATATTAATAATATTATATTAAAAAATTATTAAATTTAATTAAAATATTTTTAAATTATAATAATTTATAATTTTTTATAAAAAAAAAAGTTAAATAATAAATAAATATAATAATATATAAAACTTATATTTTTTAACTTTATAATTAAATATTAAATTAAAAAAAGTAATTTTACTAATATTTTATTAAAATAAATAAATTATTATAAAAAAATTTTTTTAAATATAAAATTATTTTTTACTTTAGTAAAAAAGTTAAAAAAGTATAATAAAATACTTTTATAAAGTAAATTATTTTAAACTAAATATTAGTTTAAACTTAATTAAAAGTTATAAATAAATTAAATACTTAAGGTTTATTATTAATTAATAATAAATATTACTTTAAATAAAACCTTAGTTAATAAAAATATAAAAAAATAAAGTATAATTTTTTTAAAATTAATTAATTAAGCTAAGGTAATAATTAATTATAAATAATTTATTTTTTTATATAATATAATAATTTATAAAAGAGTATATAATATAAAAGTTATAAAAAAACTATTAAATTAAATAAAAAAAATTTAAAAAAATAATATTAAATTATAAAAGTATATAATTTATATTTTTTAAAAAAAACTTTAGTAAAGTAATAAAAATTAAATTATATAAAATAAAATCTTTAAGTATAAGTAAAAAATATATATTTTAATTAAAAAAGCTTTATAAAATAAATTTTTAATATTATATTATAATAACTTTTTAGTAAAATATTTTAGTAAAAAATATATATTAATTTTATTAAAAAAAAAATTTTAATAATATAAAATAAATTAAAATATTTAAAAATATATTAAATAATACTAAGTATATTAAAAAAATATTTTAAAAAAATATAAGTTTTATAATAAACTTAAATTATTATTAATACTTAATTAACTTTTTAAAAAAATTAATATAAATTTTATTATAAAATTATTAAATATTTATTTTAAAAAAAAAATATAAATATTATTTTAGTAATAGTAAATAAGTTTTTAAAATATATTTTATTTTTTTTTATTTTAATAATAATTAATATAGTAAAATTAATAAAGCTTTTTTATTAAAAAATTAAGCTTTATAAAAGACTTATATATAAAATTATTATTAATAAAGGAAATATATTTATAAATTAATTTTAATTAAAACTTTATTTTTAATTAAATATTAAAAAATAATTTTTAATAGTTTTTTATTTTTAAATTAATAATTAAATAAAAAAAATAAATTAAGTATTAAAATATTACTTATAGTATTTTATAAAAATAAAATAAATAATATAAATTAGTTTTTTATATAATATTAAATAAATATATAATAATATATAAAATATTATAATTAATATAAGCTTTTATAAAGCCTTATATAAATATAAATTAAACTTTTATATAAATATTAAAAATAATATTATAAAAAAAAAACTTTAAGTATATAAATAAAAGTAAAAAAACTAATATACTTAAGAAAATAACTAAGGTTTTAATAATAAATTATTATTAAAAAATAAATAATTTAATATAATAAATATTATAAAAAATTAAATTTAAAAAAAAAAACTTAATTAAATTATTAATAAAAAATCTATAGCTTAAAAAAAGATTATTTTTTAATTTATTAAGTTTTTTTAAATTATTAAAAAATTAAAAAAGTAAGTTTATTAATTAACTTTACTTAAATAATATAATTATATTTATAATATATTTTATATTAACTTTTTAAAATTATAAAAAAAAATTTATAAAATTTTAAAAATATTTTATTAATATTATTTTTTAAAAAAAAATAATAAAAAATAAAAAGTAAAAAAAATATAGTAAAATAAAGAAATTTAAGGAAAGCTTTATTACTTAGTAAAATAAAAAAGTTAATTTTTAAAATATAATTAATAAGTTTATAAAAATAATATAATAAATATATTTAAGTTAATTTAGTAATATTAAAAAACTTAAATAAAATAATTATAAAAAATAAAAAATAAATAAGTAAAAAGTAAAAGAGATTATTATTTAAGAAGTTAATTATAAA
Organism: Trichoderma afroharzianum; assembly: GCA_037893235.1. Taxonomy (NCBI): domain Eukaryota; kingdom Fungi; phylum Ascomycota; class Sordariomycetes; order Hypocreales; family Hypocreaceae; genus Trichoderma; species Trichoderma afroharzianum. Next base: position 5,490 of record JBBLXW010000021.1, on the reverse strand, counting down.
AAACTAAAATAAAATTATAAAATTAAAATTATTTTATATAAATAAAATAAAAAAATATTATTTTATTATATTAACTTAAGAAAAATTTATTAAATAAAATATATATAAAAACTAAGTAAAAAACTAAATATATATTATTATTATATAATTTTAATTTAAATTAAAAAATTAATAAAAGTAAATTAAATATATTTATTAAAGACTTTTTTCTTAAGGTAATAGAAAATATAATTAAATATAATATAAATAGCCTTAAGAATTATTTATTATATTATATAGTATTAGTTTATTATATATAAATATAAAAGTTAATTTAATTTTTATTTTTATTAAAATTAATTATTTAAAGCCTTAGTTATTATAATAAAAACTAAAGGTATTTATAAAATTAAAACTAATATTAGTTTACTAAATTATTTATAAATAATTTATAAATTTATAATATTTATATTAATATAAGCTAATATAAAATATTAATAAATTAATAAAGTTTATTACTTAGTAATAAAATAATAATATTTTTTTAAATAATAGTTTTACTTTTATTAATAATTTTATATATAAATTAATACTTAGTTTTAATATATTTAAAAGTAAAATATAAATTATATATAGTTTATTAAAAAGTTAATAAATTTATAATTAAAAAAAAAGTTTTAGTTTAATAATTAAGTTATTATTTAAAAAATTTATAATATTATTAAATTACTTTTATAAAAAAATTAAAATATAAATATAATTAATAATATTATTTATTAATAAATTAATAATATTAAAAATTAAATTAATATAAAAAATATTTATAAAAAAATAATAAAATTTATAAAAAATAAATAATATTAATATTATTATAAACTTAATAATAAATTATCTTAGTATAATTAAATTAATAAATAAAAAAACCTAAGTTTATTATAATAAATAAAATAATTATTAAATTTTTTATATAATTTTTATTAACTATTTTAAAGTATTTTATATATTAAGTATAATTTATAATATATATATAAATATATTTTTTTTATATTTCTACTTTATATAAGTAATATTTAACTTTTTTTTAATTATTATTTAATAATAAATAATAAAAATAACTTTAGCTTAGTAGTAATTTAAAGTTATTATAATAAAAAATATTAAAGAAAATATAATATTATTACTTTTATTATTATTATTATTATTAAATATTTTAGGAAAAAATAAAAAAACTATAGGGGGAGTTAAAGTAATTAAGGTTAAATTTAAAAAAAAATATAAAATTAATTTAAGCTTAATATAATTAAAAATATTTTATAAACTAAAGGTATTTTTTAAGTATAATATAATAAAATTATTTTTTTTTACTTTTTAATTATATTATTTTTAAAAAATTAAAAAATTTATATTTTTTAAATTTTTAAAGTTAAAAATAATATTTAAGTTAGTAAAAGATTAATAATTTATTTTATAAAATATAAAAATATTTTAATAAATTATAAAAATATAATTAATATTTAAGTTAATATTTAAATTATTTACTATTATATAAGAAAAGCTTATAAATTTACTTAAAGAAATAAATAAAGGATTTTTATATATAAAATATAAGAAATCCTTAGGTATTAAAGTATATATAATTTACTATTATTTCTAAGGGAATATATAAAAAAGAGTTTTATAAATTAATACTTTATAATAATAGTATTATTAAAATAATATATATAAAAAAGAGAATAATTATAATAATATTAAATAGCTATTATATTAATACTTTACTTAAATAATAATATTAATATTATATATTATTAATTAAAGGTTTATAAAAATATAAATACTTTTTTATATTTTTTTTTATTAATAAAGAATAAATAAAAGTATAATATATTTTTATACTTTTACTTAATTATAATTTTATTATAATTTTATTAATTATAAATTTAATTATTTATTTAATTATTTTACTATTATAATTAAGTTATAATTATTATTAAAAAAAATAATTAAAGTATAACTTTATATTTTATTTTATAATTATATTATTTAATTTTTAATATATAATATATTTTTTATTTTTTATTTATAAATTTTAATTTATTTATATTAATTTTTTACTTATAAATATTAATATAAAGGTTATATTTATTATTAAAAAAGTTAATAAAGCTATAATAGCTAAATTAAAGAAAAACTATACTTTAGCCTTTAGTTTAAAATTTAAAATTAATTTATAACTTAACTTAATTAATTATAATTAACTAAGTTAAACTTTAAAAATTTAAGCTATAAAATATAATTAATTAAGGTTTAAAATTAAACTTAAAGTATATAAAATAACTTAAATAATAAAATTTAAGTATAATATAATTATACTTTAAGTTTATAAATTATAATTTAATAACTTAACTAAACTAAATAAATTTATATTTTTCTATTAAGTAATAAAAAGCAGTAATAATCCCTGAAAATAAATTATATATATAATACTTTTAAAAAACTACTTAAAGAAATAATATACTCTATTATTACTAAAATTTATATAAAAGTAATAAACTTTTTTAATAATTATAAAATAAATTAATAGCTAATATATATTTATTATAAATAATTATAATAGTTAAAAATAATAAAAAATTAACTATAACTATAATTAAAATAATAATTACTATTATAAAAACTTATAATAAAGCTATTATTAATATTATAAAAAAAGTTTACTAAAGCTTAAAAAATAAAAAAAATAAAAAAAAATAACTTAAATTAATTATAAAAAAGAAAATATAAATTAGCTAAGCTATTAATTAATAATTATTAAATAAAGGTTTAATAGTAATTTATTATTTTAATTTTAGTTAAGTAATTTATTTTTTATACTTAGGAAAAATAAATATTAATATAATATTAATTTTTTAAAATTTTAAAATTTATTGTTAATTTTTTTTTTATTTTTTAAAAATAAAAAATATATAAATTAAGTTTATTTTAAATTATTAAAGTAAATAAATATTATAAATATAATTATAATATTTTATTTTTATTATAAAAATATAAATATTAAGGAAAAATATAAGTTTAATATTTACTTTATTAAATATTAATAATATATTTTAATAAAAAAAATATATAATAATAATATTATTATAAATTTTTATAAATTTATTTTTAAAATTATTTTAGTTTTTTTATTAATTATTTTTAATAACTTAATTAAAGTAAAATTATAAAAAATATAATATTAAAAAATATAAAGTAATAAATTAACTTACTAAGTATTAATAATATATAATAAAAGCTTTAACTTAATTATAGTAAATATATAAATTAAAATAATAAATAAAGAAATATAATAATTAAGTTTTTAATTAAAATATAAAAGTAATTAATATATAAAATAATAGTAATTAATATATAAGTATAATAATTTTACTATATAAATATAATCTTACATAGGTATAATAGTCTTTTTATATATAAATTAATAAAATAATTTTTATTTTAAATTTTTTTATAAACTTTATTTATAAACCTATTTATAACTTTAATTTACTTTTTTTTATATATTTTATTTAAATTTATATAAGTTAATAAAGAAAATAGTAAAATTTTGCTTATGTAATACTTTACTTTTTTTTACCTTTTTTTTATATATTTAATTTAAAAATAACTATATAAAATAATAGTTTTAAAAATATATTATTAAATAGCTTAAAAAATAAAGATTTTAAATATATTAATTTTATTATATAATAAATAAAATTAGCTTAGTTATTTAATTATATTTATATAAGGTTATACTTATATAGTAAAATAATTATGCTTATATATTAATTACTAAAATAATATTATATAATAAAAGTTTATTATTAATAATTAACTTTTTTTTAATATTAATTTAAAATTTTTAAATTTAAGTATTATTATATTATTAAAGAATATTTTTTTATTATTTTCTTAATTAATTTTATTTTTATTTAGTATTTTTTAATTAATTATTTTATTTTAAATTTTATTTTTATAAAAAAATTATTTAAGGTTATTTTTAAATAATTAAGGTTATTAATAAGTTTTTATATATTTTTACTTTTATTATAACTTTTTTATTTTATAAAATATTTTTATTATTTTTATTATTTATTAAAGTTAAACTTAGTAATAATAATTATTTTAATTTTATATTTTTCTTTAATTATTTTTATAATAATTTTATTATAAATAATTTCTTTAGTATTTTTATTTATTAATATTTTTTTAATAAAAAAATATAAAAAATAAAATATAATTTAATAATCTTAAGTAATTTAAATTTATAATTTACTTTTTTAATTTTTTTAAAATTTTATAAAATTTAAATTTATAATAATTAAATTTATTACTTAGTTTATTTATTTTAATATTAAAAAGCTTTTTACTTTATATATATTAAAGTAAATAAATTATATTTTTTTAAAAAAATTTAATTTTTTAATTTTTTTTTAATTTATATATTTACTTATATATTTATATATAAGTTTAAGTTATTTTTATAGTTTTTTATAAAGCTTTTTTATATTTTTTATATATATTTTTACTTTTTTAATATATAATTTTTATTTTAAAAATTAATATATTTATAAAGTAAAATTATAATTTATATAAAAAAGTATTACTTTTATTAATTTTAACTTAATATTATTATAATATAATTAAATTATTAATAAATTTATAATTTTATTATTTTAAATTAAATTAATATAGCTTTTTAAATATATTTTAATAATTTAATTTAATTACTTTATTTACTTATTAATTTATAAATAATAAATAATATTAAATTTATAATTAATTTTAAAGTAATTTATTAATATTTACTAAAAGTATAATATATAAATAAATTTTTAATTAAAAATTATTTTTTTTAATACTTTATATTTACTTTTTATATATTTTATATAAATATAAATTTAGTTTTTAATTAAGTTAGTTTTTTTATTAAAAATAAAATAAGTTTTCTTAAAAAATTTATTAATAATAATAAAAATATTATTATATTTAAATTTTATAATTAAATTTTTAAATAATAGTAAATATATAATATAATTAAATATAATTAATTCTTATAGTAATTTTAATATAAGTAATAATTATAATTTATTATAAAGTAAATATTAATTATTTTTTATTTTTTTATATATAATATAATATAAAATTACTTTTTTTATTTATTACTTAATTTCTTAAAATTTATAATATTATTAAATTTATTATATAATTTTAATAATTTTTTATAATTATATAATTTATATTTATAAATATAAGTAATTACTTTTTTATATAATTTTTTAAGTATTTATATTTTATTATTAAATATAAAATATTTTAATTTTATTATAATACTTTTAAGAAATTATTTTTATTTTTAAAATTTAATATATTTTATAATTTTTATTAAAAATAAATTATTTTTTTTAATTTTAAAAATAAAATTAATTTATTATTACTTTAAAGCTTTTTATTTATTAAATTATAAAACTTATA